>JAQPPZ010003646.1:0-607424 GCA_028583015.1 Wollemia nobilis | reverse complement strand
GTGGTGTGTGATAAAAAGATTTATATTTTTTGTTAGGGATTTGTCCCTACTCTTTCTTTTATTTTTGGAATTGTGATAGTAGTGAGAACCACTATTTTTATGTACTATATTGCATGATGGGACTAGCAAGGATGATCCTTTTCACTTAAAGGTTTATACCAAGTATGGTGTTATCCCTTTTGACACAAGGTGTGAAAGTTATGCTTAGTTCAAGAATATTTTTGGAATTAGTTCCAAACTCTATATTTTTCTTAGTGTATATGTGCAATGGTCCTAAGAAGAACTCGACATGAGTGAGTGATTGAAAACACCTAGGAGTTTGTGAATGTGACTTTGCTAATGACAATTTGATTTGGTGCAATTGTGTGGATGACATTGTGAAGGTGCCCTTTGATTAAGGCAACATGAATTTTTGTTGGACCAATTAAAATTTTGAACTTAATAAATTATCCCTAAATATGAAATGCAAAATGTGGATGTGAATGCAATGTATGACGTGCAGTTTTATGAAATGAAATGTGAATTATTCGTGAATGCATTGTTTTTTTTGGGAGTGTGTATGCAAGTGAAATGCAATATTATGAATGAATTATATGTAAAAATTTTTGTGTATTAGCCATATATATATAAATGAATTTCAAAAGGCTACATACAATGGAGCACCAAGGCTCATATACAAAAAGTGCACTAGCTACATCCTCCAAGAAGACCCATGTGACCTGCAAGAGTCTTTGACCTAGCAAGAGCCCTAGAACTAGACTGACTATGCCTAGAACCCTTGGATGCATATGAGTTTGGAGTATCTGGAAGTGGAATATGATCCATCAACCTATCCTCCAATGCCTCAATGTATCTATGTCGAGAGCAAAGGTGTCGTATGTCGACCTTGTGCTACTGCTCCTACTCTGTTAGCTTTGCCTGAAGAGCCACAATATTTGTATCCCACTCCACCACTTGTTTCTCTAGCTATGCCCACTCCTCCTCACTCTAACCTTGGGATACATCTAGAACCTCCTCCATATCCTACCCATATTTGCCATCTCCCCCAACCTTGGGTGTCTGTTGTGTCATACCCTTTACCTTTCACCTCTGATTGTTAGAGCAAAGGCATTGCTACCTCTTACGGGCATCTTGGGTCTCCTCACCCTATATCTTTAGGGTACCCTCATCTTGATTACCCTGGATAGCCTCATCCCTAGCCTCTTGATTGCCACCCACATCAACCACTCCTCGAGGTGGTACCCATGGTGGTTGTGCCATAAACCATGCATCATACTCTGTGATCATCCTCGCATCCTCCACATCAAATATGTCCACCTCCTAATCATCCTCCAAGTCCACCCTCTATGGATTCATGCATGGTAGCCCCACCTCCTCCTGATGCCTCCTATACTACATCGGCTCATTGGGAACATCCATCCTCAACCCAAATTGGTAGAGTACTTGGGAGAATTGGAAGTACTCCACCTCACTCCTATGCCTCCCAATCACCCACCTACCCTACTACACCCATCATAGATGCTCTTCATACCCAGTCCATTGGGCACCCAACCATGGCCTCCATACCACTTGGGTGGATGTTAATCCCGTCCATAAATCCCTATACCACTGACTTGTAATCATGATACAACTCAGATGCACCTCCTCTAACAATTACCATCGCCTAGCGTAGGGCTACTCCCTACCAAACTCTTCGATAGATAGCCCCTCCATTTGAGAAAATCTAAAATGCTCCCATCCCCAATATTGCAGCAATAAGCTACACCCCAATATCTTTTGCCATCACCTTGTAACACCATAAATATCCTTGTATACCTACGCCAATAATGTGGAAGCCCATGCATATACCTACCTCAGGGTGAGCATATCGCTCACCACCCCTATCAGGTTCTAAGGGAACCTACACCCAATATTGTTTGAGGCCACAATGTTGGCCAACATGAACATTACCAATTCCTAGAGAGGATCTAACTCCTTGTCCACATACATGGACAAATAGGGTATACCTCCGCTCTCCACCTTCACCCCCTCCTAGGCATCCCCAAACATCCTCCTCATATCTATCTTCCACTTGAGACCAACCTCAATCTAGAGGCCCTCCATCAACACCTTGAGGATGTGATACACATCCTCCAAAGTAACAGTCACCTCACATATGGGAAGCTAAAATGTCTCCCTATCCACATCCCACATCTCTGCCAAGGTAGAGAGGTACCCATCATCCGATCTAACCACATCAATACAAACTACCTTTACTATCCCCACATCCCTGAGCAACTCTCACTCATCCCCCATAATCACCTTCCTCATCCCTGGTATGTAAGGAAAAAAATGGTGTCGAGCCTCCAAAACTCTAAGCTACAACACAACACAAAATATTTGTTAATAATTCATAAAAAAAACTTTGCACAATACATAATAAAGCAACACCTTACCTCAGTAATCCATGCCCCAACAACATCCCCAACCTCCACACCAGCTCCCTCCACCACCATAGCTTTCACACTCCAAATGCCTCATCTCACCTCTCCTCACTCACCCTTCACTCCTCATACACAACTTCTCAAACTCTACAGATGTACAAATGAGCTTCAATCTCACCCAACAAGCTATTTATAGCTACTTCAGACACTTTAAAGCACCCATGGGCATTTCCTGACATACTGAATTGCCTGCGGGTATTTTTGTAGACTGCAAGTGCTCGCAGGAATTTCATGTCAGCATTGATAAAAGTCAAATTAGCCCAAAATAGTAGCTACCCCCAACAAAATCACTCCAAATTTCATTCACCAGTGCATTCCATCATTTTATGATTGTGAAAATCATAACTGATTTGAACACTTAAATCTCATTTACAAACACATTGACCACAATTCACCAAATCAATTCCAAAAGCACCTAAAACATCCCAAATATTCACAACAATACCATCATCATTCATATTATCATTCATACATCATCTCCACATCATTTCACAACATCATTTATATATTTTTCAAGTTGACATAACAAGCAAGTGAATCTTGTATCTAGTGGGTTATTCTACACACTTGGCGATTGTAGTGATTTGGGTCCATGCAATTCAATAAGATGAATAACTTACAATAAGGACACTTGACCATGATCATCATCACTTATCTCCTTGATCGAAATTACAATCATATTTGAAATTTCCTCATATTTAGAATGAAACATTGTCAAGAATAATTTGCACAATAAATGTCATTGATGGCCTATTTCGTGAGGCTTAAAACATGGATAAAAACTCAAATTTCATCATTCATAATATCGTTAACACCTTAGAGATAGGTACTAGCTAGGATGATTGGTTCTAATTGTGGGAATTATCCAAACAGTAAGTCACTAGCAGGCCATCCAAGGTTGATACTTTTTCTTTTGCATCATCATTTTGCATATCAATGACATAAAAAAGACAAAGTGTTTCAACATCATTGAATCACCCCACATCTGGGAACAACTATTTTTGGTTATGAATTTTCCATAATGGGATACCTCTTACATGATCATGGCATCTACACTTGGAAAAAACCCTTTCCCATCATTGGGGCAAAAATGGTATCAAATTTTACATCATTCATATCGTCCTCATCACCTCACATTTGCACAAAACCCTTCATATGTTGGGGCAAAAATAGATACATCATATTATATTTTCCACCAACCCCCTTCCCACCGTTGGGGCAAAAATGATATCACATTATCCATCATTCATTTGCACAAATTTTTCAATTGGCTTGTGAGATTCATCCATAATATCATTAACCAATTGAGGGGGTAAGCTATGCAAAACTTTGAATTCTTTTATTCTTTTGTCTTCAATCTCATATTCCAACAAGAGAGAGAATTTGCTTCTACACCTGGCCAAAATAGGTGTCTCATGTTTTTGCATTTCATTGTGTTTCACGCAACACAGTACAAAAAAGGGTATCTGTAGACACCAAATCCTACCCAATTTGCCCACTATTCCTATTTTCCCATTATTTTCAATCATTATTCATAGTTATTTATATATTTTTATTTTATATATATTTAAATATAACATTTTATACTATAATTTAATATATATGTAATAAATATGTATTTATTTAAGTGAATTAATCCCAACCATCCAATTTTATTTAATCCCGACCACCTATTTACATAAATCCATGCCACACCCTAGATTTATTGTCAACCCTTGGATGTACTTTAATATCTAGCCACATGATTAGTGTTGTTGAAACCCTAGAATACCCTAGGTTAGATTATAAATAGGAGCTATTTTGATGGCTCAACCCCTGATTTTTTGATTCCAAGTTCTTGAGTTTTTTGAGCTCTCGAATACCCTGATACCCTGAGTACCTTAAGTCTTTTATCAAGCCTTTTGTGCCCTAGTCCCATTCCATATGTTACATTTAGTTCCCCTTGCTCACAATATCTACCATTGTAACTTGTACCCTCTATCAATTTGCTTTTGCAAAATTCCCCATTAGCCACTAGGATCCTTTGGGTGATTTTCCATCAACGACAATTGCCCATGGGTGCCTCCTCACCAGTCCCAGGTGTCCACAGACATTTCCTATAGTTGCTAGGTGCCTACGGGCATTTAACACTCCCATTCCTAAAGTCCCTCTAGCCTCTGAGTGATGTTAGGGCATCATCGCACCAGCCACCTGCATCATACATCACACATCACACATCAGAAGATTGTAAGAAGGTAAAATAGATCAACCCTATATTTATTTATTTTATGCATGTGTTTGTATTTTTTTTTAGTTTATTAGCAGCATCTAGTTAAGATTTAATTATTGCATATTTAGGGTCTCACGCTATGGAGCCCTCGCATATACTACTAACTATTTTCTATGTCATTGTGTGCAGGAGAACTACATCAACATCTAGAGTGGCCCAACCTTGGATATCCAAAAAGCCTACTCAACCTTATTGGGATCAATACATGCTTGAAGACACCATGAATTTTCTTCTTAGGGTTTCATAGAATCCTAAATTTTTGTAATATTGTATCAAAAGTATTCAAGAATTCAAGCTTGTAAACAATGGAGTTTCTAGGCTCCCCCATAAATAAAGAATTTATTCTATTGTGTAAACTTGTGTTACCTTGTATTTTACTTTTGTTCAAAGCATTGTTAGTGTGTTATGTTTTGCATATTTTAGTATCATTAGTTTATAGTCATCTTAGATTAGTTATATTTCATCTTGTGGTTGTATTTATTATACTATAATTTCATCAAAAGCTAGCAGTGGTATCAGAGTCATGGTAGATCAGTTAGAATATAGGAAGAACCATAAGAGAGATTTAGAGAAGTCTAGAAATCTCATTTAAAAAAAAAAATAGATTGCATTTGGCTAGTCTTTCCACAGGGTTAAAGAAAAAAAATTATGAATACTAGTACTTAGAAAGGATTCCACTAGATTGACAAATCTAGTGGAGACCTATTATCTGTAGATTCAAAATTCCTTCCATTACATTCCTAATACTTTGTTGCAGGGAAAGAAGATTTGAATTAATTTGGGAAGCTTCCTATATAGAGCTAGGAAGAATATATTATTTGAAATCAATCTAGTAGCAGAAGCAACAAATGAAAGATCAAAGATTTGAAGGCCTAAGAAAAGGTCCCATTACTAGAGATTGTAGACCTATAGAGTGCAGAAGAAGAAAAGGCCATAGCAGCCTTACTGTTGATTCAAGAGACTCCAGAGGAGATTCCATAAGAAGATAGGATATTGGTGATCTCCATTACAGATTGAATAAATCAACTAGAGAAAATGAAGAAGACCTACAGGTTACAAGAGGTGTCATTGAAGAACTCCTAGTTCTGGAATATTGGAGGTTGGTGATATTAATTAAAGCTTATAGATTATAGAAGTGAATAAGGACTAGCAAGATCTTGTTCTAGATTCTAGAAGTAGTAGAATATAGAGATCCGAGAGGAAGATCTCATTACCAACACTTCCATAGTAGAAATTTGAAGAAAATATCTCATTGAGAAGACTAGAGAAGTTGTGAGATTGAAGATATTAGAGAGGTCTTAAGGAGAAACAAGGAGAAGTCTTGGAGACCCTTATTTTAGAATGCGAAGAAGGCCATTAGAGTAGTTCCTAGGAGAACTCATTGGAGAAATTTACCACCAAGGAGAATTTCCTAATAAAGAAAGTTTTTGGGATAATTATCGCCATCCGAAAACAAGCCCAAATGGAGATAGATTTGGCAAGAAGCTTGCCAAATCTCAGAGGAAATTGGTGAATAACTCAAGACTTTCAAATTCATGAGAAAATGGACTATACTAAAGTCAAAATTCTACAAGGAGGTTGAAGGAGAATAGAGACAAAAGGATCCTACCAAATCCAAGAGATTTGAAGATTGCCTTAGATGGCTAAATTCACATTAGAATACTAAGGGATTCTTAAAGAAAAACTCAACTATGATTTGGTGAAATTCCCTACCAAATTTATGAGAGCAATTTTACCATTTCAGTGCAAAAATTAACTGTTAAAGAGCAACAATTAGGACAAAATTACTAGCTGTAAAAATTTATATTTACAGAGAGCATATTGAAGGAGAATCAAAACCACCACACTATAGTTTCAAGCAGCAAGATAGAGGATTTACTAAGTTGCAAATTGGAGGGAAAACATATCTCTATTGAGTTCATAATCCCCTATCTGAATTTTGACATTTCGACATTTACCTTTACAAGGTAAGGTGCCTCCATTGACCACCATGACTTCAAAAGAATTGCATGAGTGTATATAGCAATTGGTCTGTTTGGCCACCTGAGGATCAATAAAGTTGTGTGTACTGCCTGAATCAATAAGAATTATGAGATGTTTGCCTTTGAAATAACCCACAACTTTCATGGTTTTTGGGGTGGTAATCCTGGCAAGAGCATGGAATAAAATATCTGCTGGTGTTTCTGATGGTTCCTCTTCATGTGGAGTTGGTACCTCAGTTGTATCACTCTCCTCATCACTATGGTCATTGTTTTATGGTTCCTCTACATCTATTAAAAATAATCTCTTATTTGCACATCTATGCCCCTTCATAAACTTTTCATCACAATTATAACATAACCCTTGGGTGCGATGCGCATCCATTTCCTCTGTAGTCAGTCTCTTGGGAGCAGGAGATTTATTATCAGTATTTTTTTGGACTTGAGGAGGGAAAGAAGGTCGGTTATGCAAAAATTATGATGTCCACCTTTGATTTGAGAGTTTATATTCGGCAAATCGGGCTAAAATGATAGCCTCCATCATGGTGTGGGGTTTGAAAATCTTGAATTCAGCCTGGAGATCATCTCGTAACCCACTAACAAAACAACTCATAAAAAATCCCTCATTCCAACCCTTAGTTTTATTGGCCAATTTCTCAAATTGGGTCTAGTAATCACGAATTGAGGTGGTATGTTTCAGCTTTGTCAGTGCACCTGTAAAGTCATCATAATCATTAGGGCCTAATCGAGTGAGTATTTGGGACTCAAATTCCTACCAAGATAGATCAAGGTTAGCAACCCATAGCCATTGGAACCAATGTAAAGCCTCAGATTCTAGGTTGAAGGAAGCCATCTGAACCCGATGATAGACAGGGACATTATGGAGCCAAAAGAATTAATCAACTCGACATAACCACCCATCGACATCCTTTCCACTAAACTTAGGGAAGTCTAATTTAGGCATTCTAAAGGTTGGATCCCGATCAGAGTGATTTTCATCTAGTGTTCATCAACCTCATTCAGAGTTTTCAGCATGGTGTTCAGTTTTGGTACTACTGTGCAATTTTGTCTCCATCTCCGTGAGTTGTTCTTCTAAATAGATTCTAGTGTTATCTTGATCCAGTCAAAGCTCTCGAATATCTATACCTATGTTCTTGTTTGTAGAGGTCAAGTCAGCAATGGATTTTTGCAGGTCGGCCAATAATGTGCCCAAGTCTAAATCCTTTTGTTGTTGTCCTCGAGTGTCGCTTGCCATTGTCCCTCTTGTGTTGAGTTACTAAAAATAGACCTTGGATTTTCAGGAGTTACTATTTTTAGTAAGGATCCAAAATTTAATTTGGGAAATGATTTGTAACATTGATTTTAAGATAGGGTCCACTTCGGTGGCTGTTTGATCTGAGCGCTCAATGAGGAGATATACTGAATTTCTTAACTTTTTGTGATCTCCTGTTGGTTGCAAGTCAATGTCAAGGTAATTTCTTCCACTTGTACTTAAAATTTCACCAATGAGTCCTTGAGGGCATTTTGTGCAGAATAACAAGTAGATTCTATTTCCAAAAATTTGGATCAATTTGATGGACCTATGAAAAGTTATGGCCTTAGCAAGAAAAATCAAAATTTTCTATTTTTAGAAATTTAGTGCAAATTTTGACAAGGAGCTACCAAGGACAATTTTGTCTAGAATAGAGTGTCAAATTTTTTGCTAAATTTTTGAGTCAATATGAGCTCTGTGTAAAGAGATATCCCTATTTTAATAAAATTTCAATGTCTTCTATGTTGGTGTTTTCGATTTCTGATTTGGAGTTACAGTTCAAAATTTGGGACCTGGGATCAACTATTTTGGACCTGTATATTGCACCCTGACCACCGTGTCACTAACTATTCTTTGTTATTGTCACCTGTACTAGGGTTACTGACACAGTTTCTGCTTCTGACCTTAGGGAATTTTTTAACACTGACAACTCTATTTCTGAAACTAAAAGTCTACAATTTTGGACTAGTATAGAGGACTATTACTGTTGACCCGACTACCACTGTTATTGTCCTAACTGTTACTGTCACTATCCTGACTATTCATATTTTGACCACAGGCTAGTTCAAACACTTGCAAAAATTTGTCTTGACTGTTGGTGCATGCAAGTTGTTTTCTGTGATAGGGAAAGCCTTATCCATATCCTCACTTTTGGGGATGGTGAATGCAGGTTAGCAGAACAAATATGGGTTGATTTGCAATGGAATGATACTTTGTTTTTGTTTTATTTTCTAGAACTAGGATATGCTAAGAAAGGGAGTATGTAATACCCATAGGCCCTTTGTTATACCGCAGTGATGAACAATAGTTCTTGGACCAATATTTTAGGCCACTACTCAAGGAGGATTCCACACATACCCTTGAGCACACTATCTGCCTCTCTAACAGTATGGGAGGGTAATCGTCTGGGATGTTGTGTCCCATGGACTATGGATAATACAAGGCCAAAAATATTCCTAATGGATAAAATTTTGTTTAAACCTAGATTGTCTCCCAATATATCCGAAGATACGTGGGAGCTCAATTTCATGCGCAAGTGCTGTCTGAGGCCTTCCTGATCGTCCCTCACTTCACTAGATGTTTTATGGGCTATCTATCTTAGCCAATAATGACAACTCCTTTGCAATATTTTAAAACCCTCGACACAGGGTTTCTAACCTACACAACTACTATATTTTTTTTGGTCTTTTTGGATTTTTTGAGAAAAAAAATGACTGTATTTTTTGGATTTTTTTTTATAAAGGAAAAACAAAAATAAAAAACACACAGGAAAATTATACCTAACAGGTGGAATGACTGACAAGAATCGTCTTAGTTGCAGCAAAAATTGGCCCTGGAAAGCACTATGATACCACTTGTTAGGAACCTACTATTAAAATAAAGCACACACAAAATACTGAAAAATAACTCACATACATCAAATAACTCAATATCACTATGCAGAAATCAATTACAAAATTAAAACAATCTCATAGTGACACTGAATTACAGAGCCTCTTCGAGGGGGCAACCTCCTTCAATATTTCATTATCTTGCAAAAGGATAATCTCGTACATGGCTTCATATATTTTTAAAGGAAAACTACATGCAACCCTACCTAAATACTCAAGAGGTGGCTTACATGCAAAATGCCACTCAAGCTAGAATCTCCCACCAAATGGCGGTTACAATATTGATAAAAATGGTTACATAAAATGGTACCACTTGGCGAGGTATATTACTACATCGGTTAAAAAATTTATAAAAATGGTTACATGAGATGGTACCACTTGGCGAGGTACCTTTATTGCCACCTACATTACTAAGTATTGCATAATAACATTAAAATAGGATCCCTATGTTGGAAGTGGGTTATTACATAGGTAAATGAGAATTACAACATGGTGTTAGGACAAGATCCTAACAAAATATTATACCAAATATCGGTTACAATATTGATGACGGTTACATCAAATGGCACCACTTGGCTAGGAGCCTAACTTGCCACATATATTACACAATATTGTAAAATAGAATTATATATGGGATCCCCCTATGTTGGAAGTGGGTCATTACATAATAATGAGAATTACAAAATAACGTTAGGATGGGATCCTAACATGTCCTTCCCCTTAAAAAATATTTATCCTCAAATTTGAAGGTGAGGAAACTAGTGTTGGAGTTGATGGAGATACTCCCATGTAGCATATTTTGGCTAGAGTCCATGCCATTAAACAAGGACTTCAGTAATGGTGCAGTTGCGTAGAGTGCAAGTCCAATGATCCAATAACTATTCGGGTTCTAGCAAGATAGAACCTTCTTCATCTAACTTTGGAAGTATATATTGAACCTATACTGATTGCCCACCACCTTTTTGAGAGATAAAACATGAAAAACTAGATGGATATTGGATGTAGGTGGAAGGGCCAATTTGTAGATGGTGGTATCAATCCGCTGTAATACCTGGTAGGGCCCATAGTATTTTATGACAAGTTTTTGGCATCTACAAAGCTGGAGGGACAACTATTTATACAACTACAAGCAAATAAAAACCATATCATCCACATCAAAACTACACTTAGAACAATGTTGATCAGCCTATTGGTGCATCCAGTTCTAGGCCACATCCAAATTCATCTTGAGTTGACAGAGGATATCAACATGTTGATTGAGAGTAGTGTCAACTACATGGACCTTGGAGATACCTAGAATGTAAGAGGAAGACATGGGTGGAGGGTGCCCATAAACTACCTCAAAAGAGGTAACCTTGGTTGATGTGTGATAGGAAGTATTGTACCACCAATCAACCAAAGGAATACATTTCACCTAGTGCATCGGATGATCTAAGGTATAGCAACGAAGGTAGGTTTAAAAATATTTGTTTACAATATTTGTCTGCCCATTTTTTTGCAGATGATAAGCTAAACTCATTTTGAGTTGAGTTCCCTACAACTTAAAAAATTCTTTCCAAAAGTGACTAGTAAAGGTTGGGTCATGATCAAACACAATGGAAGAGGGTAGACCATGAAGATGAAAGATAGAATCAAGGGAAATTTGGGCAATGGTGGATGCTCTGTAAGGATAGGATAGGTAACAAAAGTGAGCATATTTTAAAAGATGATCCACTACCATGAAGATAACATATTTACCTCCGGACTTAGGTAATCCTTCAATAAAATCCATAGAAATATTTGTCCAAACCTGGTTAGGAATGGGCAAGGGTTGAAGAGTGCCTAGAGAACACACCATTTCACCTTTCATCTATTGACAAATATCACAAGTTGCCACAAAATTTTGAATGTCCTTTTTCATACCCTTCCAAAAAAAGTGCACTTAAGCCATTCATATATTTTGAGAAATCTTGAATGGCCAACAGATGGGGTAGCATGCATTTCTATCATGATAAGTTCTCATAGTTGGGACTTGTGGGGAACAACAAGATGTTGGTGGTAATGCAAATCCTAGCCATCCCAAGTGTAGCCTTGACATGAAGTAGGCTCAGTGTGTAGGGAAGCAACCAAAGTCTACAATTCAGAATATTGATGTACCTCATGGTGAAAGTAATTGATCCATTGGGGTACTGGAAATGAAATGGCACACAATATACTGAGAGCCTCAAATTGGTGAGAGAGAGTATCGACCACAACATTCTCCTTGCCTTTCTTATAGGTGATATCATAATCATAGTCCATGAGTTTAGAGACTCATTTTTGTTGTTCGGGGGTGGCAACCCATTGATCCAAAAAGTATTTGAGACTCTGATGGTCTTTTTTAATGGAGAAAGGATGCCCAATGAGATACGATCACCAATGGGTTACTGCATGCACAATTACCATCATCTCCTTGTTATAAGTATATTTTCCCAAATTATGATCAGAGAGAGCTTTATTAGTGAAGGCCAAGGGTCTCCCTTCTTGCATCAATACTGCACTAATACCATGACCTAAAGGATCGCTTTCAATGATAAATGGTTTGGAGAAGTTTGGCATGGCCAAAATAAGCATAGTGGTAATAACATGCTTCAATTCTAGAAAATCATGTTTAGTGGGTCTCGTCCAAGTAAAAGAGTCCTTATTTAACATGGAAGTGAGGGGAGCTACAATTTTACCATAGTTATGAATAAATTTATGGTAATAACCTGTAAGCCCTAAAAATCCCCTAAGACCTTTAAGAGTGTGAGGTTTCAACCATTTTTGAACTGCTTGGATCTTCTTGGGGTCAACTTTGATACCCTCAGTGAAAATGTGTCTCAAATATTCTACATTTGTCAAGCCAAAAGAACACTTGGAACACTTTTCATAGAGTTGATGTTGTGCTAACAGCCGGAGAGTATGATTCACATGAATAAGATGCTTTTCCCATGAGTGACTATACACTAGAATATCATCAAAGAAGACTAGGATGAACTTTCAAAGGAATGAGCTAAAAATGTTCATGAGGCTTTGGAAAGTGGAAGGGGCATTATTCAAGCCTAATGGCATTACCAAAAATTTATAGTGATCTTCATGAGTACGAAAAGCAGTCTTGGGAATATCCTCATCCTTAAGCCAAATTTGATGGTACCCTGAGCGAAGGTCAAATTTGGAAAATACATAGTCCCATGAAGTTCATCTAGTAATTCATCCACCACCATAATAGGAAACTTATCATTGATGGTGAGTTTATTGAGCTCTCAGTAATCGATACACAACCACCAGGACCCATATTTCTTGTGCACCAATAACACTAGAGAAGAGTAAGAACTGTTGCTTGGTCGAATGACATCGAATTTTAACAATTCTTGTACTAGATTTTTTATTTTTGAATTAAGAGTATGAGGATACTGATACGGTCTAATGTTAGGTGGTGCATTACCAAGTAATAAGCGAATAACATGGTCATGAGAGCGAAAAGGTAGTAATTTTGTTGGCTCAGCAAAAATAGAGTTGTGCTTGGTCAAAATAAGTTGCAAATCTGTAGGAACAAAATCCTCCTCTAAAGGATGAGGTTGGATTGCAAAAATCTGAGCTATGACACCCCAAGATAATTTTTTAACAACTTCTCCATCCGATTGGAACTAATAATATGTGAAGACCCTACTTTTAATCCATGGAGAGTGTAGGACTATCCATTATGTGAAAATCACATCCAAAGCTCAACAAAGTGCCATGATATGACTCCCAATGTGCCCAACCATTGAGCTCCCAAGACGATATCATATCCCCCTAGTTGAAGTGCAAACATATCCTGTTTGAGCTCATGATCCCCAATCTTGACCTTAACATTACAATATTTACCTGTGTAAGGTAAGGTACCACCATTTTCTACCATAACCTCAAATGAATTACATGTATGTATGTAATAATTTTCCTGCTTGGTAACGTAGGGATCAATCAAATTGTGTGCACTACCAAAATCAATCAATATGGTAAGATGTAGGCCCTTGAAATACCCCACAACTTTCATGGTTTGGGGAGTAGTAATGCCAGCAAGAGCATGAACACAAATTTTAGTTTGTGGTTCATCTTGGTTTTCTTCCTCCAATTTGGGTGGTTCCTCTACTAATTTAGTGTCATCATCATTATGGTTGTTGGTGTCAGGCTCATTAACATCGATGAGGAACAACTTTTTTTGGGTGCACCTATGCCTGCATGAGAAAAAAATTCATCACAATTATAGCACAACCCTTGGGCGCATCACACATCCATTTCGATAGTGGTTAAATGTTTAGGTGCAGTAGTGGGTGCAACAAGTTTTTTTATTATTGTGAGTATAGAATCTAGGAGGAAAAGAGGGTTTAGCCTGTGGAAATTTAGATATCTGCCTTTGATCTAAAAATTTGAACTTGACCAAGCGAGCCAATTGGATAACCTGCATCATGGATTGTGGCTTAAACATTGTAACCTTGGATTGGAGATATTCCCTTAACCCACTAACAAAACAACTCATAAATAATCCTTCATTCAATCCTATAGTTTTGTTGGCCAATCTCTCAAATTGTATTTGGTAATCTTGAACCGTCAAAGTTTATTTCAGCTTTGTCAACTATCCTGTAAAATCATCATACTCACTAGAGCCAAAGTGAGTGAGTAATTATGACTCAAAGTCTACCTAATAATAATCAGAGAGATTTTTTTGCAACCATTGGTACCACTATAAGGCTTTAGATTCCAAACTAAAAGAAGTCATTTGAACTTGGTGATAAATGGGGACATCATGGAGTAAAGAATTGAGCAACAAGAGATAACTAATCATCCACATCCTTCCCATTGAAGTTAGGAAAGTCTAGTTTTGGCATATTAAAGGTAGTATCATGATCAAATAAAATGTGAGTCATTTATTCTCTTTCCTTGAACTTAGTCGAAATGTGAGTGTTTAGTACGATACTCAGACTTTCTTGGAATACCTTGTATTTTAGACTCAATCTCTACTAGTTGTTCTTCTAGGTGAATTCTAGAGGTATCTTGTTCAATTCTAAAAGTTTGAAATTATATCATGAAGTGTTCACTTGTTTTTTGCAAGCTAGTAACAACACTTAGTATGGTATCTAGTGCTGAAGCAGTGTTTTGATCTACCTCTTTTTGATTTCCATGAGTTTCACTTGTCATTTGAGATAGCCTTGAACTTTTTTACTGAATTACTAAAAATAAAAGTGTGATTTTGGTTTTCTCTTTAGCATACATTGCCATAGTTTCTATGAATTTACTCCAAATGACCTATCAAACTCCATCTAAAGATGAAAATGTTTCTCTAAAAAAATTGCCATTTCTCTCCAACCACACTTGCCACAAAATTAAGTTTAATCCAATATCCCAACCAATACAAAGATCTTTAGATTTAAATCTACACCTCTTCCATATTTCCCAAATATTAATATGATTCAAATCACCATTAACTCGAATTTTATAATATAAAACCCATATCTCCTAGATCTGGATTGTGAATGGGCACTCAAATATCAAGTGATCATCTATTTTCTCACTCTTGTAGCATAAAACACATTGATATGGACCAATGATTCCCCTACATCTGAGATTATCAAAAGTAAGAATTTCATTATGCATGAACTGCCAGGTAAAAAAGTTTACTTTCAGTCAACACTTGGACTGCCAAATATTTCTTCAATCCTCAATCTGATATGTATTAGGAGGAGGCTCTAGAAGTATCTTATCATATCCATACTTCAATGTGTATACACCAAGGCTCCCATAGCCCCAAGCTAATTCATCCTCCTCATATCTACCCATGAGAAATATTTCTGCCAAGATTTTAGTCATGATGGGTGCCAAATTTAGAAGGATTGAAATTGGCCACTCATCCAACTTCTTAAATTGCTTAAACATATAATCCCCCAGCTAACTACTATTGAAATAAATTTCAATTTGGATCCAAACTTTGGTTTCCATGGCTATTTTTATTGATTGCAGTTCAAGAAATTCAACAATGATAGGTGGGTATTGATCCCATAAATCTATCCAAAATCGTGCCTTCTCCCTTCTCCCACGTTCCAAAATAATCCATATTTTACTACTTGAGATCCTAACTTAAGAGCCTGCAACACTAAGGATCCATTACCATCCAAAGGGAAATGACCCACCTCATTTGGGTTTACCTATCCCAAATATTTACTAGTTAAAATTCTACTGAATAAAGAAGTTGGATGGGAAATACACCTCCAATAAAGCTTTCTAGCCAAAGCTTTATTATTTAACTTTTCTCTTCTCAGTACCAAACCTCATTTTACCCTGGGTTATCTTAGTTTATCTCAAAATACTAAGGCCCATTTCCTCTCTCCTTTTACTCCTTCCCATAAATTTAATTTGGCCATCTAGTCCAACTCTTTCCATATGGTATGTGGGGTTGCAAGGATAGAAAATTTATAAATTGGCATGGCTTGAATGATTGACTATAAAAAAGTTAATATAACCCCATAGCTTAACCATTTGTGATACCAATGGTTAATTATTTCCTTGATATAATCTAAAATATTCATCCAAATATCTATTTTTAGTTTTTTAAAATGCAAAGGGACCCCCAAGTATACCACTGGGAGAGAAGTCCTTGTGAATCCCAAGATCTCTAAAATTTTGTCCTGAAGCCTTTGATCACGATTGAAAAATACCACTTAATTTTTTTTATCATTGATGACTTGGTTTGTAGCTCCAAGGTAGACATTAAGTGTATCTCTAATCATTCTTGCTTCCCTGAAGTTGGCCACTCCCACAAATCTTGTGTCATCCACAAACTGTAGGTGAGTCAAAAATTCCTCACCCACCATAATACTTGTTAGCAAACCTTGTTGTATTCTCCTCAAGATGAGTCTACCCAAGATTTCATCCAATATGATAAAAATATAGGGGTAACAAGGATCTCCTTGACGAAGGCCTCAAGTAGCACCAAACGATTGTGAGGGAAGACCCTTGATTAACACTAAATATTTTAGAGTAGAAACACAGTTCATGACCCATTCTATCCAATCCCGATAGAAACCAAAGGCTGCTATCATCTTTGACAAGAAGCTACACTCCATCCTATCATAAGCCTTTGACATATCCAATTTTATGAACATTCTTCTATTACCAGATTTTTGCATTGAATAGAATGCCTCCCGAGCTAGAACCACACCATCCAGGATCTGCCTACCCTCTACGAAACCCCCTTGATCCAAGGAGATAATGATATGTAGAAGACGGTTTAGCCACTCACTCATTACCTTTGTGATTATTTTATATGTGACATTGCATAAGGCAATAGGTCTATAATATGAAATATGCATCCCTCCCCCCATTTTGGAATTAAGACAATGAAATTATGATTTAATGCTTTAAGGATTATTTTACTACCTTTGGACTCCTCTATAATAGCCATTACATCCTCCTCCAAGTTATCCCAGAAGGCCTAAAAAAAGTAAATTGAAAAGCCATATGGACCTGGTGTTTTTCAGGTGCTCATTCCAAATACTACATTCTTCAATTCCTCTCTATCAATAGGTTTAAGTAGGGCTTGATTTTCTTCTTTAGATATAACAGAGGGTATGACAACAAGAAATTATTTTTGAGCCTCTTCATCTTCATACTTTCATTAAATAATTTAGAAAAATAATCCATTTAGTGGAAATACATACCTGGAATTGTATCAAAGGAGTGTCCATTCTCATCTACAATTTTTGTGGATTCCTCCCAGTGACTACAGAAACACCTTGGTGGTGGTCTTGACCTGGAATGTTTGATAGTATGTTGGTGGCTAGTATTTGGGTTCCATCATTAAAATATTGGAGGAACATGCCATTGGCCACTTCTACGATTTAAACCTCTAAGAAGATTTTGATGAGCTCCTGCAACAAATTTGGCTGCCATCCACCGCTTTGCTTATGAAAAGTGTGAAGCACCTCTCTTCTTGGTGGGGAACATCTTCATCTCCATGATAAATGTTGTAAGATTAAATATATTATTATGAAAATTTAATCCAAACATGAAAGTCTTATAATTCAAGCAAAAACTCTCGTTACTTATTTTTTAAATATTTTTATTTTAAAGATTTTACATTATATAAATTTATTGTTATTTAAAAAAACTAAAATTTATACTTTTTACGATATTTTTATTTTTATTTTTATTTTTTTGGTATCTTTGGTTTGGTTTGAACTTTTAGTATCATCCAAATTTGAACCTTCGTGTGAGTTACATCATCGAGATGTTAAAATCATCACACAAGAACTCATTGGCACACCATAATAACAATACTACAATATTTTAAATTTTATAAATTTTTATTATAATTAAAATACTATAATATTTATGAATGTCACTTTAAATTATAAGATCAATTTCTTAGAATCTAGAATCTATCTTCCTCCTTCCTATGTGGAGGCAGTAACACCTTCAATTTTGGATGGTCTAGAACTAGGCTTCATGTGTGGAGGTGGTAGACAAATGCTAGTGCCCATGTGATGCACCCTATGTGTTAGCTGAATCGAGTTCCATGCCAAGTTGCACCCCAGGTAGATTGTGCTACAACTGGTGCAAGTCTGCATTTTTGAGATAACAAGATTCTCCTTTCCAAAGGTGTAGCACCCAGAAGAGGAGTGTGTTGGGGTGCTTGAAAGAAGTTGAGGGGTGTGTATCTTCGACATGGCATTCTCCTCATCATTGTCCTTGACATGTTAAGGATCTTAATTACCACAAGTTGCTTCTCTAAAAATACTGGTGGTATGTGGCATCCTCACTTGTTGATCAGTGTCCACATCCATGTCGAAGGAGAAGGGTTGGGTCCTATTTGACAATGGAGATGGGTGCTCCATCCTAAATGGGTAGCGTGATGGGGACTTTCAGGCTCGATGCTACCACAATTACGGCTAAGATGACCTCCATTGCATCCATAGAGAAGATGGAGAAAAGGGCTATTGTCGGATTCACTAGGTCATTGAACAACGTTGGCAACTGGGTTGCAATCATGGAAATGAGGGACAACGACAATTTCTAACATTTATTATTTTTTCATTTTGAATATTTTTAGTTTTTTAATATATGCTTTTATTTTTTAAAAATATTTGAATATGACATATTTTTATATGTGTCATTATATGATTAGGTTGTTATTATAAATGAAAAATTGTAAGTTTCTATTATTAAAAAATTGTTAACATTTATTTTATACATATAGTATTTTCAAATAACAAATGTAATATGAAGTTTTAATCTTTATATCAATAGTATTAAATTGTTTATTAAATGTATGGCTTTCAACTTAACTTGTATAAAGTTTTTTTTATGAATTCGACTCGCTATTTGGTAGCTTTACCTTCGAGGTCTTGGGTCCTTTTAGCTAACTTGTACTGCCACCACTGCAACCAATAATTTTGGACCACATCAAATAAAATATAAAAATATACAAGGCATTATTATGTTATATAAAATAGAATAAATATAAGTAAAAAATACAAAAATAATGTACACAATCACATTTTGAAAAAATTATAAGCAAAGTGAATGCCCACACAACAAATAATAGAATAAAAAATAATATATATAGACACATTTTCATTTTTTTGCAACCTCGAAGAGAGTATCAATAATTTTTGGTGTATCTACATCTTCCCAACAACCACCTCATCTAATAGGATATTTTCAAAACCTCGTCAATCTAAACATCTTTGGAAAAATAATTTAGTGCAATATCATGGCCAAAAACATCATCAATTTTGGCAAATTTACCTTCCATGGCTTGAGTTCTTTCAGCTTCCCTATGCTGCCGTCGCTACAACCAAAATGCTTCCTATCATTGCCCTAATTTCTATGGGTATGAAATGGTTACCATCATACTCCCATGGCCTAACCAAACCGTTGATAGCCCATATCTCCATCACCTATGCAATGGTCATGGAGGTCATCTTAGCCAGAGTGATGAGAGGGGCAACAACAAGCACACCTAGCCATAAAGGAGTGGGTGGTCCCCAGATCACCCTAACCATTTAGGATGGAGCACCCTATGCCATCAATGAATAGGGGCCTAGCAAAACATAACAATTCTACTGTGATCCATTGGTTGGCAGAAGGCACTGAGTGGAATGTTGAGGATTTCACATTAAAGCATTTTAGAGGTGTATTCACCCATTCCATGGGACACCCCCATAGATTGCATTCCATTATAAACACTCTTCAAAGCCCCTCCATTATTTCAAGCATGGAAAAAATGCCAATGACATTTTCCCATCCTATCATGGGTTTTTTTCTTGATGTAATCTAAAAAGTATTTCTTCTATTCATTGCCATTCATCACAGAAACACTTGGCTCTAGTTGTGCTCTGAAACTCATATTTCTTGAAAATTTTTGCAACTATACATGGGGGCCTAATTGTAGAATGTTTACCCTACTTTGGATATATTTGTCATGCATCGCATCATACATAAGTCCAATTAACACGTGAGTGTGGATCCAACTCTCTAGGCATATTCTTCGCTATTGATTTCACGTTCATGTAAGTGTGGCATATAGTCTTTTTTACGTGAGTCTCAAAATTTCTTACATATGATCTTAGATTCTCCAATACAACATGTTAATGCTTTTATACTTGCTAGGCATAATTCATTGGGTTGTGGAGTCAAAACAACAAAAGATAGAAAGGTAAAATGAAACAAAGAACAAAGATATCGAAGAAAGACGAGGAGGCATAAAATATTCCAAGAGGTGACCTAGAAAATATCCTGGCATTTCTTTATTTGAGCACTTTCCTTGCAAGTTGTGAGCATCCATACCTTCGTCGTAGATCTTATTTACTTGTTGCATATTTACAAAAAAAAATTATATGTTCTTGGCACACCTAAGGAAAAAATATTTTAGGTCATCCTATGAATTTCTAATGTTTGGACCAGATGACACTGAACTTGAGCTATTCTTTATGCTGATCTTGGTACTATTGGTTGCTATTCTTAGGTCTCATAGAATACCATTCGGGTCTAGTAATTTTTCTTGGGATTGGCAAACCCAAGTTATAACAAATCAAAAAAGTACAAGTGTCCATTCAATTGACTTTGGTAGTTGAATCTACTAGGAAAGGGTGCCAATTTTGTCTTTCATCTAAGTTCAATAGTACTAAGGTCCATATCCCATCTTGGTCTATTTCCACCATGGTCCGAGTTATTATCCAACCACTATTATTAGCATTCATTAATTGCCATGGGATTGGAAAATTGATAACTGGTTTTTCAAAGAATTTTATGGCATGGAATGTGTCACATGGCATGGGTAATGATGTCCATGTTGATTATTCTTTGTTAGAGTTGAAATGATCCTAGAGCTTAGTCTATCGAAAATAAGGTCCACCAAATATGTCATGAAAGAGCACTGGTCTTCTATTTTATTGCTTAGGATTACCAGCTAAAAGTGATGGCCTCCTGCTTCCTATTGGCATTTGCTAACTTGTGGGAGAGTCTCACAATAAAGAGGATCACAAAGAAACTAAACCCCAAGAATTCATATTTTGTGTTGACAAAAATAAGGCCATAGTGCTGGTATTTTTCTTGAGAGGAAAGGTTGTCTAATATTCATCCTCTTCTAGGGTTGTCCTTGTTTCTACCAACACTTACTGATCTACTAGGGGTTTGCTTTCATAGGAATTGATGAGGAAATAATTTTACATTGTATGGGAAAATCATGTCATAGATGCTCTAGGAGGTGGTTTTGACAAGGCTTGCCATGCAAAAGGGATATTCTTGACGGATAATTTTCCCACCTGAATCAACACATTTTCAGCTCGCATAGCCTCCTTGTCAATCTTTAGAAATCTCTTTTCTTCGGCTTGTTGAATAATGAGATTCATATATGAGAAAAATTCTTGGGTATAGTATAGGTATGCCTGAGCGGGAAATGGTTGAAGCTAGTAGGGGATTCTTTTTCAATTTATTTGAAAACAAATGTTGAAGTCAATGATATTCTCTTGAGGATCATGTATGATGAAGGAGAACTAATTAAGCATAAAGAAGGAGTTACTTGAGTCATAAAATGTGTTGATGAGTGCTTTATCTAGGTCAACCCATGTACAAATACTCCCATCCTTCAAGTATTTATACCAAATCAAGCTTCTTCCATTAAAATAGAGGACAATGAGTCTAAGTTCTATGTCCTCATTCATAACATTATGAATCATTACCAAGGAAGCAACATATTGGAAATGTTCAAATGTAGTCTTATTTATCCCATAAAAACTTGTAAAATACATCAAAGTAGTCTTAGGAATCTCATGATAATTTTGAACATTGAGAGTGTAGGTTTAATTCTAGTAGGGAAACTCAAACTGAGCCATTGTAGCACCTAGGTCCTTGAAATCATCAAATGAGTATAACTTTTCTGCTAGTGAGGTCGAGGCTACTCATCAAACCTTGAGTCCTCCAAGAGATAGGAACAGTGTAGAATGACAATAATTCATGAATCTTGTTTAATGTTCAGTAAAGCCACCTTGTTCTACTAATTTCAAAGGTAACTTATCATAAGAGTGAGTTCGTTCTTGCATGAGAGTCACTAGGTGATGGATATTATGGACTAAAATAGAGTATCACCATGTTTTTTTTAGATCTAAAAGGCAAATTGTCATATGATAGAGCTTTTTTGATTTGAGTGGAATCACCAGGTAATTTTGATGAGATTTGATAATAAAGGATATCACCATTCCTTATCCAGCTAAGGGATATTCGGGTCCAATCAGGCATGCCAAAAGCTATTGTTCAAAGAATATTTCTAATGGAAATGTTTGTGCAACTACAGACCTTGACCAACATTGAGTGATAGGGGAGCTTGTGAGAACTACAATGGTCAGTCTCTAAAGGAGGATGGTTCTTTGAAGTATCAACTAACTATACCTAAATATGAGGGGAAAAGGGTGTTGAAAGAGATAAAAGAGGCTAAAGCTAGAACTTACAGTGGTGCATATTAAGCAACATAAATACATTTGTAAAAATAAGGATCATACAACTAAACAATCAACTACCTAACAGATCATCTAGTTTTGCAACAAATTATAAAACATTCAATTTTAATATACTGTATCTTATGAGACCACCAATTCCAAACAAGTGAATGAAGAAGTGCAAATATAAGATTTAGAATAAAATACCATAAGCATTCAACATGCTTAAATTAGAAATAAGCGGTCATCCATACATACATTCTCTGCAAATAAATTTTTATAGACCAAAAAATAGTCAATTTGTATTAAGATGTCAATAATCCATATTTACATATGAATTGTAAACACCTAAGATTCGACCTATTTTCATTTTGCATTATAGTATTTATAGATATTTTACAAATTTTAAGCAGTCAAAACCATCATTGCCTTAGAATTGGATTGTTTTTATGTTAGAGATTATGCCATCCTATTAAACAACTTTGAAAGGATGGATGCTACACTGATCCAAATGTGATTGATTGACATGGCTTGGATCTGCACCATATTGAATCATGCTTAACATGTTGGCTACATCTAGTCCCTTGATTTATACTGACCCTATCTGCTCAACGACCCTGTTGTCCACGTGATGACTTTTATCATTGAGATATCCTAACATGAAATAATGCCTAGCAGACATCGTGGGAAAAAGATACCCTACATTATTAGGAAGTTATTGTTGGATCACGTCTGCACCTATGAGATTCTCTTTTATCTCATATATGACCTTCAAATATACATCAACTTACCAATGGTTCTAATCATAGACTGGATGCCTCCTTCGTTATGTCAGGTTCTCAAAATCTGGCTAGGGTATAATTCTTCTGGTGTCTCATTTATTTTGTATTATGCTCCCTATGTCAACTTACAAGCTCTATACCAGAACATTGGGACCATTTCAGGATCCAATCGAGCATGAATATTCCAGTGTTATTTAAATATATCCATATTTTAATGTGTCATTATGTGATTATGATGTTATTGTAAATAAAAAATTACAAGTTTTTTAAAAGTATTTAAATATGTCTATTTCTTATTAATTTTAAAATAATAAAATTACATTCAAATAAGTATATATGATTACGATGTTATTGTAAATAAAAAATTGCAAATTTTTAAA
Source organism: Wollemia nobilis (assembly GCA_028583015.1). Lineage (NCBI taxonomy): Eukaryota > Viridiplantae > Streptophyta > Pinopsida > Araucariales > Araucariaceae > Wollemia > Wollemia nobilis. The sequence continues at coordinate 583,641 of JAQPPZ010003646.1, read as the reverse complement.
TACTCCCATCCTTCAAGTATTTATACCACATCAAGGTTATTCCATTAAGAGAGAGGACAATGAGTCTGAGTTCTACATCCTCATGCATAACATTATGAATCATTATCGAGGAAGCAACATCCTGGCAATGTTCAAATGTAGTATTATTTATCCCATCAAAACTTGGCAAGTACTTCAAAGAAGACATAGGAATCTTATGAAGATTTTGAACATTGAGAGGGTAGGTGTAATTCTAGTAGGGACACCCACACCAAGCCATTGTAGCACCTACGTCCTTGAAATCATTATATGAGCATAAATTCTCTACTATTGAGGTCAAGGTTGCTCATAAAACCTTGAGTCCTCCAAGAGATAGATATTTAGGAACGATGCAGAATGATAATCATTCATGAGCCTTGGTTAATGTTCAGTAAAGCCACATTGTTCTACTTATTTCAAAGGTAATTGGTCATAAGAGTGAGTTCGTTCTTGCATGGGAGTCACTAGGTGATGGAGATTGTGGACTAAAATAGAGGATCACCATGTTTTATTTATATCTAAAAGACAACTTGTCATATGATAGAGCTTTCTGGATTTGAGTGAAGTCACCCAATAATTTTGATGATATTTGATAATAAAGGATATCACCAATCCTTAAATTATCTAGCTAAGGGACCTTCGGGTCCAAACAGGTGTGCCAAAAAATATTGGTCAAAGAATATTTCTAATGGAAAGGTTTGTGCACCTACAAACCTTGACCAACATTGAATGATCGAGGAGCTTGTGAGAACTACAATGGTGTCTCTAAAGGAGGTTGGTTCTTTGAAGTCCTAGCTAAGTATACCTAAATATGAGGGGAAAAGGATGCTAGAAGATATAAATGAGGCTAAAGCTAGAACTTACAGTGGTGCATATTAAGCAACATCAAGACATGTGTAAAAATTAAGGATTATGCAACTAAACAACCAACTACCTAACAGATCATCTAGTTTTGTAATAAATTATAGAACATTCAATTTTAATATACTGTATATCATGAGACCACCAATTATATACAAGTGAATAAATAAGTACAAATCTAGGATTTAGAATAAAATACCATAAACATTCAACATGCTTAATTTAAAAATATGCGGTCATCCATACATACATTCTCTGTAAATAAATTTTTATAGAACAAAAAATAGTTAATTTGTACTAAGATGTCAGTAATCCATATTTACATATGAATTGTAAACACCTAAGAGTTGACCCATTTTCCTTTTGAATTATAATATTTATAGATATTTTATAAATTTTAAGCAATCAAAACCATCATTGCCTCAGAAGTGGATTGTTGTTATATTAGAGATTTTGCCAGCGTATTAAACAACTTTGAAAGTATGGCTGCTACACTGACCCAAATGTGATTGATTAACATGGCTTGGATTTGCACCATATTGAGTCTTTCTTAGCTTGTTGGCTGCATCTGGTCCCTTGATTTCTACTGACCCTCTCTGCTCAACCACCTTGTTGTCCACTTGATGGATTTTTCCATTGATATCTCCTAACATAAAATCATGCCTAGCAGACATCGTGGGCAAAAGAGACCCTACCTTATTAGAAAGTGATTTTTGGATCATGTGTGCACCTATGAAATTATATTTTATCTCATATACGATCTTCAACTATACATCAACTTACCAATGGCTCTAATCCTAGATTAGATACCTCCTCTGCTATGTTAGGTCCTCAAAAAAAATCTAGGCCTTTCTGGGTATAATTCTTCTGGTGCCTTATTTATTTTGTATTATGCCCCCTTTGTCAACTTCCAAGATTTGGACTAGAACATTGGGACCTTGCCAGGTTCCAATCGGGCATGAATATTCTAGTGTTCTTTAAATATATCCATATTTTAATGTGTCATTATGTGATTATGATGTTATTGTAAATAAAAAATTACAAGTTTTTTAAAAGTCTTTAAATATTTCTATTTCTTATTAATTTTGAAATAATAAAATTACATTAAAAGAAGTATATATGGTTATGATGTTATTGTAAATAAAAAATTGCAAGTATTTTAAAAGTCTTTAAATATGTCATTTTTTTATCAATTTTGAATTAATAAAATTACATTCAAAGAAGTATGAAATATCTATAAGATGGTATTGTTTTAGCATATGGAATTGTATTTTATGTTACATAATCTAAAATTATTTGTAGATGTGTATATATTTATATATTATTTTTTATTCTATTATTTTTTGCCTTTGTATTTACTTATTATTCTATTATATTTATATTTATCAGATTCTACTATGAAATGCCCTAGAACTTTAACAAATGAATTTCAAATACCTTGGAGGCATTCCCAATTCTCTCTTTTTTTTGCACCAATTTGAACTAGATAGTGATAAACTCGACCCTATTGGTGCAGTGCCCCTTGGCCTAGTAGTAGTTTCCTACTCCACACTGGCCATAAGGGTGGAGCATCACACAAACCATTGTGCTAATTGTTAGGCCTGAAGATCTGGCCATAATGGCCCGACCTCACACAAACCATGGTGCCCATGTCAATCAAAACAATGAGGGGAACAAAGAAAATACGAGGGGGTAGGACGAGACCTCTAGGCCTATATATATCCTTAAAATATGGAATGATACTAGCCATGGTACTAGAGATGATGGATATGATTATGAAAAAATATATGTATTTTTCGGCCTGTGTTTACCTATTGTACCATGTCTCTTACCATAACGACTATGTGCCTCTTGTTAAAAATAGGATCTTGATGTTATGGCTTTACTCATTAGATCTCGAGTGAGTTTTGGATCTTTAGGGCAAGATCCAGATAGTGCTCTAGCTTATTGACTAATAGGGGGAGGACCTTTATGCCAAGATAGCCCCCGAGAATGGGAGGTATGGCATGGGTTCAAATTTTTGAAGGTGAGTATAAATGTGCTAAGGAGAACATGGAATCCCATTCCACCTCTTAGAGAATGGCATGCCTGAAACTCTACATCAAAGATAAAAATGAAACTCTGCACTAAAGATAAAATAATTTGCACCAAAGATAAAATTGAAACTCTACACCAAGGATAAATCAATCAAATCCTACACTAGAATCTCCATAATTAAAACCCTAAAAATGAATTTCAAATACTTTGAAGGCATTTCCCAGTTCTTGTGTCTTTTTTAACAGAACATAATTAAGCTCAGACCCACTAGTGTACTGGCCCTTGGTCCAATAATTACCTGCTTTGGATTGATCGAACACAAAATTGTTAGAGTCAAAGATCAAAGATCTTTCCATAATGGCCTGACCTCATGCAAACCACAATGCTAATTTTTAGGCCCAAATATTTTGCCATAAAGGCCTGACCTCATGAAGACCATGGTGCCTAGATCCAAATTAATTAGAGCATCTTGTAAAACAAAGAAAATATGATGGGTGCATGACCAGATACTAGAGAAGATCAATAAAGGGATTAGAATATGAAGTATCAGTTTGAAAAAATATATTTTTATGTATTGCTCAGCCTATGTTTGCCTAATGTACTATATCTCTTGTCGTAATGACTACAAACAAAAGTGTGGAAGAGTAGAAAGTGTCATCAATGAATATATGCCTCTGTGAAATCCTCCTCTGGTTAACAGAAAGCCCCCATCTAGATAACCAACATGATATTAGTATTTTGTGCTTTACTCATCAAATATTCGATATGTTTTGGGCCTTTAGAGAGATAGAGATATATTTTAGATAATAAGTGCTCTTACGTATTGACTGATAGGGAGAAGAAATTTAGGATAATGGCATGGGCTCAAATTTTTGAAGGTGAGAAGGAATGTACCATCAATGGCTATGTGAAAATAACAACATTACCAATTAGAGAATGGAGTCAAAGATCAAAGATCTTTTCATAACGACTTGATCTCATGTAGACCATGGTGCTAGTTTTTAGGCCCAAATATTTGGCCATAAGGGCCTAACCTCATGAAGACCATGGTGCCTAGATCCATATTAATAAGAGCATACCAGGGAACAAATAAAATATGATGGATGCAAGACCAAGTATTGGAGAGGATCGACAGAGGGATTGGAATATGAAGTATTAGTTTGAATATATATATATATATATATATGTATTGCTCATCCTGTGTTTGCATCATGTACTTTATCTCTTGTCATAATGGTTGCCAATGAAAGCATGGAAGAGAAGAAAGTGCCATCAATGACTATATGCCTCTGTGAAATCCCCCTCTGGTTAACAAAAAGCCCCCATCTAGGTAACCAACATGATCTCAGTATTTTGTGCTTTACTCATCAAATATTTGGTAGGTTTTGGGCCTTTAGAGAGATCAAGATATATTTTAGATAATAAGAACTCTGGCATATTGACTGATAGGGAGAAGGCATTTAGGCTAATGGTGTTGGCTCAAAGTTTTTAAGGTGAGTAGGAATGTGCCACTATGTGACAATAACAACATTATCAACGAAAGCATGGAAGAGAAGAAATTACCATCAATGATTTTGTGCCAACTAGCATGAAAGGGAAGAAAGTGCCATCAACCTCTATGTTCCAACTAGCATGGAAGGGAATAAAGTACCATCAATGGCTATGTGCCAACTAGCATGGAAGAGAAGAAAGCACCATCAATGGTTATGTTTCAACAAGAGTGTGGAAGAGAAGAAAGTGCCATCAACCATAAGCCCTTGCACTTTAGACTAGAAAAAATAGAAAACTAAATGGTTATGGTGTTGTGGAGGCAGTACCAAACATATGATGGAAGTAATGTTGCAGTTTTTATGAATTCCTTCTATGCCTATGTGCCATCTAGCATGGAAGACCAGAAAGCACCATCAATAATTATATGCCAATAAGAGCGTGGAAGAGGAGAAAGTGCCATCAACCATAAGCCCTTACACTTTAGACTAGAAAAAAATGTAAAACTAAATGGATATGGTGCTATGGAGACAATACCAAACATATGATGGAGGTAGTACCACATTTTTATGGATTCCTCCCAATGACTGTAGAAATGCCTTAGTGGTAATCTTGACCTGGAGTGGCAACATTCGAAACTTGGGTGGGGTTTGATAGTTTGTTGGTGGCTAGTCTTTGGGTGCTAGCATTAAAATATTGATATTCTTTTGGTGGCTAGTCTTTGGGTACCAACATTAAAATATTGAAGGAACATTCCAGTAGCCACTTCTATGATTTAAACCTCTAGGAATATTTTTATGAGCTCCTACAACAAATTTGGCTACCATCCACTGCTTCGCGTATGGAAAGTGTGAAGTAGTTCTCCATGATAAATATTATAATATTAAATATGTTATTATGAAAATTTAATACAAAAATAAAATTCTTATCATTAAAGCAAAAAATCTTGTATTTATTCATACCTCAACTTTAATTACTTATTTTTTAAATATTTTTGTTTTAAAAAATTTAAATTATATAAATTTATTGTTGTTTAAAAATATTAAATATTTTTATTTTTTTGGTATCTTTGGTTTGGTTTGAACTCTTGGTATCGTCCAAATTTGAACCTTGGTGTGAGTTACATCATCGAGATGTTAAAATCATTCACCCAAGAACTCATTGGCACACCATAATAACAATACTACAGTATTTTAAATTTTATAATTTTTAATTATAATTCAAATACTATAATTTTTATGAATGTCACTTTAAATTATAAGATCAATTTATGAGAATCTAGAATGTGGCTTCCTCCATATGTGGAGGTAGTAGCACCTTCAATGTTAGATGGTCTAGAACTAGGCTTCATGTGTGGAGGTGGTAGACAAATACTAGCGACCATGTGATCCACCCCATGCGCTGACCGAATCGGGATCCATGCCAAGTTGCACCCCATGCGTTGACAAAATTAGGTTCCATGCCAAGTTGCACCCTATGCATGAAAAGAAAAAATAGAGCATATGCTAATTAAACACCGAATAAAAATTGTAAGTAGAAATATGAACAACAGATAAAAGGAGGACACAATAAATATAAAAAAACATATATTTATTTAGAGGAACTCTACAATGCCATGTTACATACATACAATTCTCATTTATAATCACAAAATGGGATGAATTTCTAATTTTCCCACCCAAATAACCTTATGGAATTTTATAGGGTTTACTAGTCTTTTGGAATATTCCAGGTCATACAAAAAAAGGTTTTCATAAAATTTCCATAAGGTTATCCAAAAAGGGATTTTCATAAACTTTCCAGAAGGTTCCATCAAATGGGAAAATCATGCAACACCTGCACATTATAACAAAATCCCATTTGATGCAAGATTTTTTTGTAATCTTTTATCCCAATCTCATTGTAGTAAAATTGGTGCTTTTGAATTGTGACAACCTTAGTAAGTGCATCTGTTGCATTCTATTGAGTTTTGCATTTGATCATATTGATCATTCGACACTCCACCATATCACGCACAAAATGATATTTCACTGCAATATATTTTTTCCTTTCATGGAATGATGAAGAATATGCAAGTGCTATTGCACTTTGACTATAATATTTTATTCCAACATTTTCTTGGTTCAAATGCAAACCTTTGCACAACCTCATAAACCAAATAACTTCTTTTGTAGCATCATTTGCAGTGGTATATTCAGCTTTAGCACTTGACAAAGCTACAATAGTTTGCTTTTTACTCCTACAGCTCACTGCACCACCATACAAAGTGAAGACATATCCTCTTGTTGACTTACGATTGTCCAAGTCAACTGCCCAATCTATATCTACATGTCTCTGCAAAAAAAACTCTTCATTCTTCTTGGGCATATAACACAAAATATGATCTTTAGTACCCTATAAATATCTAAAAATTCTTTTTACAACTGTCTAATATTCCTTTCCAAGATTGGACATATATCTACTGACCATACCAATTGCATGAGCAATATCAGACTTGGTACATACCATTGCATACATCAGTGATACCACAGTATCTGCATATGGAAGTTTCTTCATCCTCTCCTTTTCTTTAGCTATAGTTGGACATATTTTTATAGATAATTTAACTCTAGGTTGCAAAGGAGTTTTTGTAGGTTTACTATCATGCATTCCAAATTATTTCAAAAATGTAATCCTTTTGGGAAAGCCATAATTGTCTGCCCTTATGATCTCTGACAATATCAATACCCAAGCAATGGCGTGGCTGACCCAAGTCCTTCATATCAAAGTTATTTGATAATAACTCAGTTTTTGAAATCAATTGCTTATTATTTCCATTCAAGAGGTTGTCATCCACATACAAAACCAAAATTATAAAAATTTTACAATCTATTTTGTAATAAACACATGGATCTACAAGGTTACAAAAAAATCCAATCTGCAACACATAACTATCAAACTTTTGGTACCATTCTCTAGGAGATTGCTTCAATCCCTAGAGATATATTTTCAACCTAAAAACAACACCTGCACCTCCTACTTCAAAATATTTAGGCTACTACATGTATATTTCCTCCTTCAAATATCCATGCAAGAATGTAGTTTTAACATCCATTTGTTCAACTTCTAAATCAAAAGCAACAACATATGCAAGAAAAAGTCTAATAGAATATAACTTCATAGTGGGATAATAAGTTTGATGAAAATCAATACCTAGGATCTAAGAGAACCCTTTTGAAATCAATCTGGCATTGTATCTTTCCATGGACCCATCAGGCCTTAACTTCTTTCTGAACACCAATTTGCTGCCTACTATATTTCTCCCAACAAGTTTTTGAACTAAATCCCATGCATGGTTCTTCTTCATTGAATTTATTTATTCCTGCATGGCATTATTCCAATGCTCTTTCTCCAGACTGTTCATGGTATCTTCAAATGTGAGAGGATCATCACCAGCAACTGTAAATCCATAAAAATAATTTTGAATCTTATTGGGAAGATGTTTCTCTCTTCTAGTTATTCTAGGTTGCTCCATTAATTCTTGGACCTCTTCTCTGCAAGGTGGATAATCAGACTGCATTATTTGTTGATCCTCTGGATGCACGTCTTTAGGCATATAAGCAGGTAAATCTTCACCAGGTCCTTGTAGGTTGGAAACTCTATTTGAAATATCAAAAGATATTGTTTCTTGAGGCTAATAGGGTTGAGCATGTGCATAACTTGAAGGCTGACCTAACATAGTGCATTCATGCACACTAACCTTCTCTTTCAATTATTGTTGTGATTCATGTTGTTGAATATCTCTAGATGTCTTAATTTCCTTAAAAATCACATCACTGCTAAAAACATTTCTATGTTCTTTCAAAATCCATAATTTATATCCTTTTGTTCCAACTTATCCATAACCAAAAAGAATGCATTTCTTAGATTTTGCATCCAACTTTTTCATATTTTCAGCAAGAATGTGCATAAAGGCCTCACAACCAAAATCCCTCAGGTGAGAGATAGACGGTTTTATCCCACTCCAAGCCTCTTTAGGTGTATTGTCACTCAAATTTGAAGAACACAAGCTTATACTGAGAGGGGGGGTGAACAATATAAGACCACTTTTTACTTTTCTTTCCCAAATAGTATTAATCAATATAATTAATGGCAATATCAATAGCAATAACCAAAGCAATGCACCAATCATCACACACAATAGAGACACAAATTTTAACGTGGTTCACCCAGTGTGGGCTACCTCCACAGAGAAAATATTTCTTCTAAATATTTCTCAAATAATCTCTTGGGAATATTTCCCAAATTACAATGTTTATGGAATTTCGTCCAAAGGAGATGTTGATCCCCTAATCTCAAGTTCGTGGATCTCTTCCATAGGAGAACTCTTTCCCCTTCTACTCTGGCTAGTGATATTCTAGAAGACTTTGTCTCTATGTTGCACTAACTTGTGGATCTCTCTCCACTTGAAGACTCCTCACTCAGATCTATCTTCAATTGTCCTGGCTATTGGATCTCTATCCACTGAGACTCTATCCTCTATACTCTATCACCTCCAAAGCTCTGTCTCAATACTGTACCAAACATAGTTCAGTCGGTCTAGCATAGTTCTGCTCAATATCTTGCACTAAACATAGTACAGTCGGTCTAGTACAATTTTGCTCAATAGGTTCACTTAGAACCTACTCAAATCTTCTCAACAAGTTCACACCAAATCCAAATTCAAGTTCAACAAGTTCACACAAAACTTATCTCAAATATGCTCAACAAGTTCACATAGAACTTGTCCAAATCTGCTCAACAAGTTCACTAACTTGTCCAAATCTGCTCAATAAGTCCTCTCTAGGACTTGCTCAAATCTGCATAGCAAGATTTCACAAAATCTTAACTCAAAATAGTCCACAAGTCTTCTCAAAGACTTGTCTCAATCACATAGAATCATAAAGAGAATTGTCTAGAGACTCAATATGTTCTAAGCTCAATGTACAATCAATATCTCAAATCAATATCATAGAAGCATAAAAGATAGTAGCGGGGAGAATTGTTAGAGACTCTATATGTTCTATACTCAGATTGGTAAACAAAAAAAACCTCAATCTCAACTCAAATCAACCTCAATCTCAACTCAAATCAAGAATATTGAATAGTTTGTTTCTAGGAACTTGAACAACCACATGCATCCACTTGACTAGGCTTAATCAACTCAACTCAACCAATCACCTCAAGGAACAATCCTTTCTCACAAACCCTAGTCCAAGCATGTATTAACCAACTCAAAATATTTCCAACAATGCTCAAGCACAAGTCTCACATAGCAATGATACTCATGTTCTTTTCTAACTCAAGTTCAAGTTCATTTCATCATCAATGGGCTTCAACAACAATGCTAATAAAACAAGGTTTAAATACAACTCACAAACCAAAAAACCTTGAAGCATTCAACCAATCATTTTCTCAAAGGAAACCACAATCAATCCTTTTCTCTCCAATGATATTTCAGAAATCAACCACCATAAACAATCAATAGGAGAATGTGCCCATACCTTTTTGATGCCAATAAGTTATCCACAAAATCTTCCACACTTAAACACAACTTTCCTTTCCAATATAAACAAGGGTTAATGGACTTCAAATAATCACAAAATAAAGCATTACTCAAATTACACCCTTTTTACTCCAAGTTAATAAACACATCCACCAAAGTCCCTTTTATTAAAACCCTTATCAAAAATAATAAACCTCTCAAAATTGCTTTTAAAAAACAACTCCTTATTTCTCCTAAAATTAATTCTCCATAACCATCAAATAAATCATAAACCAATTATGCTTTGCAATAATAATCATAACCCTAATAACAAACTTTAATTTCCATTAACTACCTTATAACTCCAAACTTTAGGGCTAATAAAAATTATTTAAATACAAAATGTAATTACCTCCTCAAGGGGATTCGAACCCCCGACTTGCCACACCGCGAGCGTCTTAGCCGTGACTAAGATTCCACACGAGCTAGGCACTCATTGGAAAGGCAAAGGCCCAAAGTGCCTTAAACCTTCCTCCACCTTCCACAAAATACAAAGCGCCAAAGCACTTTCCACACGCCTTCCGAAACGTCATCCAAGGGATTCGATCCCTGGTGTTTGCGCTGCCTTGTGCCTTAAACCAAAATGATTTGCCAATGCACCACGCTTCCCACCACGATTTGACTTTCCAAGCACTATCATTTTCTTTCTTGCTTCTCTTCTCAAAATTCGCACGAGCTCATAGACTTATTCGAATGCCAAACATTTATCACAAGAGCAAGGATAAAACTTTGATTTATTTACCACCCCTTTATATAGTGTTTAAAACACTTCGAAGACGTCGATGGAAATATGAATTTATGTTTGCTTGATGATGTCGATGGGAAACTTTATTTACATTTAAATTTAAATTTTAAATAATTAAAATTTAAACCAAATATTAAAACTCAAATAACTCCATCATCGGGGCACCTTTTTCGATGAAACGAAAGCCCAACTTGGGTTTTAAGAAAAACCCAGATCAAATCTACTATCCATGGTTTTAAATAAAACCTTTTATTTTTCTTGCCTTGGTTTTCACAAAAACCCTTCATAGATCCTTTTGACATTAAATGCTCTTTTGACATCAATGACAACATTTTAGCTTAGGGACTCAAAATGTCCAACAATATCCCCCTTTGTCATTGATGGCAACCCAAATCCTTTTACTGAATTCTGACCTTCTTTTCTGCTCCCCCTAGGACTTTGCTCCCCCTGGCTCAATGCTCTCTCAGATATCAAATCTCTCCTCATATCCAAAAACTCTCCCCATAATACACAAATCTCTCCCCCTTTGACATCAATGGCAAAGGGTCACCTTTGGGGCTCGGGGCTAAGAATTAAGCCTCTTAGCTTAGCCCCTCCCCCACCTCCACATGAGGTGGTTAATTCTGGGGTGGGAGTATTTCTACTCCCCGAAAGCACTATTCTCTACCTTTGTCTTTTCCTCTTCCTTTTTGTTGAATCCTCTCATTGTTTCTTTCCAAGTCATCATCCCTGTTCCTATTCCTGTTCTTGTTCTCATCCATGTTCCTATTCTTGTACCTGTTCTTGTTCTCATTCTTCTTTGAGTCTCTTTTCTTTTTTGAGTCTCTGTTCCTGTTCATCTTCTTGTTTTTGTTCATGTTCTTGTTCTTTCTTGTTCATATTCTTGTTCTTATTCATGTTCATGTTCTTGTTCCTGTTCATGCTTGTTTTGGAATATTTTCTCTACACCATATTGCTATGTGACCATAATTATTGCACTTATAACACTTAATGTTATTATTCCTTGGATGTGCAACAGTCTTAGGATTTCTCCTAGTGAAGCCATATCCTCTTCTGTCATGAATTCTGCAATTCATTGCCTTGTGACCAAACTCATTACATGAATAGCAATATCCTTGGAAAATTTGTTCTCTTCCATATACATGTCTTTCATGTGATCTACATTGTGAAGCCATATGCCCAAACCTTTGACATGAGAAGCATCTCCCATTGAAGCTTCCTTGCCTAGACCTCATTGGTCTCCTATTCTGATTGTTGTTCCATCTGTATCTTCTTTGCCCATTGTCCCTGTTGGACTCACTACAATCTGACTCATCCTTAGAAGTTTCACTTTCACTTGCATCTAAGAATCCCTCTTCTGAAGTATCTTCTTCTGATTTTGTTTCTTCTTGAAGACTTGAAGTAGACTTTGCTTTTTCTTATTTCTTTCCAAAACCAAGACCTATTGAACATGATGTTCTCTTTTATCCACAAATGAACTTATCCAAGTTCTTAGAGCTATTTGTGAAACTCTTCATCTTGATCTTGGAGTCCTGTAAATATTTCTTTAGAGTAGCCACTTCTTGTGCTAACTTCTCACATTCCAAAATCTTTGCTTCTAACTTATCCTTGAACTTACTTGCCTTAGCCTTTGACTTTTCTAAGTCCTCTATGAGCAATAATCTTTCTTCATCACATTCTTGAAATTGACTTTCAAGTTTAGAGTGTTGCTTTCTTACCTTCTTTATTGTGTCAAGAGCATAGATAAGTTCTCCCTTGAGATCATAACCATTCTCTATTGAATAGTCCTCTATTTGTTTTCCTTTGTCCATATCATTCCTTTCTTTTGACTTATCTTCTATAGGATCACTCACTTCTTCTTCTTCTAATGCCATTAGAATATTCTCATCTGGTTTACCAAGTGCATCTTCAAAATCATCATCACTAAAACTATAGCCATCCCTAGTGCAATCATCTTCAAGATGTCCAAATTTACCACATCTAAAACACTTGAGAATAACTAGAGTCTTTTTCTTAACTGGATCTTTTTCTTCAACCATAAACAAGACTTCATCTCTATCATTGTCTGAAAAACTAGCATCACTATCAATTGAGTACTTACTTGCATTATCCGCATAGTAGCTTGGCTCTCCTTTTTCTGCTTCTTGTCTCCCTTGTTCTTCTTTAGAACTAAGTCCTGTTATGGTGATTGATGATCTTTGTGCATTGATAGTCCTTTCCAAGGTCCTTGAATTTTCCTCAGACTTGTGTAGCTTATCCTTAGAGCCTTTTACTTCCATCCTTAGTGAAACTATCTCATGCTCTAATATTTCACACTCTAGATATTTTATCTTTAATTTTTCAACCATACCTTCTTCAATTTTCCTTGTCTCTTCAACTTTGATTTTGAAGTTGGTGAGTTCCTGTAAAAACCTTGCTTTTGCTTTTTCATCTTCTTGAGCTTGGACCCTTAATCCTGAGTTCTCCCTTTTTAATTCTTCAAGAGTAACCATAAGCCTTTCACATTCTATCTCTTTTACCTTTGACTGTTCAACCATACCTTTTTCAACTCTTCTTGCCTTTTCAACCTTATCTCTCAAGTCAGATATATCTTGTAGAAGCTTTGTCTTACATTTCTCATCTTCTTGTATTTGAGCCTTCAATTCTGAATTTTCTCTTTTCAATTCAACAAGTTCCTTAAGAGTGGCTTCCTCCTTTTCTTTATCTGAATCTTCCTCTTCTTCAATTTCTTCTATTGTCCAAAGTGGAGTTTCTTCTTGATACCTGCTTCGACTATTCTTGTTATCCTTTTCTGACTCATTCTTTAGAACTTCAAATCTAAGAGAATCATCTTCATCTTCACTGCTATCAAACCCATTGCAATAACTTGCATCATGATCGAGTTGACCACAGATAAAACATTCTTCACCTTCTTGTGAACAATAAGTTGCATGATGACCTATCTTTCCACAACTGGTACAAAACTTTATCAGTCTGGATATTTCTCCATTACTTGATTCATCTCTTGAATCTATTTCCATGTGTCCTCCCAACACAACAATATTAAACTCATCTTCCTTTTCTTTCATGACCATAGGTGTTATTTTCTTCTTGTGTCTCATGCTTTTACTCTTGCCTTTCTTTGCCATTTGTGTTCTTGCAAGATCTTCCTTCAAGTTGTTAAACCCTTTCTGAAGGAACCAGCTCTGATACCAATTGAAGAACACAAGCTTATACTGAGATGAGGGGTGAACAGTATAAGACCACTTTTTACTTTTCTTTCCCAAATAGTATTAATCAATATAATCAATGGCAATATCAATAGCAATAACCAAAGCAATGCACCAATCATCACACACAATAGAGACACAAATTTTAACATGGTTCACCCAGTGTGGGCTACCTCCACAGAGAAAATATTTCTTCTAAATATTTCTCAAATAATCTCTTGGGAATATTTCCCAAATTACAATGTTTATGGACCTCTATCCAAAGGAGATGTTGATCCCCTAATCTCAAGTTCGTGGATCTCTTCCACAGGAGAACTCTTTCCCCTTCTACTCTGGCTAGTGATCTTCTAGAAGACTTTGTCTCTATGCTGCACTAACTTGTGGATCTCTCTCCACTTGAAGACTCCTCACTCAGATCTATCTTCAATTGTCCTGGTTGTTGGATCTCTATCCACTGAGACTCTGTCCTCTATACTCTGTCACCTCCAAAGCTCTGTCTCAATACTGTACCAAACACAGTTCAGTCGGTCTAGCACAGTTCTACTCAATCTCTTGCACTAAACATAGTACAATCGGTCTAGTACAATTCTGCTCAATAGGTTCACTTAGAACCTGCTCAAATCTTCTCAACAAGTTCACACAAAACCTATCCAAATCTGCTCAACAGGTTCACACAAAACCTATCCAAATCTGCTCAATAGGTTCACACAAAACCTATCCAAATCTGCTCAACAAGTTCACACAGAACTTGTCCAAATCTGCTCAACAAGTTCACACAGAACTTGTCCAAATTTGCTCAACAAGTTCACACAGAACTTGTCCAAATTTGCTCAACAAACTCTAGGACTTGCTCAAATTCTCAATAAGTCCTCTCTAGGACTTTCTCAAATCTGCATAGCAAGCTTTCACAAAAGCTTATCTCAAAACAGTCCACAAGTCTTCTCAAAGACTTGTCTCAATCACATAGAATCATAAAGAGAATTGTTAGAGACTCAATATGTTCTAAGCTCAATGTACAATCAATATCTCAAATCAATCTCATAGAAGCATAAAGAGAATTGTTAGAGACTCTATATGTTCTATACTCAAATCCCAATCTCAACTCAATAGAAGCATCAAGAGAATTGTTAGAGACTCTATATGTTCTATACTAAATCTCAATCTCAACTCAAATAAAATTATCTCAATATCAACTCAAATAAATCTCAACTCAAATCAGAATATTGAATAGTTTATTTCTAGGAACTTGAACAACCACATGCATCCACTTGACTAGGCTTAATCAACTCAACTCAACCAATCACCTCAAGGAACAATCCTTTCTCACAAACCCTAGTCCAAGCATGTATTAACCAACTCAAAATGTTTCCAACAATGCTCAAGCACAAGTCTCACATAGCAATGATACTCATGTTCTTTTCTAACTCAAGTTCAAGTTCATTTCATCATCAATGGGCTTCAACAACAATGCTAATAAAACAAGGTTTAAATACAACTCACAAACCAGAAAACCTTGAAGCATTCAACCAATCATTTTCTCAAAGGAAACCACAATCAATCCTTTTCTCTCCAATGATATTTCAGAAATCAACCACCATAAACAATCAATAGGAGAATGTGCCCATACCTTTTTGATGCCAATAAGTTATCCACAAAATCTGCCACACTTAAACACAACTTTCCTTTCCAATCTAAACAAGGGTTAATGGACTTCAAATAATCACAAAATAAAGCATTACTCAAATTACACCCTTTTTACTCCAAGTTAATAAACACATCCACCAAAGTCCCTTTTATTAAAACCCTTATCAAAAATAATAAACCTCTCAAAATTACTTTTAAAAAACAACTCCTTATTTCTCCTAAAATTAATTCTCCATAACCATCAAATAAATCATAAACCAATTATGCTTTGCAATAATAATCACAGCCCTAATAACAAACTTTAATTTCCATTAACTACCTTATAACTCCAAACTTTAGGGCTAATAAAAATTATTTAAATGCAAAACGTAATTACCTCCTCAAGGGGATTCGAACCCCCGACTTGCCACACCATGAGCGTCTTAGCCGCGGCTAAGATTCCACACGAGCTAGGCGCTCATTGGAAAGGCAAAGGCCCAAAGTGCCTTAAACCTTCCTCCACATTCCGCAAAAGATAAAGTGCCAAAGCGCTTTCCACACGCCTTTCAAAATATCATCCAAGGGATTCGATCCCTGGTGTTTGTGCTGCCTTGTGCCTTAAACCAAAATGATTTGCCAATGCGCCATGCTTCCCACCACGATTTGACTTTCCAAGCGCTGTCATTTTCTTTCTTGCTTCTCTTCTCAAAATTTGCATGAGCTCATAGACTTATTCGAATGCCAAACATTTATCACAAGAGCAAGGATAAAACTTTGATTTATTTACCACCCCTTTATATAGTGTTTAAAACACTTTGAAGACGTCGACGGAAATATGAATTTATGTTTGCTTGATGACGTCGGTGGGAAACTTTGCATTTAAATTTAAATTTGAATTTAAATTTTAAATAATTAAAATTTAAACCAAATATTAAAACTCAAATAACTCCATCACCGGGGCACATTTTTCGATGAAACGAAAGCCCAACTTGGGTTTTAAGAAAAACCCAGATCAAATATGGTGTCCATGGTTTTAATTAAAACCTTTTATTTTTCCTTCCTTGGTTTTCACAAAAACCCTTCATAGATCCTTTTGACATTAAATGCTCTTTTGACATCAATGACAACATTTTAGCTTAGGGACTCAAAATGTCCAACATAAGTAGTGCATGGTGATAAATTAACCAAATAGATGGCAGTTTAATTTGCTTCAGACCAAAAATATTTATTGAGCTTTGCATCTGATAACATGCTCCTCATATTCTCCAATAGTGTTCTATTCATTCTTTCTGCTACTCCGTTCTGTTGAGGAGAATAAGGTGTAGTATTTTGTCTAAAGATGCATTTTTTCCTATAAAACTCTTCAAATTTAATAGAATGGTATTCTCCTCCATTGTCACTACATAATATATTAAGTTTCCTACCTGTATACCTTTATACATTAGCAACAAACCTTTTAAAATGATCAAGTATGTCACTATTTTTCTTCAAAAATACAATCCATACTTTTCTTCTATGATCATCAATAAAAGTGGCAAAATATAAAGCACCACCAATTGATGGAGTATCCATAGGACTACAAATATCTGTATGAAAAAGATACAAAATATATTTAGCTCTATGTGGGTGAGGAGAGAAGCTTATTCTTTTTCGTTTTACCCATCACACAAGATGCACAAAAGCTGATAGTGTTGTAGTTGCTATCCTTGAGGCCATAGACCATACATTTGCTGACCAACTGCTTCAAGTTGGTTTCTCCCAGATGACCAAGTCTTATGTACCAAAGAAGACAATCTCCAACATCTACTTCATAATTTTTCTCAACTGCATTGCAATGGATTTTCTCACAAGGGCTAACATCCAATTTGAAAAAAGTTCCTTTCTTCTTTCCTTTTGCAAGTACTAGTGCACCTCTGTTGAGCTTGCATCCTTCATATGAGAAGGTAACTATTACTTCTTTCTCAACAAGCTATCCAATTGAGAGAATATTTATTCTCAACTAAGGAACATATCTAAATTTTTACAAATACTTAACTTTTCCACTTGAATACCTTAGAGGTGTTAGGAAAAACTCCAAGATTTATCACCTGCAAGAGGAAGCACAATAACAAAAATATAGAACATAGAAACAGTAACACAAGTGACATAGAGATTTATGTGGAAACCTACAATGTGCAGGAAAAACCATGGGGCAATGACAACTTCTCTTTCTTATTATTTTTAGCAAAATTTACATTCACGTCCTTTGACATTTTCAAAAACCCACCCAAATAAAAGGGATAATATCCCTTTTATAGATCAAAAGGAAGAGTCCAAAATGTTCATTTCCTCTTCCAAATAAAGCCTCCAAAACCTACTCGTTTTAGCTCCCAAAGTCTATTTGTTTCTGGTCCCAAGACTGTTCATCTTCCACATTCTTGTCATCTACCTAGATGTATGCTCCTATGATGTCTACTTGGCTTGATGTCGAGATGGATGTCTACCAGCCTAGACTTCTGGATACCCAAATGTTAGGCCCAAACGTATGCTAGCCTAGATTTTTGGCTACCCAAACATCAGGCCCAGATGTCTGCCAGCCTAGACGTCTACTAGCCTAGATATCTAGTAGACCAGACATCAGACCTAGATATCTACTATCCTAAACATTTGGCAACCCAAACATCAGGTCTAGATTTCTAGTAGGTCAAACGTCTAGCCTATTTCCTAGACGTCTGACCTAGAAGTCTAGCAGGTCAAACGTCTAGCTGACCTGCTTGCTACATGTTGTCTTCATACCTAAAATTCTCCCACTTGAAGTCAGTATTCAAGAATTCTTCTACTCAAAAATTTCATCCAATGCCAATTTCCCAATGCTGCCTTTGTTACTTTTTCAGCAAGCCCAGAGAAGTTTTGCACTATTCAAAATTCTCTACCTTGATCAACTTTGTAAGCATATCTACATGATTCACTTCAGTGTTGATTTTATACAATAGGATCCTACCTTCTTCCACCATATTTATGATAAAGTGGTACTTGACATCAATGTGTTTCGTGTGATCATGGAACATTGGATTCTTCACTACCATAATAGCACTCTGGCTATCACAATGCAACACAATTTTCTCCTTCATTACCTTCAAGTCACCCAAAAATCACTCTAGCCAAATTACCTCTTTTTTGGCATGAGTTTCTGCAATGTATTTAGCTTCAGTGGTTGATAAAGCCACAACAGACTGCAACTTAGAAGCCCAACTCACCACTCCTCCAACAAGAGTGAAGGTATATCATGTAGTGGACTTTCTCCCATATCTATCTCCACCATAATCAGAACCCATAAAACTTGTAACTTACAAATATTTTTATCCAAAGTAAATGGCAACATCTGAAGTGGCTTTTAAATATTCGAATATCCACTTCACCGCATTCCAATGCTCCTTACCAATATTTTCCATGTAGCGACTAACTACTCCCACTACTTGGGAAATATCTGGTCTGGTGCTCACCATGGCATACATGAGGCTTCCTACTGATGATGAATACGATACATAAGACATGCTTGTCTTCTCTGATTTCATTCTAGGATGCTGGTTGGAAGACAACTTTAAGTGTGGAAGAAGTGGGGTACTAACTAGTTTAGCATTATGTATATTGAAGCGCTGTAGAATATTTTCCACATATGACTTTTGAATTAACCAGATATTTATTCCTTTTATGTCCCTGTGTATATTCATCCCTAAAATTTGGTTTGTTGCTCCTAAATCCTTCATTTCAAATGTCCTAGCCAATTGAGCCTTAATATTAATGATTTTCTTCATGTTGGGGCTTGCAACCAACATATCATCAACATACAACAACAAAATAATAAAACTTCCATCATCAAACCTCTTATAGTATGCACAATGGTCAGCTTCACTCCTGCTAAAACCTTGGCTCTTCATGAAGGTGTCAAATTTCCTATACCACATCCTTAGTGCCTATTTCAACTCGTAAAGTGATTTCTTTAGTCTGTAAACCAAATGCTCTTTATCTCTTTCTTCATAGCCCTCAGGTTGATCCATATATATCTCTTCCTTGAGATCACTATGCAATAAAGGAGTCTTTACATCAAGCTGCTCCAGTTCCAAATCTTGTGCAGCTACAAGTGCAAGTAGAACTCTAATAGTAGTCATCTTCACAACTGTAGAGAAAAATTTATTAAAGTCAACACCTGACTTTTACACATAGTCCTTTGCCACCAAGCAAGATTTATAGCATTCCAAAAACCCATCGTTGTTCTTATTCACTTTGTACACCCACTTAATTCCAATAGTCTTTCTTCCAGGTGGGAGATCCACAAGTTCCCAAGTTTTATTATTTCGAAGTGCCTTGATTTCCTCCTCCATGGATTTCCTCCACTTTCCTGCATTCTCAGACTCTCTAGCTTCCTAAAATGAACTAGGTTCACCATAATCATTTAACAAAGCAAAAGAGGACTGATACACATGAGAATACCTTTTTGAACACTTTTGTGGATGTGTATATATTCTAACCCAATTATCTGTCGATTCTAGCTCTTGGTCTTGTGACCATTGTGGCAAATCTACTTCTTGTTCTACTTGCTATTCTACATGCTGATAAAAAACTTTAGCATGTTCATCTTCACTAAATTCTACTTCAATAGGTACAACATTAAGATTTTATTGTACCTCCTTCTTTTGCATGGATTTTTCATCAATAATTACATCCTAGCTAATAATTACCTTGTGGGTAGTAGGATCCCACAGTCTATACCCCTTCACTATATCTCCATAGCCAAGAAAAACATATTTGCTTGACTTCGGGTCAAGCTTGGAACTTTTTTCTTTGGGTACATGGGAAAATGCATCACAGCCAAAAGTGCACAAATGAGAGTAATCAACTGGCTTACAACACCAAATCTCCTTCGGAATCTATCCATCCAATGTAGTTATAGGTGACCTGTTAATAAGATAAATAGTTGTATTAATAGCCTTCGCCCAAAATTTTTTCTCCAACATGGCTTCACTAAGGATGCTTATTGCACATTCTATGATTGTGTGATTCATCCACTTAGCCACACCATTTTGTTATGGAGTGTATGGTACAATATTTTGGTGCTTAATACCTTCCTGCATACAAAATTTATCAAATTCCTTGGAGCAATATTCACCCCCATTATCTGACCTGAGACACAAAATTGACTTGCCCAAACTCTTTTCTACCCATGCTTTGAACTCCTTAAATTTATGTAAAGCTTCCGACTTCTTCTTCAGAAAATAAACCCACACTCTCCTAGAATAATCATCTATAAAATTCAAAAAATAGATGGCACCATTCAAGGACTGAGTGGGGACAGTCCAAATATATTTGAATGTATAAGTTGTAGAAAATTAGAACTCTTACCAAGACTTGCAGTAAATCGAAACCTATTCTATTTACCAAAAATACAGTGCTCACATAAGTCTAAATTTCAAGACTTAATACTAGAAAGTATACCTCTGTCATGTAGAATTTTTAGGCCTTTTTCACTCATATGGCCTAGGCGTTGATGCCATAGCATTACTACATCCTAAATAGAAGTTGTTGTTGCTGCATGGTTTATCATCGTATCATCGCATAAACGATATAAAGTCCCATAAGATTCTCCCTTTTCTACTACAAGAGCTCCTCTAGTAATCTTGTAGTAGTTGTTACAAAAGGTGATAGAATATCCTAGCTTATCCATAATTTTGATTGATAGTAAATTCTTCCTCAAATTAGGCACATATCACACATCACATAGCATCCTTTCTCTACCATCATCTAGCCTGATCCTTATATCCCATCTTCCCATAATTTCTAAAGGATGATCATCACTCAAATAGACCTTTCCACCATAGTATGGCTGATATTTATCAAACCAGTCTATGTGGGAAGATATGTGGAAGGATGCACCTAAGTCCAAAACCCAGGTATATAAAAATGATCTGCTATTATTGATACATAAGGCTTCACATGTTGTCATATCTCCTAAATATGCTACACTGGCTTCAACTGATGGCTGATTTTGCTTTTCACCATTCTTTAATTGCCAACAGTCCTTCTTGGAGTGTCCTGGCTTCCCACAATGCCAACACTTCCTTTTTTGCTTATATCCTTTAGAATTATATCTGGAATGCTTTCTACCTTGTTTACTCCCCTTGAATGATGGCTTCATTGGTTGAGGGTTACAAAGATGTTTTCACCTCAACTCTTCTACCAACAAAGCAACTACCACATCATCAAAATTAAGAGTTCCTAATGATGTATTACTGATGGTCATCACCATATTATCCCAAGTTTTCAGGAGGGAAAAAAATAGGGTGATAGCCCTATCTTCATCCTCCATCTTCACATTAATTGAAACTAGTTTACTGATCAAAGTATTAAACTCATTCAAATGATCTACCATGGATGAACTTTCCTTCATCCTCAAGCTATAAAGCTACTTTTTTAGAAAAACCTTGTTAGTTGCTAATTTTATTTCATACAAATTTTCAAGCTTTTTCCAAAGGGATTCCGTAGTATTTTCTTCAACTACATGGAACAAGACGGAGTCCGCTAGGAAGAGACAGATTGTAGAAACCACCTTCCTATTAAGTGTTACCCACTACTCATCTTTCATGTTGCTCGGTTTACTCACAATCCCTTTCAAGGCTTGTGCTTGGTCATTCTGAACCAACAAATCCTCCACCTTCATCTTCCATAGAGCGAAGTTCCTGCCATCAAATTTCTCAATCTCAAAATTGGTTACACCTTTTGTCATTGTTGTAGCTCCCACTCGCACAAAACCTTAGCTTTGATACTAGATGTTAGAAAAAAACTTTAGATTTATCACCTGCAAGAGGAAGCACAATAAAAAATAGAACATAAAAATAGTAACACAAGTGACACAGAGATTTACGTGGAAACACGCAATGTGTAGAAAAAACCATGGGGCAATGGCAACTTCTCTTAATTATTATTTTTAGCAAAATTTACATTCACGTCCTTTGACATTTTCAAAAACCCACCCAAATGCAAGGGATCACATCCCTTTTATAGAGCAGAATGAAGAGTCCAAACTATTTGTTTCCTCTTCCAACAAAAGCCTCCAAAGCCTGCTCATTTTAGCTCCCAAAGTCTGTTTGTTTCCACTCCTAATACTTTTCATATTCTACATTCTTTTCGTCTATCTATATGTTCGATCCTATGAAATCTACTTGGATTGACATCAGGCTGGACGTCTACCATCCTAGATGTCTGGATACCCATATTTTAGGCCCAAATATCTTCCAGCCTAGACATCTGGTAGCCCAAATGTTAGATCCAGAGGTTTGCCAGCCTAGGCATCTGGTAGACCAGATGACAGGCCTAGATGTCTGCCAACCTAGATGTTTGGTAGCCCATATGTTAGGCCTAGACGTCTAGCAGGTCATACGCGTGGCCTGTTATCGAGACGTCTGACCTAGAGGTCTAGCAGGTCAAACATCTAGTTGACCTGCTTGCTTGATACTGTCTTCATACCTAACAATAGGAACTATACCTTCTCCTTCTATATCATAAAATGCATTATCATCCATATACAATTTTACACCATTTATTTGTTTATAGTTGACAAACCACTCACGGTGTGGTTTCATATGGAAAGAGGCTCCTGAATCTATAATCCAATATTCATGACACACTTTAGTTGAAAGATAGTAAGAAGAAAGAAACATGGAGTTTTAATCTACAAATTTCTCAACTATCTCTTCTTCTACTACCTTTTCAATTTTCTTCTTCAACAAGGGACAATGAAACTTGATATACCCCTTTTTGTGATAGTAGTAGCATTTCACATTGCTAAAATTTTTCTTTCCTATGCTAGATGATTTCCATCTGCCTCTAGACTTGCTTCTCCTACTAGATATACATTTTCCTATTTCCTTTGAGTGCCCACATGCTAAATAGACCTATTAAGTGGATTCTTCACCAGTATATATCCTTGTCTCCTCATTCAATAGTTGGCTAACCACTGACTCCATCTACAACTTGTCATAAGCAACACTTATGGTAGTAATAAGATTCTCCCATGAGTCTGGCATACTGATTAACAGTGCCAGACATTTATCTTCATCACTCCATTTATCACCAATGGAGTTTAGCTATTTCATTAACATATTAAAATAATTCAAGTGGTCTGAGAACTTATCACTCTCCTTCATCTTGAGATTTACCAGCTTCTTCTGCAATATTAACTTGTTCACTTTTGACTTGGAAGCGTAGATGCTCTTTAGCATTTTCCACATATCATGAGAAGATTGCGTTTCTATCACATTTAAAATCACAGAGTCTGCTAAACTTAGTCTAATGAGGGCCATTTATTTTATATCCATCTTATTAAACTACTCTTGCACCATCCTAGTGGGCTTTCCACTAACTACAACCCACAAGTCTCTTTCCACCAATAAGTCCACCTTTTTTATCTTCCACAATGTGAAGTTCAATCGATTGAACTTCTCAATCTCTAGTTTGCTACTCATTCTTTGTGAATCATTATCTACTCCTACTAAAATTGTGAACCAATGCATGAACCCTTAGGAGCACTCCAAAATAAATACTCAACAACCAATGTCGCAGAGAGGGAGAGCACGATTCACTACCAAAGCATATACAACTGCCTCTCTTCCACTATAGTGCTCTGATACCATGAAAAGAAAAATAGAGCATATACTAATTAAACATCGAATAAAAACTACAAGTAGAAATATGAACAATAGATAAAAAAACACAATAAATACAAAGAAACATATATTTATTTAGAGGAACTTTGCAATGCCAATGTTAAATACATATAGTTCTCATTTATAATCCCAAAATGGGATGAATTTTTAATTTTCCCACCCAAACAACCTTATGGAATTTTATAGGGTTTACAAGTCTTCTGGAATCTTCCATGTCATACCAAAAAAACATAAATTCTATAAAAAAAGGGTTTTCATGAATTTTCTAGAAGATTCTCCAAAAAGGGGTTTTCATGAACTTTTCAAAAGATTCCATCAAACAAGAAAATCATGCAGCACCTGCACATTATAATAATGTGTTGGCTGAATCACCAAGTTGCATCCCAGGTAGCTTATACTGCAACTGGTGTAAATCTCCATTGTTGAGATAACGAGATCCTTCTTTCCAAAGGTGCAACACCTAGGAGAGGAGTGTGTTGGGGTGCTTGAAATAAGTTGAGGGGTTTGTAGCTATGACATGGCATTCTCCTCGTCATCATCCTTGACCCGTTCAAGGATATTAATTGCCACAAGTGGTTTCTCAGATAATACCGGTGCTATGTGGCATCCTCACTCGTTGATCAATGTCCACATCCATGTGGAAGGAGAAGGGTCGTACCCTATTTGACAATGGAGTTGGGTGCTTCATCCTAAATGGGTAGCATGATGGGGACTTTTAGGCTTGAGGGTACTATAATTGTTGCTAAGGTGACCTCCACCACATCCACATAGAATATTGAGATAAGGGCTATTGTCGGTTTCACCAGGTCATTGGACAACATTGGCAACCGAGATGTAATCATGGAAATCAGGGGCAACAATATTTGCTAACATTTATTTTTTTTCATTTTGATTATTTTTAGTTTTTTTATATATGTTTTTATTTTTTTAAAATATTTGAATATAACATCTTTTAATATGTGTCATTATATGATTAGGTTGTTATTATAAATGAAAAATTGTAAGTTTTTATTATTAAAAAAATGTTAATATTTTCAAATAATAAATGTAATCTGAATATTTAATCTTTATATCAATAGTACTAAATTATTTATTGAATGTATGGTTTTCAACTTAATAGCTTGTATAAAGTTTTGTTTATGAATTCAATTTGCTATTTGGTAGCTTTACCTTCGAGGGCTTGGGTCCTTTCAGCTAACTTGCAACCAATAATTTTAGACCACATAAAATAAAATATAGAAACATACACCAAGACATTGTCATATTATATACAATAAAATAAATATAAACAAACAAATACAAAAATACAAAAATAATGCACACAGTAACATGTTAGAAAAATTATAAGCAAAGTGAATGCCCACACAACAAATAATATAATAAAAAATAATATATAAATATATACACATTTCTATTTTTTTCAACCTCAAAGAGAGTATCAATAATTTTTGGTGTATCTGCATATTCCCAACAACCACCTCACCTAACAAGAGATTTTCAAAACTTCGTAAATCTCAACATCATTGGAAAAATTTCCAATGCAATGTCATCTCCAAAAACAACATCAAGTTTGACGACTTTACCTTCCATACCTTGAGTTATTTTAGGTTCCTTATGCTGCCATTGCTACAACCAAAATGCATTCTATAATTACCCTAATGTCTATGGGTATGGCATGGTTACCATCATCCTCCCATGGCCTAACAAAACTGTTGATAGCTCATATCTCCATATCCTATGCAATGCTCGTGGAGGTCATATTAGCTGTAGTGATGAGAGGAGCAGCGATGAGCACACCTAGACACAAAGGAGTGGGTGGTCCCCAGATCACCCTACCCATTTAGGATAGATCACCCTATGCCATCGTTGAATAGGGGCCTAGCCCAACATAACAATTTTACTTCGATCCATTGGTTGACACAAGGTACCGAGTGTAATATTGAGGATGTCACATCAAAGCATTTCAAAGTTGCATTTGCCCATTCCATGGGACACCCCCACATATTGAATTACATTAAACACACTCTTCGAATTCCCTCAATGATTTCAAGCATGGACAAAATACCAATGACATTTTCCCACCCTATCGTGGGCTTTTTTCTTAATGCAATCCAACAAGTATTTCTTCTTTTCATTGCCATTCATCACAGGATCACTTAGCTCCAACTGTGATCTAAGAATCATATTTCTTGAAAATTTTTGCAACTATACATGGGATCCTAATTATAGAATATTTGCCCTACTTTGGATAGATTTGTCATGCACCACATCATACAGAAGTCCAATTAGCATGTGAGTGTGGATCCAACTCTCTAGTCATCTTCTTCACTATTGATTTCACGTCTATGTAAGTGTGGCATGTTGTCATTTTTACATGAGTCTCAAAATTTCTTACATGTGATATTAGATTATCGAAAACAACATGTTAGTGCTTTTATACTTGTTAGGCATAATTCATTGGTTTGTGGAGTCAAAACAACAAAAGACAGAAAGATAAAAAGAAACAAATAACTAAGAGATAAGAGGAAGATAAAGAGGCAAAAAATATTCAAAGAGGTGACCTAGAAAATATCTTGGTATTTCTTTATTTGAGCGCTTTACTTGCAAGATGTGAGCATCCATGCCTTCATCACAGATATTATTTACTTGCTGTATATTTACAAAAAATAATTGATGTTCCTGGTACACCTAAGGAATAAATATTGTAGTTCATCCTATCAATTTACGATGTTTGGAATAGATGACACTGAAATTGAGTTATTCTTTATGTTTATCTTGGTACTATCAATTGCTATTATTAGGTCTCACATAATACCATTTTGATCTAGTACTTTTCCTTGGAATTGGCAAACCCAGATTATAACAAATCAGAAAAGCACAAGTGTCCATCCAATTGACTTCGATAGTTTAATCTACTAGGGAAGGGTGCCAATGTTGTCTTTCATATAAGTTAATTAGGACTGAGGTCCATATCCCATATTGGTTTTTTTCCACCATGGTCTAAGTTATTATCCAACCACAATGATTGTCATTCATTAATTTCCATAGGATTGGAAAATTGGCAGTTGGCTCTCCAAAGAATGTTATGGTAGGGAATGTGTCACATGGCATGGGTAATGATGTCCATGTTGATTATTATTTGTCAAAGTTGAAATTATCCTAGAGCTTAGTTGACCGAAAATAAGGTCCATCAAATATATCATGAAAAAGTGTTGGTCTTCTATATTATTGCATAGGATTGCCAGTTGAAAGTGGTGGCCTCCTACTTCCTATTGGTATTTAAAGATTCGTGAGAGAGTCTAACAAAAAAGAGGGTCACAAAGGCACTAAATCCCAAGAATTCATATTCTATTTTGGCAGAAATAAGGTCATGGTGCTGGTATTTTGCTCGAGATGAAAGGTTGTATAATATTCATCTTCTTCTAGGGTTGTCCTTGTTTCTACCAACACTTCCTAATCTACCAAGGGTTTGCTTTCATAGGAATTGATGAGGAAAGAATTTTGAATTGTTTGGTCAAAGCCTATCATAGATGCTCCAGGAGGTGGTTTTAACAAGGCTTGCCATGCAGAAGGGACATTATTGACAGACAATTTTCCCACTTCAATCAATATATTTTTAGCTCACATGACCTCCTTGTAAATCTTTGGAAATACCTTTTCTTTGGATTGCTGAATAATGAGACTCATATCTAAGAAAAAGGCCTAGGTATAGTATATGTATGCTTGAGTGGGAAATGGTTGAAGTTAGTAGGGGATTATTTTTCAATTTGTTTGAAAAAAAGTTGAATTCAATGATATTCTCTTGAGGATCACGTGTGATGAAGGAGAACTAATTGAGCATCCAAAAGGAGATCCTTGAGTCATAAAATGTGTTTATGAGTGCTTTGTCTAAGTCAGCCCATGTACAAATACAGCCATCCTTCAAGTATTTATACCACATCAAGGCTCTTCCATTAAGAGAGGACAATGAGTCTATTTTCTATGTCCTCATTCATAGCATTATGAATTATTACCAAGAAAGCAACATCTTGGTAATGTTCAAATGTAGTCTTATTTATCCCATCAAAACTTGGTAAGTACTTCAAAGTAGACTTGAGAATATCATGAATATTTTGAACATTGAGAGGGTAGGTGTAATTCTAGTAGGGACACTCACACTGAGCAATTGTAGCACCCGAGCCCTTAAAATAATCAGATGAACATAACTTATATTCTAGTGACGTCAAGGTTGCTCATTAAACCTTGAGTCCTCCAAGAGATAGATCTTTAGGAATGGTGTATAATGACAATCATTCATGAACCTTGGTTAATGTTCAGTAAATCCACCTTGTTCTACTTATTTCAAAGGTAACTGATCATAAGAGTGAGTTCGTTCTTACATGGGAGTCACTAGGTGATGGATATTATGGACTAAAATAGAGTATCAC
The DNA here is from genome assembly GCA_028583015.1 of Wollemia nobilis. Lineage (NCBI taxonomy): Eukaryota > Viridiplantae > Streptophyta > Pinopsida > Araucariales > Araucariaceae > Wollemia > Wollemia nobilis. Next base: position 554,971 of record JAQPPZ010003646.1, on the reverse strand, counting down.
CATGTTTTATTTAAATCTAAAAGGTAACTTGTCATATGATAGAGCTTTATGGATTTGAGTGGAGTCACAAGGTGATTTTGATGAGATTTGATAATAAAGGATATCACCAATCCTTATATTATCCAACTAAGGGACCTTCAAGTCCAACCAAGCATGCCAAAAACTATTGGTCAAAGAATATATCTAATGGAAAGGTTTGTGCGCCCACAGACCTTGACCAACATTGAATGATCAAGGAGCTTGTGAGAACTACAATGGTGTCTCTAGAGGAGGCTGGTTATTTGAATTCTTGGCTAAGTTTACCTAAATATGAGGGGAAAAAGGTGTTGAAAGAGATAAATTAGGTTAAAGCTAGAAATTAAAGTGGTGCATATTAAGAACATCAAGACATGTATAAAAATAAGGATCATGCAACTAAACAATCAACTACCTAACAGATCATCCAGTTTTACAACAAATTATAGAACATTCAATTTTAATATATTGTATCTTATGAGACCACCAATTCCAGACAAGTGAATAAATAAGTGCAAATATAGGATTTAGAATAAAATACTATAAATATTCAACATACTTAAATTAGAAATAAGCAATCATCCATACATACATTCTATGCAATAACTTTTTATAGACCAAAAAGTATTCAATTTGTATTAAGATGTCAGTAATCCATCTTTACATATGAATTGTAAACACCTAAGATTTGACCTATTTTACTTTTGCATTATAGTATTTATGGATATTTTACAAATTTTAAGCAGTCAAAATCATAATTACCTCAGAATTGGATTGTTGTTATGTTAGAGATTTTGCCAGCCTATTAAACAACTTTGAAAGTATGGCTGCTACACTGACCCAAACATGGTTGATTGACATGGCCTAGATTTGCACCATCTTGAGTCATGCTTAGCTTGTTGGCTACATCTCGTCCCTTGATTTCTACTAACCCTCTCTGCCTAACCACCCTGTTGTCCACGTGATGGATTTTTTCATTGAAATCTCCTAACACGAAATCATGCCTAGAATACATCATGGAAAAAAGAGACCCTACTTTATTAGGAAGAAACTGCTGGATCACATGTGCATATATGATATTCCATTTTATCTCATACATGACCTTCGACTATACATCAAATTACCAATGATTCTAATCCTATACTTGATGCCTCCTTTGCTATGTCGGGTCCTTAAAATCCAGCTAGGCATTTCTGAGTGTAATTCTTTTGGTGCCTTATTTCTTTTGTATTATGATCCCTTTGTCAACTTCCATGCTCAGGACTGGAACATTGAGATCTTGTCAGGCTCCAATCGGGCATGAATATTCCGGTGTTATTTAAATATATCCATATTTTAATGTGTCATTATGTGATTATGATTCTATTTTAAATGAAAAATTACAAGTTTTTTAAAAGTCTTTAAATATGTCTATTTCTTATTAATTGGGAAATAATAAAATTACATTCAAAGAAGTATATATGATTAAGATGTTATTGTAAATAAAAAATTGTAAGTTTTTAAATATGTCTAAATTTTATAAATTTTGAATTAATAAAATTACATTCAAAGAAGTATGAAATCTCTATAACATGACATTATTTTAGCATATAGAATTATATTTTATGTTATATAATCTAAAAATATTTGTAGATGTATATATATTTATATATTATTTTTTATTCTATTTTTTGTTGTCTCTATATTTACTTTGCTTATAATTTTTTTAACCTATGATTGTGTGCTTTATTTGTGTATTTGTTTGTTTATATTTATTCTATTGTATATAACATAATAATACTAGTGTATATTTCTATATTTTATTTGATGTTGTCCAAAATTATTGGTTGTAGTGGTGGGGGCACAAGATAGTTGAAATGACGAAGGCAAAGCTACCAAATAGCAAATGGAATTCATAAACAAAATTTTATACAATTTATGAAGTTCTAATCAAAAAATATCATAAAGAAAACCATACATTTAATAAATAATTTAATACTATTGATATAAAGCTTAAAAAATGTATAAAATAACTATTAACAATTTTTTAATATTTTTTTTATTTTTTCATTTATAATAACAACTTTGTCACATAATAAAAAATACTAAAAGATGTTCAAATTCAAATATTAAAAAAAAATAAAAACATATATTAAAAATGTAAAAATAAAAAAAAATAAAAAAATTATAAATGTTTGTAAATATCGTTGCCCTTGATTTCTGTTAGAGTTAATGTAATGTGCACTATGCCAGTTTGACATTTGTCAGTTTCATTGACAAGTGTCATGTTCATCATATAGGCTTATGCCTATATATTGTAACCTTTTTATCAATAAAATATCCCATAAGTTTTCCCTCCTGACATTTGGTATCAGAGCAGGCTTTCCCTGCCCTGTGAAACCCTTGAGGGGGGATTTCCCTCATGGAAATCCTCCCTCCCCTCTCATTTTTTTCCTTTTGGCCATTTTTTTAAAAACTGAGGGAGTATGCTCTCCATCTTTGATGGATCAGAAACCAGAAGTTTTCATGGCTGCCATAGAGGAACGGAAAATTCTCCTCTGTGTGAAAAAAAAAATTATGAAGATCTGACCACTGGCCGTATTTGGATTGCTTTTCCTGGTTTCCGTTCGCACAAATCATCAACATTACAAATATCATCAGCATTCAAATCCGACGACGAGATAGCATTCAAATTCGATGATATGATGGCATATCAACCCCGATGATCATGGAGCAGACGTCGTCTATCAAGCCATTGCAGCAGCTTTGCACCCCTAACAACCATATTTTGCAGAGTGATATTCATTTTGCGTGACGCTCGTGTTTTGGGTGAAGGAGAATGCTAGTTCTGGCATGGCATGTTGACTGCAATATAAGTAAATATCCTATGCGAGAGGTGTAGTGCGTGCAGTTTTCTCTTGCACAGTTTCAGCATGATTTTTTATTTTTCAATGACACCCCACGATTTGCCATAATTTGAGGAGCAACCATTCCAAAACAAATAGAAGCATGCCAGTATTTTGTTCATTGACAATAAGCAGAGGCAAAAATGCCGACGATGCTGTGTATCTCCCTGCTTTTTTGATCAATGAAGGAGGCGTGCTGCTGACCGACAAAAGTAATCGGCTTCAATTTTTTGCAGACGACGGCCCTGAGAATCGAGCCTAGCCCTGAGAACCGAGCCTGCAGATTTTCCTCTTGATGAAATAGATCTCAGACTCAGCGAATTTTTATTTTTGCTAGCAAATTTTGATTTTACCTGTTAAATTCCATGAAAATCATGCGAATTTTGATGTTCGCTTTATTTTCGGTCTAGGGGCATCTACATCGGTCATATTTTGCTTCGGAGAGTGGCGGCGAGCGATCGATCCCGATGAAACATCACAACGAGCGGACTGGTGGCGGTGGCAGCGACAGCAGCGTTGACGACGTTGGCTTTCGAGCGCATGCATTTTTGAATACGTAACATATCCCCGCTCTTGGTTCTCTCGTGGTGTGGAGCATTGTTGATTTTAGACGACCACCACATTGCCTTGTCAAAGGTTTGAAGGCAAGGGATCCAGTTTGAACGCCACGGGGCATGCCGAAAGGAAGCTCGGCAACAGGCTGGGCCTAATCGGGCTGTTGTACGCAGGGTTGGACAGCGGGATCGTGGCGATGAACTCATGGTGGCCGTCGGCGTCGTCAGCCTTGCTATCGTTTTAGGCCGTCCATTCCTTCTACCGTTGATCGTCTCTGTCGTCCGATTGCGTCTCAGACTACCGAGGCAACGGATACCAAATTTCAAAGAACAACATTATCGGTAGTTTCTTTTCTGGGTCATCTTCGCATGTTTACGCCAGAACCCTAGCCCGGCATAGTGACACCGACAGGCCACGTCAGAATCCACGTCATCATCAGGTCTTCTATCAGTCGAGGTGGATGCAAGACCTGCTAAGTGATAAAAGCAATATAGACGTACTCAACGTGGGACCCATTCAATTTTGAATCATCATGATTCCCGTCGATTTTTTTAATGTTGTTTACAGCCACGATTCTCGTCGATTTTTTTAATGTTATTTATTTCAAAATGATGGGGGGACATTTAAGGAAGGGCTATCTTTAGCCTTTATTAAAGTGGAGGAACCACTTTTCAAATTGTAAGGGGAATAGGGAGTCCTCGTGGCTGACATTGGCCATTTTTTTTAACTTTCCACATTGATAGTTAAGTGAACTTGTAAGGCCAACATGGAGAATGGAAGGCCCACATGGCCCATGTAATTCCCCTGTGAGGGAAACTGAGACTATTTTTTTTTATGCCATTTTTATGCCCATAGTGCGAGTTTTTAGTTGCTGCCTTGGAGAGGCATGTTGTTTTTCATTATGATGAAGGCCCCTTCGATGATGGAATATAGGGGTATTTATAGTCGTTGGAAACGTTTTTCCATGACGAACACAATGGTGGTGTCATATTGTAATTTTGAGGCTGTTTCAATTTAGTCTTTTAGCCTCAAAAATTTTCTACCTTGGAGTGCACTCTCGGTTGTACCCGACACTCCCAAGGTAATTTCATATGTGATCCTTGTACTTAGTTATCTTGTCTATACACTTGGAAAATGCAACGGCTGGTTACCCATGCATTTTGATGAGATAACATGGTCACCATAAGGACACTTATACTAGGGACTACAGACAAAGACACCCTAGAATCTATCCGAGGTTTTTTTTTGGATCTACTTTTGAAGACTACAGACGAAGACACTTCAGAAGATTCTCTTCTTTTCTTCTTCTCTCCTCCTATTTGGATCTATGGCTCATTTTATTGTATTGAATGCATTTTTGACAAAGATCGACACTCTTATATGGCTCATTTTTCCTTTCATTAGGTGCATTTTCGGTAGAGACCGACACCTTCTAGATTGAGTTCACCATGAGGAGGGATTTCATACTCATGGTGAATCTAGTCAGTGACCTACGAGAGGCAACATCCTCTGAGGATGACCTGCAAAGGCAACATACCTAGAAGTGGCTGACCTTGAGGCACCCATGATGACCTCGAGGCACTTAGACGGCTGACCCAGTGGCAACAGACCCATGGAAGTGGCTAACCCTGAGGCAACAAACCAAGATGTATACACAGTGAATCTAGCATTATTCACAGTTGGAGAGCCAAGCACAAAGAGCAAGAGCCTAAAACCAAATCAGCAATAGGAGGATGTAGATTTTTGTTAGAGAAGTCAACATTAAGGGGGAATGTTACCTAATGTTGACTTATTTTTTTCTTTAGTTAGGATAGTGGACATTAAGGGGGAATGTTAGAGTTAATGTAATGTGCACTATGCCTGTTTGACACTTGTCAGTTTCATTGACAAGTGTCATGTTCATCATATAGGCTTATTCCTATCTATTGTAACCTTTTTATCAATAAAATATCCCATAAGTTTTCCCTCCTGTCAATTTCCATGATTGCAGTCGGGTTGCCATCCTTGTCCAATGACCTAGCAAAAATGATGATAGCCTTTTATCTCCATATCCTCTATGGAGGTGGTGGAGGTCATCTTAGCCATAATTATGGCAGCCTTGAGCTGGGAAGTCCCCATCACACTGCCCGTTTAGGATGGAGCACCTATAAAAAAATTAATTAAACTTGATTTTTTACCCAAGGTCGAAGGTTGCTCTAGAGGTGAGCGATTTCGGGAATCGCTCACCCACTATAGCGATCCCGAGAATCACCCAAGAAAGGAGTGATTCTGGGAATCACTTGACAAAAAAAGCGATAAAGGGTTCTTCTTGCCTTTCGAGTTGATTTGACATCACAGTTATTCCCCACGTGTGGGTTGGTGTGAAATTTCCCGCATTTATCCTTTGTTTCCAGCTATAAATACAATTGCTTTTGCCATTTTGTATCATGCAGGAGTGTCAATATAGTGCAGAAGCAGAGCAGTTGCAGAACTTTGACAAAACCGAACAACAGTTTCAGGTTTTTCTCTATTTTGAGTTTATCCTGCATTTATGCAGATGTGTGTAATCCCTCATAGGAGGAAGAATTATATTTTGGTTGATGTTATTAAAATAAAAATTTGCATGTTGTTGTGCTAAGTTTCGTATTTCTCTTTCCTTTATTTTGTGTCTTGTTTTTCTTCCAAGCGATCCGCAACATCGTTGTTTGGGTGAGCGAACTACAACATTCCTAGGTTACTTAAACAATAATCAAACCAAATATAAATTTATTTTATCTATTGGTGAACTATAGTTGTCACTCTATTGCAAGTGAACCTTAGTCCTCTCTAGATTTTTGAGCGAACTCTGTCAACACATCTTCCTACCCACTATCGCTCGTTGTATGTGTGACTCCCATTATCTCTACATGGAGAAAGCGATTACGAGAATCACTCTTTGTTTAAGCAACCTCTATAAATTTATCTTTTCATCAATTAATTAAAGGTTTACAAACTTGTTTTTTATTTTTTGACTTATTGACCTCTCTTTTCACATGCCAACCAAAGTGTTTCTCATCCTCACCTGAGTGAGTGTGCAACTTCGAGTATCGCTCAAGAAATTGGTGACCTGTAGAAACTTAATCCCATAGCTGGTGATTACTATCCAAAACAAAGTTTACCTCCCTTGATCCATTATGTTTGCAATTCCCAAAGTCACGCATGTAGCTGTAGATCCTCTAGTTGGGAATCAATTTCTTCAAATTGGTATCAGAGCAAGACTGCTGCCCCATGGATATTGAAGCATGGCTTTCAAAAATCACTCCCTACAGTTGTAGATCCCATAGTTTAATGGTAAGAACTATGACTACTAGAGCATCTAGATGAAGATCTTGTTTGGGTCTCAAGAGCTATGGGACTTGGTTGAGAATAGCTACCAAGAACCGGTAGATGCAATAGCACTAACCACGCCCTCCCAAGCAAAAAAGGACCTGCTGAAGGAAAATATAAAGGACCACAAGATGGTCTTATACATTATGAAAAAAGTCGAGGAGACCATTTTCCCTTAGATTATAGTAGCAACCAAGGCGAAGCAAGCCTAGGAAATCCTAGCCAGTTTGTATCAGGGCACCAACAAGGTGAAGTTGGTGAAGCTATAGATGCTAAGGAGGGAGTTCGAGAACCTACAGATGAATGAGTTAGAGTCCATGAGTGATTTATTCACCCGAACAACAAACATCATCAACTAGATGCGGTTGAATGGAGAAATTATGCAGAGCTAGAGAATCATGGAGAAGATTTTCAGAATCTTGCTTGCCAAGTTTGACTTGGTTGTGATAGCAATTGAATAATCGAGGGATTTGACAACCCTCTTGGTAGAAGAGCTCATGGATTCCTTGTAGACACATGAGTAGAGGCTGAGATGTTCATCTCAGTCCTCTCTAGAGTAGGCGTTCAAGATGTAGGTCTCATTTTGAGACAATGACATATAAGATTCCCACCATGGTGCCTCTAGTTCTTAAGGAGGAAGAGGCAGAGGCAAGTGTGGAAAATGTAGAAAGCAAGGAGGAAGGTCAAACCCTAATTACGGGGAGACCAACTACAACTTCCATCAACAAGGAGGAAGAGGTTGTGGGAAAAACTAGCAAGGTGGATCCGATCAAAAGAAGGACAAATCAAAAGTCCAATGTTACTACTACAAGAAGTTTCAACCACTACATCTTCAAGTGCAAAAAAAAATGATGGCCAAGGAGAACCAACAACAAGCCCACTACATAGATGAAGCCAAAAATGTAGGGTCTAGAGATGCATGTGGGAACATGTTGTTGATGTGTAGTATTGAGGAGGAGAGCTAGAATAACATTTGGTATCTTGATAGTGGGTGCAACAAACATATGGCGAGGAACAAGGAGATGTTCTCACAACTTGATGAAATAGTCCAATCTGAGGTCAATATGGAGAACAATAGCAAGGTTCCTATCAAGGGTAAAGGCAAAATTCTCATTTTCACCATGCACGGTGAGAGAAAGTAGATCTGTGATGTCTACTATGTGCTTAGCCTAAAGCACAACTTGTTGAGTGTTGGATAGCTTGTGCAGAAGGGGTACTCTTTTCAATTCAAGGATGGAGTGTGCACCATCAGAGACAGAGAGCATGGATAGATTGCAATAGTGTCATGACAAAGAACAAAATGTTTTCATTGTAGATTTAGAATGAGTCTCTATTGTCTTTGATTGTAGTTGTGAAGGATGCTACCTAGCTATGACATCTCAGATATGGTCACCTGAGTTTCAATGTCCTAAAATTTCTACATAAGAAGCATTTAGTGAAGGTTTTACCCTTTATTGAGCAACCGAATCAGATCTATGAGGGTTTCTTAGTGAACAAGCAACACAGGGATTCATTCCCTTCAAGGCAGTCTTGTAGATCATCACAACCATTGGAGTTGGTGCACTCAGACATTTGTGGTCCTATGTAGACTAGTTCCTTTGTCGGTAAAAAATACTTCCTAACGTTCATTGATGACTTCAACCAAAAAACATGGATTTATCCCATCAAGCTAAAGTTAGAAGAATTTTCCAGATTCAAGGAGTTCAAGGCTCTAGTTGAGAAACATAGTGGCTATCAAGTGAAAACCCTCAGGATAGATGGTGGAGGTGAATACATCTCCAATGAATTCCAAAATTTTTGCAAGGTAAATGGAATTCGAAAGCAACTTACTACTAGATACACACCGTAGCAGAATGATGTAGCTAAGAGGAAGAACAAAACCATTATGGAGATGGCATGGAGTATGTTGAAGGTGAAGGGTTTGCCACATGAGTTATGGGTAGAAGTTTTAACCTATGTAGTTTACTTGCTAAATAGATGTCCCACCAAGAGCATGAAGGACAAAATTCTCAAGGAAGCTTGGAACAATCAGAAGTTGAGTGTGGCTCATTTGTGAGTTTTTGGGTGCATTGCATATGCACATGTTCCAGAAGAGAAGAGGTAGAAGTTGGATGATAAGGTGGAGAAGTGTATCTTCACAAGGTATAGTGAGCAGGAGAAGGCATATAGGTTGTATAATCCTATGACGAAGAAACTTATCATCAGCCACGATGTGAAGTTCCTGGAAGATGAAGCCTAGAACTAGAAATTGAAGACTGGATAGATAGAGCCAACAATTTTTGAGTCTTTTGACTTGGAGGATAATAGTGTGCAGCCACCTATAGCCTCAAGTAGCAGTAGTGGTGCTAGCAATAGCACAACCTCACCATCTCGGTTGCCTCCACTTGCAAGTAGGATCTCCAACTTGAGGACACCCACGAAGATGAGGAGCTTGCAAGACATCTATGAGGTAACCCAAAATCATGAAGATGAGGAGCACTTTGTCTTTGCATTCTTTATTGAGTGTGATCCAGTGTCATTTGAAGAGGTAAGTCAGAATAAGAAGTGGGTGAAGGCGATGGATGAGGAGATTGAAGCCATTAAGAAGAATGAGACATGGCAACTTGTAGATCTCCCAGCAGGGAAGAAGACCATTGGGGTCAAGTGGGTTTATAAAACCAAGTTCAATGCCCAAGGAGAAGTTGATTGACATAAGGCCAAATTTGTGGTGAAGGGCTACAAGCAGAAGTCAGGCATTGACTATCATGAAGTGTATGCATCTATAGCCCGACTTGACATAGTCAGGATGATCCTGGCACTAGCATCTCAGAAGGGCTAGAGTGTTTACCAGATGGACATCAAGTCAACCTTCCTCAATGATGTTTTGGAGGAGGAGGTCTATATAGACCAGCCACCAGGTTATGAGATTGAAGGACAGGAGGGCAAGGTCCTAAAACTAAAGAAGGCCTTGTATGGGTTGAAGTAGGTACCCAAGGCATGGTATAGTCGGATTGATGGCTATTTTTAGGAGAATGGGTTCATCAAATGCCCATATGAGCACACCCTATACCTGAAGATAAATGAAGCAAGGGAGTTGATAATCATCTGCTTGTATGTGGATGATCTAATTTACACTGGCAATAGTGATGTACTATTTGACCAGTTCCAAACAACCATGAAGAAGGAATTTGAAATGACAGATTTGGGGCTGATGAAGTATTTTCTCGGCATCAAAGTTAACCAATCAATAGATGGCATCTTCATTTCTCATGGAAAGTATGCAAAGGATGTCCTGAAGTGGTTCAATATGGAGGATAGCAAACCTACCATCACACCTATTGCCACAGGTCTGAAGCTGAGCAATTTGGATTCTAGTAGGAATGTTGATCCAACTCTATTCAAGAGGTTAGTTGGCAATCTAATGTATCTGACTACAACTCGACCAGATTTGATGTTTGGAGTTAGTTTGATCAACCGATTTATGGAGACTCCAAAGGACACACATTGGAAGGCAGGGAAGCAGATCTTATGCTATATTAATGGGATGTGGAACCATGGAACATTCTATGCCAAATGAGACTAGCTAGAACTAGTGGGCTACATAGATAGCGACTGGGCTAGTAGCACCGATGATTGGAAGAGCATTTATGGATATGATTTCCATTTCGGATCAGGAGAATTTTCATGGTCATCCAAGAAGCAACCAATCATTGCACTATCCACTATTGAAGTGGAATATGTCACCGCCACGTCAGCCGCATGCCAGGCAGTATGGCTACGGAGGGTTTTGGGTGAACTGAACCATCCATCGGAAGGCATGACAACCATATTTTGTGATAATAATTCTACCATAGCACTATCGAAGGATCTAATGTTTTATGAGCAGATGAAGCACATCGAAATCTGGTATCACTTCATCAAAGAGGTGGTGAAGTTGGGTGAATTCTAGCTACTGTTTTACATATCCAAGGAGCAGGTAGCTAATATTTTAAAAAGTCTTTGAAAGAGGAGGACTTCAGTAGATTGCGTGAGCAGTTGGGCATCAAAGTGCTTGTGAAATCAGGTTTAAAGGAGGGTGTTAAAAAATTAATTAAACCTAATTTTTTACCCGAAGCCAAAGGTCGCTTCGGAGGTGAGTGGTTTTGAGAATCACTCGCCCACTACAGCGATCCCGAGAATCACTTAGGAAAGGAGCGATTTTGAGAATCACTCAACAAAAATAGTGATAAAGGGTTATTACCACCTTCCAAGCTAATTTGACATTGTATTTATTTTTCGTGTGTAGGTTGGTGTGAAATTTCCTATCTTTATCCTCTATTTCTAGCTATAAATACAATTGTTTTTGCCATTTTGTATCATGTAGAAGGAGCGTCAATATAGTGTAGAAGCAGAGCAGTTACAAAACTTTGATAGAACTGGACAATATTTTTGGGTTCTTCTTTGTTTTTTAGTTTATCTTGCATTCTATGCAGATGAGTGTAATCCCTCATAGGAGGTATTTTGGTTGATGTTATTAATGTAAAAATCTGCATGTTGCTGTGCTAAGTTTTGTATTTCTCTTTCCTTTATTTCGTGCTTTGTTTTTCTCCCAAGTGATCCACAACATCGATGTTTGGATGAGTGAACAACAACATTCCCAAGTTACTTAAACAATAATCAAACCAAATCTAAATTTCTTTTATCTGTCTTTGAACTGTAGTTGTCACTCTATTGCAAGTGAATCTCAGCCCTCTCTAAATTTTTGAGTGAACTCCATCAATACATATTCCTACCCGCTATCGCTCGTTGCATGTGTGACTTCCATTATCACTATTTGGTGCAAGTGTTTATGGACATCGCTCTTTGTTTAAGCAACCTCCATCAATTTACATTTTCATGAATTAATTAAAGGTTTACAAACTTGTTTTTTTTTGACTTATTGACCTCTCTTTTCACATGCCAGTTGAAGTGTTTCTCCTCCTTTCTCGAGTGAGTGTGTGACTTCGAGCGTCACTCAAGAAATTGGTGACCCACGGAACCTTAATCCCCTAGCCGATGATCGCTGTCCAAAATAAATTTTACCTCCCTCACTTCATTCTGTTTGTAATTCCCAAAGTCACGCATGTAGCTAGCGATCTCCATATCTAGTTGGGAATCAATTTATTCAGCACCCAGCTCCATTATAAAATAGGGGCCAGACCCTTCTTTTTCTACATGAATCTGAGCAATGGGCACTGATCAACGAGTGGATTGCTAAGATGAAGGATGCCACATAGCACCATTGTCTGCATGAGGTCAGGTCATTATGGAAAGATCTTTGGCCCTAACAATTTTATGTTCAACCATTATGGAAAGACCTTTGGGGTTGACAATTTATTTTTCAGCCAATTTGAAGCGGCAACTACTAGGCCAAGGGCCACTACACCAATGGATCCGAACTTATGGATGTTCTGTTCAATGTGGTGAGAAAAGAGGCGAGAACCATAAAATACCTCCAAGGAATTTGAAATTTAGTTTTAAGGTTTTTGAAATTCATTTTTAGGGTTTTAATTATGGATATTTTAGAGTAGGCCTTGGCTATTTTATTTTTTGGTGCAGAGTTTAAGGCATGCCTTTCTCTAAAAGGCTTGAAATTCATTTTTAAGTTTTTAGTTATAAAAATTTAAAAATGAATGCCCTCATGTTTTATTTTTAGTGTAGAGTTTCAAGCGTCCCATTCTTTGGTAGGTGGATTGGGCTTCAATGCTCTCCTTAGCATATTTTTTATCACCTTCCAAACTTTGAACCCATGCCATACATTCCATTCTTCGGGGCTATCTCGCTCTAAAGGTTATCCCACTATCAGTCAATAGGTCGGAGCACTTATCTAAAAGCTATCTTGATCTCACCCTAAAAGCCCAAAACCCACAAAAGATTCCATTCTTGAGGGCTATCTCGCCCTAAAGGCTACCGCCACTATCAGTCAATAGTTCGGAGTGTTTATCTAAAAGCTATCTTGATCTTGCCCTAAAGGCCCAAACCCACTGAAGATCTGATGGGTTAAGTAGAGAACACTGAGATCATGTTGTTTAACCACATGGGGTTAATGGGAGGGGGCCTTTCATAGAGGCACATAGCCATACTTTGGAACATAACCGTTATGGTAAGAGGTATGGTACATTAGGCAAACACAGGATGAACATGGCCATTCGTTGGCACATAGCCGTTAAGAGACATGATACATTAGGCAAACACATGTTGAACAATACGTATTTTTTTTTTATAATAATATTTCATATTCCAATATCCTATGGATCCTCTCCATTACCATGCTTATTAGAATTCCATATTTGAAGGATATGTATAGGCCTAGAAGCCTTGTCCTACACCATCATATTTGATTTGTTCTCTTGTTATTCTGATTGATCTACATCTAGGTACCATGGTTTATGTGATGTCGAACCCTTATGGCTAGATCTTCAGGCCTAACAATTAGCATAATGGTCTGTGTGATATTAGGTTTTTATGGCTAGATCTTGAGGGCTAACAATTAGCACAATGGTCTGCGTGATGTCAGTCCCTTATGGCTAGATATTTAGCCCTGACAATTATATGTTCATCCAGTACAAAAGGGAAACTACTATTGGGTCAAGGCCCACTACACCATTAGGGTTGAGCTTGTCACTGTCCTGTTCAATTTGGTTCGAAAAGAGGGGAGAACTGGCAATGCCTCTAAGGTATTTTAAAATTTATTTGTTAAGGTTCTAAGGTATTTCAGAGTAGGGCCTAAAATTTTTATCTTTGGTGCATATTTTCAGGTATGGAATTCTTTGGGTGGTGGAACGGGCTTCATAACAGGTGCAATCCATTATTTAGGAGGTGGAATGGGTTTTATAATGAGTGAATTTCATTTGTTAGGATTTTAATTATGGGAACTACATAGTAGGGTTTGGTTGTCTTATTTCTGGCTATTTTATTTTTGGTGGATTTTTAGGCATGCCATTCAGTGGAAGGTAAAATGGGATTTATAATGGGTAAAATTCATTTGTTCGGGATTTAATCATGAGGATTTCAAAGTAAGGCCTGATTATTTTGTTTTTGATGAAGTGTTTCAGGCACACGATAATCTCAGAGGTGGGATGGACTTCATAACATGTGCAGGACATTTTGTGGGAGGTGGAATAGAGATCACAACACATGCTTTTTTCTTCCTCTCCTCTAAGGTCTCTGATATGATGGAGCTTTACAATATCACTCCTACAAGTCTTTGATATGATGGAGCTTTACAATGTCACTCCTGCACATTCTATGGTAGGTGGAACAAGTTTCATACACATCCAAGATCACAACACATGTTTTTTTTGTCTTCCTCTCCCCAAGGTCTGTGATATGATGGAGCTTTACAATATCACTCTCTTTACCCTCAATATAACTAGTATTAGTCAATATAACTAGTATTAGTTCTAAGTAGTTGAACTCCAATTAATATTTTTTTAAGTTATTAATCAACAATGTTTTACAAATTAATTTTTTGTGTCATTTTAATTTTTTAAATGTTATTATAAATTCTTGGCAATTCATTATTATTATTTCATGTGTGTAATAATTTTCGCTTTTCACAAGCTTATTGGCACACAAATGCACTCACACCCTAGTTTGAACATAGGCCCGATGAAAGAGAATCCAAAACCCGCAAGCATGATGATAAGTTTGATTAAATATTCTTTTTTAATAGTTTTGTTTAATTATGTGTATGTTTTTTAATTATAAAATAAAGTGAAAGCATATTTTAATTTATGTATTTTTGTTTTTTAAATTATGTGTTTTTTTTTTTAATTATAAAATAAAGTGAAAACATCCCTTTAATTTATGTATTTTTGTTTTTTTCTATATGATGTTTTTTGTATGGATTTAATCATTATTATTTCAACCATATCACATGTTAAAATGCTCATTTTAATTTGAAAGTGTACTGCACATGTTTATAACTTATTTATAATTAAATTATTTTATAACAATACAGTTTTATACATTTATATAGACTTGTTTGTCCTTATAACAAATGTATTCTTCTTTCATATAAAAATTTCTCGCCTTCCAAAAAATTTCATGCCTGGAACTATGCACCAGAGATAAAATTATCAGGCAATATCCTAATAATCTAACAAATGAATTTCAAATACCTTGAAGGCATTCCCAATTCTCACATTTTTTTGCACCAAATTGAAGAGGACATCTATAAGCTCGGCCCCAATAGTGCTGGCCCCGTAGTAGTTTCATGCTCCGCACTGGCCGAACAAGAAATTGTCAGGGCTGAAGATCTGGCCGTAAGGGCCTGACATCACGCAGACATGCTGATTGTTAGGCTGAAGATCTGGCCATAAGGGCCCGACCTCACGCAAATCACGGTGCCCAGATCCAGATCAATCGGAACAGCTAGGAGAACAAAGCAAATAAAACAAATATGAAGGGGACGAGGTCTCTAGGCCTATATATATTCTTAAAATATAGAATGCTACTAGCCATGGTACTGGAGAGGATTGAAAGGAGTATAAAAAAAATGTATGTATTATTCAGCCTGTGTTTGCCTATTATACCATGTCTCTTACCATAACGGCTATGTGCCTCCGATTGAACAACAAGATCTTGGTGTTCTGACTTTACCCATCAGATTTCAGGCAAGTTTTGGGCCTTTAGGGCGAGATCCAGGTAGCGCTCCAACCTATTGACTGATAGGGGAGGGCCTTTACACCGAGAAAGCCCCAAAGAATGGGAGGTAGGGCGTGGATTCAAATTTTGGAAGGTGAGTAAAAATGTGCTAAGGAAAACATGGAAGCTCTTTCCACCTCTCAAAGAATGGTTTGCTTCAAACTCTACACCAAAGATAAAACTGAAACTCTACACCAAAGATAAAAAATCAAAGCCTATACTAGAATCTCCATAATTAAAACCCTAAAAATGAATTGCAAATACTTTGAAGGCATTCTCCAGTTTTCGTCTCTTTTTTAATAAAACATCCATAAGCTCATACCCACTGACGTACTGGCCTTGGTCCAATTATTGCCCGCTTTGGATTGACCGAACACAAAATGTCAAAGTTGAAGATCGAAGATCTTTCCATAATGGCTTGACCTCACGCAGTCCATGGTGCTAATTGTCATGGCTTGACCTCACGCAGTCCATGGTGCTAATTGTCAGGCCCAAAGATTTGGGCATAAGGGCTGACATCACGAAGACCATGGTGCCTAGATCTAGATTAATCAGACCGTTTGTGGAACAAAGAAAATATGATGGGTGCAGGACCAGGTACTGGAGAGGATCGACAGAGGGATTGGAATATGAAATATCAATTTGAAAAAATATATATACGTATTGCTCAACCTGTGTTTGCCTAATGTGCTATGTCTTTCGTTGTAACAGCTGCCAACAAAACATGGAAGAAAAGAAAATGCCATCAATGACTATATGTCTCTGTGAAATACCCTGGTTAACAAAAAGCCTCCATCCAAGTAACCAGAATGATCTCAATGTTATATGCTTTACTCATCAAATCTTCGGCAGGTTCTGGGCCTTTAATACCCTGGTTAACAAAAAGCCTCCATCCAAGTAACCAGAATGATCTCAATGTTATATGCTTTACTCATCAAATCTTCGGCAGGTTCTGGGCCTTTAGAGAGATCGAGATATCTTTTAGATAATAAGCGCTGTGGCGTATTGACTGATAGGGAGAAAGCCTTTAGGCTAATGGCATGGGCTTAAAGTTTTGAAGGTGAGCAGGAATGTGCCATCAATGCCTATGTGACAGTAACAACACTACCAACGAGAGCATGGAGTCGAAGATCGAAGTTCTTTCCATAACGATCTGACCTACCGCAAACCATGGTGCTAATTGTCGGCCCAAAGATTTGGTCATAAGTGCCTGACCTTACGAAGACCATTGTACCTAGATCTAGATTAATCATAGCATTTCGGGGAACAAAGAAAATATGATAGGTGCAGGACCAAGAACTGGAGAGGATCGACAGAGGGATTGGAATATGAACTATCAGTTCAAAAAATATATATATATATATTTTGCTCAGCCTATGTTTGCCTAATGTATTATGTCTCTTGCTGTAATGGTTGCAAATGAAAACGTCGAAGAAAAGAAAGTGCCATCAATGCCTATATGTCTATGTGAAATCCCCTCTGGTTAACAGAAAGCCTTCATCCATGTAACCAACATGATCTCAGTGTTCTGTGCTTTACTCATCAAATCTTCGACAGGTTTTGGGCCGTTTTGGGCCTTTAGTGAGATCGAGATATCGATATCTTTTAGATAACTGGCATATTGACTGATAGGGAGAAGGCCTTTAGGCTAATGGTGTGGGTTCAAAGTTTTCTAAGGTGAGCAGGAATGTTCCATCAACGACTATGTGACTAACAACATTACCAACAAGAGCGTGGAAGAGAAGAAACTTCCATCACCGGTTGAAAATTTCATCACCAGTTGTGTGCCAACTAGCGTGGAAGGGAAGAAAGTGCCATCAACGGCTATGTGCCAATTAGCGTGGAAGGGAAGAAAGTGCCATCAACGGCTATGTGCCAACTAACATGGAAGAGAAGAAAGCACCATCAACAGTTATGTGCCAATAGAATCGTGGAAGACAAGAAAGTGCCATCAAACATAAACCTTTGCACTTAGACTAGAAAAAATGTAAAACTAAATGGGTATGGCCCTGTGGAGGCAGTAACAAACATATGATGAAGGCAATGTCGCAGTTTTTATAGAGGCTATGTGTCAACTAACATGAAAGAGAAGAAAGCACCATCAACGGTTATGTGCCTAAAAGAGGAGAAAGTGACATCAACCTTGTGTGCCAATAAACCCGTGAAAAAGGAAAAAGTGCCATCAACCATAAGCCCTTGCACTTTAGATTAAAAAAAAAATGTAACAATACCAAACATATGATGGAGGCAATACCGCATTTTTGTGGATTCCTCCTACATAAACGCCTTGGTGGCGGTCTTGACCTAGAGTGGCAGCCTTCGAAGCTTGGGCGACGTTTTATAGTTTGTTGGTGGGGTGCCAGCGTTAAAAGATTTATAATCTGCTGGTGGCTAGTCTTTGGCTGTCGACATTAAAAGATTTGAGGAACGTACCAGTAGCCACTTCTACGATTTAAACCTTTAGGAAGATTTCGATGAGCTCCTGAGAAATTTGGTTATGGAAAGTGTGAAGCAGCTCTCTTCGTAGTGGGCACATCTTCATCTCCATGTTAAATGTTGTAAGATTAAATATATTATTATGAAAATTTAATAGAAACCAGGTTCAAATCCCTTCTTTTACATGTTTGCCGATATGTAACTTTGGGGTGTTAATCTCACCCACCCATTTATAAAAAAAAATATATATTATTTAATAAAAACATGAAAAGCAAAAACTCTTCTCAACTTTAATTATTTATTTTTTAAATACTTTTGTTCTAAAGATTTTATATTATATAAATTTATTGTTATTTAAAAAAATTAAAATTTTTATTTTTAAGATATTTTATTTTTTATTTTTTTAGTATTTTTGATTTGGTTTGAACACTTGGTATCATCAAAATTTGAACGTTAATGTGAGTTACATCATTGAGATTTTAAAATCATTCACCAAAAACTCATTTTTACATCATAATAACAATACTACAATATTTTAAATTTTATAAATTTTTATTATAATTCAAATACTATAATGTTTATGAATGTCACCTTAAATAATAAGATCATTTTTTTAGAATCTAGAATGTGGCTTCCTCCTTCCTATGTGGAGGCGGTAGCACCTTCAATGTTGGATGGTCTAGAACTAGGCTTCCTATGTGGAGGTGGTAGACAAATGCTAGCGCCCATGTGATCCACCCCATGCGATGGCTGAATCGGGTTCCACGCCAAGTTGCACCCCAAGCACTGGTTGAATCGAGTTCCATGCCAAGTTGCACCCCAGGTAACTTGTGCTGCAATTGGTGTAAGTCTCCATTGTTGAGATAACGAGCTTCTCCTTTCCAAAGGTGCAACATCTAGGAGAGGAGTGTGTTGGGGTGCTTGAAAGAAGTTGAGGGGTGTGTAGCTCCGACATGGCATTCTCCTCGTCATCGTCCTTGACCTGTTCAAGGACCTTAATTGCCACAAGTGGCTTCTCAAATAATACCGATGCTATGTGGCATCCTCACTTGTTGGTCAGTGTCCACATTCATGTGGAAGGAGAAGGGTCGGTCCCTATTTGACAATGGAGCTGGGTGCTCCATCCTAAACGGGTAGCATGATGGGGACTTTCAGGCTCGAGGCTGCCACAATTGCGGCTAAGATGACCTCTACCGCATCCAAAGAGAAGATGAAAATATAGGCTATCGTGGTTTCACTAGTTCATTGGACAACGTTGGAAACCAGGTTGCAATCATGGAAATCAGGGGCAACAACTTTTGCTAACATTTATTATTTTTTCATTTTGATTATTTTTATTTTTTTTATATATGTTTTTATTTTTTAAAAATCTTTGAATATGACATCTATGTGTCATGGTTGTTATTATAAATGAAAAATTGTAAGTTTTTATTATTAAAAAATTGTTAACATTTATTTTATATATATATAGTATTTTCAAATAACAAATGTAATCTGAAGTTTTAAGTTTTATATCAATAGTATTAAGTTGTTTATTGAATGTATGGTTTCAACTTAATAGTTTGTATAAAGTTTTGTTTATGAATTCAACTTGCTATTTGATAGCTTTACCTTCGAGGGCTTGGGTCCTTTTATGTAACTTGTACTACCACCACTACAACCAATAATTTTGGACCACATCAAATAAAATATAGAAATATACACTAAGGATTTATTATGTTATATACAATAGAATAAATATAAAGAAAAAAATAAAAAAAATAATGCACACAATCACATGTTAGAAAAAATTATAAGCAAAGTGAATACCCACACAACAAATAATAGAATAAAAGATAAAATATAAATATAGACACATTTCTATTTTTTACAACCTCAAAGAGAGTATCAATAATTTCTGGTGTATTTGCATCTTCCCAACAACCACCTCACCTAGCAGGAGATTTTCAAAACCTCGTCAATCTCAACATCCCAGGAAAAATTTCCAGTGTGATCAAATGGCCAAAAACATCATCAAGTTTGGCGACTTTACCTTCCATGGCTTGAGTTATTTCAGCTCCCTTATGTTGCCATCGCTACAGCCAAAATGTGTCCTATCATTGCCCTAAATTCTAGGGGTATGGTATGGTTACCATCATCCTCCCATGGTCTAACCAAATTGCTGATAGACCATATATCCATCCCCTATGCAATGGTCGTGGAGGTCATATTAGTTGTAGTGATGAGAGGGATATCGACGAGCACACCTAGCCACAAAGGAGTGGGTGGTCCCCAGATCACCCTACCCATTTAGGATGGAGCACCCTACCCCATCATTGAATAGGGGCCTAGCCCAACATAACAATTCTACTTCCATCCATTGGTTGGTAGAAGGCACCGAGTGGAATGTTGAGGATGTCACATAAAAGTATTTTAGAGGTGCATTCACCCACTCCATGGGACACCCCCATAGATTGCATCCTAGTGTACACACTCTTCGAAGCCCCACCATGATTTCAAGAATGGGAAAAATACCAATGACATATGCCCATCCTGTCATGGGTTCTTTTCTTGATGTAATCTAGCAAGGACTTCTTCTTCTCATTGTCATTCACTACAAGATTACTCAGCTCCATATGCATTAAAGACTCATTCTTCTTTGAATACTTTGGTGGCTATGCATATAGGCCTATTTATAGAATTTTTACTTCATTCTAGATAAATTTTGTATGCACAAAATCATGCATAGGTCTAATTGGCATGTGATTTTGGGTTCTCTTTTCTAGGTATTTTCTCCACCATTGATCTCATGTCCTGCTTACACAAGTATAAAATTCTTCTTCATGTGATTTTAGATTTCAAAGGACATCATGTAAATCTTATTGTACTTACTAAGTGTTATTCATTGTGCTATGGGGTCAGAGGAAAAAAAAAGAGAAAAGAAGAACAAAGAATAGAAAAAACAAAAGATAAAGAGGAGGAAAAAAATAAAGTGTTATGATTTGAAGAGATGACCTAGAAAATATCTTGGTCTTTCCTTGTTTGAGTGCTTTCATTACAATCTATGAGCATCCATGCCTTCACCACAGATCTTATTTACTTACCATATATTTACACAAAAATTCAATGTGCTTGGTATGCCTAGGGATTAAATTTTGTAGGTCATCCTATGAATTTTTAATGCTCAAACCAGATGATTCCAAATCTAAGATGATCATCATGCTGATCCTGGTACTATCTACCCTCATTCTCAAGTCTCACAGGACACCATTTGGGACTAGTACTTTCCCTTGGGATTGGTAGATGGTTATAACTAATCATGAAAGCACGAGTATCCGTCCAATTGACTTTACCACTTGATTTAAATAGGGAAGGGTGCTAATGTTGTCTTCTATCTAAGCTCATTAGGAACAAGATCCTTAACCCATATTGGTCTATTCCTACCATGATCTGAGTTATCATCTAGCCATTATGATTGTCATGCATTAATTTCTAGGGGCTAGAAAATTGATAGTTGGCTCTCCAAAGAGTGTTGTGGTAGGGAATGTGTCACATGGCATGGGTTGTGATGTCCATGCTGATTTTTCTTCATCAGAGCTAAAATGATATTGGAGTTTAAACAGTTGAAAATAATGTCTACTAAATATGTCATGAAATATCATTGGTCTTCCCTCTTCTTTCTTAGGATCTCCAGCTGAGAGTGATGGCCTCCTACTTCCTATTAGCCTTTTTTGCCTCATGGGATAGTTCAATAGCAAAGAGGCCATGAAGGCATTAAACCCTAGAATTTCATGTTCTATATTGGTGGAGACAAGGCCATAGTTATGGTATTTTACTCAAAAGGAAATGTTTCCTGACCTTCATCTTCTTCCGTAGTTGTATTATTTTCTGTCGGTACTTTCCAATTTGATAGGGGTTTGCTTTCATAGGAATTGATGGGGAAAGCATTTAGCATCATTTGAGAAAATTCTATCGTAGATGCTTCAAGGGGTGATTTTGAAAAGGCTTGCCATAGAGAAGGGAAATTCCTGAGGGGCAATTTTCCAACCTAAATCAACATATTTTTAGCTTACATAGCCTCCTTGTAAATCTATGGAAACCTCGTTTCTCTATATTACTAAATAATGAGATTCATATATGAGAAAAAGGTCTAGGTATAGTATGAGTATTCCTAAGCAGTAGATGGCTGAAGATGGTAGGGGATTCTTTTCCAAGTTATTTGGAAATGGATATTAAATTTAATTATATTCTTTTGAGGATCACGTATAATGAAGGATAATTTATTGAGCATCAATAAGGGGTCCCCTGAGTCATCAAATATGTTGATGAGAACTTTATCTAGGTCAGCCCATGTAAAAATACTCCCATCCTTCAAGGATTTATACCACAGTAGGGTTCTTACCTTAAGAGAGAGGGTAAGGAGTCTAAGCAGCACATCCTCATGCATATCATTATGAATCATTACTAAGGAAGCAACATCCTGGTAATGTTCAAATGTAGTCTTATCTATCCCATCAAAACTTGACAAGTACTTCAAAGCATTCTTGGGAATATTATGAAGATTATGAACATTGAGAGGGCCTACGTAATTCCAATAGGTATGCTTGAACTGAGCCATTATAGCACTTGGGTCCTTGAAATCATCATATGAGCATAAATTTTCTCCTAGTGAGGTCAACGCTGCTCATCAAACCTTCATTCCTCTAAGAGATAGATATTTAGGAATGATGCATGAAGACAATTAACCATGAACCTTTATTAATTTTTGGTAGTTGCCTTATTATATATACTTCAAAGGAAATAGATTATAATAATCAGGTCCAATCTATAAGGAAGTCACTAGGTGATGGATATTATGGACCAAAATAGAGTATCACCAAGTTCTATTTAGATCTAAAGAGCAACTGGTCACATGATACGACTTTATAGATTTGAGAGGAGTCACCAAGTGATTTTGATGAGATATGATAATCAAGGATATCACCAATCCTTAAATTATCTAGCTAAGGGACCTTTGTGTCCCACCAAGTATGCTAAAAAAATTGGTCAAAGAATCTATATAATGGAAAGGTTTGTGCACCCACATACCTTGACAAACATTGAATGACCACGGAGCTTGGGAAAACAACAATGGTCAATATCTGGAGGAGGCCGGTTCCTTGAAGTCCCAACTAAATATACCTAAATGCAAGGGGAAAAGGGTGCTGAAAGAAATAAAAGAAGCTAAATCCAAAACTTAAAGTGGTGCAGATTAAGCAACATCAAGACATATACAAAAACAAGGATCATGTAACTAAACAATCAACTACCTAACAAAACAACTAGTTTTACAATTAATTATAGAACATTTAATTTTAATCTACTATATCTTATCAGACCACAAATTCCATACAAGTGAATGGATAAGCACAAATATAGGATTTAGAATAAAACACCATAAACATTTAACATACGTAAATTAGAAATAAGTGGTCATCCATACATACATGCTCTGCAAATGAATTGAACCAAAGGCCAAACAATAGTCAATTTGTATTAAGATGCAAGTAATTCATATTTACATATGAATTGTAAATGCCTAAGAGTCAACCAATTTTTATTTTACATTATTATATTTATAGACATTTTACAATTCTCAAGAAGTCAAAACCATCATTACCTTAGAAGTGGATTGTTGTTATGTTAGATATTCTGCCATCGTAGTAAACAACTTTGAAAGTATGGTTGCTACACTAATCCAAACGTGATTGATTTACATGGACTAGATCTGCACGATCTTGAGTTATGCTTAGCTTCATGGCTGCATCTGCTCCCTTGATTTCTATTGTCCTTCTTTGCTTAACCATCCTGTTGTCCACTTGATGGCTTTTTACATTGAGATCTCCTAACACGAAATCATGCCTTGCAAACATCATGGGCAAAAGAGACCCTACCTTATTAGGAAACGATTATTGGATCACGTGTACACCTATGAGATTCCCTTTTATCTCATATATGACCTTCAACTATACATCAACTTACCAATGACTCTAATCCTAGACTTGATACCTCCTATGCTATGTCGGGTCCTCAAAATCCATCTAGGCCTTTCTAGATATAATTCTTTCGGTGCCTTATTTATTTTGTATTATGCTCCCTTTGTCAACTTTCAAGCTCTAGACTAGAACATTGGGACCTTGCCAAGCTCCAATCGGGCATGAATATTTTTGTGTTCTTTAAATATATCCATCTTTTAATATGTATTATTACGTGATTACAATGTTATTGTAAATAAAAAATTACAATTTTTTTATTAATTTTGAAATAATAAAATTACATTCAAAGAAGTATATATGATTATGATATTATTGTAAATAAAAAATTACAAGTTTTTTAAAAGTCTTTAAATATGTTCATTTCTTATTAATTTTGAATTAATAAAATTACATTCAAATAAGTATGAAATCTCTATAACATGACATTGTTTTAGCATATGGAATTGTATTTTATGTTATATAATCTAAAATTATTTGCAGATGTATGTATATTTATATATTATTTTTTATTCTATTATTTGTTGTCTCTGTATTTATTTTGCTTATAATTTTTTTAACATATGATTGTGTACTTTAATTGTGTATTTGTTTATATTTATTCTATTGTATATAACATATAACATAATAATGCCTTGTGTATATTTCTATATTTTATTTGATGTTGTCCAAAATTAGTGGTTGTAGTGGTGGGGTACAAGGTATATTTCTATATTTTATTTGATGTTGTCCAAAATTATTGGTTGTAGTGGTGGGGGCACAGAGTACCTAAAAAGAGCAAAGCCCTCGAAGGCAAAGCTACCAAATAGCAAATTGAATTTATATACACAATTTTATACAAGTTATGAAGTTCTATTCCAACAATATCGAAAAAAAAAACATACATTTAATAAAAAATTTAATACTATTGATATAAAACTTAAAACTTCAAATTACATTTATTATATACATAAAATAAATGTTAGCAACTTTTTAATAAAAAAATTTATAATTTTTCAGTTATAATAACAACCTAGTCACATAATAACACATACTGAAAGATGTTCATATTCCAAAAAATAAAAAAATAAAAATATATATTAAAAATATAAAAATAATAAATGTTAGTAAATGTCGTTGCCCCTGATTTCCATGATTGCAGTCGGGTTGCCATCCTTGTCCAATGACCTAGCGACGATAGCCCTGATTTCCATGATTGCAGTCGGGTTGCCATCCTTGTCCAATCACTTATCAAAACCAACGATAGCCCTTTATCTCCATCTCCTATGTGGAGGTGGTGGAGGTCATCTTAGGTGCAATTGCGACAGTTTCGAGCTAGGAAGTCCCCATCACGCTGCCAGCTTAGGATGGATCACCCAAATCCATTGTCAAATATGGGCCCGACCCTTCTCCTTCCACATGGATGTGAGCAGTGGGCACTGATCAACGAGTGGGTGGCCGACATTAAGTATGCCACATACCGCCGTGGTCTGCGTGAGGTCAGGCCATTATGGAAAAATCTTTGGCCATAACAATTTTGTGTTCGACCAATCCGTAGCGGCAACTAGTGGGCCAGGGGCCGCTACACCAATTAGATTATGGATCAATGTGCTGAAAAAAGAGGAATGCCTTCAAGGTATTTGAATTTTTTTTTTAAGATTTTAATTATGGAGATTTCAGTGTAAGTCTTCATTATTTTATTTTTTGGTGCAAAGTTTTAAGCATGCCATTTCCTAAGAGGCTTGAAATTCATTTTTAAAATTTTAATTATAAATATTTCAGTGTAAACCCTCACTGTTTTATTTTTAGTGCAGAGTTTCAAGCATCCCATTCTCTGGGAGGTGAAACGGACTTCCATACTCTCCTTAGCACATTTTTGCTCGCATTCCAAACTGTTTGAGCCCACGCTATACCTTCCATTCTTCGGGGCTATCTCGCCCTAAAGGTTGTTCCACTGTCAGTATCTAAAATCTATCTCGATGTCGCCCAAAACCTACCAGAGATTCCATTCTTGGGCGCTATCTCGCCCTAAAGGCTGTCCCCCACTATCAGTCAATAGGCCGGAGCATTTATCTAAAAGCTATCTCGATCCCATCCTAAAGGTCCAAAATCCATCGAAGATCTGATGGGTAAAGCGGAGAACACCGAGATCATGTTGTTTAACTAGAGGGGGTTAATTGGAGGGGGCCTTTCGTAGAGGCACGTAGCCATCCTCTGAAACATAGTCGAGATCATGTTGTTTAACTAGAGGGGTTAACTGCCTTTCGTAGAGGCACGTAGCCATCCTCTGAAACATAGTCGAGATCATGTTGTTTAACTAGAGGGGTTAACTGGAGGGGGCCTTTCGTAGAGGCATGTAACCATCCTTTGGAACATAGTCGTTATGGTAAGACATATGGTACATTTAAAACATAGACGTTAGGGTAAGAGATATGGTACATTAGACAAACACAAGCTGAACATAGCCATCCATTGGCACATAGCCGTTAAGAGACTTATACATTAGGTGAACATAGTCTGAACAAGTTTTATTTTTTTATAATAAGACTTCATATTCCAATCTCCTATGGATCCTCTCCATTATCATGTTTAGAAGCATTCCATATTTGAAGGATATATATAGGCCTAGAAGCCTCATTGTACCCCATCATATTTGCTTTGTTCCCCTGCTGTGTTGTTCTGATTGATTTGGATCTGGGCATCGTGGTTTGCATGAGAATAGGCCTGGCCAGATCTTGAGGCCTAACAATTAGCATAATGGTCTGTATGATATTAGGCTTTTATGGCCAGATCTTGAGGCCTAACAATTAGCACAATGGTATGCGTGATGTTAGGCCCTTATGGCTAGATCTTTAGCCCTGACAATTATACGTTCGGCCAGTCCGAAGGGTAAACTACTACTGGGCCAAGGGCCACTACACTAATAGTGATGAGCTTATCGTTGTCCTGTTCAATTTGGTGTGAAAAGAGAGGAGAATTGGGAATGCCTCCAAGGTATTTTGAAATTCATTTGTTAGGGTTTTAGGGCATTTCAGAGTAGGGCCTGACAATTTTATATTTTGTGCAGAGTTTCAGGTATGGAATTTGGGTGGTGGAACGGGATTTATAATAGGTGCAAGCCATTTTTTGGGAGGTGGAATGAGTTTTATAATGAGCGAAGTTCATTTGTTAGGATTTTAATTATGGGGACTGCATAGTAGGTCTTGGTTGTCTTATTTCTGGGTATTTTATTTTTGGTGGAGTTTCATGCTTGCCATTGAGTGGAATGTGGAATGGGCTTTCTAACGGGTGAAATTCATTTGCTAGGGATTTAATCATGAGGATTGCAAAAGTAAGGATTGAATCTTTTGTTTTTGGTGCAGATTTTTAAGCACATGATTATCTCAAAGGTGGGACGGACTTCATAACGTCTGCAAGCCATTCCACCTCACATCCAAGAATGGCTTCAGGATCACAGTACATGCTTTTTTTCTTCCTCTCCTCCAAGGTCTCTAATATGGCGAAGCTTTACAATATCACTCGTGCAAGTATTTGATATGATGGATCTTTATAATGTCACTCCTGCACACATTCTATGGCAGGTGGAACAAATTTCATACACATCCAAGATTACAAAACATGCTTTTTGTCTTCCTCTCCCTCAAGGTCTCTGATATGATGGAGCTTTACAATGTCACTCTCTCTAACCTCTGATATGATGGAGCTTTACAATGTCACTCTCTCTACCTTCAAGCTAACTACTATTAGTTCTAAGCAGTTTAACCTTCATTAATATTTTTTAAATCACTAATCAACATTGTTTTACAAATTAATGTTTTGTATCATTTTAAATTTTTAAATGTTATTTTAAATTCTTGGACATTCATTTTTATTATTTCACGTGTATAATAATTTTCTCTTTTCACAAGCTCATTGGCACACAAATGCACTCATTGGCACACAAATGCACACACACCCTAGTTTGAACACAACATATGAAAGAGAATACAAAATACACACCCTAGTTTGAACACAACATGATGAAACCCACAGGCATGATGATAAGTTTGATTAAATATTATTTTTTTTATAGTTTTGTTTAATTATGTGTATGTTTTTTAATTAAAAATATAGTAAAAACATCCCTTTAATTTATGTATTTTTTTTATATATGATGTTAGTTTTATGGGTTTAATCATTATTGTTTGAACCATATCATATATGTTGAATGGTCCATTTTTAATTTGAAAGTGTATTGCACATGTTTATAACTTATTTTTAATTAAATTATTTTATAACAATATAGTTTTATACATTTATATAGACTTGTTCGCCTGCCTTTATAACGAAGGTATTCTTTTTTCATATAAAAATTTCATCATTCCCAAATAATTTCATGTCTCAAACTATGAAACTATGCACCAGAGATAAAATTATCACTCCCTACTCTGAAATGCCCTAGAACTCTAACAAATGAATTTCAAATACTTGGAGGCATTCCCATTTCTCATCTCTTTTTGCACCAAATTGAACATGATAGCAATAAGCTCAGCCCCATTAGTGCCAAGGACATTAGCCCCGTAGTAGTTTCCTGCTCTGCACTGGCCGAACAAGAAATTGTTAGGGCTGAAGATCTGGCCATAAGGGCCTGACATCACATAAACGTGCTAATTGTTAGGCCTAAATATCTAACCATAAGGGACTGACCTCACGTAAACTATGGTGCCCAAATCAATTATAACTACCAGGGGAACAAAACAAATATGAGGGGGTAGGACGAGGCCTCTAGGCCTATATATACTTAAAATATGGAATGCTACTAGCCATGGTACTGGAGATGATTGATAGGATTATGAAAAACATATATGTATTTTTCAGCCTATGTTTACCTATTGTACCATATCTTCTCTTACCATAATGGCTATGCACCTCTGATTAAACAACATGATCTCAGTGTTCCTGCTTTACCCATCAGATCTCGAGCAATTTTTGGGCCTTTAGGATGAGATCCAGATAGCGCTCCAATCTATTGAATGATAGGGGGAGGACCTTTACACTGAGATAGCCCCTGAGAATCGAAGGTATGGCGTGGCTTCAAAGTTTGTATGGTGAGTAGAAATATGTTAAGGAAAATATGGAAGCCCGTTCCACAACTCAGAGAATGGCGTGACTGAAAATCTGCACCAAAGATAAATCAATCAAAGCCTACACTAGAATCTCTATAATTTAAATCCTAAAAATGAATTTCAAATACTTTTAAGGCATTCCCTAGTTCTCGTCTCTTTTTGAAAAAACATCCATAAGCTCAGACCCACTAGTGTACTAGCCCTTGGTTTGGTAATTTCTTGATATGGATTGACCAAACACAAAATTGTCAGATTTGAAGATTGAATATCTTTCCATAACGGTCAGACCTCACGCAGACCATGGTGCTAATTATCAAGCCCAAATATTTGGGCATAAGGGCATGACCTCACAAAGACCATGGTGCCTAGATCTAGATTAATCAGAGCATCCTGTGGAACAAATAAAATATGATGAGTGTAGGACCAGGTACTGGAGAGGATTGACAAAGGGATTGAAATATGAAATACCAGTTTGAAAATATATATATACATATTTCTCAACTTGTGTTTTTCTAATGTACTGTCTCTTGCTGTAACAATTGCAAATGAAAATATGGAAGAGAAGAAAGTGCCATCAATAACTATTTGCCTTTGTGAAATCCTCCTCTAGTTAACAGAAAGCCCACATCCATGTAACCAACATGATCTCAGTGTTCTATGCTTTACTCATCAAATCTTCGACAGGTTTTGGACCTTTAGAGAGATCGAGATATCTTTTAGATAATAATCTCTTTGGCATATTGAATGATAGGGAGAAGACCTTTAGGCTAATGACGTGGGCTCAAAGGCATGGGCTCAAAGTTTCGAAGGTGAGCGAGAATGTGCCATAAATTACTGTGACAATAATAACATTACCAACATGTGGAGTCAAAGATCAAAGATCTTTCCATAATGGCCTGACATAATGACCTGACCTCATGTAGACCATGGTGCTAATTTTTAGGTCCAAATATTTGGACATAAGGACTTGACCTCAAGAAGACCATGGTGCCTAGATCCAGATTAATCAGAGCATCTCGAGGAACAAAGAAAATATGATGGGTGCATGACCAGGTACTCTCGAGGAACAAAGAAAATATGATGGGTGCATGACCAGGTACTGGAGAGGATCGAAAGAGGGATTGGAATATGAAGTATCAGTTTATATATATATATATATATACACACGTATTTCTCAGCCTATGTGTGCCTAATGTACTATGTATCTTACTATAATGGCTACCAACAAAAGCGTGGAAGAGAAGAAAGTGCCATAAATGACTATATGCCTATGTGAAATCCCCCTCTGGTTAACACAAAGCCCCCATCCAGGAAACCGACATGATATTAGTGTTTTGTGCTTTACTCATCAAATCTTCTATGGGTTTTGGGCCTTTGGAGAGATTGATATATCTTTTAGATAATAAGTGCTCTGGCATATTGAATGATAGGAAGAAGACCTTTAGGCTAATGATGTTGGCTCAAAGTTTTTAAGTTGAGCAGGATTGTGCCACTATGTGACAATAACAACATTACCAACGAGAGCGTTGAAGAGAAGAAAGTGCCATCAATGGTTTTGTTCCAACTAGCATGGAAGGGAAGAAAGTGCCATCAACAACTATGTGCCAACTAGCATGGAAGGGAAGAAAGTGTCATAAATGGCTATGTGCCAACTAGCATGGAAGATAAGAAAGCACCATCAACGGTTATGTGCCAACAAGAGCGTGGAAGAGAAGAAAGTGCCTTCAACCATAATCCCTTGCACTTTAGACTAGAAAAAATAGAAAACTAAATGGCTATGGCACTTTGAAGGCAGTACCAAACATATTATGGAGGCAATGTCATAGTTTTTATGGATTTATTCTACATCTATGTACCAACTAGCATGAAAGATAATAAAGCACCATCAATGGTTATGTACCAATAAGAGCATGGAATAGGAGAAAGTGCCATCAACCATAAGCCCTTGCACTTTAGACTAGAAATTTTTTTAAAACTAAATGGCTATGGCGCTATGGAGGCAATACCAAACATATGATGGAGGCAATGTCGTATTTTTATGGATTCCTCTTGTGACTGTAGAAACGCCTTGGTAGTGGTCTTAACCTGAAGTGGCAGCATTCAAAACTTGGATGAATTTTGATAGTTTTTTGGTGGCTAGTCTTTGGGTGCTAGCATTAAAATATTGATAGTCTGTTGGTGGTTAGTCTTTGGGTGCTAGCATTAAAATATTGGAGGAACATGCCAGTAGCCACTTATACAATTTAAACCTTGATGAGATCTTATGACAAATTTTGCTGCCATCCACTAATTCATGTATGAAAAGTGTGAAGTAGCTCTCCATGATAAATGTGATAAGATTAAATATATTATTATGAAATTTTAATACAAACATGAAATTCTTATCATTCAAGCAAAAAATATCGTAATGTCATTGTAATTTGTTCATGCGGATGTGGTACTCTGGAGCATTTAGGTGCAAGGAGGTTGATTTGGAACCGATGAATATCAATCTGAGTGACTTGTTTTGGTCTGGTAAGCATGGCGTGGCTGATCCTTCTCAATCATGTGACCTGGGAAAGGTGTGTTCCACAATGGTGGGGAGGAAGAGAAACATGTGTAATATTCTCTGCCATCCTTTTTCTAGATGGTTGTTGGGTTGACCTTTGGGGAATTATTTGTTCCTTGTGAAGTCAATGAGTATTCTAGACAGATTCGTGTCCCGAATATCATGGTTAATAGTTTACTGAGAAAATATTCCTGGGATCTGGTGGGTAAGTTGGTTGGAGGTGGACCACTATTGGATGCACTTAAACAATGGGCCTTGTCTTTGTGGAAGTCTCGTGGCTCGTTGGAACTTGCCACTCTCTCTTGAAACTTTTTTCTTATTTGGATTTCTTACAAGGAAGACTCGTGTAATATTTTGGAAGGGGACCCCTAGTTTTATGGGAACCGAGGGCTTTTTATAAGGAAGTGGGGCCATGATTTTAACCTAGCAATGTAGAGGGTCAATATGGTTCCAGTTTAGATTTGTCTTCCATAATTTCCTATGTATTTGTGGCATGAGTCTATTTTCAAAGTAGTGGCAAGTACCATTGGTGATTTTGTTTCTTTTGATAAAGTCTCTTTATCCACAGACTGAAGGTAGTATGTAAGAAGGTATATCATGGTAGATATCAAGAGAGATCTTCCTAGTTCTGTGGAGCTTTTTTCTCATCTAGGATTATGGACTCAGACTGTGATCTATGAGAACAAGCCATAGGCTTGTAGGTTGTGTGGTATTGGGGGGCATCATTAGAATATTTACCCTCAGAACAAGTCGACTGACCACCAGGCTTTGAAATATCCAAAGTGTGGGGTAAATGTGGATCCTATTCTAAAATGGACCCCTTTCAAGAAGCAAAAGGTGTGGTAGAAGAAGCCTCTCGGTTCATCGAAAGGTAAAGAGATTGCTTCTTCTCCTTTGTTTTTGAAGAAATCTATTGAGACTCCTATTTCTACTAGTAATGTGTCTATGCCAGGTAAGAAGTATTCTTCAAATCATTCTCCATGCAATTTGGAGGTGGTTCTACAAACTAACCCTTCGGTTCATGTTGTTGATTTACCTCTCTCTAATTCCTTTGGGTGTTTGGAGGTGGAGAGGGAAGAAGGTGCTCAAGTGTCTCAGGATGAGGTGGTTCTATCCTCTTTGGTTGCTTCAGTGGCAATCCCAGTGAAGGAGTCTCTTACTCTGGTAATAGTCTTGAATTTACCTATCCTTATGGGGGGTGGAGTTTTGGATTTGGTGGGGGGTCAAAGCCCATATTTTTCTCCACCACTAGTAGTGGAGAAAGGGTCACCTAGACCTAAGACTAGAAGATACCGTAAGAAATGTGTGGATATTGGGATGGTAAGAAGGCCCGGTAGATCCCCAGGCAAGACGGGCATAAAGAGGTTGATGGATGATGTGGTGGAAAATGGTGGTTAGGCTCTTCTAATGGTGAAATAAGGGACTAGTGATAAGCTTATGAAGCTAGATGGTTTCAAATCCTCCCCTCCTAGGGGGGTGGGTAAGAAACTCTCTTTCTAATTTTCTAATGAAAATTAGTTCCTGGAATGTCATAGGGCTCAATAGCTCCTCTAAGTGGTGGTTACTTTAATTATTTTAGAGGGATTATTCTCTAGATATCTTGTGTATCCAGGAGTCCAATCTAGAGGCTACTTCGTGGGAGTCTATTCATAAGCTGGTGTGGAAGGAATATGGT
Source organism: Wollemia nobilis (assembly GCA_028583015.1). NCBI lineage: Eukaryota > Viridiplantae > Streptophyta > Pinopsida > Araucariales > Araucariaceae > Wollemia > Wollemia nobilis. The sequence continues at coordinate 521,771 of JAQPPZ010003646.1, read as the reverse complement.
TTTATGGCAAGCAAGGTGGTTGGTTTGTGAGAGTATGATGGTCATATTATTTCTTCATCCAGTAGGGTAATAAATATTTTGTTTTGGTGCAAGGTTACTAACAGGATATGGGTTGTCTCCAATATATATACCCCTAATTCGTATATTGATAGACATAAATTTTGGTAGTTGCTCCTTGATATGCGAAGCACCTTTCTAGAATGAATATTGGGTTGTTGTTGGTGATTTTAATTCTCCTCTTTATACTTCTAAGAAAGGGGGACCAATCCATTGAATGATAGGAGTTTCCATGATTCCTCTGAATTTGTTTTCTCAACTGAGCTTTGATATTTAGATCTCAAGGGGGAAAATTCACTTAGAGTAATTGGCGCTCGGGTGATAGTCAAATTTTGATTAGATTGGATAGAATTTTTATCTCTTCTCATAGGCTTAATCTGTTCGATGATGCATCTTTGTCTACTTTACTAAAAATTGGCTTTGACCATAATCCCCTCTAGTTGGAAGTCCCTGATGGTTTGTCGTTCCTTCGTCACCCATTTTGATTTGAAGTAATGTGGTGTTTGCATCTTAACTTTGAATCCTGATTTAAATATTGATGGTAGGAAGAGATTGATGGGGATGGAATGTTTTGGTTGAATAATAAAATTAGAAGGGTCAAATATTACCCTAAACTATGGAACAAATTCTCGTTCGGGAATGTGTTTAGAGATAAGGAAAGGCTAAAAGTACAACTGAAAGATATCAAATTTGTTATGGAGGCTCAAGGGTGCTCTAAGGCTTTGTTGAAGGAAGAAATATCCTTGTTGGGAGATTATCATAATAGGCAAGCACAAGAATAATTGTTTTGGAATTTTTTTTTTAGGGAGTTATGGCTTAAAGAAGGGGATCGAAACTCTCGCTTCTTTCATGCCTCCACTCTGTGAAGAATAGGGCACAACAGAATAAAATAAATAGAAAGAGGAGGTGGTGGTCATTCCACTAGGGTCATGGAGGTTCGTGAGGAATCAATAGAATTTTTTAGTAACTTACTTTGTTCAGTGCTTGACCATGACATCCTAGCTAAAAAGGAAATGCTAGAAATGATCCCTTCAATTATTTCTACTGAGTGGAATAGGAGGCTTCTCGCCCCCTTCTTTGATAAAGAAATTTTTGAAGTGGTTAATGGGATGGGTCCCCTCAAGGTGCCAGGACCGAATGGTTTTTCTTTGGTTTTTTTCTATAAATTATGGCACATATGTGGGGAAGATGTTTGTGTGGCTATGAGGGATGTTCAACGCTCTCTGTTTATTTTGAAAGTTGTGAATTCAAATTTCTTAGCCCTCATTCCCAAAAAAGACTCAGCCTCATATTTCAATGATTTTAGGCCGATTAGTTTATGTAATACCATATATAATATTTTTTCTAAGTCCATTGCAAATAGACTTAAACCACTTTTGCCAATGTTGATTGACTCGACACAGAGTGCCTTTGTCCCGGGAAGACAAATTATTGATGGTGCTATTGTTATTCATGAATTGATGCACTCTATGTATAAGAGTGGGTGGACAATTTTTTTTCCTTAAGTTGGATGTCAATAAAGCTTATGATCATGTTTCTTGGACATTCATGGTCTAAATGAAGACGCACATTTTAGGGATCTTATTGATGGATCGAGGGATGTTGGTTTGGCAAAAGTTGTTGACTTCACTGATATTTGGGGGAATATAATTGTTTGGTCCAACTCTCCTAGGTCGGTGAGGAATGATAAGGATTCTTAGTTATGGTCTCTCCTCATGGAGGAGCTTCGTCTCTATGTTATCCATCAAGCTAATGTGGAGGACCGTCTGATATGGAAGGAGGATAGTGCAGGTTCCTACTCGATGAAATATACCTATGAGCTAATTAGCGAATATAGTGATGATTTCTTCCATCATAGTTATGTTTGGTTTAAGAACCTCTCTCCTAGAGTTAACATGTTTTTCTAGCTGGCTATTCAAAATAAGCTTCTCACGATTGAGAATCTTCACAAAAGAGGCCAGAGTTTGGTAAATAGATGCTACATGTGTAAATATGCATGGGAATCGACTTCGCATTTGCTTCTTAATTGTAAAGTGTTTAAGGAGATTTTAATGTCAATTATTGGGTGGCTGGGTGTTAGTTGGGTTTTTCCTAACTCTATGATAGATTGTGTTTTACAGTGGGATCCCCCTTTCTCATCGCCTAAGCTGAAATATTTCTAGAGATTTTTACTCCCACATGTCATGTGGGGAATTTGGAAGGCGAGTGGGGATTTTTACTCCCACATTTCATGTCTATAGTGGGACCCCCCTTTCTAGAGATTTTTACTCCCATATTTCTAGAGATAAATATTTTTCTTCTTATATTTTGAGTGTTCAGATTTTGGGTAAGACAATTGAGAATGTGATGAGTGCCTGCTTGGAGTCGGACCTACCTGAAGCTTCTATCCCCAGTGAAATTTTGGTTGAGCAAAGTTTAGGTTTTGGACACGTGGATCACCCTCCTCCTGCTCCTAACCCTTGAAGATTGGTTTGTTGGACCCCTCCACCAGTGGGCTAGCTTAAATTGAATTTTGATGGGGCCTCTAAAGGCAATCCCGGATTGGCTAGGGCTGGGGGGTCATTCAAGATGATGAAGGTAGCTTGGTCCTTGCCTACGTCGAGCCTATTGGTATGAATTCTTATCAGGCTACAGAAGCAAGGGTGGTATTTTTGGGGTTGTCCCTATTAAAATATTTAAGCTACAAGAGCAATTTTTGAAGGAAATTCACTAAATGTTGTAAGAATGCTTAACAACTCCTACCACATTAGTTGGAGAGTGGCCAATTTAATTAATGAGGCAATTGGTTTATCGCGTGCTCTGCAAAAAAATCAAATTTGACATATTTTTAGAGAAGTAAATTCAGTTGTGGATTTAATGGCAAATATGGGGGTAAATATCTAGAGATTTATGGTCTGGCAGAGGGATTTTTCTCCTGAGACCATCAATTGCATCCACAATGATATTTATTAATTGATGGTTTGTGGCTGGTGCTTTTATGCTAGGATTGATGGGGGTTTGTAGTAATTGCGATAGTGGGTGGGAGGTTGATTTTATTCCCTATGGAATCAATGTAGTGCCCATTTTTCAAATTTCAAACTCCAAATTTTGCCTGCCTCTTCACCTTTGTTGTCAGGGAATATCCAGAAGCTTCTTTAGCTTTCGTTGGAAGATGCTCTCTACTTGAGGTCCCCATTTTGCTATGTACCTGACGTACGAGCTTTGGTTTGAGGACTAGCCTTGGGGTGGTCCTTAGGTGTCGTTACCAATGTGCAATGTGCTTTGGTGGCTTCTTTTACATTTATGTTATCAGGTAGGCCTTGATAAAGGTGTTCCTTGGGTGTCATTTCCAATGTGTAGTGTGCTTTGGTGGCTTCTATTATGTTTATGCTATTAGGTAGGCCCAGATAAAGGTGATATTTTCTTTCATTGGGATTGGCTCTCATCCTTTGTTCTCTGGTTTTCGTACCTTGGGTTGTCCACTTTTTTTATATCACCTTCGAAGGTGTTTTTTTCTAGGTGGCCTTTTGCCTTGGTTCCTATTAGTCAAAAAATACTAACTCCAAGAATAGCTGAAATATTAATATATCAAGCCTTTTTGAGAAGACCGAAGCTACTAGTTTTCAAGAGGGCAACAAGAAGGAAAAATGTGCTAAGGAAGAAGAATGTCACGATTTCGTGACATGTTACATTTTCATCGAAAGAAACAACAAAATGACTAAGGAGCGGAAGAACGTCGCGATTTCGTGACATGTTTCATTTTCACGGTCGTAGACAATGGAAGAAGCTGAAGAGACGGAGACGTCACGATTTCGTGACATGTTCCATTTTCGCAACCAAGAAAGTCAGAAAGAGTCGAAGACGTCGCGATTTCATGACATGTCACATTTTCGTGACCAAGAAGAAGAGATAGAGTGAAAGAGAAGAGAATGTCACGATTTCGTGACATGTCACTTTTTCGCCAGGGAAAAGAAAGAGAAAACTCTACAAAGCCAAAACGTCGCGATTTTGCGACATAACAACTGTCCCTGGTGAAGGTATATTTTTGGCAACCAGAACATGCCCTTACATCAAAATATGATTCCTGGGGTTGTCAGATGATTGAAGAGTTGCAGACTTGTCAAGATCTAATTTGCAGGAGATCTTTTGCCGATTATTAGAAACTGTAGATAATTGCTTGTAATTGATTGAGAATCAAAATGTACTGAGTAGAAATATTCCCATTTAAAGGGTATATATAGGGGTGAGCACACCATGTAAAAAAGGTTGGCTCTTGGACGTTTATAGAACTGATGTACATTTTTTTGGATGCAAGCAATAAAGATATTTCTCTATCTGGCTTCTGATTTTCTGTGTGCAAATGTATGTATCTGGTTCTTGACTTCTATTTACTTTTAAGTTCTATATTGTATCTGTTCTAAAATCTGGACTGTGCATGTATGAATCTTATTATTGGAGTTAAATATTAAAGATATTTATATGTGTTAGATGAATGTCTAAATCACACTAAGGGGATTATGATTTCTATGTGAGGATATAAAGAAATCTTGTAGCAGGAACATGTGTATTTGATTTTTAGTTGTTGTTCAATCTGCACCGTGAGAAAAGCTACTAGCCTCGACTATATTTCCCTTCTTTTTGTACCCTTTTCTCTAAAAAAAACCCAAGGGAACCAACCTACTCTGGAGACTAGACGGATATTCCCAAGTTAGCTCCGTCTATTCAATGTTGGCAAGGTCTAAGGTGCAATACAATTAACCAAAGGCAGATTTTGTTCCAACAGTTTTTGGCACGCTCGGTGGGACATAAAATCCCATAGTATTCTATAAGTTTTGGTGTTTTTCTTTAAAAGTCTTTATATTTTAAATCTGAAGCAAAAACCACCTAGCGACTCCGTTCAGAGGATTTAGACCCAAGTAATACCTTGTCTAAAAATATCTGGTTATAAACTCATGATTGCCTATGCATATGATAACCAGATCCCAAGCAAGAAAATCTGAAGAACCCATCGAGTTCTTCGAGTTACACCTTGGTAGCTTGAAAGCACATCTTGTGCTAGCTGCAAGATCTAATCCACCTGGTACTAGTACAAGTTCCCTCGTATCAACTATTGGAGTGTCCTCAAATAGCTCCATAGTAACAATAAATCCAGTAGCCATCATGGCTGCTCCTCCCATACCAGCTCATCTTGTGTGGAACCAAACTGGCCCGCTAAACTTGGCAGCCCAGAATCAGGTTCCCTAGGCAGCCCTGAAAGCTTTGCCATCATATGATGGGACAGGTAAAACAACAGACAAACATTACCTAGATGTTTCATCATTAGCAGTAGTCTATAACATCACCCAGGAAGATGTGATGGTCAGGTTACTGGTCATATCCTTAAAAGGAAAAATGCTCCATTGGTATAGAGCGCTCCCTCCTGGATCTATTACTTCTTGGGCGATACTTGTTGGTCGACTGGTTGATGAATTCAATGTGCATGCAGATCCATTCTCATTACTCAATCAATTCACGATTGTCAGGAGACATCCACAAGAAGAGATCATAGATTTCAACATTAGGTTCACACACACCTGGGATAGAGTGCCAGCTGGGTTAAAACCTACCATAGAACAAGCAATATGTTATTATTTGAGGGCTTTTGATTCAGATCTTAGCATGATTATACGACAATCACATGTTTTAACTTTCCCTGCTATTTATTTAGAAGCAGCTAAAGGAGAAGCTGATATTATTGCCACCGAGAAATATCCTCCAAAGGCCCCACTGCCAATATTTCCAGAATTTCCCCAAGCCCCTGGTCTGAATCTTGTAGCACCTCCCCCAAAATGGAATGAGCTACCAGTAGCTCCAGTCATTCAGTTACCCTAGAATCTGCCAACATTACCTCCTACTCCTCTCCTCCCTGCATTGCCTGCTATTCCTCTCCGAGAAGTCCCCCAGGATAATCATATGATGACCATAATAGACACGATGAAAACTTTATCAAATGATATGTCATCTATGAAAAAGAGAGAAGCTGAGAGACATTTCCAGCCAAGGAGATTTCCTCAGCTAACCAAATATGGAGCTTCGACAAGTAATAGAGGGCAAGAAAGAAAAAATGTAGTTTATGCTAATGAAATAAGAGATAATGGGGAACCCTCTAACTCAGACTATTGGTGTTCCACATGTAATGATCCTCATGGAGAAGACTCATGTATGTTTCACCAGCATCATGTGCAGAGTCTAGTTAATGAAAAAGCAAAAGAAACAATGAAAGGGCACGTAAACATGATCAGAGAAGAAGATCATAATCTGGAAATACCATCTGTAGAACATGTCGCAGTCCTGACAAGGTCGGGAAGGAAACCTCTACAAGTTGATCCCCAGGAACTTCAGCCATTAAGTTTCCCTCCAGCTCCTAGAACTACACCTCAAAAAGATCAATCAAGTGAAGAAAGGTCCTACAATCCTCCCTAGACATCTGTCCCAACACCAAGGAGAGAGTCTCCTCCTAGAAAGGAGAGCGAAACTCAAGATCAAGCGAAAGAGAAGCTCAGATTCCCTTCGTTGACCAAAAGGTAAAGAACAGAAGCAACTCAAGGTTATAGGAATAAATATGACCCATCTGCTAGAGAAAAGGAGAAAACTATCGAGACACTCTCGTTTAATATCATTGAGGAGATGAAAAAGACTCCCTCAAAAGCTAGCATGTATGACGCTTTGCAGTTTCTAGGACAAATCGACCTTCTTCGAGAATCTTTAAAAATGATGAATCATAAGAGCAAAGTGCCTTCCTTTTCAAATTCTATACAAGCTAATGTTACTTTTGCTACAGGAAAAAATAGACCACCTCCGTTCTACTTATCCCTACAGATGGAAGGATGGATAGTACATAACTGTATGATCGACTCAGAAGCAGCTACTACAGTTATGCCAAAAGCAGTATGTGACATCATGGGAATGGAGTATACCAAAAGTCATCCAGGAGTGTTGCAGTTAGATGGTACTCCAGTAAAAACTATAGGAGTGATCAAGGATATCCCCATACAACTCCACAGGATGCCCCAAATAGTTGTTATACAAGAAGTGGTGGTTGTAGATTTGGAGCCATATTTTGGTATGTGCCTATCCAGAGAATTTACAACAAAAATGGGAGGTTATTTATCTTTAGATTATTCTCATTTAGAAATACCTTTCAAAGGTAGGAAGATTAATATTTTTAATGAAAATCCATCCACTTTTCATGTAGCAAGACTGGAAGAAACCAATACTGTGAATATGATGACCGAAGATATAGGAGATGTAGATTTGATGGAGGAAACCTTGGAAGAACTCCAATCCGAAGATCAGTTTTCCTTAAAAAATTTCAATGCCATGATAGAAATAGAGATAGGGAGCTATTCTATCGAAAAACCAAAAAAGCTACCTATTTCTGTCCCTGAAAAGAATGATTCCACCAGCCAGCTCTGGAAACTTTATTTTGATGGATCTAGATGCAAGAATGGAGTAGGTGCTGGGATAGTTTTGATTTCTCCTGAAGGAAAAGAAAAGGTCTTTTCGTATAGGTTGACATGGAGTTGCACCAACAACGCAGTTGAGTACGAAGCATTGTGTTTGGGACTCAGAAAAGCTGAAAAGTTAGGTGCAAAACAATTGTTGATTTATGGAGATTCGGAGCTTATTGTGAAGTAGGTCACTGGAAAATGCATTTGTAAACAACATTATCTAAGAGCTTACAAAAATAAAGTGTTAGATCTCTTGGAAAATTTTGAAGCTCTAAATATAAAATCAATCTCAAGAGAAACTAACACTCATGCAGACTTGTTGGCATCGATAGGATCAAATTTTTGTCCAGTCAATAATGTCATCCAAAAGTCCAAAATAGTGAGACTGATATACAGGCCTTCTGTGCCTAACAAAGACATTTTCTGGCAAGTATTTGAGAATGACGAACAGATATTGGATTTCCTAATCCATGAGATGAACTGTTCTAATGATAGAGCATTACAAGATGAAGATGAAGAGAGCCTGATTCAATTAAAAAACAACCACATTCCCAAGGGGCTGATCACCCTTGAGAATATTTTTGACAATAATGACAGAGCTGTAGGTCGAAGGATTAAGGTCAAGAAACGTCGGTACAAAGAAGTGGAATTAGAATCAAGTAAAATGACCAAAGTCGATACCAGTTGTACAGTAGAAGAATTAAATCAAGTAAAAGAATTATGTAGAGAGTATCAGGATATTATAGCATGGATGTATAGTGATTTGAGAGTGTATAAAAGGGAAGTTATTCAGCACACCATCGAATTAGAGGAAGGAGCTAAACCTTTCAGGCAGAGACAAAGGCTTGTAAATCCAAAAATTGAAGCTTTGATGAAACAGGAGTTGTTAAAACTTCTACAGGCTAAAATAGTATATCCTATTAAGCATTCTACCTGGGTGGCAAATTTAGTCCCAGTTAGAAAAAAAATGGCAAAATCAGACTGTGTAGATTTTCAAAATTTGAATAGAGCTTCTCTAAAGGATCACTATCCTTTGCCTCAGATTGACCCAATCCTTCATACAGTGGCAGGAGTAGAGAGGTTTTCCCTATTAGATGGCTTTTCTGGCTATAACCAAGTCTGGGTAAAAAATGAAGATCAATACAAGACTGCATTCACCACTAAGTGGGGGACTTTTGCTTACCAAAGAATGCCTTTTGGGTTATCAAACGTAGGAGCAAATTTTTAGAGAGCTATGGATGTAGCTTTTGGAGAGCTCACAAATAATATTATCATTGTCTATTTAGATGACATGATAGTATTTTCCCATGACAAGAGAGATCATGCCACCCATCTACGACAAATATTTGAAAAATGCAGAGAATTCGGGATATCCCTGAATCCTAAGAAATCTATATTTTTCGTAGAAGAAGGTATATTGCTTGGCCACGTTATTTCTAAATTTGGGTTGTCCATTGACCCTGATAGAGTAAAAGCACTCTTAGAACTTTCACTCCCAGTCAATAAGAAAGGATTGCAATCCTTCTTTGGATAGATAAACTTTGTTCGAAAGTTCATTGCAGATTTTTCTCAAATAGTTAAGCCAATGACTGAACTGTTAAAAAAGGATGCACCTTTTAAATGGATAGAACCAAGGAAATATGCTTTCAAGAAGATTTTGGAAGCTATAGCTCAAGCCCCTGTATTAGTCAACCCTGACTATTCCCAAAGTTTCATCCTATATGTTGTTGGAGAGCAAGACAGCTATGCTGCAGTTCTTACTCAGAAAGGAGCAGATGACGAGGAAAGACCCATAGCCTTTTTGAGTTCTACCATGCACAAGCATGAGGAGAGGTACAATTTTATAGAGAAGTAGGTGTATGCAATCATGAAATCATTGAATAAATTGAAACACTTCCTATCCCAAAGTCGCACCATTGTTTATGTACTTCACCCAGATGTAAGGAATTTCATAATACAAGGAGAACTTGGCAAAAAAAGAGTAGGATGGGTAACTCGTATACAGGAATATGATGTAGAGATACATCCGACCAAGATAGTCAGGGGTAGAGCTCTGTGCCAAGAGTTGGCCAAGCAAGCAACAAGTGGATATGTGGAAAGCCAATCCATAATGGCAAATACCAAACAAAGTCAGGCCAAAGAAGGTACTGATTGGATTGACAACTTGGTGAAGTATTTTTAGACTAGGTTATGCCCTAAAAATCTGAATGCTTCCCAAAGGAGGAGGTTTAGAACCCAAGCATTAAAATATACCCTTCGAACAGAAGGGTTGTATAGAATAAACATCGATGGTGTATTGTTGAAATGCATTAGTGATGATAAAAAATAGAAAGTATTGGAGGAGTTCCATGGAGGCCTCTCAAGCGGGCATTATTTAGGAAGAACAACAACTCTGAAGATCCTCAGAGTCGGCTGTTATTGGCCTTCCATTTTTTTAGATACATACAAGGTGACCCAAAAATGTGAATAGTGTCAGAGGTATGTAGGAAGAAATAGAAATGCCCCTATGCCTTTGAGGGCTATACAGGTTGAAGAACCTTTCCAGCAGTGGGGATTGGATTTTGTGGGGATAATAGAACCAAATTCATCAGTAGGCCACAAATACATACTCACTACCATGGACTATTTCACAAAGTGGGCAGAAGTGGTTCCTACGAAGAAGGTTGATTCAGAAGTCGTAATAGAATTTGTAGAGAGTCTGATTACGAGATTCGGCATACCAGACTCATTAATTACAGATAATGGATCTTCTTTTACTGGAGCAAAGATGATCGAGTTTGCCAGTAGGTATGGAATTTATTTGAAAATATCTTCTAACTATTATCCATAGGGTAATGGATTGGCTGAGTCTACCAACAAAAATATCCTCAAAATCTTGAAAAGGACACTAGAGGATAACAAAAGAGACTGGCACTCATTACTTAATCAGGCCTTGTGGGCTGACATAATTTCAATTAAAAAATCTATCAATACATCCCCCTATGCTTTGGTTTATGGCAAAGAAGCGGTCTTGCCTATTCATATGGAAATACCAGCATTGAAATTACTAAATCAGATAGATGAAGATGAAGGCCATCCAATGGATGCTCGGTTGATGCAACTTCTATAGTTAGAAGAGTCCAGGGAACAAGCCTATGACAACCACCAGAAACACATGGTTGACACAACAGGGTGGTTCGACAAGAAAGCCACCTTCAAAAAATTTAGAGTAGGGGACCTGGTTTTGAAGTGGAACGTGAAGAAAGCAAAACCAGGAAACCATGACAAGTTTGATGCTTTCTGGGAGGGACCATTTGAAATTATTTTAGAGAAGCAGTTCAATGCTTTTCAGCTGAAATATCAAGATGGATGGATCCTTCCTATCACGGTGAATGCATTTCACCTAAAGCTATACTTCAAGTAGAACGACGCCAAAAAAAAACTATATGTACAGTATAATATAAGTCTTTTTGAAATTTTGTAAATATTGTTGCTTGTTCCCGGCTTAGTAAAAATATTTTTGTATTTTTAGCCAACCAGAGCTCGACATTTAACTAAAAATAGAGGGAAAATTTTGTGTTTGTCATTTTGAAATTTCAAATTCAAAAGTGCCACGTGATCCTCTAAAGAGCTGGTGAGAAAGAATCGTTAGATGGACTTATTGAAAAGCGTTATATTCTTTTCTCGAAAAAAGTTTCTAAAGACAGCCATCGAGGAACGTTCTTAAGTGGCCACGTGTCGAGGAATAAGTGGGTAAGAATGATTAATCAGTCAGGTGATATAAATTTCGTAGGGAATTATTTCTATTTCTCACGCGAGATTAATGGGCTGGTGAGCATTTCAAGAAAACATTCTAAAGAAGGTAGCGAAAGCGAAAATCAAAGAAAATACGAGAGAATCGCCTCCACCAACCGTAATTAATGCATCCCAATTGCATGTCCTTCCCAAGCGACGTGAAGAAGAAAACCAATTTTTTGAAGCATTCTGTCATTCGCTATTCCCAGCTCCCGTAGAAAGAAAGAAGGAAATTTCGTTGTGATACTCAGAGACCCCAATTTCCTCAAACGAAAAGAAATTTTAAAATATTCCCCAGAAATTTTTCCAGAAGCTATTCACCTGATAGTCTCTCATGGCTCCACGAAAAGGAAAAAAGTAGGAAGCGTCAGCTTCATCGCCTACAACTACTTCAGTAGTAAGAAAAATGGAGGAGAGCAGTAGCAGGTTCATAGACAAGGATGTCGGGATATCTGATACAATTGTGACCTGGAAGGACCCGACGAAGATACGAAGCAACATAGCAGACCGGATAGCTACCAGAGTCTCGGTGTCTTCACCGTCTACTTTTGCTTTCCATTCTTTCTTGTACTGGTATGTATATATTCTTGTACATCCCTGCCCCAAATTAGTAAGGGCAATTGCTAATTTTTACGATGAGAAAGAGAGAAAAGTCAAGGATTATTCTGGGAGGGTTTTATTTTCTTTGAGCAAAGATGCTTTTATTTCTGCTTTCGTCGCTGGTCGTGTCCCTGCATTTGAGCCCAAGACCTTCGACCCCGAAGACCAGGCTAAATATTTTGGCCCATCTGAGAAAATGAGAAATTTTTTGATATCCCAGCTAAAATATTTACCTGAGGGAGCAAATCCACCCGAGCCTCCCATTAGTATCTCAGATTTCAAAAATCCAGAACTTTATTCTATTTTAGCCATGATAGCAGGACTCAAAACTGATGAAAAAGTCTAGAGATGGCAAATTGCCATAGTTGACTGCTTGTCCAACCCCAAAATGTATGACTCCTCAGTCATGGACAAGAGTGTGAGACCAATTTTCTTCGACTGGCCTGAATTTTTATGTTCGAAAATTCATGAGGGTTTGGCGGCACTAAAGGAGGGAACTCAGTTTTCTTTTCGGTATACTTCTTACCTGGTTTGGTTGTTCTTCTACTTTATGTCCCAAGAATTAACTTTTATCTCAGTAAATGGCAAAGATGAAAAAGGGAGGGTTTTGCCAGTCTGTGAATGGACAAATGTGTTGTATAAATCAGAATCATACTATGATTTCAATAGAAAATTCTTAGGCCCTGCGTTAAAAATAATGTATGGACACATTAGGAGATTAACCCCTAGAGCAAAAAAAGTTCTGCAGACCAAATATGCTGAAGAAGGGGACTGGTTTATTCTAACCCAGGGAGTTTGTATCAGGTTATACGGTTTCACTGAAAAACCCTTTTTACTCCCCCATTATGTTACTGACAAAATATTTGCTTTAGAGTATGTTAGACAAACTGGGACAATAAATGTGAAGTTTGGTACTGGTATTGGGAAAACCAGTACCTGCAACATGCCCTTCAAGTTTGAAGGAATTACTGTATCAAAAAAGGGGTAAAATGAACAAATAGCTAAATATTTGAGAGAATTGGGGCTAGTTGAGATTCCATAGAGGTGGAAATATGACCCTTTGAATAGGTTTGCTGAGAGGTAAGCCATTTTGAATAAAACTCAAATGAAAGAGTACCATGCTAAGGTCAGGGCAGATATAGAGGAGAAAAGAAATAACAGTGAAGACGAACCTCTGGAATGGCACATAGAGAGGATGGAACCTCTGCCCCCCTGGCATGATTTCTATGAAGTAGTTGTAAATTATGATCCTCTGAACATCACAACTCATCAGTTGACTAATGACAGGATCAACAGGGTATAGAAAAGCCGACCTGATTGGACTCTTGCAAAAATTTGAGAATGGTGGGTAATGAGGGTGCAAACAGATATGATCTCATCAAGGTACCCCACCAAGAATGACAATGAGTTCAATCCCAGATATGACCTCCATCATGAATCATGGGTTGGAAATTTTTTTGTCAGAATTCCTCCCAGCATTGGAGGAAGTCATGAGACTAGCCCAGAGCCACCCCAGAAACAAGAGCCTGACAAAGGCAAGCAAGTGATGATAGCCCAAAAGTGTCCCCCTACTCAGACCAAACCTAGAACATCTAGAAAAAGATCAATAGAAGAGGTTTTTACTAAGGAGCAGGGGCATACTTATGGCAAGGCTGCTCAAATGATGTTGAAAATGGGTTATGAAGGAAAAGGCCTTGGAAAAGAAGGGCAGGGGAGGACTGAACTCATCCAGGTAGAATAGAGAGAAAAATGCTTAGCACTGGGAGCTGATGCCTCAAGCATGAGAGATTATGTATCGAAAGTTGTGAAGTTTGTACTACCTTCTGACTCAGCTACCGAATCTGATGAAGAGCCTGTAGCTGAAAGAATGAAAAAATTAAAACTGATAGCCGATAAAAAGAAAGACAAGAATGTCATTCAGGCCTCTCCCAGTGAGCAAGAACCTCAAGATGCTCAAGATAATACAGTTGAAGATTTTGTGGGAGATGACCAAAATAAATCTGATGAAGGAAATGATAACATAGATGCTCAGGAAGTCGAGCAAGAAGATTCTCAGAATAAAGACCCAAGCGGCCCACCAAGCTCGGCTCAAGAGAGCCAAAATATAGATATTGGAAAACAAGTTCCTGTCAAACAGGAAATTGAGGAGACTGAGAAACAACAGCAGGGGGGATCTCCCCAGAATGTACAAATAATCAATCTTGAAGAGAGTGATGAAGAATATGGACATGAAAAGGATATTGAAGCCCCTAATGAGGGTAAAACTTAGAATGAAGAGGAAGGAGGAGATCAACGACAAATTCAGATGGGACCAGGTATGTTTCTTTCACTATCTCCTTCTATTTCTTCTACTCGTTCCTATTTTAACTCTCCTTCCCTTTCTAAAAATAAACAAATATGTAACCCTCTTGTCAAAAAATTGGTTTGCTTTCCCAGAGATGGCAACATCTTCCCAGTATTTACTCAACGTCAACACTGCGTTGGTCCCCATCCCCTTCCTTCCTAACATCAATATCCCAACAATTGAAGTTGCATCCTCCCAAGGTACCAAGAGTCATCCGAATTTATCAAAGATTGAAAATTTGAAGAGGGTCAACAAGAATGCCTTGGACTGGTGGACTTCTCACTCGGTTGAGGATCCAAAAGCACCTGCCAACGTGCATGAAATTATTGCTCTAGATCCTGCCACAATGCAGAGAAAGAAAGTCAAGTTGACACCGATAATGAAGAAGTCCAAAGGAGAGATGACAGTTGTTGATTACCAGGCAGAAGAAGTGAATGAAGATATCTCTCAGTTGCCCATGCAAGATGAGTGGGGAAAATCCCAAGCACACTTGGGAACTATATATCTGCATGGGGGCATTACAGGGAGAAGTTTCTGAAAGAAAATGAGAAAAGGAAGGAGTTGGAATCTATTTTGCGAGAACAGAAAATAGTGGAAAAGGCTTTAACATTGGAAGCAAAGAAGTGGGAAGATAAATTCAGTGTTGCTGCCAGTGAGGCAACTAATTATAAAGAAAAATTAAGTCAAGCAGATGCATAGATTCAAGCCCTGAATCTACAAATCCAGCAACTCCAACAACAGCTAACAGAGTAGCAAAATGCTCTATCTGGTTTTTCAAAAGAAAAGGTGAAAAATATGAGAAAAGATTTGCTGAAGGATTTGTTGACTTTAGTTTTGAAAGCAAGGCCATTATTGCTATATTTGGCCAAATTCAAAGAAACAATTGAGGTAGTGGGAGAAGAATTCAAAGCTGCAGTTGTATTTTTGCAAAAAAAGAAGATGCTGCTACGAAGATTCAAATATTATCAGAAAGAATGCCAGAAAGTATAGCAACAAAATTAAGAAGTGAAGCCTGGTCTCAGGCCAAAATTGTAGCCAAGAACTTCTTCAGGAAGCTCAGATTAGTAACCCAGGGAAACAAAATCTTGCAAGAATTAGAAGCTGAAGCAAAAGGGTTGCTTAAGAATCTGGATTTGGCTATCCAAAATGGACTCCCATACCTCTGGGATGATAATGCAAAGGTTCTTGAGGAGAACGCATTCTCCTCATCTTTAAAAACTTTTATAGAAGATGAATCTAAGGTAGAAGGTTGGAGTGAGCCAATAGAAGAAACACAGGTGATAGAAATGATTCAAAGGCTCACACAGGTTAAGACTTGTTTGCAGGAGTTAGTTTTAAGGTACAAAATGGTTTCTTATGATAAGGTAGAAGAACTCCAATATATCTACCAGCTCTTTATAGACTTCTCAGATTTGGAAGATGGAGATTGGGAACAAGTCTGCAAGACTTATCAAGAAGCAGTAGCTGCAATGGACAAAATTAGAAAATTCAAGCACATTGGGAAAAAGCAGCTGACTGAAACTGGGACTAGTGCCCAGAATTAAAACAAGTGTTTAACTTTCCCTATTTTTAGAAGTTGAATGTATTTTAGTAATAAGTCATTAAGCTATAACAAGAGTTTTGACGAGGTAATGCTTACTTATTTTTAAGTGCATTTTTCCTTACTCTTTGCTTTTTGTAATATCTTATTTTCTTCAGTGTGTTTTTGACTCCGTTTCCCAATGGATGAAGGGCCTGGATTCTAATATTTTGCTAGCAAAAAATCCCTCGGAAGGCGCCAAGAATGTTAGTCAAAAAATACTAACTCCAAGAATAGCTGAAATATTAATATATCAAGCCTTTTTGAGAAGACCGAAGCTGCTAGTTTTCAAGAGGGCAACAAGAAGGAAAAATGTGCTAAGGAAGAAGAATGTCGCGATTTCGTGACATGTTACATTTTTGCCGAAAGAAATAGCAAAATGACTAAGGAGCGGAAGAACGTCATGATTTCGTGACATGTTTCATTTTCGTGGTCGCAGACAATGGAAGAAGCTGAAGAGACGGAGACGTCGCGATTTCGTGACATGTTCCATTTTCGCAACCAAGAAAGTCAGAAAGAGTCGAAGACGTCATGATTTCATGACATGTCACATTTTCATGACCAAGAAGAAGAGATAGAGTGAAAGAGAAGAGAATGTCATGATTTCATGACATGTCACTTTTTTGCTAGGGAAAAGAAAGAGAAAACTCTACAAAGCCAAAATGTCATGATTTCGCGACATAACAACTGTCCCTGGTGAAGGTATATTTTTGGCAACCAAAACATGCCCTTACATCAAAATCTGATTCCTGGGGTTGTCAGATGATTGAAGAGTTGCAGACTTGTCAAGATCTAATTTGTAGGAGATCTTTTGCCGATTATTAGAAACTGCAGATAATTGCTTGTAATTGATTGAGAATCAAAATGTACTGAGTAGAAAGATTCCCATTTAAAGGGTATATATAGGGGTGAGCACACCATGTAAAAAAGGTCGGCTCTTGGACGTTTACAGAACTGATGTACATTTTTTTGGATGCAAGCAATAAAGATATTTCTCTATCTGGCTTCTGATTTTTTGTGTGCAAATGTATGTATCTGGTTCTTGACTTCTATTTACTTTTAAGTTCTATATTGTATCTGTTCTAAAATTTGGACTATGCATGTATGAATCTTATTACTGGAGTTAAATATTAAAGATATTTATATGTGTTAGATGAATGTCTAAATCACACTAAGGGGATTATGATTTCTACGTGAGGATATAAAGAAATCTTGTAGCAGGAACATGTGTATTTGATTTTTAGTTGTTGTTCAATCTACACCGTGAGAAAAGCTACTAGCCTCGGCTATATTTCCCTTCTTTCCGTACCCTTTTCTCTAAAAACAACCCAAGGGAACCAGCCTACTCTAGAGACTAGACGGATATTCCCAAGTTAGCTCCGTCTATTCAATGTTGGCAAGGTCTAAGGTGCAATACAATTAACCAAAGGCAGATTTTGTTCCAACAGTTCCTCCTCTTCGCTTCCTTTCTGTCTTCTCTCCAGTTGGTGGTGTAAAGGGGGATCATTTTTTGAGTTAGGTGTTGTGTGGCTATTTTTCTTCTCCTCTCAATCTTAAGTGCTGGCCCATGCACATGGTGGGGTTTTTTTAGCTCCTTATGGAGTTTGCATTTCTATTTATTCCCATGCATACTATCTGCCCTTCGGTGCTCTTGTGGAGGTATTATGTGATTCTCGATGCTCACGAGATGCTATTAGAAAATTTTTGCATCTTTGACTTTGGTGTTTTCATTTGGCCTGGCTTGGGTTATGGGGAGTTTTTATGCTCAAGCTATGTTTGGGGCCTCTTATGCTACTTTGTGTGTACGCATGTTTTTCTCCCTGGATCCCTTGTGTGGTTGGTTGGTGTATTTTATTCCTAGTGTGTTGTGTCTTCTCTGGAGATGGGTAAATCTAAGGTTTATAATAATAATTCCAAGCAGTCCAAGTCGAGGGTGGAAATTGCATCTCTTTCGGCTAATGCAGATGTTTGACCATTTTGAAAGTAAGGGGTTTGCTGGAATGCGTTCAAAAATTCTATAGACATAATCGTGTTCTCTCTAAATGGATGGCATTTACTTGGAAGGAGGGATGGGTTCGTGTTGGGTCATGGTATTTTGAGGTTATGATAGATCTGGTCAATCACACCACTGGGCTAGTCTTAGATGGTGTGATTCACAATAGGGAGAGACATTCATTATTATAAGAGATTCATTTATTTTTGTATGAAGATGAATTCTTGCCAAGAATTCAAAATGGTTTTAGTGCTAAAGATTTTCCTGCATTGTAGAATAAGGTAATTAGGGTGATCATGGATTTCTTCACTATAGATTCTTTATACGACATTGTGCGGAGTTTTCATGCTATGTTTCTCAATCACCTTTATTGGCAGAGGTGGATGAATATCCCTCTGTTACTTTTCACTTTGATGTGGAAATCTATGCTAGCTATGCAAGGTGGTCGGGGCTAGGTTCCCCTACACCAGGAATTAGCTCTACTAGTGTTAGAATGTGCTACTTTGGAGAAGGGGGTCGTGGTGGAGGAGATATTAAATTTCTTGAAATCCTTTTCCATTCCCATATCCGGTGATCTCCTTGTGGTTTCAAAAATCTCAAGCTCAGAATCTAAAAATGTGCATTCTTTCTCCTTGGGATCGGGTTCAAATTTTTTTTTTGGAAAAGGCTTTGATTCTTCTAAAGGGGTGTGGGGTTAAGTGGTGAGAAATTCTTTGTATGAGGTTGATAAGAAACCTCCAGTGTCTCTTGTGGCTTCTTCGATTATGAAGAGTCCCGCTGTGGGTGTTTGTGTGGAAAGAGATAAAATTCATGAATCTATTTGGTTGAGTGGTGAAAGGAGAAATTTTGTGGAGTCCTCCCTCTTTTTAAGGTGGATGATGTGGAAGATGAGGTGGAGGTCCTTCCTAGACCTGCTACTAAAGACAAATCAGTTGCTTTGAGATGTACTCTCTGGGTAAAACTACTATGAAGAAAAGCAATATCCTCCATAATCTATGTCTGATGGAGATCAAGCAACGTGTAGTTTGGAGTTCGATGAAGATGGCTTTGGATTATGTTGAGGAGGCTGCCCAGATGTCTGGAGGTATTATTCACGAATTTTATTCTTTGATGTAGAACCATATCGATTCTCTCACTAGTCAATTCATTGGTTTTTCTGGGGTTCGTGTAGTCCTCGTCTTTTTTTGTTTGATGTGTATGTTCTATTCCTTTCTGTCTCTGTTGTTTTCTATTTTGTAAAAGGTTGTGGGGTCCCCTTAAAAATGCTCTTTTCTCTTAATATTACTGAAAAAAAGCTAAAACTCTCGTATTTATTCATGCCTCAACTTTAATTACTTATTTTTAAAATATTTTATATTATATCAATTTATTTCTGTTTAAAAAAATTAAATTTTTTACTTTAAAAATATATATATATATATATATATATATATATTTGTATCTTTGGTTTGGTTTGAATTCTTGGTATCATCAAATTTTTTTATTCTTTTTGTATCTTTGGTTTGGTTTGAATTCTTGGTATCATCTAAATTTGAAACATGGTGTCAGCTACATCATCAGGAGTGTTAAAATCATTCATCCAAGAACTCATTCGCACACCATAATAATGATACTATAGTATTTTAAATTTTGTAAATTTTTATTATAATTCAAACACTATAATATTTATGAATGTCACTTTAAATTATAAGATCAATTTTTTAGAATCTAGAATGTGGCTTCCTCCTTCCTATGTGGAGGTAGTAACACCTTCAATGTTGGATGGTCTAGAACTAGGCTTCATGTGTGGAGGTGGTAGACAAATTCTAACAGCCATGTGATTGTTAGAGTAAATCACTATATAAAATATAGAAAAGCAATTATAGTGTTTCAAACTTTAACAACAGAATTAACAAAATAAGACAAACACACATAGTAGAAGAGACAACGATTTTAACGTGGTTCACCCAATGTGGGTTACATCCACCAAGAATTTTCAGTCCTTTCTTTCTCAATCCAAGCAATAGAGGGTTACAACCTACAACAAACATCTGTTGTAATTTCCTCTCTATATTTACAAGGAATCAACACAGTAATTTTTCATTGTATACTCTGTTTTTCCTCACAACTATATAGAAGAAAAAAAAAAAAAAAAACTGCTTTTCTTAATACATTCCAAGATTAACACTGATAAAAACAAAAAAAACTTTCCCTGGCTGTCCTGTTGTAAATCCGAAAACTTTCTCTGGTAGACTAACAGACTGTAAATCTGGAAACTTTCCCTGCCCGTCCTGTAGTAAATCCAGAAACTTTCTCTGTTTAGCCTCCTCATAATTAGGCTCCATTCCTAACAATCTCCCACTTGGAGACTAATTCCATTGCACCATACTGCAACCAAGGACTGAAAAATTCTCATCATGGCCTCTTATTCCTTAAGGCCAACCGAAGTTGAGCAAAAGCTCAACTTTTCTCTTGACACCACTTTTGTAAGCATGTCACCAGGATTTTGTGATGTGTGAACTTTCCCTAATTTCAAAGATCCATCTTCCACTACTGATCTAATGAAATGATACCTGAGTTTGATGTGTTTAGTTTTTGAATGGAATGTCGAATTCTTCGCAAGGTGTATAGCACTCTGGCTATCACTCCACAACCTATTATCCTCTTGCTTCTTCCCCAGTTCTTCCATTAGTCTTTGCAACCAAACCATCTCTTTGCTTGCTTCTGCAGCAGCAACATATTCAGCTTCAGTGGTTGAAAGGGCAACTACGTGTTGGAGTTTAGAAATCCAACTAACCGCTCCTCCTCCTATAGTAAAGATGTAGCCAGTAGTGCTCCTTCCACCATCAAGATCACCTGCCATATCAGAATCTACAAAACCTTTCAAGCATATATTAGAGCCTCCAAAATTCAAAGAATAATTTGAAGTTCCTCTCAAGTACCTGAGTATCCATTTTACCGCTTGCCAATGTCCTTTTCTCGGATTACTCATAAATCTACTCACTACTCCCACTGCATGGGCAATGTCTGGTCTTGTACAAACCATTGCATACATCAAGCTTCCAACCGCTGATGCATAGGGAACCTTAGCCATATGCTCTTGTTCCTTTTGTGTCTTGGGACACAAATCTTTGGTGAGTTTGAAATGCTTTGCCAATGGAGTAGCAACAGACTTTGCATTGTTCATGTTGAATCTCTTAAGCACTTTTTCAATGTATTCTGCTTGTGACAATTTTAGAGTGTGACTCTCCTTGTCTCTTGTTATCCTCATACCAAGGATTTGTTTGGCTTCTCCCAAATCCTTCATGGCAAAGGATTTAGCCAACTTCTTCTTGAGCATGTTTATATCTTGCATATTTGTTCCTGCAACTAACATGTCATCCACATACAATAGCAAAATAACATAGTTACCATTTCCAGTTTGCTTAAAATATACACAATGATCACTTTGACATCTTTCAAACCTTTGATTAGCCATGAACTTATCAAATTTTAAATACCACTGTCTAGGAGCTTGTTTTAACCCATACAAGCTCTTTTTCAGTTTACATACCCAATCCTCTTTACCTTTCACCTGAAAGCCTTCTGGTTGGTGCATATAAATTTCCTCCTCCAAATCACCATGAAGAAATGTTGTCTTCACATCCAATTGCTCCAGATACAAATTTTCTATAGCTATAAGACTCAAAATAGCTCTAATAGAGGTCATTTTTACAACTGGAGAAAAAATCTCATCAAAATCAATACCTTTTTTCTGAGCGAATCCCTTGACCACTAGTCTTGCTTTGTATCTCTTATGCCCTTCATTCTCCTCTTTAATCCTGTACACCCATTTATTGGTCAAAGCTCTTTTACCTTTGGGTAGCTCAACCAAATCCCAAGTTTGGTTGTGGAATAAAGAGTCCATTTCTTCATTCATTGCAAGCTCCCACTTATTCCTGGTATCCATCTGTAATGCTTCCTGAAAACATTCTGGCTCACCAGCATCAGTATACAAAACATAATCAGAGAAACGTTGAGGAATTTTACTTATCTTGGTAGATCGTCTAACAACACTTTCTGGAGATTGAGGTGCTTGTTGCTGCTGCTGTACATTTTGATCTTCTACCACTTTTGGAGTTACCTTTTCTATGTGTCCATCAAGGTCTATGTATTCAGTAATTTCCTCTTTCTGTTTCTTTCCCTGCAACCGATATTTATACAAGTTTTTTTCATTAAATATGACATCCCTACTTCTAATGACTTTTCGGTTATCACAATCCCATAATCTGTAACCCAAGCCATCAATACCGTAACCAATAAAATAGCACTTTTGGGCCTTAGCATCTAACTTATTTCTGTTCTCTTTGTCTATATGCATAAAAGCCTCACATCCAAATACCTTAAGGAAAGAATAATTTATCGGTTTACCTGTCCAAAGCTCTTCCAGAATTCCTCCATCCAAGGCACTAGATGGTCCTCTATTAATCAGATATACTGTAGTATCAACAACATGAGCCCATAAAAATAATGGTAAGCCTGCATGTATTCTCATGCTCCTAGCACGCTCCATGATGGTTCTATTCATTCTTTCTGCAACCCCATTTTCTTGAGGTGTTCTTGGAACTACCTTGATTCTTCTAATTCCATTTTTAGAACAAAACACATCAAATTCTCTACTGCAATATTCTCCACCATTATCCGACTTTAGACACTTTAACCTTTTTCCAGTTTCATTTTCAACTAATGCTTTCCAATTCTTGAAGGTATTAAAAACATCACTTTTATTCTTAATGCAATATATCCATGTTTTCCTTGTTGCATCATCAATAAAAAGTACATAGTAAGAGGAACCTCCAAGAGAAGTTACCTGAGCTAGGCCCCAAACATCCGAGTGCACAAGCTCCAATTTCTCTTTCTTCCTTTCCTTGCCATCCTTGAGAAATCTAACTCTCTTTGCTTTACCATAAACACAATCCTCACAGAATTCCAAATCAATCTCTTTTAACTTAGGCAATAACTTTCTTGAATGTAAAATTTCCATACCTTTTCCACTCATATGGCCAAGTCTTTGGTGCCACAAAGATGCACTCTCACCTGTAGAAACTAAATTCATGGAGAAGTGAGAAAAATCAGTAAGTAAATAAAGAGTACCCACCAATTTACCTCTAGCTACTATCAATGAACCTTTAGTAACTTTCCAAGCATTTTCTCCGAATGCAACCGTGTATCCTTCACCATCAAGCTTACTTGCCGATATAAGATTTCTCTTTAAATCTGGTATGTGTCTCACCTCTTTAAGAGCCCATTGACATCCATTTGGGGATTTAATCAAAATCTTTCCAATACCCACGATTTTACATGGTTGGTCATTTCCCAATAGAACCTAGTCCATAATCTCCGAAACATAATCTATGAAGTATTCCTTATGTGAGGTAGCATGGAATGAAGCACCACTATCAATTACCCAATAATCACTATTTCTATCAAGAGATAAGATTAAAGCATCTTGTAGAATTTGTCCAGTAATATTGGCTTCTGAAGTGTTACCATTATTATCATTACCTTCATTTCCATCACCCTTTCTTTGCCAACAGTCCTTCTTGAGATGACCCTTTTTGCCATAGTGCCAACACTGTAGCTTTCCTTTTCCACGTGATTTGGATCTGCCTTTGGATTTGCCATGATGTGAACTCTTGCCTCTTTCTCTTCCTCTTCCTCTATTCTCAACAGTTAAGGCGGTGCTAGATGATTCTCCTGTGGTTTTTCTTCTCATGTCCTCACTGAGTATCACACCAACCACATCATCAAATTCTAATTTATTTGAACTCGAAGCAGAGTTACTTACCGCCATTACCAAACTGTTCCAACTTTTCGGAAGAGAGCATAAGATTAATAAGGCCCTAAGCTCATCATCAAAATCCAATCCTACTGAATGCAATTGATTAGTGACAATATTAAATTCATTTAAATGATCATGCATAGATCCTCCTTCACTCATTTTCATGTTAAATAACCTTTTCATTAAGAATACCTTATTTGATGTTGATGGTTTCTCATACATCTTGGCCAACTTATCCATGACTCCCTTGGTAGTCTTTTCATCGGAGATGTTGAAGGCTACGGTGGCTCCCAAGCACAACCTCACAGTACCCAATGCCTTTCTATCAAGGAGACTCCACTCCTCATCAGACATAGTTGAAGGTCTCTCTGTTTCCCCCTCAAGAGGTAAGTAAAGATCCTTCTGGTACAAGTAATCCTCCATCTGCATCTTCCGAATTGAAAGTTCTGGCCATTGAATTTTTGAACTCTAAACCTCCCTTCTTCCGCCATTGCTCCCACTTGATCCAGAAATTCTCCTTCTGTCAAGTGCACCCAACAAAACAAACGCTCTGATACCACTTGTTAGAGTAAATCACTATATAAAATATAGAAAAGCAATTATAGTGTTTCAAACTTTAACAATAGAATTAACAAAATAAGACAAACACACATAGTAGAAGAGACAACGATTTTAACGTGGTTCACCCAATGTGGGTTACATCCACCAAGAATTTTCAGTCCTTTCTTTCTCAATCCAAGCAATAGAGGGTTACAACCTACAACAAACATCTGCTGTAATTTCCTCTCTATATTTACAAGGAATCAACACAATAATTTTTCATTGTATACTCTGTTTTTCCTCACAACTATATAGAAGAAAAAAATAGAAAAAACTGCTTTTCTTAATACATTCCAAGATTAACACTGATAAAAACAAAAAAAACTTTCCCTGGCTGTCTTGTTGTAAATCCGAAAACTTTCTCTGGTAGACTAACAGACTGTAAATCTGGAAACTTTCCCTGCCCGTCCTGCAGTAAATCCAAAAACTTTCTCTGTTTAGCCTCCTCATAATTAGGCTCCATTCCTAACAGTGATCCACTTCATGCATTGGCCGAATCGGGTTCCACACCAAGTTGCACTGGCTGAATCAAGTTCCACGCCAAGCTGCATCCCAGGTAGCTTGTGTTCCAACTGGTGCAAGTCTCCATTGTTGAGATAACGAGATTTTCCTTTCCAAAGGTGCAAAACCTAGGAGAGGAGTGTGTTGGGGTGCTTGAAATAAGTTAAAGGGTGTGTAGCTCTGACATGGCATTCTCATCATCATCCATGACCGGTTTGAGGATCTTAATTGCCACAAGTGGCTTCTCAGATAATACCGATGCTATGTGGCATCCTCACTCATTTATCAGTGTCCACATCCATGTGCAAGGAGAAGGATTAGACCCTATTTGACAATGGAGTTGGGTGCTCCATCCTAAAGAGGTAGCATGATGGGGACTTTCAGGCTCGAGCCTGCCACAATTGTAGCTAATATGACCTCTGCCACATCCACAAAGAAGATGGAGATAAGGGCTATCGTCAGTTTCGCTAGGTCGTTGGACAACGTTGGCAATCAGGCTGCAATAATGGAAATTGGGGGTAATGGCATTTGCTAACATTTATTATTTTTTCATTTTGATTATTTTTAGTTTTTTAATATATGTTTTTATTTTTTAAAAATATTTGAATATGAAATCTTTTAATATGTGTCAATAGGTGATTATTAAAAAAATTAACATTTATTTTATACATATAATATTTTCAAATAATAAATGTAATATGAAGTTTTAATCTTTATATCAATAGTATTAAATTGTTTATTGAAAGTATTATTTTCAACTTAACAACTTGTATAAAGTTTTGTTTATTAATTCAACTTGCTATTTGGTAGCTTTACCTTTGGGCTTGGGTCGTTTCAACTAACTTGCTACCAATAATTTTGGACCAAATAAAAAAATATAGAAATATACACCAAGGCATTATTATGTTATATACAACAGAATAAATATAAAAAAATATATAAAAATAATGCACACAATCACATGATAGAAAATATTATAAAAAAAGTGAATACCTAGACAAAAAATAATATATAAATGTAGACACATTTCCATTTTTTGCAACCTCAAAGAGGGTATCAATAATTTTTGGTGTATCTACATCTTTCCAACAACCACCTCACCTAACAGGAGAGTTTTAAAACCTCTTCAATCTTAACATCTTTGGAAAAAGTTTTCAATGCAATCTCATGGCCAAAAACATCATCAAGTTTGATGAATTTACCTTCAATGGCTTGAGTTCTTTCAGCTTCCTTATGCTACCATCGATACAGCCAAAATACCTCCTATCAATGCTTTAATTTGTAGTCGTATGGTATGGTTACCATCATACTCCCATGGCCTAACCAAATCGTCAATAGCCCATATATCCATCTCCTATGCAATGGTCATGGATGTCATCTTAGCTATAGTTATGAGAGGAGCAACAACGAGCACACTTAACCACAAAGGAGTGGGTGGTCTCCAGATCACCCTACCCATTTAGGATGGAGCACCCTATGCTATATTTGAATAGGGGTCTAGCCCAGCATAACAATTCTACTTCGATCCATTGATTGGCAAAAGGTATCGATTGGAATGTTGAGGATGTCACATCAAAGCATTTCAAAGGTGCATTTTACCATTTCATGGGACACCCCCATAGATTGCATTCCATTATACACACTCTTCGAATTCCCTCCATGATTTCAAGCATGGAAAAAATACCAATGACATTTTCCCATCCTATCATGGGCTTTTTTCTTGATGTAATCCAACAAGTATTTCTTTTGTTCATTGCAATTCATCACAGAATCACTTGGCTCCAGCTGTGATCTGAGACTCATATTTCTTAAACATTTTTGTAGCTATACATGGGGGCCTAATTATAGAATATTTGCCCTAATTTGGGTAGATTTGTTATGCATCACATCATACAGAAGTCCAATTAGCACGTGAGTGTAGATCCAACTCTCTAGGTATCTTCTTTGCTATTGATTTCACATCCATGTAAGCATGGCATATTATCCTTTTTACATGAGTCTTAAAATTTCTTACATGTGATCTTATATTCTCGACGACAAAGAAACAAAGAACGAAGATATTGGAGGAAAATGAGGAGGCATAAAATATTCCAAGAGGTGACCTAGAAAATATCTTGGTATTTATTTATTTGAGTGCTTTCCTTGCAAGTTGTGAGCATCCATGCCTTCGTCGTAGATCTTATTTACTTACTGAATATTTATGAAAAAATTTGATGTTCTTGGCACATCTAAGGAATAAATATTGTAGGTCATCCTATGAATTTGCAATGTTTGGACTAGATAACACAAAACCTAAGCTATTCTATATGACGATCTTGGTACTATCAATTGCTATTCTTAGGTCTCACAAAATACCATATGGGTCTAGTACTTTTCCTTAGGATTATAAAACCCACGTTATAACAAATCATAAAAGCACAAGTGTCCATCCAATTGACTTCAGTAGTTGAATCTACTAGGGAAGGGTGTCAATGTTGTCTTCCATCTGAGTTCATTAGGATTGAGGCCCATATACCATCTTGGTATATTTCCACCATGGTATGAGTTACTATCTAGCCATAATGATTATCATTCATTAATTACCATATGATTGGAAAATTGATAGTTGGCTCTCCAAAGAATGTTATGGCAGGGAATACATCACATGGAATGGGTAATGATGTCCATGTTGATTATTCTTTATAAGAGTTGAAATGATCCTAGACCTTAGTCGGCTGAAAATAAGGTCCATCAAATATGTCATGAAAGAGCACTGGTATTCTATTTTCTTTCTTAGTATTTCTAGATAAAATTGATGGCCTCCTGATTCCTATTGGTATTTAATGACTCGTGGGAGAGTATCACAACAAAGAGGGTCACATAGGCACTAAACCCCAAAAATTCATGTTATGTGTTGGGAAAAATAAGGCCATGCTACTGGTATTTTTATTGAGAGGAAAGGTTGTCTAATATTCATATTATTCTAGGGTTTTCCTTGCTTCTACCAACACTTTCTAATCTACCAAGGTTTTGCTTTCATAGGAATTGATGAGGAAAGCATTTTGTATTTTTTGGGCAAAGCCTATCATAGATGCTTCAAGAGGTGATTTTGACAAGGCTTGCCATGCAGAAGGGACATTATTGATTGTCAATTTTCCCACATGAATCAACATATTTTCAACTCACATAGCCTCCTTGTAAATATTTGGAAATATCTTTTCTTTGGATTGTTGAATAATGAGATTCATATCTAAGAAAAAGGCCCGAGTATAGTATAGGTATGCCTGATTGGGAAATGATTAAAGCTAGTAGGGGATACTTTTTCAATTTCTTTGGAAATAAATTTTGAAGTTAATAATATTCTCTTGAGTATCACATGTGATTAAGGAAAACTAATTGAGCATCAAGAAGAAGTTCCTTGAGTTATAAAATTTGTTTATGAGTGCTTTGTCTAAGTCAGCCCATGTACAAATACTCCCATCCTTCAAGTATTTATACAAAATCAAGGCTCTTTCCTTAAGAGAGAGAACAATAAGTCTAAGTTCTACGTCCTCATTCATAACATTATGAATCATTACCGAGGAAGCAACATTCTAGCAATGTTCAAATGCAGTCTTATTTATCCCATAAAAACCTGGCAAGTACTTCAAACCAAACTTGGTAATCTCATGAAGATTTTGAATATTGAGAGGGTAGGTGTAATTATAGCAGGTACACTCACACCGAGCCATTGTAGCACCTAGGTCCTTGAAATAATTATATTAGTATAACTTCTCTGCTAGTAAGGTTGAGGTTGCTCATAAAACCTTAAGTCCTTTAGGAGATAGATCTTTAGAAATGTTGCAGAATAACAACTATTCATGAAGCTTGAATAATGTTTAGTAAAACCATCTTGTTCTATTTATTTCAAAGGTAATTGATCATAAGAGTAAGTTCGTTCTTGCATGGGAGTCCTAGGTGATGGATATTGTGGACTAAAATAGAGTATCACCATGTTCTGTTTAGATCTAAAAGGCAACTGGTCATATGATACAACTTTTTAGATTTGAGTGGAGTCACCAAGTGATTTTGATGATATTTGATAATAAAGGATATCACCAATCCTTAAATTATCCATCTAAGGGACCTTTGGGTCCCACCAAGTGTGCCAAAAACTATTGGTCTAAAAATATTTCTAATGGAAAGGTTTTTGCACCTACGGACCTTGACCAACATTGAATGATCAGGGAGGTTGTGAGAAATACAATGGTCAGTCTCTAGAGGAGGCTAGTTATTTGAACTTCCAACTAAGTATACCTAACTATGAGGGAGAAATGGTGCTAAAAGAGATAAAAGAGGCTAAATCCAAAACTTACAATGGTGCATATTAAGCAAAATTAATACGTGTGTAAAAATAAGGATCATGCAACTAAACAATTAACTACCTAACAGATTATCCAGTTTTGCAACAAATTATAGAACATTCAATTTTAATATATTGTATCTTATGAGACCACCAATTCCATACAAGTGAATGAAGAAGTGTAAATATAGGATTTAGAATAAAATACCATAAACATTCAACATGCTTAAATTAGAAAGAAGCGGTCATCAATACATACATTCTCTACAAATGAATTTTTATAGACCAAAAGACAGTCAATTTGTATTAAGATGTTAGTAATCCATATTTACATATGAATTGTAAGCACATAAGAGCCAATCTATTTTATTTTTGCATTATAGTATTTATAGATATTTTACAATTCTTAAGCAGTCAAAACCATCATTGCCTCAGAAGTGGATTGTTGTTATGTTAGATATTTTGCCAGCCTATTAAACAAATTTGAAAGTGTAGCTGCTACACTGACCCAAACGTGATTGATTAACATGACCTATATTTTCACCATATTGAGTCATGCTTAGCTTGTTGGCTACATCTGGTCCCTTGATTTATACTGACCCTCTCTTCTCAACCACCCTATTGTCCACGTGATGGCTTTTTTAATTGAGATCTCCTAACACGATATCATGCATAACATACATCTTGGGTAAAAGATATCCTACCTTATTAGGAAGTGACTGCTGGATCACATGTGCACCTATGAGATTCCATTTTATCTCACATATGACCTTCAACTATACATCAACTTACCAATGACTCTAATCCTAGACTGGATACCTCCTCTGCTATATCGGGTCCTCAAAATCTAGCTAAGCCTTTTTGGGTATAATTCTTCTGGGACCTTCTTTCTTTTGTATAATGCTCCCTTTTTCAACTTCCAAGCTCTAGACTGGAACATTAAGACCTTGCCATGCTCCAATAAAGCATTAATATTTTGGTATTCTTTAAATATATCCATATTTTAATATGTGATTATGATGTTATTGTAAATAAAAAATTACAAGTTTTAAAAAGTCTTTAATTATGTCCATTTAAAAAAAAAATATATATATTCAAAGAAGTATATATGATTATGATGTTATTGTAAATAAAAAATTACAAGTTTTTAAAAAATCTTTAAATATGTTCATTTCTTATTAATTTTGAATTAATAAAATTACATTCAAAGAAGTATGAAATCTCTATAACATGACATTGTTTTAGCTTATGGAACTATATTTTATGTTACATAGTTTAAAATTATTTGTAAATGTATATATATTTATATATTATTTTTTATTATATTATTGGTTGTCTCTATATTTACTTTGCTTATAATTTTTTTAACACATGATTGTGTGTTTTATTTGTGTATTTGTTTGTTAATATTTATTCTATTGTATATAAAATAATAATATCTTGTGTATATTTCTATATTTTATTTGATGTGATCCAAAATTATTGGTTGTAGTGGCGGGGGCACAAGGTAGTTGAAAGGACCAAAGCCCTGGAAGGCAAAGCTACCAAATAGCAAATGGAATTCATAAAAAAAATTGTATACAAGTTATGAAG
Organism: Wollemia nobilis; assembly: GCA_028583015.1. Taxonomy (NCBI): domain Eukaryota; kingdom Viridiplantae; phylum Streptophyta; class Pinopsida; order Araucariales; family Araucariaceae; genus Wollemia; species Wollemia nobilis. The sequence continues at coordinate 491,140 of JAQPPZ010003646.1, read as the reverse complement.
TTCTATTCAAAAAAATTTAAAATAAAACCATACATTTTATAAACAATTTAATACTATTAATATAAAGCTTAAAACTTTAGATTACATTTATAACAATTTTTTAATAAAAAATGTTATAATTTCTAGTCACATAATAATACATACTAAAATATGTTCATATTCAAAGATTTTAAAAAAATAAAAACATATATTAAAAATGTAAAAAAAATAAAAATCAAAAAATAATAAATGTTATCAAATGTCGTTACCCCTGATTTCCATGATTGCGGTTGGGTTGCCATCCTTGGTCATTGACCTAGCAAAACCGATGATGGCCCTTTATCTCCATCTCCTCTTTGGAGGCGGTGGAGGTCATCTTAGTTGCAATTGCGACAGCCTCAAGTTGGGAAGTTACCATCATGCTTCCTATTTAGGATGGAGCATTGGGCGCTGATCAACGAGTGTATGGCCGACATCAAGGTTGCCACATAGCACCGTGGTCCGCCTAAGGTCAATCCATTATGGAAAGATCAATTGTCTTAACAATTTGGTGTTTTTCCAATCCGAAGCAGCAACTACTGTGCCAAGGGCCACTACACCAATGGATCCAAGCTTATGGATGTTCTATTTAATGTGGTGAGAAATGAGACGAGAATTGATGAATGCCTCCAAGATATTTGAAATTTATTTTTAGGGTTTTTGAAATTCATTTTTAGGTTTTTAATTATGAATATTTCTATGTAGGATCTGATTATTTTAATTTTTGGTGCAGAGTTTTAGGCATGCCATTCTCTAAGAGGCTTGAAATTCATTTTCAAGGTTTTAATTATGAATATTTCAGTGTAAACCCTCACTGTTTTATTTTTAGTGCAAATTTTCAAGCATACCATTCTCCAAGAGGTGGAACGGGGTTCCATACTCTCCTTAGCACATTTCTGCTCACCTTCCAAACTTTGAGCCGATGCCATACCTTCCATTCTATGGGACTATATCACCCTAAAGGATGTCCCACTATCAGTCAATAGGTCAGAGCGCTAAAAGCTATCTCGATCTCACCCCAAATGCCCAAAACCCATCGTAGTGTTAGAAATATTAATCCTGATTTCACGCCTCCTCCCAATTGTACTCCGAACTTGGGCGAAGCTAGACCGCACTCATGAGTCGGGCATCCCGACAATTTTTTTTGATTTGACGTTGCACGTGCCTTCTGATAGATGTGACGTTTTACAGATCCGATCGTCGCATAAGTTAATACCAATTCGACGATTGGTCAAAAATCCTAGTTTAGGGTCTGTCAGAACCTGTCAAAGGATAACCTCTATCTTCCTCTCTCCGTGGCTATACAAGGCAATTTGGTCTTCAGATAAGATGTTGAGAGTAGAGGAAATTTGGATAAATAGGCAAGAGAAAAGTAGTCATTCGCAGAGCAGCAGACGAGATCGTTTCAGTGTGCAGTGTAGCTCATCTGTTTAATGTCCAAGCAACAAACTCGACATTTGTTTTCCCTCTCAGTTTATCCTGTAACTTTAGTCTGCAGATGTTAGTTTTTCCTTAGTTGAGGACTTTTGTAACCCTCGTCTTATAAGAATAAAATTTGTTGTTGTTTAACGCATCTGTAGGGTTTGTGGTTATCTCTGTCTGCATAAAATTTGTTGTTGTTCTTTGTTACAACTGCCTCGGAGTGATTTTTGCCCCACAGCTCTTGCCAAGCCATTCAAGCCATCGTTGTAGCTATGCAAGCCTCAGGACAACAAAATTTTGCAAGGCAAAATTTCCCTAAGTGTGGAGCTATCCACCCGACTACGCAACGCAGTCTGACAATGCAATCAATTTTGAGTGCAGTTGGGTAGGTTAGCTTAAAGAAAGGTAGTTTTTGGCTAAGTCTTAGCCAACTGCCTGACTACGCAGCATAGTTAGACTTTGCTACCTTTTACTAGTGCAGTCGAGCATTGACCACCTCCTCCTCGACTACGCACTTTATTTCGTGTGTAGCCCGATTGCGCACATTTTTTGTATGCAACCAGACTATGCACATTATTTCATGCATAGCCTGACTATGCAAGTTTTACTTGCGTATCCCAACTACACAAAATTTAGGAGCACAACCCAAATTTTGGAGCTTAACCTGACTTCGGGTGTGCCACCTGACTTCGGGTGTGCCACCCGACTTCGAGAGCGCAGCCCAACTTCAGCCCCCCTTCACCCTGCCCTCCCCGACGATTGTTGTAATAAAAAAAAAACTTCAAATTAGTATCAGAGCCACTGATCCATTGATGTGAAGAACGAAGCAGAATGGCTTCCAGAAACAACTTACAGTTGCAGATCTTGTACTTCAACGGGAAGAATTACGATTACTAGAGCATCCAGGTGAAGATCCTATTTGGATCTCAAGAGCTATGGGAGTTAGTTGAGAATGACTACCCAGAATCGACAGATGCAGCAGCACTGGCCACCCTCTCCTAGAATATAAGGACCTATTGAAAGAGAATACAAAGAAGGACCAGAAGGCCCTCTTCTACATCATGCAAGTGGTTGAGGAGTCCATCTTCCTGTGGATCGCATCAGCCACCAAGGTGAAGCAGGCCTGGGAGATTTTGGCTAGCTTGTACCAGGGCACCAACAAGGTAAAGTTGGTGAAGCTGTAGATGCTCAGGAGGGAGTTTAAAAATCTATAGATGAGTGAGTCCAAGTCCATGAGTGATTTCTTCACCCGGACAATAGAAATTATCAACCAGATGCGATTGAACGGAGAAATCGTGCAGAGCCAGAGAATCATGTAGAAAATTATCAAAAGTCTTCCTGCCAAGTTTGACTCAGTTTTGATAGCAATCAAAGAGTCGAGGGATCTAAAAACCCTCTCGATAGATAATCTGATGGGTTCTTTGTAGACACATGAACAAAGGCTGAGCCGTTCATCTTAGACCTCTTTGGAGCAAGCATTCAAGGCTCAGTTCTCATTTCAAGATAGCGATAGACAAGATTCCCACCATGGCACCTCTAGTTCTCATGGAGCAAGAGGTAGAGGCAAGCGTGGGAAAGGCAACAAGCAAGGAGGACAATCAAACCCTAGCAAAGAAGATACCAACTATAATTTCCATCAGCAAGGTGAAAGAGGTAGCTCAAAAAATTAGCAAGCTGGATCTAGTCAGAAGAAGGACATGTCAAAGGTCCAGTGCTATTTTTGCAAGTATTTTGGCCATTACATCTCACAGTGCAAAAAATGGATGGTCAAGGGAACCAGCAGCAGGCCCATTACACGAATGAAATAAAAAATGTGGTAGGAGGAAACATGTTAGTGACTTGCAACATTGAGGAGGAGTGCCAAATGAATATCTAGTATTTAGACAACAGGTGCAACAACCACATGATGGGGAACTAGGAGATGTTCTCCCAACTGGATGAAATAGTCTAGTGTGAGGTGAAGATGGGGAAAAACAACAAGGTTCCCGTGATGGGGAAAGGAAAGAGTCTCATCCACACCAGGCATGGTGAATGAAACCAAATCTGTGACGTCTACTATGTGTCTGGCCTAAAGCACAACCTACTAAGCATTGGAAAACTTGTGTAGAAGGGACATACGATCCAGTTAAAAGACAAAGCTTGCACCACTAGAGAAAAGTCGCATGGGCAAATTTCTAATGTGTCCATGACGAAGAATATAATATTTTTGCTATAGATTTAGAATGAATCATTGATGTCTTTGAGTGCAGTTGTGAAAGATGCTATCTGGTTGTGGCATCTCAGATTTGGTCACTTGAACTTCAATGGCCTGAATCAACTGCACAAGAAGCAGATGGTGAAGGGTTTACCTTTGATAGAGTAGCAAAATCAAGTTTGTGAGGGTTGCTTAGTCAGCAAACAACATAGGGATTCGTTCCCTTCTAGTCAGTCTTGGAGAGCATCACATCCACTGGAGCTGGTGCACTCAGACATTTATGGTCTAATGCATACCAGCATATTTTGTGCCAAAAAATACTTCTTAACTTTCATAGAGGACTTCAATCGAAAGACTTGGATCTATGCCATCAAGCTGAAGTCAAAAGCATTTTCCATATTCAAGGAGTTCAAGGCTCTGGTGGAGAAATAGAGCGTATATCAGATCAAGAATCTTAGGATAGATGACGAAGGTGAATACATCTCCAACAAATTCCATAACTACTGTAAGCAGCACAAAATTCGAAGGCAGTTCACTGCCAGATACATGCCACAACAAAATGGTGTAGCTGAGAGGAAGAACCAGACCATCATGGAGATGGAACGAAGCATGATGAAGGTGAAGGGATTGTCACACAAATTTTGGGCAAAAGTTGTAACATGTGTAGTCTACCTTCTGAACAGATGTCCCACCAAAAGTGTGAAGGACACAATTCCTCATGAGGCCTAGAGCGATGTGAAGCCAAGTTTGGATGACTTGCGTGTGTTCGGGTGCATTGCATATGCACATGTTCCAAAAGAGAAGCGGTACAAGTTGGATGATAGAGCTGAGAAGTGCATTTTCATAGGGTACAATGAGTAGAGGAAGGCATATAGGCTGTATAACCCTGTGACGAAGAAGCCCATCATCAGTCGTGATGTGAAGTTTCTTGAAGATGAAGCTTGGAAATGGAAGTCGAATACTGGCCAGTCAAAGCCAATAGTAGTAGAGTCTGTTGACTTGGAATAAGGAAGTGTGCAACCACCTACAACCTCTAGCAGTAGCAATGGTGCCAACAATAGCACAGCCACTCCATCTCAGTCACCTCCACGTGTAAGTAGAATCCAAAACCTCGTGACGCCAGTGAAGACAAGGAGCTTGCAAAAAATCTACGAGGCAACCCAAACCCATGTAGATGAAGAGTACTCTGACTTTACATTCTTTACTGAAGTTGATCTAATAGAGTTCAAAGACGCAAGTCAGAATCAAAAGTGGGTGCAGGTGATGGATGAGGATATTGAAGCCATTGAAAAGAATGATACATGGCAACTGACATATATTCTAGTAGGGAAGAAGACCATTGGGGTCAAGTGGGTGTATAAGACAAAATTCAACACCCAAGGAGACGTTGAAAAGCATAAAGCCAAACTGGTGGTGAAGGGTTACAAGAAAAATTCAGGCATCGATTACAATGAGGTATATGCACCTGTAGCCCGACTTGACATAGTCAGGATGATCCTAGCATTGATAGCCCAACAGGGTTGGAAGATGTACCAGATGGATTTCAAGTCAGAATTCCTCAACGGAGTGTTGGAGAAAGAGGTCTACATAGACCAGCCACCAGGTTACAAAATTGAAGGCCAGAAGGACAAAGTCCTGAAGCTGAAGAAGGCCCTGTATGGTTTGAAGTAGGCATCTTGATCTTGGTACAGCTAGATTGATAGTTGTTTTTAGGAAAATAGGTTTATAAAATGCCCATATGAGCACACCCCATACATGAAGACAAATGATGCAGGTGAGCTCATAATCATCTACTTGTATGTGGATGATCTAATTTACACTAGCAACAACACAACACTATTTGCCTAGTTCAGAACGACCATGAAGGAGTTCAAGATGATGGACTTAGGGCTGATGAAGTATTTTCTTGGCATTGAAGTTGACCAATCGACTGATGGCACATTCATTTCTTAGGGTAAGTATGCAAAGGATGTCCTAAAGTGGTGCAAGATGGAGGACAAAAAACCTACCATCACACCTATAGCCATAGGTTTGAAGCTGAGCAAGCTGGATTTAGGGAGGAATGTAAATCCAACCCTGTTCAAGAGGCTAGTTGATAGTCTGATGTATTTGATTGCAACTCGGTCAGATTTGATGTTCAGAGTCAGTATGATTAGTCATTTTATGGAGAATCCAAAGGACATGCACTGGCAAACAGGCAAGAGGATCTTGCGCTTTGTCAATAGGACGTGGAATAATGGCCTATTTTATGCCAAATAGGACCAGTTGGAACTGGTGGGCTTCACAGATAGTGATTGGGTTGGCAGCATCGACGATCGAAAGAGCAACTTCGGGTATGCTTTCCATCTTGGATTAGGGGCAGTCTCATGGGAATCAAAGAAGCAACCCATCGTTGCATTGTCCACAGTCAAAGTAGAATATGTCATCACCACATCAACCGCATGCCAGGAAGTTTGGATACGAAGAGTTCTGAATGAACTGAACTATCCTCCAAAAGGCATGACAATAATTTTTTGTGATAAAAATTTGGCAATTGCATTATCAAAGGATCCTATGTTCCATGGCTGGATGAAGCACATCGATATTCGTTATCACTTCATCAGAGAGTTGGTGAAGTCTAGAGAAATTCAACTACAATTTTGCAGATCCAAGGAGTAGTTGGCAGATATTTTCATGAAGCCTTTGAAGGAGGAAGACTTCAGTAGATTGTGAGAGTAGCTTGGAGTCCAAGCTCTCATGAAATCAGGCTTAAAGGAGGGTGTTAGAAATATTAATCCTAATTTCATGTCTCCGCCAAACTATGCTTTGAACATGGGCAAAGCCAGACTGCGCTCGCGAAGTCGAGCATCCCAACAATTTTTTTTGATTTGATATCGCACGTGCCTTCTAATAGATGTGACGTCTGATAGATCTGATCCCTGCATTAGTTAATGCCAGTTCGACGATTGGTCAGAAACCCTATTTCAGGGTATGTCATAACCTGTTAGAGGATAACCTCTATCTTCCTCTCCCTATGACTATATAATGCAGTTTGGGTCTTCAGACAAGGTGTGGAGAGTGGAGAAAATTTGGAGAAACAAGCAAGAGAAAAGTAGTCATTCGCAGAGCAGTATACGAGATCGTTTTAGTGAGCAGTGTAGCTCATCCATTTAATGTTCGAGCAACAGACTCGACATTTGTTTTCCCTCTCATTTTATCCTGCAGCTTTAGTCTACAGATGTTAGTTTTTCCTCAGTTGAGGACATTTGTAACCCTCATCTTATAAGAATAAAATTTTATTGTTGTTTAAGGCATCTGTAGGGTTTGTGGTTATCTTTGTTTGCATAAAATTTGTTGTTGTTCTTTGTTACAACTACCTCGGAGTGATTTTCGCCCCACAACTCTTGACAAGCCATTATTGTAGCCGTGCAAGCCTCAGGACAACAAAAGTTTGCAAGGCAAAATTTCCCTAAGTATGGAGCTATCCACCCGACTGCGTAGCACTGTCTGACAATGCAATTAGTTTTGAGTGCAGTTGGACGGGTCAGCTTAAAGAAGGGTAGTTTTTTGGCTAAGTCTTAACCAACCGCCCAACTACGTAGCGTAGTCGGACTTTGCTACCTTTGACTAGCATAGTTGGGTGTTGACCACCTCCTCCCCGACTGCACACTTTATTTTTTGCATAGCATGATTGCGCATATTTTTTGTGCGCAACCCGACTATGCAGATTATTTTGTGTGTAGCCTAAATGTGCAAGTTTTACTTGCATAGCCCGACTGCAGAGGAGTTTAGGAGCACAACACAACTTTGCCCCCCCCTTGCCCTGCGCTCCCCGATGACTGCCATAAAAAAATAAATAAATAAATAAAACTTCATGTAGATTCCATTCTCGAGGGCAATCTCGTTCGACCTCATGCAAACCACAGTGCCTAGATCCAGATCAATCAGGTAGGATGAGACCTCTAGGCCTATAATATATCATTAAAATAATGGTATTGGAGAGGATCGATAGGATTATAAAAAAAAATGTATTATTCAATGTGTGTTTGTCTATTGTACCATGTATCTTGCCATAACAGCTATGTGCCTCTGAATAAACAACATGATCTCGGTGTTCTGGCTTTACCCATCAGGTCTCGAGCGAGTTTTGGGCCTTTAGGGCGATATCTAGATAGTGCTCTAGGCTATTAACTAATAGGGGGAAGGCCTTTACGTCGAGATAGCCCCCGAGAATGGGAGGTATGGTGTGGGTTGAAAGTTTGGAAGGTGAGTAGAAATGTGCTAAGGAAAACATGGAAGCCCATTCCACTTCTCAGAGAATGGCGTGCCTGAAACTCTGCACTAGAGATAAAATAGTTTGTACCAAAGAAAAAATTGAAACTTTGCACCAAAGATAAAACAATCAAAACCTAACCCTAAAAATAAATTTCAAATAATTTGAAGGCATTCCTTAGTTCTCACCTCTTTTTGAACAAAACATCCATAATATCGGACCCACTGGTGTACTGGCCCTTGGTATAGTAACTGCCCGCTTCAGATTGACTGAACATAAAATTGTTAGAGTCGAAGATAGAAGATATTTCGATAATGGTCTGACCTCATGCATACCATATTTTGCCATAAGGGTCTGACCTCACGAATACCATGGTTCCTAGATCCATATTAATCAGAGCATCTTGGGGAACAAAGAAAATATGATGGGTGCAAGGCTAGGTATTGGATAGGATTGACAGAGGGATTAGAATATGAAGTATCAATTTGAATATATATACATATATACGTATTTCTCAACATGTGTTTGCCTAATGTACTGTCTCTTTGTCGTAGCAACTGCCAATGAAAGCGTGGAAGATAAGAAAGTGTCATCAATGACTATATGCCTCTGTGAAATCCCTCTGGTTAATAGAAAGCCCCCATCCAGGTAACCAACATGATCTCGGTGTTATGTGCTTTACCCATCAGATCTTGGGCGGGTTTTGGGCATTTAGAGAGATCGATATATCTTTTAGATAATAAACGCTCTAGCATATTGAATGATAGGGAGAAGGCCTTTAGGCTAATGGCGTAGACTCAAAATTTTGAAGGTTAGCAGGAATGTGCCATTAACGGCTATGTGACAATAATAACATTACCAATGAGAGCGTGGAAGAGAAGAATGTGCCATCAATGGTTGTGCCATCAATGACTATGTGCCAACTAGCATGGAAGGGAAGAAAGTGCCATCAATGGCTATGTGCCAACTAGCATGGAAGAGAAGAAAGCACCATCAATGGTTATGTGCTAATAAGAGCGTAGAAGAGAAGAAAGCACCATCAACGGTTATGTGCTAATAAGAGCATGGAAGAGAAGAAAGTGACCATCAATGGTTATGTGGTAATAAAAGTGTGGAAGAGAAGAAAGTGCCATCAACCATAAGCCCTTGCACTTAAGAATAAAAAAAGAAGATTGATAGTCTGTTGGTGATATGTACCAATAAGAATGTGGAAGAGAAGAAAGTGCCATCAACCATAAGCCCTTGCACTTTCTACTAAAAAAATGTAAAACTAAATGGCTATGGCACTGTGGAGGCAATGCAAAACATATGATGGAGACAATGCTGCATTTTTGTGTATTTCTCAAGTGACTGTAGAAACGCCTTGTGGCGGTCTTGGCCTGAAGTGGCAGGATTCAAAACTTGGGCGACCTTTCATGATTTTTTGGTGGCTAGTCTTTGGGTGCCAGAATTAAAAGATTGATATTATGTTGGTGGCTAGTCTTTGGATTTCGGCATTAAATAATTTGAGGAATGTGCTAGTTGCCACTTTTACGATTTAAACCATAGGAATATTTCGATGAGCTCCTCCAACAAATTTGGCTTCCATCCACTGTTTTGCATATGGAAAGTGTGAAGCAGCTCTCTTATTGGTGGGGAACATCTTCATCTCCATCATAAATATTGTAAGATTAAATATATTATAATTTAAATTTTTACTATTTATTTTTTTTGTATTTTTATCATCTACATTTAAACCTTCATATGAGTTACATCATCGAGATATTAACCTTGATAAGTGCTAGTATGGATGGGTACTTGTTGAGAAGATACCTGGGTTTAAACCTTGGTGGTGCCAATTTGCAAAGGTAGTCTGCTCTGAATCCTCTGAGTGTGTGCTAGACCGATGACAGTGCCTATGGTTTGAACCCTGCATTGCCAATTACAAAAATAATGGATGTAGCCAACTCTCCTATGTAACAAAAAAAAAATACAGTATTTTAAATTTTATAAATTTTTATTATAATTCAAATACTATGAATGTCATTTTAAATTTTAAGATCAATTTTTTACAATATGCCTCCTTCCTATATGGAGGCAGTAGCACCTTCAATGTTGGATGGTCTAGAACTAGGCTTACTGTGTGGAGGTCGTAGATAAATGCTAGCGCCCATGTGATCCACCCCATACATTGGCCAAATCGGGTTCCACACCAAGTTGCACCCCATGTGCTGGCTGAATTGGGTTCCATGCCAAGTTGCACCCCAAGCAGATTGTGCTGCAATTGGTGCAAGTCTCCATTGTTGAGATAACGAGCTTCTCCTTTCCGAAGGTGCAACACCCAGAAGAGGAGTGTGTTGGAGTGCTTGAAAGAAGTTGAGGGGTGTGTAGCTCCCACATGGCATTCTCCTTGTCATCATCCTTGACCAATTCTAGGACCTTAAATGCCACAAGTGTTTTCTCATATAATACCGGTGCTACGTGGCATCCTCACTTGTTTATCAGTGTCCCCATCCATGTCGAAGGAGAAGGGTCGGACCCTATTTTAAAATGGAGTTGGGTGTTCCATCCTAAATGCGTAGTGTGATGGGGACTTTCAGGCTCGAGGCTGCCACAATTGTGGCTAAGATGACCTCCACCGCATCCCTAGAGAAGATGGAGATAAGGGCTATCATCGGTTTCACTAGGTCATTGGACAACGTTGGCAACCGTTGAGATCAGGTGCATTGACAATTTCTAACATTTATTATTTTTTCATTTTGATTATTTTTAGTATTTTAATATATGTTTTTATTTTTTAAATATCTTTCAATATGACATTTTTAACCTATGTTATTATATGATTAGGTTGTTATTATAAATGAAAAATTGTAAGTTTTTATTTTTTATTGAGTAAATAATTCTTATAGATATACATATCTGCCGTGGGATTGAACTCGGGTCACATCATCGATAATGTAAGTATTTATTATTAAAAAAATGTTAACATTTATTTTATACATATAATATTTTCAAATAATAAATGTAATCTGAAGTTTTAATATTTATATCAATAGTATTAAAATATTTATTTAATGTATGGTTTTCAACTTAATAACTTGTATAATTTTTTTTTATGAATTCAACTTGCTATTTGGTAGCTTTGCCTTCGAGGGCTTGAGTCATTTCAACTAACTTGTACCACGACCACTGCAACCAATAATTTTTTACCACATCAAATAAAATACAGAAATATACACCAAGGCATTATTACATTATATACAATAGAATAAATATAAAGAAAAATTACAAAAATAATAATGCATACAATCACATGCTAGAAAAAATTATAAGCAAAGTTAATACCCAAACAATAAATAATAAAATAAAAAATGATATATAAATATAGACACATTTCCATTTAAATTATAAGCAAAGTGAATACCCACACAATAAATTATAAAATAATAAAATAATATATAAATATAAACACATTTCCATTTTTGCAACCTCAAAGAGAGTATCAAAAAAAATTTCTAATAGGAGATTTTCAAAACCTCGTCAATCTCAACATCTCTGGAAAAAATTTCTAGTACAATCTCATGGTCTAACACATCATCAAGTTTGGCGACTTTACCTTCCATGACTTGAGTTCTTTTAGCTTCCTTTTGCTGCCATCACTATAGCCAAAATACCTCCTATCATTGCGTTAATTTATAGGGGTATGGTATGGTTACCATCATCCACCCATGTCCTAAGCAAACCAGTAATAGCCCATATCTCCATATCCTATGCAATAGCCATGGAGATCATCTTAGCCATAGTGATGAGAGGGGTAGCGATGGGCACACCTAGTCACAAATGAGTGGGTAGTACCTAGATCACCGTACCCATTTAGGATGGAGCACCCTACGCCATCATTGAATAGGGGCTTACTCCAACATAACAATTCTACTTCAATCCATTGGTTGGAACAAGGTATCAACTGCAATGTTGAGGATATCACATCAAAGCATTTGAGAGGTGCATTCACCCATTCCATGGGATACTCCCAGATATTGCATTATATTTTACACACTCTTAGAAGCCCCTCCATGATTTCAAGCATGGAAAAAATTCCAATGACATTTGTCCATCCAATCATGGGGTTTTTCTTGATGCAATCTAGCAAGTATTTATTTTGTTTCATCATAGAATAAATTAGCTCTAGTTGTGCTCTGAGACTCATATTTCTTGAACATTTTTGTAGCTATACATGGGGGTCTAATTATAGCATGTTTGACCTACTTTGGATAGATTTGTCATGCACCACATCATACAAAGTCTAATTAGAACATGAGTGTGGATCCAACTCTCTAGGTATATTCTTCGCTATTGATTTCCCATCCATGCAAGAGTGGCATATTGTAATTTTTACATGAGTCTCAAAATTGCTTACATGTGATCTTAGATTCTTGAGGATAACATGTTAATGCTTTTATACTTGTTGGACATCATTCATTAGGTTGTGGAGTCAAAATAATAAAATATAGAAAGGTAAAAATAAACAAAGAATGAAGAGATCAGAAGAAGATGAGGAGAAAAAAAATATTCCAAGAGGTGACCTAGAAAGTATCTTGGTATTTATTTATTTGAGTTCTTTCCTTGCAAGTTGTAAGCATCCATGCCTTCATCGTAGATCTTATTTACTTGTTGCATATTTACAAAAAAGAATGATGTTATTAGAAAACCTAGAGAATAAATATTGTAGGTCATCCTATGAATTTGTAATGTTTGGTTCAAATGACACCGAACTTGAGCTATTATTTATGCTCATCTTGGTACTATCAGTTGCTATTCTCAAGTCTCATAGAATACCATTTAGATCTAGTATATTTCCATGGGATTGGCAAATCCAAGTTATAAGAAATCAGAAAAGCACAAATGTCTATCCAATTGAATTTGGGAGTTTAATCTACTAGAGAAGGGTGAAAATGTTGTCTTTCATCTAAGTTCATTAGGACTGAGATCCATATCCCATTTTTGTATGTTTCCACCATGGTATGCGTTATTATCCACCCACTATGATTATCATTCATTAATTTCCATGGGATTGGAAAATTGATAGCTGGATCTCCAAAGAATGTTATGGCAAAGAATGTGTCACATGGCATTGGTAATGATGTCCATGTTGATTATTCTTTGTTATATGTGAAATTATCTTAGAGCTTAGCCAACCAAAAATAAGGTCCACCAAATATGTCATAAAAGAGCACTAGTTTTCCTGATATTGGGTCTTTATGGCCAGATATTTAGGTAAACCATGGTGTCCAAATCTAGATCAATAAAAATAGCTAGGGGAAAAAATAAAATATGAGGGGGCAGGATGAGGCCTCTAAGCCTATATATATCCTTAACCCCATGGTAATGGAGAGGATCGATAGAATTATCAAAAAAAATATATGTATTGTTCAGCATGTGTTTACCTATTGTACCATATCTCTTACCATAATGGCTACGTTCCTTAGGTTAAACAACATGATTTCAGTGTTCTATATTTACCCATAAGATCTCAAGCAATTTTAGGCCTTTAGGGTGAGTTTTAGATAGAGCTCCAACCTATTGAATGACAAGGGAGGGTCTTTACACCGAGATAGCCCCTGATAATGGGAGGTATGGCATGGTCTCAAAGTTTAAAAGGTGAGTAGAAATATGCTAAGGAAAACATGGAAGCCCATTCCACCTCCCATAGAATGGCGTGCCTAAAACTCTACACCAAATATAAAACAGTCTGTACCAAAGATAAAATTGAAACTCTGCACCAAAGGTAAAGCAATCAAAGCCTACACTAGAATATCCATAATTAAAACCCTAAAAATTAATTTCAAATAATTTAAAGGCATTCCTCAGTTCTCACCTCTTTTTGAACAAAATATCCATAAGCTCAGACTCACTGGTGTACTGGCCCTTGCTCTATTAAATACCCACTTCGAATTGACTGAACATAAAATTGTTAGAGTCAAATATTGAATATCTTTCCATATGGCCTGACCTCATGCAGACCATGGTGCTAATTTTTAGGCCCAAATATTTGGCCATAAGGGCCTAACCTCACGAAGACCATGGTGTCTAGATCCATATTAATTAGAGCATCCTAGGGAACAAATAAAATATGATGGGTGTAGGACCAGGTACTAAAAAGGATTGACAGAGGGATTAAAATATGAAGTATCTATTTGGATATATATATATGTATTTCTCAGCTTGTGTTTGTCTAATGTACTATGTTTATTGTTGTAACGACTACCAATGAAAGTGTGGAAGAGAAGAAAGTGTCATAAATGACTATATGCCTCTATGAAATCCCCCTCTAGGTAACTTACATGATCTCAATGTTCTGTGCTTTACTCATCAAATATTTGATGGGTTTTGGGCCTTTAGAGATATTGATATATCTTTTATATAATAAGTGCTCTGGCATATTTAATGATAGGGAGAATACCTTTAGGCTAATTGTGTGGGCTCAAAGTTTTTAAGGTGATCATGAATGTGCCATCAACAACTATGTGATAATAAAAACATTACCAACAAGAGTGTGGATTTGAAGATCATATATCTTTCTATAATGGCCTAACCTCACGTAGACCATGGTGCTAATTATTAGGTCCAAATATTTTGCCATAAGGGCCTGACCTCACAAATACCATGGTGCCTAGATATAGATTAATCAGAGCATCCCAATGAATAAATAAAATATGATGGATGCAAGACCAGGTACTAGAGAGGATCAATAAAGAGATTGGAATATGAAATATCATTTAAAATATATATATATACGTATTGCTTAGCCTATGTTTGCCTAATGTACTATGTATCTTACCATAGCAGTTGCCAATGAAAGCATGGAAGAGAAGAAAGTATCATCAATGACTATATGCCTCTGTGAAATACCCCTTTGGCTAACAGAAAGCCCCCAACCATGTAACCAACATGATCTCAGTATTTTGTGCTTTACTCGTCAAATATTTGGCAAGTTTTGGGCCTTTAGATAGATCGATATATCTTTTAGATAATAAGTGCTTTGATGTATTGAATGATAGGAAGCAGACCTTTAGGTTAATGACATGAGCTTGAAGTTTTAAAGGTGAGTAGGAATATGCCATCAATAGCTATGTTACAGTAACAATATTATTAACAAGAGCATGGAAGATAAGAAAGTGCCATAAACGGTTGTGTGCCAACTAGCGTGAAAGGGAAGAAAGTGCCATCAATGACTATGTGTCAACTAGTATGGAAGGGATGAAAGTGCCATAAATGACTATGTGCCAAATAAAATGGAAAAGAAGAAAGCACCATCAATGGTTATGTACCAATAAGAGTGTGGAAGAGAAGAAATTACCATCAACCATAAGCCATTGCACTTTAGACTAGAAAAAATGTAAAACTAAATGGCTATTGCGCTCTGGAGGCAGTACAAAACATATGATGGAGGCAAAGTCACAGTTTTTATGGATTTTTTCTACTGCTATGTGCCAAATAGCATGGAATAGAAGAAAGCACCATCAATGGTTATGTACCAATAAGAGCATGGAAGAGAATAAAGTGCCATCAACCATAAGCCCTTGCACTTTAAACTAGAAAAAATGTAAAACTAAATGGCTATGACACTATGGAGGTAGTACCAAACATATGATGGAGGCAATGTAATATTTTTTATTGATTCATTCTATGGCTATGTGCCAACTAGCATGGAAGAGAAGAAAGCACCATCAACGATTATGTGCCAATAAGAGCATGGAAGAGAAGAAAGTGCCATCAACCATAAACCCTTTCACTTTAGATTGGAAAAAAATGTAAAACTAAATGACTATGGCACTGTGGAGGCAGTACCAAACATATGATGGAGGCAATGTCATATTTTTTATAGATTCCTTCTATGGCTATGTGCCAACTATCATGGAAGAGAAGAAATTACCATCAACGATTATGTGCCAATAAGAGCATGGAAGAGAATAAAGTGCCATCAACCATAAACCCTTTCACTTTAGACTGGAAAAAAATGTAAAACTAAAGGGCTATGGCACTATGGAGGCAATACCAAACATATGATGGAGGTAATGCTACATTTTTATGGATTACTTTGAGTGACTGCAAAAACGCCTTGGTGGTGATCTTGACTTGAAGTGGCAACATTCATAACTTGGGTGGTGTTTTGTATTTTGTTGGTGGCTAGTATTTGGGTGTAAGAATAAAAATATTGATAGTCTATTTGTATCTAGTCTTTGGGTGCTGGCATTAAAATATTTGAGAAATGTGCCAGTAGCAACTTCTATGATTTAAACCTCTAGGAATATTTCAATGAGCTCCTGCGATAAATTTGGCTGCCATCCACTGTTTCGCGTATGGAAAGTGTGAAGCAGCTCTCTTATTGGTGGGGAACATCTTCATCTCCATGATAAATTTTGTAATATTAAATATATTATTATGAAAACTTAATACAAACATGAAAGTCTTATCATTCAAGCAAAAACTCTCGTATTTATTCATGCCTCAACTTTAATTACTTATTTTCTAAATATTTTTGTTTTAAATATTTTACAATATATAAATTTAGTGTTGTTTAAAAAAAATTAAAAGTTTTACTTTTTATGATATTTTAATTTTAATTTTTTTGGTATATTTGGTTTGGTTCGAACTCTTGGTACCATCAAAATTTGAATCTTGGTGTGAGTTGCATCATCGAGATGTTAAAATCATTCACTCAAGAATTCATCGGCACACCATAATAACAATACTACAATATTTTAAATTTTATAAATTTTTATTATAATTCAAATACTATAATGTTTATGAAGGTCACTTTAAATTATAAGATTAGTTTTATACAATCTATAATGTGGCTTCCTCCTTCCTATGTGGAGGTGGTATCACCTTCAATATTGGATGGTCTAGAACTAGGCTTCTTGTGTGGAGGTAGTAGAAAAATGCTAGTGCCCATGTCATCCACACCACGTGCTAGCTAAATCGAGTTCCATGCCAAGTTGCACCCCATGCATTGGTTGAATCGAATTCTACACCAAGTTGCACCCTAGGTAACTTGTGTTGCAACTAGTACAAGTCTCCATTGTTGATATAATTATCTTCTCCTTTTTAAAGGTGTAACACCTAGGAGAGGAGTGTGTTGGGGTGCTTGAAAGAAACTAAGGGGTGTGTAGCTCCAACATGGCATTCTCCTTGTCATCGTCCTTAACCAATTTGAGGACCTTAACCAGTTTGAGGACCTTAATTGCCACAAGTATTTTCTTAGATAATACTAGTGCTATATGACAACCTCACTCATTGATTATTGTCGAGGTTATGCATAAGGGGTTGGAATTGAAATGTACTTGTAAAAAAATGGTGAATCCTAATCGAAATCAAGGCAAATCAAGGTGAATACTAAGAAAATAAAATCAATCATTTTCACACCAAAATTTTGGGTATTTGAAGCTCTAAAAAGTAAGATAATATTTAGGAAAAATTTTGAACTATTAAATGACCCTATAACTTCATAAAAACACAAAAATTAGATCAGCATCAAGAAGATCTTTCCAACGAGTACAAATATGCCTATGTTTGAATATATATTGTGGCAAATTGACCCTAAGAAAAAATTGGTCCTAAAAATTTTAGGTGAATAGGCCGACATTGAGGGTCCTCATATTCACCAATTTCCAATTTTGGAAATTCTAATATTCATCTAATTTGTGAATATTCACCACTGTGTATAACCCTAAGTGTACCCATCCATGTCAAAGGAGAAGTATCGGGCCCTACATGAAAGTGGAGTTGGGTGCTCCATCCTAAATGGATAGCATGATGGGGACTTTTAGGCTCGAGGCTACCACAATTGCAGCTAAGATGACCTCCAATGCATCCATAGAGAATATGGAGATAAGGGATATCATTGGTTTCACTAGGTCATTGGATAACGTTGGCAACTGGGCTACAATCATTGAAATCAGGTGCAATGACATTTGCTAACATTTATTATTTTTTCATTTTGATTATTTTTAGTTTTTTAATAAATATTTTTATTTTTTTTAAATCTTTGGATATTACATATTTTAATATATGTTATTATATGATTAGGTTGTTATTATAAATAAAAAATTGTAAGTTTTTATTATTAAAAAATTCTTAGCATTTATTTTATACATATAGTATTTTCAAATAATAAATGTAATCTAAAGTTTTAACATTTATATCAATAGTATTAAATTATTTTTTGAATGTATGGTTTTCAACTTAATAACTTGTATAAATTTTTATTTCTGAATTCAACTTGCTATTTGGTAGCTTTACCTTCGAGGGCTTGGGTCCTTTCATCCAACTTGTACTGCCACCACTGCAACCAATAATTTTGGATCACATCAAATAAAATATAGAAATATACACCAAGGCATTATTATGTTATATACAATAGAATAAATATAACAAATAATGCACACAATCACATGTTAAAAAAAATTATAAGTAAAGTGAATACCCACACAAAAAATAATAGAATAAAGATAATATATAAATATAGACACATTTCCATTTTTTACAACATCAAAGAGAGTATCAAAATTTTTTGGTGTATCTGCATCTTCCCAACAACCACCTCACCTAACAGGAGATTTTCAAAACCTTGTCAATCTCAACATCTCTGGAAAAACATTATAGTCCAATATCATGGCCAAAAACATCATCAAGTTTGGCGACTTTACCTTCCATGACTTGAGTTATTTCAGCTTCCTTATGTTGCCATCACTATAGCCAAAATACCTCCTATCATTGCCCTAATTTCTAGGGGTATGGCATGGTTACCATCATCCTCCCATGGCCTAACGAAACTGCTGATAGCCCATATCTCCATCTCTTATGCAATGGTTTTGAAAGTCATCTTAGCTACAATGATGAGAGGGGTAATGATGAGCACACCTAGCTACAAAGGAGTGGGTGCTCCCTAGATCACCCTACCCATTTAGGATGGAGCACCCTATACCATAGTTGAATAGGGGCTTAGTACAACATAACAATTCTACTTCAATACATTGGTTGGCACAAGGTACCAAGTTAAATGTTGAGGATGTCACATCAAAGCATTTCAGAGGTGCATTCGACCATTCCATGGGATACCCCCACAGATTGCATTCCATTTTACACACTCTTTGAAGCCCCTCCATGATTTCAAGCATGGAAAAAATGCCAATGACATGTTGCCATCCAATCATGGGCTTTTTTCTTGATGCATTCCAACAAGTATTTATTATGTTCATTGATATTCATCACAAAATCACTTGGCTCTAGTTGTACTATGAGACTCATATTTGTTGAATATTTTTGTAACTATACATGGGGGCCTAATTATAGCATGTCTACCCTACTTTGGATTAGATTTGTCATGCACCACATCATACAAATTTTTTATTAGCACATGAGTGTGGATCCAACTCTCTAGGCATCTTCTTTGCTATTGATTTCACATCCATGTAAGCGTGGCATATTATCCTTTTACATGAGTCTGAATTTTTTTTACATGTGATCTTACATTCTTAAGGACAAAATTTTAATGCTTTTATACTTGTTGGACATCGTTGGGTTGTGGATTCAATACAACAAAATATATAAAGGTGAAAAGAAACAAATAATGAAAATATCGAAGGAAGACAAGGAGGCAAAAAAGATTTCCAAGAGGTGACCTAGTAAATATTTTGGTATTTATTTATTTGAGCACTTTCCTTGCAAGCTGTGAGCATCCATGCCTTCATCATACATTTTATTTACTTGCTACATATTTACAAAAAAATTGATGTTCCTAGCACACCTAGGGAATAAATATTGTAGGTCATCCTATGAATTTACAATGTTTAGACCAGATGACACTAAACCTGATCTATTATTTATGCTCATATTGGTACTATCGATTGCTATTCTCAAGTCTCATATAATACCATTTGGATCTAGTACTTTTCCTTGGGATTGGTAAACCCAGGTTATAACTAATCAAAAAAGCACAAGTGTCCATCCAATTGATTTTGGTAGTTGAATCTACTAGGAAAGGGTGCCAATGTTGTCTTTCATCTAAGTTCATTAGGATCGAGATCCATATCCCATCTTGGTATGTTTCCACCATGGTCTAAGTTATTATCCAATCACAATGATTATCATTCATTAATTACCATAGGATTGGAAAATTGATAGTTGGTTCTCCAAAGAATGTTATGGAAGGGAATGTGTCACATGGCATTGGTAATGATGTCTATGTTGATTATTATTTGCTAGATTTGAAATGATCCTAGAGATCAGACATATGGAAATAAGGTCCACCAAATATGTCATGAAAGAGCACTGGTATTCTATTTTCTTGTTTAGGATTTCCACTTGAAGGTGATGGCCTGTTGCTTCCTATTGGCATTTTCTAACTCGTGGGAGAGTCTCACAACAAAGAGGGTCACAAAGACACTAAACCCATGGAATTCATGTTTTGTTTTGGCACAAATAAGGCCATGGTGTTGGTATTTTTCTTGAGAGAAAAAGGTTGTCTAATATTCATATTCTTCTACGGTTGTCCTCGTTTCTACCAACACTTCCTAATCTACCAGGGATTTGCTTTCATAGGAATTGATGAAGAAAGCATTTTGCATTATTTGGGTAAAGCATGTCATAGATGCTCATGGAGGTGGTTTTTACAAGGCTTGCCATGCAGAAGGGACATTCTTTACGAACAATTTTCTCACCTGAGTCAACATATTTTTAGCTCGCATAGACTCCTTGTAAATCTTTAGAAATATATTTTCTTTGGATTTATAAATAATGAGATTCATATCTGAGAAAAAGGCCTGGGTATAGTATAGGAATGCTTGAGTGGAAAATGGATGAATCTAGTAGGGGATTATTTTTCAATTTATTTGGAAAAAAATATTGAAGTCAATAATATTCTCTTGAGGATCATGTGTGATGAAGGAGAACTATTTGAGTAGCAAGGATTTCCTTGAGTCATAAAATGTGTTTATGAGTGCTTTGTCTAGGTCAGCCCATGTAAAAACACTCCTATCCTGCAAGTATTTATACCATGTCAAGGCTCTTCCCTTAAGAGAGAGGACAACGAGTCTAAGTTCTACATCCTCATTCATAACATTATGAATCATTACCGAGGAAGCACCATCCTAGAAATTTTCAAATGTAGTCCTATTTATCCCATATAAACTTGGCAAGTAATTCAAAGCAGACTTGGGAATCTCATGAAGATTTTGAACATTGAGAGGGCAAGTGTAATTCCATTAGGGACACTCACACCGAGCCATTGTAGCACTTGGGTCTCTGAAATCATCATATGAGCATAAATTCTTTACTAGTGAGGTTGAGGCTGCTCATAAAACCTTGAGTCCTCTAGGAGATAGATATTTAGGAACGGTGTAGAATGATAATTATTCATGAAGCTTGGTTAATGTTCAGTAAAACCACCTTGTTCTACTTATTTCAAACGAAACCGATCATAAGAGTGAGTTCGTTCTTGCATGGGAGTCACTAGGTGATGGAGATTGTGGACCAAAATAGAGTATCACCATGTTCTGTTTAGATCTAAAAGGCAACTTGTCATATGATGGAAAGGTTTGTACGCCTACACACCTTGACAAACATTGAATGATTGAGTAGCTTGTGAGAATAACAATGGTCAGTCTCTAGAGGAGGCTAGTTCCTTGAAGTCTCAGCTAACTATACCTAAATATGAGGAGAAAAGGGTGCTAAAAGAGATAAAAGAGGCTAAATCTAGAACTTACAATGGTGCATATTAAGCAACATTAAGACATGTATAAAAATAAGGATCATGCAACTAAACAATCAAGTGTGAAATAGATCGTCCAATTTTGCAACAAATTATAGAACATTCAATTTTAATATATTGCATCTTATGAGACCACCAATTTGATACAAGTGAATAAAGAAGTGCAAGTCTAGGATTTAGGAGAAAATACCATAAATATTCAACATGCTAAAATTAGAAATAAGCGGTCATACATACATACATTCTCTGGAAATGAATTTTTATAGACCAAAAAATAGTCAATTTGTATTAATATGTCCGTAATACATCTTTACATATGAATTATAAACACCTAAGAGCCGATATATTTTCATTTTGCATTATAGTATTTATAGAAATTTTACAAATTTTAAGCAATCAAAACCATAATTGCCTCAGAAGTGGATTGTTGTTATGTTAGAGATTCTGCCAGCCTATTAAAAAACTTTGAAAGTATGGATGCTACACTGACCCAAATGTGATTGATTGACATGGTGTGGATCTACACCATATTGAGTCATACTTATCTTATTGGATGCATCTTGTCCCTTGATTTCTATTGACCCTCTTTGCTCAACCACCTTGTTGTTCACATGATGGCTTTTTTATTGAGATCTCATAGCATGAAATCATTAGTAGCAAACATATTGGGTAAAAGAGACCCTACCTTATTAGGAAGTGACTACTGGATCACGTGTGCACCTATGAGATTCTCTTTTATCTCATATATTACCTTTTACTATACATAAACTTACCAATGACTATAATCCTAGACTAGATACCTCCTCTGCTATGTCGGGTCCTAAAAATCCAGCTAGGCCTTTCTAGGTATAATTATTTTGGTGTCTTCTTTCTTTTGTATTATGCTCCCTTTATCAACTTCCAAGCTTTGGACTGCAACATTGAGACCTTTCCAAGCTCCAATTAGGCATGAATATTCCGGTATTCTTTAAATATATCCATCTTTTAATATGTGTCATTATGTGATTATAATGTTATTGTAAATAAAAAATTACAAGTTTTTTAAAAGTCTTTAAATATGTCAATTTATTATTAATTTTGAAATAATAAAATTACTTTTAAATAAGTATATATGATTATGATGTTATTGTAAATAATAAATTGTAAGTTTTTTAAAAGTCTTTAAGTATGTCAATTTCTTATTAATTTTGAATTAATAAAATTACATTCAAAGAAGTATGAAATCTCTATAGCATGACATTATTTTAGTGTATGCAATTATATTTTATGTTGCATAATCTAAAATTATTTGTATATGTGTATATATTTATATATTATTTTTTATTCTATTATTTGTTGTCTCTATATTTAATTTGCTTGTAATTTTTTGAACATATGATTGTGTGCTTTATTTGTGTATTTGTTTGTTTATATTTATTCTATTGTATATAACATAATAATACCTTGTGTATATTTTTATATTTTATTTAATGTGGTGCAAAATTATTGGTTGTAGTGGTGGGGGCACAAGGTAGTTGAAAGGACCAAAGCCCTCGAAAACAAAGCTAACAAATAGCAAATGTAATTCATAAACAAAATTTTATACAAGTTATGAAGTTTTATTCCAAAAATATCGGAAAGAAAACCATGCATTTAATAAAAAATTTAATACTATTGATATAAAGCTTAAAAATTCAGATTACATTTACTATATAAATAATTGTTAACAAATTTTTAATAAAATTTTTTATGATTTTTCATTTATAATAACAACCAAGTCACATAACAACACATACTAAAAGATGTTCATATTCAAAGATTTTTAAAAAATAAAAATATATATTAAAAATGTAAAAATAATCAAAATGAAAATATAATAAATGTTAGAAAATGTCGTTGCCTCTCATTTTCATGATTGTATTCGGGCTGCCATCCTTGTCCAATGACCTAGCAAAACTGATGATAGCCCTTTATCTCCATATCCTTTGTGGAAGAGGTGGAGGTCATATTAGCCATAATTGCAATAGCCTTGATATGGGAAGCCCGCATTATGCTGCCTATTTAGGATGGAGCACCTAGCTCCATTATCAAATAGGGGCTGACCCTTCTCATTTGACATGGATGTGAACAGTGGGCAATGATCAATGAGTGGGTGGTCAACATCAAGACTACCACATAACACCATGGTTTGTGTGAGGTTAGGCCATTATGGAAAGATCTTTGGCCCTAACAATTTTGTGTTTGCCCAATCCAAAGTGCCAACTACTGGGCCAAGGTCCACTACACCAATGGACCTAAGCCTATGGATGTTCTATTCAATGTGTCGAGAAAATAGGTGAGAATTGGGAAATGCCTCCAAGATATTTGAAATTTATTTTTAGGATTTTTGAAATTTATTTTAATGGTTTTAATTATGGATATTTCAGTGTAGGCCTTGACTATTTTATTTTTTGGTGCAGAGTTTCAGGCATGCCATTTTCTAAGAGGTTGGAAATTTATTTTAAGGTTTTAATTATGAATATTTTAGTGTAAACTCTCACTATTTTATTTTTAGTGAAGAGTTTCAAGCATGTCATTCATTGGAAGGTGGAAGGATATTCCTTGCTCTCATTAGAATATTTATACTCACCTTCTAAACTTTGAACCCATGCAATAACTTCTAGGATATCTCACCCTAAAGGTTGTACCACTATTAGTCAATAGTCTAGAGCACTTATCTAAAAGCTATCTCTATCTCACCCTAAAGGCCCAAAACCCATCGAAGATTCCATTATCGGGGGCTATCTCACCCTAAAGGCTATCCCCCACTATCAATCAATAGTCTGGAGCATTTATCTAAAATCTATCTCTATCTCACCCTAAAATTCCAAATCCCATTGAAGATCTGATGGGTAAAGTAGAGAACACCGAGATTATGTTGTTTAAATAGAGGATTTAACTAAAGGGGGCCTTTTGTAGAGGCACGTAGCCATCCTTTGGAACATAGTCGTTATGGTAAGAGATATGGTATATTAGGTAAACATAGGCTAAACATGGGTATCCGTTGGCACATAGCTGTTAAGAGACATTATACATTAGGCAAACACATACTGAACAATACGTATTTTTTTATAATAAGACTTCATATTCCAATATCCTATGGACCCTCTCCATTACAATGATTAGTATAATTCCATATTTGAAGGATATATATAGGCCTAGAATCCTTGTCCTACCCCATCATATTTGTTTTTTTCCCCTATTATTCTGATTGATCTGGATCTAGGCATCATGGATTCAGGCATCATTGTTTGTGTGATGTCAGGCCCTTATGGCCAGATTTTCAATCCTAAAAATTAGTACAATGGTATATGTGATATTAGGCCATTATGGCAATATCTTGAGGCCTAAAAATTAGCACAATAGTTTACATGATGTCATATCCTTATGGTTAGATATTTAGCCCTAACAATTTCATGTTTGACTAGTTCGAAGGGGAAACTACTACTAGGCCAAGGACCACTACACCAATGGGGCCAAGATTATCGCTATCCTGTTCAATTTGGTGTGAAAAGAGGGGATAACTGGGAATACTTCCAAGGTATTTTGAAATTCATTTGTTAGGGTTCTAGGGCATTTTAAAGTAGGGCTTGACAATTTTATCATTGGTGTAGATTTTTAGCTATGGAATTCTTTGGGTGGTGGAAAAAGCTTCATAATAGGCACAAGCCATTTTTTTGGAGGTGGAATGGGTATTATAATGAGTTAAGTTAATTTGTTAGGGTTTTAATTATGGGGACAAAATAGTAGGGCTTGACTATATTTATTTCTTGTTATTTTATTTTTGGTGGTGTTTCAGGTATGCCATTGAGTGGAAGGTGGAATGGGCTTTATAATGGGTAAAATTCATTTGTTAGGGATTTTTTATGAGGATTCCAAAGCAAGTCCTGACTCTTTTTTTTTGGTGTAAATTTTTAGGCACACGATTATATCGAAGGTGGGATGGACTTCATAATGTGTGCAGTCCATTTTGTGGGAGGTGGAACATGCTTCAAGATTACAACACATACTTTTTTTTCCTCTCTTCCAAGGTCTCTGATATGGTGGAGCTTTACAATGTCACTCCTACACTCCTATGATATGATGCAGCTTTACAATGTAACTCCTGTACATTCTATGGCAGGTGGAACAAGCTTCATACACATCCAAGATCACAACACATGTTTTTTTGTCCTTCTCTCCTCCAAGGTCTCTGATATGGTAGAGATTTACAATGTCACTCTCTCTACTCTCAAGCTAACTACTATTAGTTCTAAGCAGTTTAACTCTCATTAATATTATTTTAAATCAACAATGGTTTAAAAATTAATGTTTTGTGTCTTTTTAATTTTTCAAATTTTATTTTAAATTCTTGGCCATTCATTTTTATTATTTCATGTGTCTAATAATTTTCTCTTTCACAAGCTCACTAGCACACAAATGCACACACACCCTGGTTTGAACACAGGCCTGATAAAAGAGAATCCAAAACCCATAGGCATGATGATAAGTTTGATTAAATATTATTTTTTAATAGTTTTTTTTTGGTATTAATATTAAAAGATGGTTTTTAAAGGAGCCCCACAACCTTATACAACAAGTAATCCTGGAGGCCAACTAAAACACAAGATGACTCCATAAGGGAGACCCACCCAAAAGGACAACAAGGTATTACAAATAGAGGCAAGCACCCCTTGAGTAAGGGGAACTAAGGGAGTTCACACCATCCCCACGAAGGCAAGCCAGAGATAAAAATCCAAATAACTTATCCCTAAATAAAAGGAGGACAATACAGGGGACCAAAAAATACCAACCTGAATAAATGCATCATTTGAAATTTGAAAGTCTCAATAGGCTGCAATTTTTGACAAGCTCAGGTAAATAAGGGGTGTTGTCAATGGGGGGTAAAAATGGATAATAAAGGAAGGGAGGAATGTACTGATAGGATAGCATAATAAATGCTAGTACACACCATAAAGTTCTTAAACCTACGGACACCAACCAGATCATCCAGATATTTGAAAGGAACTAAAATTTGACAAGAGTTAAGGAGCTTCCTCCATGACATGAAGTACAATATCGATGGAAAAATCCCACTACTAGATAGATAAGCCTTGAGAATGAACTCCCAATTTTTCTAAGAGATCAGCCACTAAATTGCCTTCTCTAAAAACATGGGAGAACTCCATGCTAGAAAAGGAACGAGCAATCCAAGTTGCTTCATTAATTAAATTAGCTATTTTCCATCCTAAACGGGAAACTCCACGAAGCTTGTTGATGATGGATAGGGAATCCTCTTCAATAATTACATTTCTTATGCCAAGGTTCTTAAGCTGCTCCAAGCCAATGAAAGTTTCTCTAGCTTTAGCCATTGTGGAATATTGGACTCCAAGGTAGTCCACGTAAGCTAGAATAATATCACCATTGCTATCCCTTATTGCACTACCCACACCAGCTAAGCCAAGGTTGCCTTTAGAGGTACCATCAAATTTAAGTTTGGACCAATGAACCTCCCTCCATGGGTCAGGAGCAATCGGGGGGAAGGATAAGGATACACAACCAAATTGGTCTTCCAACAATCGCTCGCTTGGGGAGAGCATCAAAATTAATTTCGAAGGATTTAAATTGCTGAGAGCCGAAAAAATAATTTATAACACCTTTCACAGAATCTTGAGGCTGATTTAGGTGATATTATTTTCCACTTCTTTGAATGTCCTTGAGTTCCTTTCCTTCCACATTTTATAGAAGAAGTATGGGAGAAGAAATTTCCAAAAATATTTAAGCTGGAAATAAAGAAATGGTGACTTCCATTGGATGACACAGTCCATTAATAAATTATGAAACACCCATGCAACATCCAACCAAGAGAGAATGAAAGCCAAAAGATTCTATGAACTATGATAACTAAGAAAAATATGAGTCATCGATTCCTAATTATTCTTGCATAAATAGCACCTATTGACCAGGCACATCCACCTCTTTAGAATATTCTTGATTGAGAGGATTTTGTTTTGCACAAAAAATAAATAGAAAATTTTAATCTTTGGCATTATATTTTTTAACCAAATTTTATTTTTAGGAAAAAAGTCTTCCTCCATCGAACTAAGAGAAACATAGGTATATTTAATCGAATAGGACCCATCTGAGTCCCCCATCCACACCAATATATCATCTTTTAAAACATCATGTACCACAATAAGCCTCAAATCCACCAATAAAGTGATGCGTGTCATTAATAGCATCATTTAATCTTATGATTTATCAATCTGGGGTGGTGTCCAAGGCTGTCTACGATAGAAGGTTAGGGTAGAGTACAATTCAGGCATTCAGATTTCAAGCATTTATTGGGTGAAATAGATTTTGGTTTAGCCTTTTGGTGTCACACTAAACCTAGTCTGTAGAATGGAAACTGAATTAAATTGCAGGAATTGAAAACTAAATCTAAGTTGCAAAAATTGATAATTAACTACAATTGCAAGAATTGGAAATTGCTGAATTGAAATCTAATTTACTTTTGCAAAATTGAAATAACAGAATTAAAATGTTGCTGAATTGAAATCCTAAATTACACTTGTAGAATTGAAACCTAGTTTACTCTTGCAGAATTGAAATGATGCTTGGAAATAAAACTTATGCTAAAAACACCTATCAATGTCCTACCACAAAAGGTCATCAAGCTTCTGCTACAAGAATTGACAACAAAATGAAATCTGCTAAAAATTGAAAGTTGTTGAAACATAAAAAAATAGGGGAACATGGAAAGTAGAGGAAACAAGGGAAACAAATGTCTAATCTAATTTTTTAGCTGACACACACACAAATACTGCATATAAACATAATGGAAAATATAAATAACATCACACAAACTTAAAACAAGAAAATGAAATCTGACAAGCAATCTATTAATTCTGCTGCAGCAAAATTACAGAAAAACCTGTCATGAAAATCCTCCTTCTAGGCCTGAAAGTGGGCCCAAGCTTCCTGATCTAGAAGAAGGTGGGAAAAACACTCCTTAACTAATTAACAATCACACTTTCTCATGAACAAAAATTGACAAAAGAACTGCACTTTTATTGCTGTCAAAACATGTTGAAACTGTTATAGAGAATTGTTGTACTATCCTATTTGCTGCTACTAACTACTCTCCTCTATTCTACTTCCTACTTAGCTCAACCAAGAAGGGAGTTGTGTTATTTATAATAAAATATTACAATATATCTCATGCTCAAATCAGCCTATTTGCTATTTTACAGTGATTTGCCAATAATTTTGAATCTGAAATAAGTGTAATTTTGGACAGTTTGTGCTACAACAACACTCATTGGCCCTTAGAAGGCATATTCAGTGGTAGGAGTACATTGGAGGAGTCTTAGAATATCTTTGTACACCTGTATCCACTTTAAAATATCATTTTCCTATCTTACAACTTATTTGCCTATTATTCTGCAACTAATCTGGGTCTATTTCAGGATAGGATCAGCTGCATCAGTTGATATTTCCTCATGAGCTGTGTCTTTTGGTCGACAAGGAATGGTGGAGATAGCTGTAGAAATATTTTCCTATATCCCCTCAACCTTATTTTACCTTTTCAACCACTTAGAAACCATAGATATTCAAAAAGAAGCGTGTTCCCCTATTATTCCGAAGATCTTCGGAATAACTGGCTGTAGGTGCACTTGATGCTCAAAAACGCATTCAGAATGTCCATTTTGGCTGTTTATTTTAGGTAGGTCATTTAATCCAACTTCCAGGAGGTGATTCCAACTGATTTCATCCTTCTCCATTGGTAAATTCTAGGCCTTGCCATTCATTGGCAACTGGCTAGAATTTACATGGTGATTTCTGCATTTTCTTGTTTCTGCTTATTGTTGCCTATTTAGACCATGTGGGAATGCTTCTAAATAGGTCATATGTCTTCTTTAGTCCTTCTAAACTTATTCCATCCATTTCCTCATGCTTTTCTTGACAACTTCAAGGTGTTCCTATAAAGTGACAGCTTGCTGATTTTTATATGGTTGTTTTCTGCAGATTTTTAGATTTATGACAGTCCTAAAAATTTGGCTCCAATGTGGATTTCAAACAAGTTGAAGGGTAGGAAAACATTCAAAAACCATTGTGAAGTTAATGGATATCAGCATACCACATTTGGCTAATTGAAATGCATGTTTTTATTTGCTACTTAATCAAGCAAAAACAGTCACAAAATGCTGAAAATAGTCAAAAATAGAGATATAGTGTTCCTAACATAAAATAATGCAAACACTTAACAAATAATATATTCTAATCAACTATTTGGCAATTAAATTTGTCATGTTTGGTAATATGGTAGTTTTTATATGTCAAACATTGTGCAATAATGAGGTATTTTTGGGCCTCATCATCCCCCCAGCTTGAACTGATGCATGCCCTCATGCATCCTAGTAGGCCATAGTAATATGCAGGTTTTATCCTTGTGAACAACATCCTTTGCCACTTGCTACCCATGAAATTTCTCCTTGCTGCACTACACCAAGCATTTTGCAATTTAAGCACATGTATTTCACTTTTCTACAACCTTGCAATTTTTTTCAATTTTGTAGTTCCTGCAAATTTTTCTTTTCTTCTCTTTTTTTATTCTGCTTTTTGTTTCTTGCATATATTTTTTTCATTTTCAACTTGCAACTCTTTGACTTCTGCACTTACATCCTTCAATATTGCAATTTCTACAATTCCTACAGTTTTGACTCTTTTTCTGCCCTTCTACAAGTTTTAGTGTTGCAAGGTACCTCTTAAAGGCTTGGTATCATGTGATTCATATTGCAATAGCCTTATTGTATTTTTCTAATGGAACCATATTTGGCATATGCACTACTACTGGTGGAATTTTCTATCTTGACAACATTTCAGCCTGGATGCCTATTTCTGCTATTTTGCACCTCTAAAACAAAATTGACAAAAATTCAATTTTGAACCTTTTTGAGGGATGTACTACTTGTGGTGGGATGATTTTGAGCTTTAGGAACCTCAATATTTGATGTGTCCTACTCTTTTTGCTATTCTGCAGCATTTTCAAGAATTTTTGGCATAATTTTTGTCTTATTCTGAAGATCTTCGAAATAAGACTATTATTCTAAAGATGTCTCTGCTTATTTTGAAGATGCATCTAAAAATATAAAAATGACCTCATATGCAAAATTTAGCTGTAGATTCTATTTTGGACCCATCTCTAGGGTATGTAAGCCTTCTATAACATCAAAAATCCCCTCTCTATCCTTTTGTTTAGATGTTATTCTTCATTTTGTATATTGTTATTTTATTGCAGTAGTAGTAAAACAGAATCTTTAGGTGCATTTTCTAGATTATCCTCCTCAAATTTATGAGACAATTGTGAGATATAAACTTGTAGTTCTCCTTCTAAAACCTGCCCTGCTAATTCAAATAGAATTGCTACCATGTCTGTCCCAAAATCAGGTTTTTGCACAATTTTGAAGTTCCCATGCAACTAAGGGCAGAAGGGGGTGTTTCTTGACATTTTGAACATGTTCCATTTTCAACTTGCCAATATTGTATGAATAGTTTATGCCAAATACCGATTATCATACACTAAATGCTAAATGCTTACTATGACTTAAATGCAAGAAACACATACCTTACTGTCCTGAAAATTGATCATGCACCTTACAAGCTGCTTCTGATGATTGTTAGCAAGCTATCTGAAAGCATAAACATAACACATGTGCAGTGTGAGATTTGTACAATGGTGGAACAATGATGGGTGGATCAACAAGGCAATGCACGCTGAAAAACTGGTTTTCATGCAAGCCAACTCAGTAACGCCTCAAGGAGGTTTTCACTATTGAATTATTCATTTTTTTCATTTTTTTCTTTCTTTTTTTTCCATTTTTTTCATCAGAAGAGGTTGCCATTTCTGGTTTTCAACCAACTTCTATCTTTTTTTTCAAGTGCTTCAATGAGAGAGAATGTCTCTCACTCTTATTTGGATAAGAACAATCCTTATTCTACAAAAACATGTCAATCTTTGTATGAAAACACCATATTTTTCTGTTGAAACCTGCAACAATGATGCAACCATCCTTTCCATATGAGTAATAAGAGCCTTCTCATGTCATCATTAACTCCTTATTGCTAGAAATGAAGTATTGACTCCATTGTTCCTCCTCCATGCTAAAATTGATGCTTGTCCTCATGTATCCTCATTTTGTGGGACATGCCTTTTGCTGCAATTTTTTCTCTTTTTTTTTTTCTCTTTTCTTTTTTTTCTTTTCTTGCTTGTGCCCATGAAGGAAGTTCACAAACAAGATTATTCTCTTTTTGCTTTTCTTGTATTTTTTTCAAACTTTTTATCATCACTCTGAATCTGACATGGAAGAGAAATTCTCCTCCATCCTATGTACATCCAATTGTTCAACCTCCCTCAAGAAATCCTCCTTAGTTAATGGTGCATGGTATACCCGAAGGCAATATCCATTCACCACTAACTTCCTCCGTGAATCACCAATGGGAGAAAGAAGCACTGCTCCATATCTGAAAACTTCTTCAATCAAGTGTGGTCCATGCCACCTAGTCTACAAAATCTTGTCAATCTGTACTTGAAACAATTCAATACCAATTCCCAAAGATGTTAAAAGCATTAGTAACTCAATTTCAATAGAAAAATGTGGTTTCTTATCATAAACCAGTTCATGCAGTGTGAAATTGAGTATGTCTAACATATGATCATAAAATAGAAAATGGTCCTTATGTGTGATTGTATTCAGTTCTTGATAATATTCACACACTCTCAGTTTCCTATTTTTCTTTGGAATAATAACTAATGGAGGAATCCATCGGTTATCAAAAATTGGATAAATTAATCTAACCTCCAAGAGTTTCTTTATTACAGTTTGGACAATAACTCTTAAGGTAGACTTTAATTGCATTTGCAGCTATTTCACAGGTTTAACATTTTCAATATATATCCTATGAGTGCATATATCAAGATGAAATCTTGACATACCCTTGTATTTCCATGCAAAAGGATTGAAATATTATTTCAAAATAGCAAACAATTTTGCTTTTTGTTCATAAGTCAACCAGCTAATAATGTTCAAGAATTTTCTTGGTTGTACTTCAATTTGTTTCATTCCTAGGAGGACAGAATTTACCCCTTTGTAATTGCTTACTAAGGAGTTCAATGGAAGTAAATTTTCTATGTGCAGTTTTTCTATTTCTTCTTCCTCTTTATCCAGGGTTGATTGCTTTGTTTCTGGACTAAAGGATTCTTGTGTATCTCCATTGAATTTTATCTTTTCAAGCTCAGGTAAGGTCTTGTTTGAGCACAGTTGGATGTTACTGTAGTCAATAACATTTCCTGCAGTATTTTTACCAGATTCAGCTACATAGACAGGGGCTGCCTATCTTGTATTATTTAGATTAGCCACAGGTTGGGCTGGAGGTAGTGGTTGATTTACTTGCTCTATTTGTTGTTGTTGGGATCTCTCTTGAGAAGAATTTAGACTAGGCAACAAATTTTGCATCTCTAGGATATTTTTGAGTTGTGGAAGTAAATGGCATTTATCAATGATATGTCCCTGTGAACAAATGCTACAAGTAGTTGATATGGTTGTTTTGTTCAAGGGATAGTCTTGTATATCTGCCATGATGTCTTCCCAACACCTA
Source organism: Wollemia nobilis (assembly GCA_028583015.1). NCBI lineage: Eukaryota > Viridiplantae > Streptophyta > Pinopsida > Araucariales > Araucariaceae > Wollemia > Wollemia nobilis. The sequence goes on along the minus strand of JAQPPZ010003646.1, from coordinate 457,849 downwards.
GTACAAATTTGTTTATACTACCCTGATGATATGGATATAAAAATGGCAATACTAGCAGATGGCTCCTCTAAAATTTTCAAGAGATCTTATGTTTCTTGATAATGAGGATGATGAATTTCTTTCAATTTTTATCAAGAATTTCAAACATAGGCAATTTAACCCCTAAGTGTGAAGATCACCTCCCTGTGGTTTCTTGCTTGTTTTCTAAATGGACTGAAATGCAACTATCAATAATTATTATTTATACTAGTTATTATATTCAGATTTTACTCTGAAGTTCACAACTTAGCACAATAATAATTATTTGACTGCTTTTACCCTCTAACAACATCGTGTTCCCCGACAACGGTGCCAAAATGATGCGTGTCATTAATAGCATCATTTAATATTATGATTTATCAATCCAGGGTGGTGTCCAAGGCTATCTATGATAGAAGGTTAGGGCAGAGTACAATTCAGGCATTCAGATTTCAAGCATTTATTGGGTGAAACAGATTTTGGTTTAGCCTTTTGGTGTCACACTAAACCTAGTCTGCAGAATGGAAACTGAATTAAATTGCAAGAATTGAAAACTAAATCTAAGTTGCAAAAATTGACAATTAACTACAATTGCAAGAATTGGAAATTGCTGAATTGAAATCTAATTTACTTTTGCAAAATTGAAATAACATAATTAAAATGTTGCTGAATTGAAATCCTAAATTACACTTGCAAAATTGAAACCTAGTTTACTCTTGCAGAATTGAAATGATGCTTGGAAATAAAACTTATGCTAAAAACACCTGTCAATGTCCTACCACAAAAGGTCATCAAGCTTCTGCTACAGGAATTGACAGCAAAATGAAATCTGCTAAAAATTGAAAGTTGTTGAAACATAAAAAAATAAGGGAACATGGAAAGTAGAGGAAACAAGGGAAACAAATGTCTAATATAATTTTTCAGCTGACACACACACAAATGTTGCATATAAACATAATGGAAAATATAAATAACATCACACAAACTTAAAACAAGAAAATTAAATCTGACAAGCAATCTGTTAATTCTACTGCAGCAAAATTATAGAAAAACCTATCATGAAAATCCTCCTTCTAGGCCTGAAAGTGGGCCCAAGCTTCCTGATCTAGAAGAAGGTGGGAAAAACACTCCTTAACTAATTAACAATCACACTTTCTCATGAACAAAAATTGACAAAAGAACTACACTTTTATTGTTATCAAAACATGTTGAAACTGTTACAAAGAATTGTTGTACTGTCCTATTTGCTGCTACTAACTACTCTCCTCTATTCTACTTCCTACTTAGCTCAACCAAGAAGGGAGTTGTGTTATTTATAATAAAATATTACAATATATCTCATGCTCAAATCAACCTATTTGCTATTTTACAGTGATTTGCCAATAATTCTGAATCTAAAATAAGTGTAATTTTGGATAGTTTGTGCTACAACAACACTCATTGGCCCTTAGAAGGCATCTTCAGTGGTAGGAGTACATTGGAGGAGTCTTATAATATCTTGTACACCTATATCCACTTTAAAATATCATTTTCCTATCTTACAACTTATTTTCCTATTATTCTGCAACTAATTTGGGTCTATTTTAGGACAAGATCAGCTGCATCAGTTGATATTTCCTCATGAGTTGTATCTTCTGGTCAGAAAGGAATGGTGGAGATATATATAGAAATATTTTACTATATCCCCTCAATATTAGTTTACCTTTTCAACCACTTAGAAACCATAGATATTCAAAAAGAAGCGTGTTCCCCTGTTATTCCAAAGATCTTCGGAATAACTAGTTGTAGGTGCACTTGATGCTCAAAAATGCATTCAGAATATCCATTTTGGTTGTTTATTTTAGGTAGGTCATTTAATCCAGCTTCCAGGAGGTGATTCCAACTAATTTCATCCTTCTCCATTGGTAAATTCTAGGCCTTGCCATTCATTGGCAACTGGTTGGAATTTACATGGTGATTTCTGCATTTTCCTATTTCTACCTATTGCTGCCTATTTAGACCATGTGGAAATTATTATAAATAGGTCAGATGTCTTCTTTAGTCCTTCTGAACTTATTCCATCCATTTTCTCATGCTTTTCTTGACAACTTCAAGGTGTTCCTATAAAGTGACAACTTGCTAATTTTTATATGGTTGTTTTTGTAGACACCAAAACAACACCAATCCGATTATGTGACTGCAAACACTGATCGCATTGACACACACAACCCCTAGGGCAGCCCCGAGAGGTTAAACAGTGGTCCTAACCACTCACACAATAGTTTTGGAAGGTCAGAGGTCAATTTGGCACCTTTCGGGCACTCTGCTCTCTACTCGTTCCACCCAAGGATGATTACAAACTGGTATTCATTCCACCCAGGGACGATTAGCAGTATTCGCTCTAGGGTGGGGCGAATAGCGGGTTTGATGGGAAAAAAGTCAAATCTTGACAAATGGCAGCTCAGATCCACCACTTAACTCTTCCTTCATTGCATGGGAGTGTGAGTGAGCATTTTTGAGCGCTAGAGGCAGTTACAGGGGCAGTCATGGAGCCCCTAATCAGGGAGGAATCTTCTCCCCCATGGGAAGGCATGATTGCCAAGTGGCGCCTCTGCATGCTCATCCAAAGAGACCGTCAGGTCTATAAAATGGTGAGTCTTCTCACCCCAAAAGATAGAGAGAAGGAGAATTTTGAGCAATGAAGTGCTACCATTTTACATCCTCACACCTTTTGATTTGTGCCTTTCACATCCTTGATCTCTTTTGGAAGGGAGGTCATTGGGTGATTATTGGAAGCGCAAATCCGGAACCAAAACCCGACATTTGGCCATAACATCCTACCAAATTTTCTGAAAACACCCCACAAGAGGTTTTGGACCCATCCCAAGTGGATTGGTGCCGAAATCGAGCCCCAAACGGTGGGCGTCCTGCCCTCGGGCGCCCCCCACACTGCTGCAGTCCTAATCGCCCCCCCCGGAGTGATTAGAAATCTGTAGTAGATTTCCTTTCTATTATTTTTGCATCTGATTCTATGTTGCTTAGATAGGTTGTCATTCAAATTTCACATCATTTTGAGCTGTTTTGATCATGTTTTTGTCATTTCCCGCTTTTGCTAACATGCAGGTAGCATCATCAAATTCCCGGTGATAGAGGCCGAATTGGAAAAATCTGACCTTCTGGGTCTTTCCAAAATACCCCATTTTACCTAACCCCCAACTTTGCAGGTGATTTGGAGCTTCCCGGATGTGACATTTGGGACTATGCTTTCTGACATTTTGTTGCAGGTCTAATCGTCCCACCCCGGGGCGATTAGAAATCCGTGGTGAATTTTTTGACTGTTCCATTTGCAGTGCCCTCCTGGTAATGTCCTCATGCTTCTATTAAATTTTTAGATCATTCTGATGTTATTTAGTTATCATTTTATTCATTTTTTGCATGCACTAATCGTAGGCTTGGGGATTGCATGTTTCATTTTATCTACAGGTGCTACTGACTATTTTCTATTTCCTTGAATGTAGGATCTCAACATTAGAGGAGCAGCAAGGATTCAAGACTCATCAACGCAAGTGGCGGTGATGTTTGGTCCGCCCATTCTACATGTGGGCATGCGAAAGAAGGAATACCATCTGTTGATGTGACAAGAACATATTTAACGCTCCTAGCCCCTGAAAATGGAGGAGACAGATTGTAACTGGGTTCTAAAGCATATTAATAAAAAGGGTTGTACTCCATATTCACTTTTATACCTTGTTTCAATGCGTTTATGTTTCTCTCCTTTCATGCATTTCAGTTCGTAGGATTTAGCGTTAAGTTTAGTTTCGTTTACATCGCATCTTGGCATTTCCTTTTTGTTTCCGTATCCTCATGCTTTCAGTGGCGATCATGGTGGGACCCTGTCCTCTATTTTTGAGATCAAACTTTTGATCAAAAATTGCTTGTTTTTGCTTGCAGGTACCAAGTTTTCAAATGCTGGACTATTGTTCGTTCCAGTCTATGACGAATACAGAGCTGAAATTCATCTTACCCAGGATGAATGGGCATTCACCCCACCCTATGATGAATACAGTTCTATTATTCATCCCACCCAGGGATGAATAGCTCTCTGTGCATTTTTAGAATAGAAACTCAGAGGCATCCTATTTGGGCAGAGAAGAGGTAGAGGTCCTAAACACCTTCTGTCATTTTCTGCTTTCTGTTTTCTATTTTCTGGTTATTTGCTTGCTTAGGGAAAGTTTTTTTAATGCTTGTTTTCTTCATTTATGCAAATTAAAAATAACCCCACACATCACATGGCAATTTAAACACCAAGGAGCTGGTCGTAAAACCCCAACCCTTGATCAAGACCAACGGTGGATTTCATCACCACCTTGGCTTGAATTTTTGCATCCATAACCCCGATCGCTACTGTTGCTAGACGTAAATCCTGATGAAAGCTGACCAAGTGTAGTTGGGGTGATTCCCAGTGCATGAGGATAAGTCTTCTATGGTAGGTGTCAAAAATAGGGTGATCCCCCTTCCGTACCGCCTATGTTCCACGTACCATTCTGCTCTCACGTACCAATAGTTTCCCTCACGTAAGGGCGGGTATATAGAGAGGTTTGGTATAATGGCCTGGCAATGGTATATCGAAGGGGCGACCATTTTTGGGAGTCATAAGAGCCATCATATTGCATTTGCTACAAAACATTCTTTACAAAACTATCAAAACAAAAATCAAAACACACTAAACCAGGTTTAGGGCACACCTTTAATCTTTAAATGAGATAATCATTGCTTTGTGTGTGTGTGATATTTTCTATTTAGTGTAGCATAAAAATCATAAAAAGAAATAAAAATCTACGCATCTTGTAGGGAGACACCACCATGGTGTACACCCATAGCCAAGCCCAATCAAGGGCGAAAGCTATGAAGAGTGTACAAGGGGGCACAAGTCACCTCCGCTACAGCCCCAAGGACTTGGTCATTCCACCTTGGTGGCCTGACCCATGAGATAGTCCACATCGTGCCTTGATGGAATGGGACTATAGAGGCACCCCTTCGAGGGGCACGCCCACCCAACATAGACCCTTTCAGGAGGAGTCTCTACATGTGGCACTCAACATAGATGGGAAAGCTCCCTTAGATGCTCGCTATGAGTGGCCACCATGCAATGAAGTGCTAGGACAGCATAGGGTCCATCAGGAGGGGCCACATGATTACATCATCCCTCCTTTACCCCCCATCACTATTAGGAATAATAAGACAAATCCAGAGCACAAGGCTCTTCTGGCAGGGCGAGCCAACTCCGCCCGCCCCTTTCACATTTATGAAAGGGAAAATGAGGAAGACCACTACATTCCTCAAGAGAAATATACAACGTGGGAGCAATGCACCTCCACACCTACTATTTATCAGGGTCACCCACTGAGGCCAGAACCTCAGGTGAATGCCGCTAACCTCGATAGAGGGAAGCGACCTATAGAAATATCGGATCACCATGACCGAGATAGATGTGTAGGAGAGGCATCTAGGCCTCCTAGACTCAAGATGGTAGAGCAGATCGACCTGGAATTTTCTAGACATGCCACCCACCAAGCGCAGATCACGTAGCTTGAGCAAGACCAACAATAGCTAGAGCATCTATATCACCTTAGCAAAGAGCGCATTCGGTGCCAAATAGATGAGCTACTCCACAACACTATGCCTGAGAGGGTTCCAACCCCTCAAACATAGAGGGTAGAAAGGTATGAGAGGCATAACCCCTTAGTGCAAGATAGGTCTCCAAGACCTTACCAAGTGCTACCTCCGAGACCCCCTAGACCTGAGCGGGAGGCCACTCCCAGGAACAATGATGGGTACCCTCCATGGGTGCCCACCCATGGTCATGGGTCTCACTCGAGAACTCCTCAAGAAGCTTATGAGGAGTATGAGCAAGAAGAAGAGTGGGCAGAAATGCCCTACCAAGGTAGAGGGGGTGCTATTCGGCCACCCCTCTATAGGCCTCAAGTTCCCTGTAACCCGCAATGGGAACAAACTAAGGAGGAAGAGATTAAATCTTTTGATGCATATAAAGCGCTGCTAGAGCACTTGGAGTCTATGGAGACCAAGACTTCTGGGCCCCAAAAGCCCACTTTATGCCAACTCCATAGTCATCCTGTGCATCCGTCAGTGCCGGCACCCCCTTACCCTGAACACTTTAAACTGCCTCAGTTGGCAATATTTAGAGGGGAGGAAGATGCCCAAGAGCATGTGACTAGATTCTTGAGCCAATGCTTTGGCATTCAGGACAATGATGCTTTGCTTCTAAGAACATTCATCACCACGTTCGTAGGCCCTACCTCGGATTGGTTCACTCAATTGCCAAAGCACAACATTAGTAACTTAGATCAGCTAGTGGATGCGTTCCTCGAATGCTTCACCTTCAACACCAAGAAGAAGGCATCACTAAGTGACCTAGCCAGCCTCAAGCAGTATGAGGAAGAAACCATGGCGGCCTATGGGAACCGATGGAGGACTTTGCTTTCAAAGCTGCCCTACCTCCCTCCTATGTCCGACCTCACCCAAATGTTCTCAAAGAGCTATTTGAGATCGATCTCCATGCTATTGCAGCTACAACAATATGCCACTTTAGAGGAAGCTCTGGCACAAGCTAGAATCATTGAGGAGATCAAGATTCAGGATGGCGAGATAGCCAAGCCAAAGAAGAAAGAATGGTCTAAGAACACCAAAATAGGGACCATGCAACAAAAACCTATTATGGTCAATCAAGTTGCTATAAACGTCCCTAAGCCTGCACAAGCAACACAACCCCAAAAGGCTAACTATCAGGCGGTGCCTCTTAATAGTTATGACAAAGAAAATTAGAGGCAAGAACAAAATCAGCAGCGTCACCCTAGGCGACAATTCACACCTTACATAGAGTCCAGAGACTCCCTGTTTGACCGCTTGTCAGTGGACAAACTTGATCAACCTGCTCGAGAGTCAACCCATAGACCCCAATGCACCAAAACCTAAGGGCTATAGGGAAGACTTGTACTATAGGTTCCATAGATGGAAGGGACATGACCTTAATGCATGTTGGAAGTTTAAAGGCTTGGTGCAAGACCTAATAGATAACAAGACATTAGCGATGGATAATCCCGTGGCACCAAGCAACCAACAAATGGAGGTCTTTAAGGACCCCTTGCCTACCCATGATGCATAGGAAAAGACCCTACAAGTCAATGAGGTAACACAGAACTGCCCCATGCAGGGGTATGTAGGGATGATCAGTATAGTGACTCGAAACAAGAGGTACCCGAGCACAGCTGCCCCCGTAGCAGCTACAGGAGAGGTGCCAACAATGTCACAACCACAACAACACCTTACGCAACCTGCTCCACCTAGACCAGTGGCCACGATTCGAACCAAACTCACCCAAAGTTTGAGGACCACATCGGCTAGGCTCTCCATCTACGAGCTCATACAACAATCATCGCCCCATCGGGAGGCTCTAATGGAGATACTAAAAGCCATCGAGTTGCAGCCCCATGAAGCAAACTCCTTCAACAACTTCGTGGGACATGTCAAATGATGCACTGAGCCAGTCATCACCTTTCGAGAGGACGAATTGAAATCAGTGGCTGGTGACATGGCGGATCCACCCCTGCACGTCATCGCATGGGTCAACGAGATTCCATATAAGAGGGTGTTGGTGGACACTGGCTCATCCAGTAATATCATTACAATAGCGGCCTTGAAGCACCTAAAGTTGCTCGCATCTCACATAGTGGCCTCCACCTATACACTACGAGCATTCAATGATGCAATATGCTCGATAGTTGGCACAATTGTCCTACCCATCCAAGTGGGACAAAAGACTATACCTACATTGTGCCACATCTTGGAGGGTGAGATGGCCTATAACATCTTGTTGGGTCGGCCATGGATCAGGGACATGAAGTGTGTCCCTTCGATAGCTCATCAGTGCTTAAAGTATACATTTGAAGGGCAAGTGCATGTAGTCCCGATAGACTTGGAGCCCTTCAAGTATTGCAATTCGGTGCAGCTAATGCCGCAATCGACCCTTCCATCAATGCATTTGGATTTTTAGTTGAATCCATCTAAATAGGGTCTGATTCCATAGGCATCCCCATTGACAAGTCCATCAAATCCCCAGTCGGGTCCATCTTCATCGTCTGGTCCTTCACCAACGATGCCACCTACGATGGCCACATCGAAGGACAAAGGGAAGAAACCCCTGGAAGAGGCACCGCCATCAGTCTCAACCATCTCTACTGAGGAGATGCCTAGCAGAATGGAAGTCGAGGCTCCTAGTTCACCCGACATGGAGTGGACTCAGGAAGAACTTCCATTCCCTCCCCTCAACCACCAACAATCATCGTTGAGATGGCCAATACGGGCCTGGGGAGTATCTGGTGTGGAACATTGTAGCAACACCCACACTTGAGTCCATGCAGGACATGGGGAGACCTCGCCTCCCCATCGGCACTATTGTTCCTCTAGGCTACCCACCAAACCAGACAAACTTTGTATATGGGGGCCTTGATAATGGCATTGAACCTTACATGCAAGAGGACGAAGATGAAGAGCCCTTTGTTGAAGATGTCAACTATTTTTCCAACCCAGATTTTGCTTTGAGATATCTTGGCCAATGCAATTGGCATGGATATGGGTTAGGCAGATATGAGCAAGGAGTGCACGTTCTTTGCCAACCAAGATATCAGATGCCATACGACAAGTCAGGAGTAGGGTTCAACCACCCTCTACCCCTGGACATCTTGGTAGAGAACATGCAAGGCCTAGGGATAGGCAACAAGGATGGGTTGGCATTAGATCCATATGCCAATCCTAACACGACATATACATTGGGGGATTTTCTCCCATCATTGACAACCAACCTTGTTGACCTCAACAACCCCTTCCCTTTAATCGAGAAAGGAGAAAGTTCGAAAACTCACCTACAAGAGGGGTATAGACAAGGTCAAGAAGGATCTTCAAAAGATGAGTCAAAATATGAGGTAGCACCATGGGACCCCTTCGAATCGGATAGCAATCACTCACAAGTGACCCCCATGGATGATTATCAAGAAAGCCTCTTGGCAATGTTCCCTTTGGATGCTCCAATCGAGCAAGTGCCACCTCAAGAAAATTAGGTCCCCCCATAGAGAGCGGAACAACCCCGATGGGGCCAGATCAATTTGCTCGAGCAAGATGAGCCTCTAATGTCACAAATAGTTGTTGGAACCAACGAAGGCCTTTGGATCTCTGATAGTGATTATGAAGATGAAACTGAGATGGCATATCTCAATCACATGCGGCAGATGCAGCAACAATACCCCCTGGATATTGATGACATATTTGAACAACTAAACATAAGGCCAGGGCATGAGTGGCACCTAAACCCAGCGTAGTGGGACCAAGTGTTGAATCCGCCACTTTGGGCATATAGAGAGCACCTACCGCCCAGAGACCCTATAGAGATATCAGTGTCGAGGGTAGACCCTATCCTCCTCTCCACACATAGGGCTGATCCATTCATGCCAATACCTCCAGAGCCAGATCCGAAGCACAAAAATCATTCAAGATGTCCGAGTCACCACACCCGCGGTAATGGAGACCAAAATCATTTCATCAACATGATCTCCATTGACTTAACCACCCCCATCCACAATCCAACCGATCCAACATAGTCATTATATCTAGACATAGATGCCATAGACTGGGATCACATCAATTCACCACCATCCCCATCAGAGTACTGGCCTTTCGATGAGATGCTTCATTTCACCCTAGGGCCAACTCAGGATATCTTCCATGCTGAAGAGGAACCCGAGGTTCCCAACGTAGATCTAAACTCAGCAAATGATATCCACTTGATCCCAACTCCACACCAGTTGGAGGATGGATCCCACATGTCGGTCGAGGAGATGACTGACGTAGACATCGGCTCTGATCCAATGAATCCACAGATTATCAAGTTGGGGGTAAGTCTATCCCCCGAAGAGCAAGCCGACTACATTGCCCTTCTCAAAGAGAAGAAGGAGGTTTTTGCATGGTCCTACAAAGACATGTCGGGGCTAGATCCATAGCTAGTCATGCATAACCTAACGCTTGATCCGACAGTCAAGCCAGTTAAGCAAAAACTATGTAAGATGCACCCAACAGTGGCCTTAATGGTCAAAGATGAATTACAAAAGTTGTTGGATGCACAGTTTGTCATCTGCATGGATTACCCACCATGGCTGTCCAACATGGTGCCCATCAAAAATCCTGATGGGAGGATTCACATATGCACTAATTTTTGAGATCTAAACAAAGCGAGTCCTAAGGATGATTTTCCCTTGCCTAGCATCGATGCATTGGTAGATGCTACAATAGGCCATGAAATGCTATCCCTCATGGATGGTTTCTCGGGATACAATCAAATTCGTATCAATCCCGAGGACCAACTAAAAATGGCGTTCACAATGCCTTGGGGGACATTTTGTTATAAGGTCATGCCCTTTGGCCTTAAAAATGTCGGTGCCACCTACCAACGTGCCATGACATACATCTTCCATGATCACATGCATAAAACTTTGGAAGATTACATGGATGATTTGTTGGCCAAATCTCTTTTGTGCCCAGATCATCTCGATGACTTAAGCAAGATCCTCGATCACCTCATTGAACATAAAGTCAAACTGAACCCCAAGAAGTGCGTATTTGGTATCACATCTGGAAAACTCTTGGGTTTCATAGTCTCAAAGTGAGGCATCGAGGTGGACCCAAACAAAGTCAAGGCAATCCTTGAAATGCTTCCCCCAACTACCATCAAGCAGCTCAGAAGCCTGCAAGGAAAGGTCACGTCAATCAAGCGCTTCATAGCGCAGCTATCTGACAAGTGCCGACCCATGAATAAATTATTGCACAAAGGGGTAGCATTTCACTGGGATGACGAGTGCCAGTCAGCCTTCGATGATATTAAACAATACTTGGCTTCACCGCTAGTATTGGCACCACCTAGACCAGGAGTGTCATTCTACTTATACATCTCAGCTACTGAGGTGGCACTGGGTGCCATGCTAGCCCAAAAAATGAACTACACAAAGAACAGGCTACTTACTATCTTAGCCGCACCCTAGTCAGTTATGAACTTAACTATGCATACGTTGAGAAGCTCTACTTGGCAGTGGTGTTTGCTACCAAAAAGCTATGCCATTACATGCTGAGCAACATGACGTATGTTGTGTCTAAGGAGAATCCATTGCGGTACATGATGAGTCATACTTATCATAGTAGCCACATGATGAAATGGATCATGTTGTTGATGGAGTTTGACATCGAGTTCATTGGACAAAAATCCATCAAAGGTCAAGTCATCGCCGATCAACTAGCAGAGGCTCCTCTCGAAGATGATCAGCCTCTGACCATAGAACTACCCGATGATGGGGTCTTCCATGTCTTAGAATCGCCAGATTCTGATGAGCTTGAGTCACAGGCCGACATAACCCTATTTTTTGATGGTTCTAAATGTGAGCAAGGGGGTGGCATGGGAATTGTATTCTTCACACCGCAAGGGGCTCCAATGCCTCTATCATTTAAATTAGATTTCCTATGCACCAACAACAATGCCGAATACGAAGCCTTGCTCATAGGTCTTCAGACAACAATCACCATGAACATCAAACGATTGAACATCTTTGGTGATTCATTGTTAATTTTCAACCAAGTCAAAGGGGTATTCCAATGTAAATGCCCAGTTCTATAGGCCTACAAAGCCCTTGTGGACAAATTCCTGGCAAATCTTGAATGGTACGACATCGAGGCACTCCCTCGATCATCGAATCATTTTGCGGACACTATGGCCTCCTTGGGGTCACTAATCTCGTAAGACATTTCTGGTGATATGACAACCATTCAAGTCAAAACACTATCACAATCCATGATGGAGCATGCAAGCTCTAACTTAATGCCAGGAATCCACCTGATCTAGATTGAACCATCCCTAGACAAGTTCTCTCGAATCCATGATTGTCTGAATCATGCCAACTGGGGGTCCTTGTTCTCCCCTACTCCCCTTAATAGCAACACAATACTATTCTTACAAGTTCTTTCCCGCTCAGCTTTTGCTAGGGATGACCTTCAAGAGGGATTGGTTGTTCATGCTGTCGAGGTTTTCGATCATAGGATTGGTACACGCCCATACGAGATTACCTCAAGTTAGGTAACCTCCCACTTGGATTGACGCACGCCGCAAAATGATCATTCAAGCAGAAAGTGGCAAAACATGTCTTGCTAGGAGACATTTTGTACCGTCGTAGCTACGAAGGAATCCTCCTTCATTGCTTGGACCAGCAGGAGTCCACTTGGGCGATCACCCAAGCGCACGATGGTACATGCGGTGGCCACTTCAGCGGTATGGCCATCGCAAAGCGCATTCTCTGCATGGGCTATTATTGGCCATATTTAGAGCGAGATTGTTGCGCATATGTAAGGAAGTGCATGAAGTGTCAACACCATGCTAATTTGACACACGTACCTTCTCAGGCCTTATAGCCGATCCAATCGGCTTGGCCATTCTCGTAGTGGGGCTTAGATCTAATCGAAAAGATCTCCCCTGCATCGTCAGGTCATCACACGTTCATCATAATGGCCACAGAGTACTTCACCAAGTGGGTGGAAGCAATTCCGCTTACCTCTACGACTGGACCCCGCATTTTGGAGTTCATTTTACATAACATCATATGTCATTTTGGTATTCCATCCAAGATCATCTCGGATAATGGGACGTCATTCAAGAACAAAGACGTGCATGCTTTAACCACAAAGTACAAAATTCAGCATAGTTTTTTGACACCCTATTATCCATAGGCAAATGGGCAAGCAGAGGCATCAAACAAAATGCTAGTCACCATCCTCAAAAATATAGTCATAGATAGTCATAAGGATTGGCACATTCAAATCCCACTTGCCCTATGGGCTTATCGCACTAGCATTCGGACACCCACTAGGGCAACTCCATTTTTGCTCGTGTATGGCTCCGAGGCTGTCATGCCTCTCGAGTTGGAAATACCTTCCCTGCGCATATCAATGCAAGAGTTCATCGATGATGACACTACATGGTAGGCCCGGTTAGACCAACTTACATTGCTCGATGAATGATGCGTTAATGCTCTCGAGCATTTACGTATCTATCAAGAGCGACTTAAGAAAGCATACAACATGAAGGTTCACCTGAGGGACTTTCAGGTTGGTGACTTGGTCTTAAAAGAGAACCAACAAAATTCTAACTTGCCGCCCCATCTAAGGGACAAGTTCATGGCAAACTGGTTAGGTCCTTATGTCATCGATAGTAAAATAGGACCTGGAACATACCGGCTAGCCTCTCTTGATGGAATCAAGGAACTAGAACCCTTGAACATCAGTCATTTGCGGCCATTCCATATTTAAAAGAGCCATAGCCCAAACCAAAAGCTCCAAGGATTCTCATAATCGCTTGGTCAACCCAAAATGCTCCAAGGATTCTCGTAATCGCTTGGTCAACCCCAAAATGCCCCAAAGGTACCCATAATCCCTTTGGTCAAACCAAAAGCTCCAAGGATTCCCATAATCGCTTGGTCAAACCAAAATGCTCCAAGGATTCTCATAATCGCTTGGTCAACCCAAAATGCTCCAAAGGTGCCCATAATCCCTTTGGTCAAACCAAAATGCTCCAAGGATTCTCATAATCGCTTGGTCAAACCAAAATCTCCAAGGATTCTCATAATCGCTTGGTCACCCCAAAAAATGCCCCAAAGGTGCCCACAAACCCTTTGGTCAAACCAAATGCCCCAAAGGTACCCATCATCCCTTTGGTCAAACCAAAAGCTCCAAGGGCTCCCACAATCGCTTGGTCAAAAATAAAAAAATTCAAAAACAATAAAATCATCAAAAATAACAAAAATTTGCATCTCATTTCCATGCATACTCAAAATCATCACAAAAATAAAGAACTCTTTTGCATCTCATCTTCATACTCACAAAAAAATCAATCCATCAAAAACACAAAAATAATAGTTGCATTAAGCATCACATCCATAAATTGCATATTTGTTGGTCATACAGGTCAAAGGCACCATAGACTGTAATTACTCGGCAAATCCATCATTTTCCACATTTCTCCATTCTATAAATAGTCCATCAAAAATAAATGCCATTCACATCTTTTTTGCCATATCATAGTCAGTTGTCTTCTAATGTATCTAGAGTTTTTCGTCATTCAGTTATCATTAGATTTCTAGCCAAATACTGTACAAAGTCAGACAGATTTTACAAAGGTAGAGTTCTACTTGGATCACACCTTGTTACGTAGCATCCCAACACAAGTTAAAACACATAAAAATTCCCAAGTTGTGTAAATGAAAGATGAAATCTGCAAAGCAATCCAGGATACCATCTAGTGAAAAGGTTATCTTGCTCATCCCCCTATGCGAATGACCCCAAAAATGCTGAGAGTTGGCAAAAGGACAAGCATCTTCCCTACCCAATTCCCCAAGAATCCCAAGTTCTCAAAAAGTTGCAAAACATCAAAAATTTGCAAAAGTCAATACTACAAAGTTTGACATCAAATCCCACAAAGTGCATACATCAAATAGCACATGCAATAGTGATTCTCATCACTCAATATTCAAATCCCTTGCTCAAAAGAAAAAACAAAAATAAATAATGATTTTTATCACTATAGAAGAGCAAGTATCCCAATATAATTGAAGAAAAGAAGGGAGTCAAACTTGAATCCTTGGAACTCTCAGCATTCAGAAGGTCATGAGGTAAACCTCAGTATCGGTTTGGTGGATAACCTATCGGTCACTGGTGGCAAACCTCCCACATGATGATATATCTGTCACATTAACTTGTGTGCAGATCAATGTTTGCATGTGGATGAGCTAGCTTATGGTATCCTAGATAGCACCACAGATTAATCTGACTAAATACAACAAAGGAGTTAGTGGAGCTAATTAGGTGATCCTCAGTACAGGTTTGGTTGACAACCTATCTGGCACTGGCGGTATCCTGACAAATACCACATAAACAAACTCAATTGCACACACAGGGATGTGAAATAACTTGGTCAAAGACAAGTCGGATTCATACCTTGTTCAAAAGTCTTGTAAGATAAAAGTACAGTCTTGGCTAGTTAGTTAAAACATCTGAGTCTCAAAAAACCTTAACTACATTCTAAACCAACTGTGATATCTTTCATCCTTACATCGCCATCAAAAAATACAAAAAAAAAACATGTATACATAAAAAAGTCATTTACCACAACAATCGCCTAGGACAAAAAGCCATAAGTTCTAAATAGTCTATGGTGCCACCACCAAAAATCACAAATTCAATTCATCCATTCCATTTGCATATCATATAAATTAGGAAACATTAGCATTCATCGCAACATATCCATACATAATGTAAATTAACATGCATCCATCAAACATCAATCACTGTGCATAAAATCAAATCACAACACGTGTATAAACAAAAGAAAGTCATCTATATATATATATCATCAAAAATGCCCATAGGCTACAATAAACCGGTCCTCTGACCTCGCAAAAAGGCAAAAGCTCAAAAACCCCCAAGCCTAGGGCATCGGCCACCATGATCATGTAGGATCGGTGCGATGGGAACTACCCCCTATGGTGTGGGTCCTATGGGACCCCTCAGGGTGGTTGCTGCTAGCCCCCGCATCATGCCTACTAGCGCCTCCCTCATCCAGTCGCCTATGCTGAGAGGATGTTGACTGCTTAGTATCGCTCCCTCTCATGCGGCATGATGATCTACCTCCACTAACCATAGGGATCCACCCATCGAGGTGGATAATCTCTACCTCTAGCTCAAATCGATGCCGAATCAAGTCCATCTCCCATTGATGAACTGTCACCAAGTTCTCATCACTGCCAATGCCTTCTCCCTCTCTGCCTGCGTTCGTAGGAGATCCATCTCCCATGCAGCATCTGTATCCCCATCCCATCGGTGGTACGTAGCAAATGCGTTCTCCCTCTTCGCCAGCTATGTCTACAGGAGATCCCTCTCCTATAGCGCATCCTCGAGCTCCTCATCCCATCTCCGGAGTAGCCCCTCCAATCATGCTATCTCAGTGTACAACCCTACCTCTGTATCCTTTGGGACTGCCTGAGGCATCGACATCTCTAGAATGGCAGCCTACTCTGGCTCCCACTACTCTGGGACGTCCTACATATTTGGCTACTCTGGAACCCCAAAATCATCCCCCCAAAGCTATCCACCTCTACCATGTCTGCATCCTCCAACGGAACCCCCTAGCCCTCTCCTGATGCCTCTGCATCCTCACCACCTACTGTTGCCGCCTCTACACCCCCTAGAGGCCCCTCGCCTCGCCATCACCACAAAGTCCACCATTGGTCATACTCAGTGGTAACCCCGACGTTGTCCATGTCTGGAACATCAATCATTGCATCCGAATCCTCACCCAATGATGCGATGATCAGCCAAGCCAGAGTCCTCTCG
This sequence comes from Wollemia nobilis, assembly GCA_028583015.1. Classification (NCBI taxonomy): domain Eukaryota; kingdom Viridiplantae; phylum Streptophyta; class Pinopsida; order Araucariales; family Araucariaceae; genus Wollemia; species Wollemia nobilis. The sequence goes on along the minus strand of JAQPPZ010003646.1, from coordinate 441,361 downwards.
TCACCCCGATGTCGATAGATCAAAGGCTCACCAGGAAACCCCTAGTGCACCCCAAACTATCATGTCACTCGAACATATGGGAAGTACTCCTACTCGGTCCCATGTCACCCGATCAGCCATCTCCCCCGATGCACCCATCGAAGCCACTCTCCAGCCTTAGGCCAGGCTGGACAGTCCTGGTATGGGCACCAAAAAACCTCCCCTAGAGCAAGCCAAGCGAAGGCATCGACATAGTGCCCTACGACACCTGCCCATCATCGACTCTGTCCCTGCTCCTTAGACCGCCACCATAGAGCCACATACCCTATCTCTCTGTCCACCATCTCTGCCCGAGTCATCCACGGTAACCCCATCGACCTCTCCACAGCTATGTGCTACCAAGCCCAACACTGCAATAGGTAACTACATCCAATACCCTTCCACCTCCAATAGCAAACCTCGTACAACTCATCGTAGAGCTGTGCCAATAGTGTCTGACCCCATCTCATAATCAGGGGCTCTATGGTCGGACACTCCACCAACCTGAAGACCACCTCCAACAGGTTCCACGGGAACCTCACACTCGAAGAGTCAGGTAGCAACATGTTGGAAATGAGGCCCATCAGTAATGCATGCCTCACTCCCAACACGCCCCTCTCTAGCCACCATCATACTAAAATGCCACCAATATGGCAGTCACCCTCTCCCTCTCCACTAGGCTGTCCACACCCAACTCCTCCCCATGCTCGAAGCATCATGTCAGTATAGCTGTCCGCTGATCACGCGACGTCGTCCTGATCGGTAGCCCGTCTATCAGAATCCATAGAATCCGATAGACATCCTCTAGAGTCACCATCATCTCCCCTATTGGGAGATGGAAGGTATTGGTGCGGGGATCCCATAGGTTGATCAGGGTAGTCAGGTATGCCCGATCCCCCACCACAGGCTCTAGTCGAGTCACCTGCTTGAGCCCAAGGGCATCAAGCCACTCCCAGTCAGCCAAAGTCAGCGCCTCCCGTGCTTCAGAGAAAATCGTAGGCACACGGTACCGGCTCTTCACAACCTGCAAAAGAAAACAAAACAAAAACATTAAAAACATGATAAACTGTACAACAATAACATGAATATACAACAATGCATAAAATAATGTATAACTAAAAATAGACAAATAACGATAAACAAAATTCAAAAAAAAATTCAAAAACATTTGTCAGTCCTAGGGTTTTTAACTCTACGTTTAAACTGATAAATAAAATAAAAAAAATAAAAACAGTTTGTCAGTACCTAGGGTTTTTAACTCTACGTTTAAACTGATAAATAAAAACAAAAAATTCAAAAAAAAAAATAGTTTGTCAGTACCTAGGGTTTTTAACTCTACGTTTAAACTGATAAAAAAAAAAAAAAAATTAAAAAAAAAAAATTTGTCAGTACCTAGGGTTTTTAACTCTATGTTTAAACTGATAAATAAAAACAAAAAAATTCAAAAATAGTTTGTCAGTACCTAGGGTTTTTAACTCTACGTTTAAACTGATAAATAAAAACAAAAATAATCAAAATCAAAATAATAGTTTTTCGTTAACCTCGGGTTTATAACTGAAGTTTACAAATTAAAACTCAGAATAAAAACAATTTTTCTAAAGCTAGGGTTTTTCTCTAAGTTTAACCTAGGGTTTTAGTTTAAAAACAAAATAACAAAAAGAACGCATTTGAATCTAGGGTTTTTTAAATGAAAATACAAAAATTTAAATTCAAACAATTTTTCTAAGCTAGGGTTTTGCTCTCAGTTTAACCTAGGGTTTTAGTTTTAAAACAATAAAAACATCGCTTTTCAACCTAGGGTTTCTTGTAACCTTAACAAACATACAAAAAAAAAAACATTTCTTTTTAGCCTAGGGTTTTACCTTAGTTTAAACGGAAAAACAAACTCAAAATAAATTACGATTTTAAAACTGTAACATAAAACAAAAGCAAATAACGAAGAGGAGCACTTACCGGTCTCGCTTCGGCTCCACCACTCGATCCGGTTCATGAACTCATGGTGTCGAGAAAATTTGACAGCGCTTCGCTTCGTAGACTCGACCTCCTCCTCCTCAGAGCTCCAAATCGCTAGAAAAATCGAATGCAAATGAGCCCAAACCCTAGTTTTGGCCCTTAAATAGGCTTTTAGGCCTGTAATCGTTCCACCCTAGGATGAGCACTCTAGTTAGCACTCGTCCCACCCTAGGATGATTACTAAAATGGTATTCGCCCCACCCAGGGACGATTACAGAGCAAAAATTTCAAAAACAGCAAAAACTGCACCAAAATGCACAAAAAACAAGCAATAAAATTGTCCAATAAGAGTGCTTTTGCACTTGACATTTCGGGCATGCAAAATAGACGTCGGGGTCACAAATCCTCACTATCCTACTCCCTAAGAAGGCTACCATAGCTGGACCGCTCCATGGGAGGATGGATTGTCGAGAATTTCATCCCCAAACGACGTCCCAAAAAGGGTCCAAACCCACCCAAAAATAGCAATAACATTGCCGAACAAGGCGCATTTGTGCCTCTACTTCTTGGCATGCAAAATAGATGTCGGGGTCACAAATCCTCACTATCCTACTCCCTAAGAAGGCTACCATAGCTGGACCGCTCCACGGGAGGACGGATTGTCGAGAATTTCATCTCCAAATGACGTCACCAAAAGGGTTAAACACCCACCAAAAATAGGTCTAAATGTCGGGAAACTGCACACACATTCAAAGATAAACAACTGAAAGGCACCCTTACCTAAGTCATCTTGGGTCAAGCGACTCATCGCTTTTCTCATGTAGGTCATTCCCTCATCGATTCGTCGCTTGAGGGGGTAGTCACACTTAGTCACCAATCAACAAATACACACCCAATTAAGGAAATGGCATGCATTCAAAGAATCATTGACAAAGACAATCACGCTCTTGCTTGGGGCAGTAAACAAGCAATAATCACAAGCTGATCAAACACTTGGCATTCATGAATCATGAACTCAAGGTTCCCACAGACAAAAGGTTGCACCCTTTGCCTATTCATGATTGATCAATGTCCAAGCTCAAGTAACACCTCACCAAAAAAGGTTAACACTTGAATTAAGTTCCTTCGCTCGTCAGAAGCAAGGATTCAAGAATGCATGCCCTTTCCATACTTGGGGCATCAAAATTTGGTTAGGTTACTGAGAAACCCTAATCATTAGTGCTTTGGTTATCTATTTTTTCTCAACACTGCACCACGCACAACGCATCCCAAAAAGGGGCATCTATAGACACCAAAACAACACCAATCCGATTATGTGACTGCAAACACTGATCGCATTGACACACAACCCCCAGGGCAGCCCCCAGAGGTTAAACAGTGGTCCTAACCACTCACACAATAGTTTTGGAAGGTCAAAGGTCAATTTGGCACCTTTCAGGCACTCTGCTCTCTACTCGTTCCACCCAGGGACGATTAGCAGTATTCGCTCCAGGGTGGGGCGAATAGCAGGTTTGACGGGCAAAAAGTCAAATCTTGACAAATGGCAGCTCAGATCCTCCCACTTAACTCTTCCTTCATTGCATGGGAGTGTGAGTGAGCATTTTTGAGCACTAGAGGCGATTACGAGGGCGGTCATGGAGCCCCTAATCAAGGAGGAATCTTCTCCCCCCTAGGAAGGCATGATTGCCAAGTGGCGCCTCTGCATGCTCATCCAAAGAGACCGTCAGGTCTATAAAATGGTGAGTCTTCTCACCCCAAAAATATAGAGAGAAGGAGCATTTTGAGCAATGAAGTGCTGCCATTTTACATCCTCACACCTTTTGATTTGTGCCTTTCACATCCTTGATCTCTTTTGGAAGGGAGGTCATTGGGTGATTATTGGAAGCGCAAATCCGAAACCAAAACCCGACATTTGGCCATAACATCCTACCAAATTTATCGACAACACCCCACAAGAGGTTTTGGACCCATCCCAAGTGGATTGGTGCCAAAATCGGGCCCCAAACGATGGGGCGTCCTGCCCCTGGGTGCCCCCGCACTATCGTCGTAGTCCTAATCGCCCCCCCCCGGAGCGATTAGAAATCTGTAGCAGATTTCCTTTCTGTTATTTTTGCATCTGATTCTATGTTGCTTAGATAGGTTGTCATTCAAATTTCACATCATTTTGAGTTGTTTTGATCATGTTTTTGTCATTTCCCGCTTTTGCTAACATGCAGGTAGCATCATCAAATTCCCGGTGATAGAGGCCGAATTGGAAAAATCTGACCTTCTGGGTCTTTCCAAAATACCCCATTTTACCTAACCCCCAACTTTGCAGGTGATTTGGAGCTTCCCGGATGTGACATTTGGGATAGTGCTTTCTGACGTTTTGTTGCAGGTCTAATCGTCCCACCCCGAGGCGATTAGAAATCCGTGGTGAATTTTCTGACTGTTCCATTTGCAGTGCCCTCCTGGTAATGTCCTCATGCTTCTATTAAATTTTTAGATCATTCTGATGTTATTTAGTTATCGTTTTATTCATTTTTTGCATGCACTAATCGTAGGCTTGGGGATTGCATGTTTCATTTTATCTACAGGTGCTACTGACTATTTTCTGTTTCCTTGAACGTAGGATCTCGACATTAGAGGAGCATGCAAGGAGTCAAGACTCATCAACGCAAGCGGCGGCGACGTTTGGTCCACCCATTCTACATGTGGGCACGCGAAAGAAGGAATACCATCTATTGATGTGACAAGAACATATTTAACGCTCCTAGCCCCTGAAAAGGGAGGAGACAGATTGTAACTGGGTTCTAAAGCATATTAATAAAAAGGGTTGTACTCCATATTCGCTTTTATACCTTGTTTCAATGCGTTTATGTTTCTCTCCTTTCATGCATTTCAGTTCGTAGGATTTAGCGTTAAGTTTAGTTTCGTTTACATCGCATCTTGGCATTTCCTTTTTGTTTTCGTATCCTCGTGCTTTCAGTTTTTTGCAGATTTTTAGATTTATATCAGTCCTAAAAATTTAGTTCCAATGTGGAGTTCAAACAATTTTAAGGGCAGGAAAACATTCAAAAACCATTGTGAAGTTAATGGATATTAGCATACCATATATATCTAATTGAAATGCATATTTTTATTTGCTACTTAATCAAGCAAAAAAAATCACAAAATGCTGAAATTATTCAAAAATAGAGATATATTGTTCCTAACATAAAATCATGCAAAAACTTAACAAATAATATATTCTAATAAATTATTTGGCAATTAACCTTGTCATGTTTGGTAATATGGCAGTTTTTATATGTCAAAAATTGTGCAATAATGAGGTATTTTTGGGCCTCATCATAAAGCATGCCACAATATTACATCTACATCGATGACCAGCTATGGAAGGGAGGGAGACCAAAATCTATGTCCATATTGGATAGTAATAAAGTTTTCCACCTTTTCAAGCCCATGGGTTCTATAATGAGCAACAAGGGAGGTGTACCATGGATCATCCCTTAAGGTACTTTCCCTGGTCCAAAATGTCATCCCAAAAATTAATCGCCTCACCACATATAATAATACAACTGCAACAAGACATGAGGAACCTATGATATTTGATGAGGATATTCCAAAAGGCTGACCCTCCACTAGGAAGAAAATATTCTAAAAAAGAATCAAAGTTATATTTATCCTTAAGGAAATTACACCAAATAATGTTAGAATTCGTAGCAACTTTCCACCAAAGTTTTGCCACAAGATATTTTTTCATCACGATTGTATTTTTGATATTGATACACCCTTGCCTCTTCCTCTTACAAATATATTCCCATGATACAAGGTGGAATTTTCATTTTAACTCAGGACCTACCCATAGGAAGGATTTGCATATGCTATCCAGTTTAGTGGCCACCTTAGAGGGTAAATGAAAGAGAGATAAAAATATATGGGGATGCTCTACAAGGTGCTTTGGACTAACACCACCTTCCCCACTTTACTAAGTAACACCCCTTTCCAATATGCTAATTTGCATTGGAATATTTCAACAACTAGGGTTCAAAACTCATCCATAATGCGGCCAACAGAAAGGATGAGCCCCAAGTAAGTGGCCAGGAGAGAAGAAATATAAAAATTTAAAATGTTACCTATTCTCCTTTATCGGGTCTTCAGAGTATTAACAAAATAAATGAAGCTTTTTTCAAAATTTATCTGCTACCCAATAGCCTTCTTGTAGCTTACCAAAATATAATTCACATCCCTTGCATGGAACACCAACACCTCACAAGAGAGGAGGGTGTCATCAAAAAACTACTGCTGAGAGATTGATGGGTAGGGGAGTGTCGACCTTAGACCAAAATCAAAGCTTCGACAAGAAATCGAATGACCAAGCACCTCCACCATAAGAATGAAAATAAATGGATATAGAGGGTCATATTGGTATAGATCATGACATGACTAAAATAACATTGCTTGAGAGCCATTAACCAGGATAGAGAAGCAGGTAAAAGAAATACAAGCCTCTACGAGGCCCATCGATCTTTTACTAAAACAAAATTTCCTTAGGATGCAGAATAAAAATTGCCATGAGATCCTATCATAAGCCTTTCTTACATCCAACTTGAGGAATAATGATGCTCGTAAACTCTTTTTAACTGAGTGGAGGAATTCATGTACCACAATCACCCCGTATAGAATTTATCTGCTAGGGACAAAGGCACATTGGATACTATCCATGAGAAGATGTAGGATAACTTTCAACCTGTTGGCTAAGGCTTTAGAAAGAATCTTATAGATTGTATTGCATAAAATTATAGGCTAAAAGTCATTGAAAGAGAACACATTGTATTTCTTTGGCACCAGGGAAAATAGCATCGAATTCACTAATTTAGGGATGACCATCAAAGCTTGAGAGTCTTGAACCGTCGTACAAATGTCTGAGTCACAGATATATCAATACTTATGAAAGAACCCCTAAGGGAAACCATCAATACTAGGCACCTTAATAGGGCTCATAAATTTTAATTCATTAAAAATTTCTTCATCTAAACAATGAGTAACCAACCCCTCATTCATCCCCTTCATTACCAAGCAAGGGATTACCTCTAGCATGAAATTCTCATCATCAATTGCCCTTATCGGGGTCAAGCATAAAACGGAGGAGAACTCCATAGCCTCCTCCATTATTCAGAAGATATTTTAAGTTGAGCTATCATCACTAATATTAATTTTTGTTATGCAATTATGTCTCCTTCGACGAAGGGTGGAGGTGTGAAAAATCCAAGAATTACGGTCCCCTTCCTTAAGATAGATTTCTTGAGATTTCTACTTCTAGTGGATCTCTTCTCTGGCTTGAATATTATGAAGCCTTGCAAGAAAATATTGCTCCTCCAAGAGAATCTCCTTAAAACCTCCCTACATTTCCAATTTGGATTCAATATTCGAAAACTACCCACAAATCCTTTCTTTCTCTCTAAAAATGTTACCAAATGAAAACTTATTCCAAATCTTAAGATTGGACCTTAGCATTTTAATCTTATTGGATAGTCTTTCCATACCCACATCGTTAACCTCCTCCGACCACAAGTCCCACAAAGAGCTATCAAAACCAGGATACGAGCGCCACATCATTTAAAAAAGAAAATGGGCGAGGGAAAAAAGGGTGACCGTTAGGGACCTCCAACCATAAAGGGTTATGGTCTAAACCAATTTAGGGAAGAGTGGATAAAATGGTCACACCAAAGAGATGGAGACAGGAGTTAGACAAAATCTCTATCTAATTTACTGAGAATCAAATTGGCCCCCACCCTCCTATTACTCCATGTAAACTTCGAGCACTTTAAGTATAAATCTCTTAAACCTACGACATTAAAAAAATTTGTGAAATCATTTAGGCTTCTAGCGTCCACTTTGTTGCCACCTCATATTTTTGAAGGAAAAAGAAGGGTGTTGAAATCCACCAAAACCACCCATACCTCATCCTAAAAGAAGACTCTCATATCGAGCAAAATATAACAAAATCTCCTTCTATCAGTAGGGGAACTCAATTCATAGATATTAGAGATGACCCACCTTCTATGGGTTGTCTTACACCAAAAAATAATATTTATTACCCTAGAAGAGGATGAAACCACGTGGTCATCAAACTTAGAAGGATCCCAAAAAAATAAAAGGCCACTGGAAAAACCAAAAGCCTCACTCGCTATAAATCTAGAGTGTTTCCAAACTACATTATGAACCAAATCCCATGAAGAAGCATCAAGTTTGGACTCTTAGATGCACAAAAAATTAGGAAATTTTTCTTTTCTAAGTGAATCCAACAAACTCATTTGGAGGACCTATTTAGTCCTCTCACATTCTATGAGCACAACTTCATTGAGATCAAAATGAGAGTCTCTTGCTCGACCCTCCAAAGAGTGAAGGTTTAAAGCTATCAAGATTTATATGCTTATCTATATTCTCCTCTTCAAAAACAAGCCTTGCTTGCCCACCTTTGGCCAAAGCCTTATCCATTTATTTCTTTCTATCGGCTTTGCTAGGGGGTCTACCCAGATGTTTGGATAGGCCAAGGTCCAAACCCTTCTTACGTTGACTTCTTGTATTTGGGCCCGAGGAGCCTTTTTCAAAAATTATTTTAGGAGAGACCATTGGGCTGCCCAGACCACTTGAAGGTATTGATAATGAATCCTTCAGGGAATCATAAACTACCTTGGGAGTAGAAACCACATTCTCCATCATCATGTCTAGAGCCTTTGTGGCCTCCGTTTCAAGATAGCCAAACAAGTTAACCAAAGGTAAATGTGACACTACCTTCTTGATCTAAAGAACCACCTCCAGGTGAGGATTTGGAGCATAAGATTTTGGTAAGGGATATATCATAGTAGGTCTTATCGGATCAACTTGGTCCCTTCCAATGGGCTTTGACCCGCTCGAAGATATCATTGATTTCTCTTTAGAAGGTCTTAAAGCCTTCTTCTTCCAAACATTTTTCTTCTTAATAGTGGATCCCAGGACCGAAGTAGCTCCTTGAGAATCTAGATATATAGAATCAATTACAGAGGGCTTTTGAGGTAGAGATAGAGGAAAATATTTTTGAATATTCCCATACGGGATAGGTTTATTCTCATAGACCACTGGTTGAACCCAACAACCTAAGTGGGAAACCAATTCAATTGACTTAGGGAGCTCCTTCTCCAAATCCACCATTACACACATACAAACAAATTGGTGTATATCTGTTGATAGAGAGAGAGTCAAAGGAGATGAATTTTACTAAAGCCACCACTTTGAACACATTCTCATGCTAGAGGAAGATTAGAAATTTTGGGAGCTGCACCCAAACAAGAACAAGATTGACCTTTTGTGAGGTGGGGTTAAAATCATAACCCAAAAAATGCAAGAACAAGCCACACTTGCCAAAGAACCAAAGACCCCATCGAGAATTGTTTGGAAATCAACTTTAGAGGAGAGTCGAATCAAGAAGAAATTACGAGGAAGGGAAGCCAAGGCAGGGGAACGACTAGGCTTCCACTGCAACAACGCCCAATGCTTGAGGATCTCAAGGTCTGGTCTACATCCCGAGAAATTTCCCACCAAGTCAAAAGATCCCTTCTCCAGAAGAGAATTCATGACCAAAACAGGAATACAAATTAGGAAGGACTCAGCCTCCATAGAGCAGGGCTCCAAATTGACTCAGGCTCCACAACCAGCAACAACTTCCATAAATGAAATCTTGGGCCCAAACTTAACTCCCTCCATATTGCTTAATTTTCCTAGGACCCAAGAAGAGGGTAAACCCAAACTGCCAAGAGGTCTAGACCCCAAAGGTGGCCCCTCATCAAACTCAATGGGTGAAAACTCACAACCACCTTCACCATCGTACCATATACTTACCAAAAAAAAGCATTCTCAAAAACCACCAAAGACGTCAAACGAACGTCACTAGCAAACGCTCCTCCAACCAGCTGAATCTCTCTAAGAAATATTTTTTAATAATTTTATTTAATTATGTATATGTTTTTTAATTATAATATAAAGTGAAAGCATACCTTTAATTTATGTATTTTTATTTTTTTATATATGATGTTTTTTGTGGGTTTAATCATTATTTTTTAAACCATATAATATATGTTAAATGGTCCATTTTATTTTGAAAGTGTATTACACGTTTTTATAACTTATTTTTAATTAAATTATTGTATAAAAATATAGTTTTATACATTTATATAAATTTGTTCACTCCTATAATGAAGGTATTCTTATTTCATATAAAAATTCATCCACCTGCCAAATAATTTCATACCTGAAACTATGCACTAGAGATAAAATTATTAGGCCCTAATCTAAAATTTCCTAGAAATCTAACAAATGAATTTCAAATACCTTGGAGGTATTTCTAGTTCTCACCACTTTTTGCACCAAATTGAATAGGACAATGATAAGCTTGGCCCCATTGGTGCAATGGACCTTGACCCGATAGTAGTTTCCTGCTTCACACTGGCCGAACAAGAAATTATCAAGGCTAAAAATCTGGCCATAAGGGCCTAAAATCATGCAGACCATTGTGCTAATTGTTAGGCCTAAATATCTAGCCATAAGAGCTCGACCTCATGCAAACCACGATGCCTATATATATATCCTTAAAATATGGAATGCTACTAGCCATGGTACTGGGGAGGATTGATAGGATTATGAAAAAATATATGTATTATTTAGTCTGTGTTTGCCTATTGTACCATATATATTACCATAACAACTATGTGCCTCTGGTTAAACAACATGATCTTAGTATTTTGGATTTACCCATTAGATATCGACTGAGTTTTTGGGCCTTCAGAGTGAGATCCAGATAGTGCTTCGACCTATTGACTAATAGGGGGAGGGCCTTTATGTCGACATAGCCCCTAAGAATCGAAGGTATGGTGTCGGCTTAAAGTTTTTAAGGCGAGTAGAAATGTGCTAAGAAAAACATGGAATCTTGTTCCACCTCTTAGAGAATGACGTGCTTGAAATTATGGACCAAAGATAAAACTGAAACTCTACACCAAAGATAAAACTAAAACTCTGCACCAAAGATAAAAAAAGTCAAAGCCTACACTAAAATATCCATAATTAAAACCTTAAAAATTAATTTCAAAAGTTCTTTCCTAGTTCTCATCTCTTTTTGAACAAGACATCCATAAAATCAGACCTATTGTTGTACTGGCCCTTGATCTAGTAATTGCCTGCTTTGGATTGATCGAACATAAAATTGATAGAGTTGAAGATCTTTCGATAATGGCCTGACCTCACGTAAAACATGGTGTTGATTGTCAGTTCGAATATTTGTCCATAAGGTACTAACCTCACAAATACCATGGTGCCTAGATCTAGATTAATCACAACATCTCAGGAACAAATAAAATATGATGAGTGCAGGACCAGGTACTATAGAGGATTGAAAGATAGATTGGAATATGGAATATCAGTTTGAAAAAAATATATATACATATTGCTCATTCTATGTTTGCCTAATGTACTATGTCTCTTGCAGTAACAACTTCCAACGAATGTGTGGAAGAGAAGAAAGTACCATCAATGATTATATGCCTCTGTGAAATCCTCCTCTAGTTAACAGAAATCCTCCATCCAGGTGACCAACATGATCTCAGTATTTTGTGCTTTACTCATCAAATATTATGTGCATTTTGGGCCTTTAGAGATATTGAGATATATTTTAGATAATAAGCACTCTGGCGTATTGACTGATAGGGAGAAGGCTTTTTTTTTGAAAAAATGAAAAACTTGTATTAAAACAAGAACCAGATACAAGCGGGAGAGAACACATCCCGAGCCAGAGCCACAAGCAAAACAACAAGGAAGGCGCACCAAGGCAAGGCTAAGAACCGCAAGGCACAGAGAACGGAAGGCACGAAACAGCAACAGGTCGCGAAACCGCGACATGTCGCGAAATCGCGACAGGAAAACCCAACACGGCCACTAAGGCACCAACAGGCGCGATAACGCGACATGTCGCGAAATCGCGACATGTCGCGAAATCGCGACAGGAAAGGCCCTCGACAGCCTCCCGCAGAAAGCGTCGCGACATCGCGACAGAAAAAGAAAGCAACTAACAAGCCTCAATAAGGTCGCGAAATCGCGACGGAAAACCACCCAGTCGCAAAGGAGCCAAACATGCCGCGAAATCGCGCAAGAAAAACGCCAGAGACCAGGAGGGCACAACCAGTCGCGAAATCGCGACAAAAACCAGCACAAAGAAGCAGCATCACAACAGGTCGCGAAAACGCGACAGTTAACCACCCAGACGCCAGGAAGGCGGGACCTGTCGCGATATCGCAACATGTCGAGGAATCGCGAGGCGCGAAAACGCGACATGTCGCGATATCGCGACATGTCGCGATATCGCAACAAGACGCGGGATCGCGTCACGCGATAACGCGACATGTCGCGATAGCGCAACATGTCGCGGAATCGCGACCCGCGATAACGCGACATGTCGCGATAGCGCAACATGTCGCGGAATCGCGACCCGCGATAACGCGACATGTCGCGATATCGCGACAGAAACCAGCCGGAGACTACAAAGACTCAACCTGTCGCGATATCGCGACAGTAACCAGCCAACAGCCGCGACAGGGCAACAAGTCGCGAAATCGCGACAGAAAGGACCCTTAGCAAAAAAAACTTTGCACATTATTTCAGGAATTGATCAAGGCCTTGTCTGATCTCGACATTCTCCACAGGCAAATTGCTATGCAGATGAATCCCAACCTCTCTCTCAGCACCCAACTTAGCAAGGAAATCGGCCGCTTTATTAAGAGATCTACTAGCATAAACAGGAATCACATCCTCAATTTCTTTCCAAAGCTCTAAAATTTGGGCAACCAAAATCCGGAGCCTCCAAGCTTTTAAGGCAAAGTTCCGCATGCAATCAAGAGCACCAACCAAGATTTGAGAATCGTACTCAATGATTATCTTTCTATGGCCATGCTTGACGGCCCAGATGGAAGCAGATTTAATAGCAAAGGCCTCGACTTCATTGTTTGTGGCATATCCCGCACCTTGCAATTCCCAATATAGCACAGTCCCAAAGATGATCACGGCAAATAACACCACCGCCAAGATTGCCCGGATTACCTTTAGCAACTCCATCGCATTGATTTTGACCCACCTTCCGGGGAGGTTTCCAACAACTTCTTACCCGTCTCTCCGCATCAGCACCTCTCCCACTCAAAGGCCTAGAAGCAGGCTGGTTTTCCTTCTCAGCATAGATGGCAACGGTTTCCACAACTTTGCTCCAAATGATCTGCCAAATCCCCTCCACCGAAGAGAAGGTTTCACGAAAAATACGAGCATTTCTTTCCAACCAAACCTGCCACCAAATAAAAAGGAAACCGATCTCCCAACCAAGACGTAAGAGCTTTAGAAATAAATCTACCTCTCTTCCAACCTTTCCCATAAATTGGTCCGGGACGGATCTCCAAGCACCCGAAGTTTAAATTGGGAGAACCAGTGTTGCCAAATCTGCCGTGTGAAAGAGCAATCAAACAGAAGATGGTTCACGCTTCCTCATTCCTATAACATAAAACGCACTGGGAAGGACCAATGATGCCTCTAATTCTAAGGTTGTCAAAGGTCAAAATACCATTATGCATCAGTTGCCAAGCAAAGAAGTTCACTTTCGGCCAGCCCTTGGGATGCCAAATCTTCCTCCATTCATGAACAGGAAAAGAGTGTGGGGGGGCTCGGTAGGATCGAAGCATAGCCCTCCTTCACATAATAAACCCCAAGGTTCCCAAAGCCCCAAGCAAGCTCATCCTCCTCATCACTCCCGGATAGAAACCTTTCAGCCAAAAGTTTTTCCGGAGTTGGGGCCTCGCTCCGGGGATTGGAATAGGCCATTCACCCACCTCGCTTAAATTTTTTAACCTTATATTCCCCGCAGGGCCGGTAGTGAAGTAGGTCCGAATATGAATCCAACCTTTGTCTTCAAGAGCTATTTTTAGCGGAAGCGAATCGGGAAACACCGCAAGAATAGGAGGATGCCGATCCCAAGAGTCGACCCGTAACCGGACCTTCTCCCCTCTCCCAACTTTCCGTAACAATTGATCTTTGATAATGCAAGAACCAAGCTTGAGCGCCTGCCACACAAGAGAACCATTACCTTCCAGAGGATAGCGGCCCAAGTCATTGGGAGGAACAAGACCCAAGTATTTACTAGAAAGGATTCTGCTGCAAAGGGACGAAGGCTGAGAAATCCACCTCCAAGGACAATTTCCCACCAGTGGCCCGATTGTTAAACTTGGAGCTTCTCAAGCCCAACCCACCTTTTTCCTTGGGCCGGGTGACCTTATCCCAACCAACCAAGGCCCATTTCCTCTCTCCATTGGCACCTTCCCAAAGAAAACTTCTAGCCGCTTTGTCCAACTCTTTCCATATTGAGGGAGGGGCGGCTTAATTGAAAATTTGTAAATAGGCATAGCCCCGAATAACGTACTTCAAAAAGTTAATCGGCCCCCATAGCTTAACCATCTATGAGACCAATGATTCATTCTCTCTTTGATGCCATCTAGCGAGTCCTTCCGGAAATCAGTCGTCGCTTTTTAAAGTGCAGAGGAACCCCCAAATAAACAACAGAAGGGAGGTCCGAGTGAAGCCCGTAATCTCCATAACTCTCTCTTGCGACCTTTGATCAAGGTTGAAGAAGACCACTTTTGATTTTGAATCATTGATGGCTTGATTAGAAGCCCGAAGGTAGACGTTAAGAGCATCTTTGATTCCTCTTGCTTCTCTGAGGCTGAAAACTCCCACCAAGCCCGTATCATCCACAAACTGTAAATGAGTCAAAACTTCGGCTCCAATTTTAATTCCTCGTAACTGTCCTTGACGTCTTCTTCTCGGGAAGAGTCCGCCAAGACCTTCACCCAAGATAAGAAAGAGATAAGGAGAGCAGGGATCTCCTTGACGGAGACCCCGAGAGGCTCCAAAAGGTGGCGAGGGAAGCCCCTTAATTAAAACAGAGTATGAAGGCGTAGAGATACAGCTCATGACCCGTGCAATCCAATCCCGAGAAAAACCAAAGGCCGCCAACATCTTGACCAAGAAACCCCACTCTACTCTGTCATAAGCCTTAGACATATCCAATTTGATGAACATTCCTTTGTTACCCGAATTATGCATAGAATGGATAGCCTCCCGAGCCAAGATCACTCCATCCAAGATCTGTCTTCCTTCAACAAAACCCCCTTGCTCAGGGGAAATTAAATTTTGAAGGAGGGGTTTTAGTCTTTCAGCCATAAGTTTAGAAATAATTTTGTAGATCACATTACATAGAGCAATAGGTCTGAAATCAGAAATGAGAGCCCCCCCCTCTCCTTTCGGAATTAAAGAGATAAAGGTATGATTTAGAGCCTTGAGCATTCTTTTGTTAATTCGGGATTCCTCAATGACAGCCAACACGTCCTCCTCCAGGATGTCCCAGAAGGCCTGAAAGAACTCAATAGGGAAACCGTCCGGCCAGGCGACTTTCCCTGTGCACATCCCAAAGACTACCTTCTTGAGTTCATCACGATCTATGGGCTTAAGAAGGGACTGATTCTCTTCATGAGAAATAATAGAGGGAATTCCGTCAATGACTTCATTTTGAGCTTCCACATCATGCTGCAGACTTTCCTTGAAGAGGTTTGAGAAGTACTCCATAGAAATGGAGTGCATGTCAGGAAGAGTGTCAAAAGAATTTCCAAACTCATCTTGGAGGAACTCCATGTTATTCAATTGCCTTCTAGCACAGGCAGAACGATGAAAAAATTTAGTATTTCTGTCTCCTTCTAATAGCCAAGTATTTCTGGCTCTCTCGTCTCCAGAGATCTCTTCTTGATTATCAATGTCCTCAACTCGCTTTGCGTAAGGCGTCATCCTCAAATTTAAGATGCTCGTAAATAATTCCTTCTCTCGAATTGTTTTTGCACCTCATTCCATCTATCCAAAGAAGGGGGCCCGTTGGAGCCGGAAATCGGATTTGTTAGTTTGCTTCCACTGCTTCGGCTTACTCTTAACATAGAGAAGCCGTTTGTGAATTTTGAACATAGTCGTTCCAAAAGGGGGACGGCCTTCTTTCCACCACTCGTGGAATTTTCCTTCGTAGGTCCTCTTTTTGCAACCAAAAATTTTCAAATTTAAAAGGTTTGTAATACTTTCCCCGACATAGTCCCTCCCTCCAAAGAAATGGGAGAGTGATCGAAACTCGGGCCCTCCAAGATCCTGGAATTTGATATTCCATCTAACATAAGCTTCCTCCGAGACCAAAAACCTGTCAAGCTTAACCCTCCTATTGTATGGCTCTCTTCTCTTATTAGTCCATGTAAAGTTTGTACCAGGACCTTTGATGTCAACAAGGTTAAAGGCCTGAACGTGGGCAATAAATAGCCTATCCCCTGTATCCAGAACAGGGATGCCACCTTCCCCGATCTCTAGCGGATAATTTAGCATTGAAATCCCCACTAAAATCCAATCAAGATCTTCCCTGGAGGACCTCATGTTTTGAACAGACTTTCCATTGAGACCGCCGACCTTCGGTATTCTCGTACCCCATAAAAATTTGTAATTAAGACTTGTTCAACTGTAACTATATTCTTGAAAAGAGATGTTAGGACCCCTCTCCAGTGCTATATGATCTATCGCTATCCATGCCAAAGGATTCCAAAGAGTAGCAATCCCTCCCGAGGCACCAAGAGCAACCATCGCCATATGGCCAAGCACCCCTCCGTATTCGGCCGACGCTTTACTCATGAGGTCTAATGACATTTTGGTTTCCCGAATGAGCAGAAAGTCTGCTTTTACTTCTTTCTAAAAGTCTTTGAACAGCAGATTGATGGGTTCTACTCGTTTAAACCCCTCACATTCCAAGATTGTATAATCATTGGAAACCTTGGGAGCAATACGAATCAATTGTTCTTGCCACTCCTCCATTGATTAGCTTATCCCCTTGCACTGCGATTAGATCCTTATTGGATTTCCCCGCCCACCCCTTGGGAATTACTATTTTTCGATCTCTTCTCCACCCGTGAAATTCCAAGAGCTGGTCTTTCTCTCGAGCTTTTCTCGCAATTCCCATAGAAACATCTTTGATAACGGGCCGGGTCGGGGCGTGGATAACCGTAGTCCCAAGGTTTTCATGGTGCAAAGTCTCGTAGGAATCAAAAGCCCTGCTCAAGGACAGGGGTTGAGGAAGGAGGAGCATGAGTAGGGATAATATTGTCCTCAAGGATCCCATCTCGCTCCTTCCATAGGTTGGTCTTCTTGATCCACAAGAGATTTGAAGATTTCATACCGATTTGTTGGCTTGGGGAGAGCTTGCTCCTTACCATTTCTCTTTTTGTTTCTTCTCCTCTTCTCGCTGTTCAAAGCCATCATTCTCGCCCTCGGACCCAAGTGGGAATGACAGATGGTTCCTTGGCCGAAGTGGACTTACCTCCTCGGGAGCGATTTGACATTTCCCTGTGTAGCATCCGCATTGGTGCTCAAGATATTTGGACAGAACCTTGCCAAATGGCCATGCAAATGACAGACTCTACAACGGAAAGGTAGGGCTTCATAGTCTAGCTGTTGTACCCAAGAATGTCCTGCTAGCTCCAATTCCATCTCAGCTGGTAGCGATTGACTAATATCCAATTCTACACAAATTCTTGCATAAACGGCAGTATTTCCTTCGATGGTATCCTTAGAAACTCCCAAAAATCTACCTAGAGAGTTGCCTATCAATTCAAGAATCCGCTCACCCCAAAACTCCATCGGGAGCGCGTACAGCCGGATCCAAACCGGGACAGCCGTGGGTTCAATGCGAGGGTCAAAACCCGCTCTCCATGGCTGGACAAATAACCCTGCCGGGCCATGGCTCCTCTTCTCTCGATTCAAATGCTCTGCTTTCTATCCATTAGGGAAGAAAAACTAATAATGAAATACCCATTGCTAATGGGCCATAAGGAGTACTCACCGATTGGCTCCCAGTTTTGTCTCACCCAGGAATGCAAAAAGTGCAGGGTGGGTCGAATGCCCATGAACTTGCAAATCAGATCATGCGTGGTCCGGTAGTTTATCGTGTCTTCAACCAGCTCTGGTTCGATGACAATTTTCGGTCTTGATGTAGATTGCGGGAGACAACCATTAATTCTGTGCCTGTGAGAGCCCTTGCCCGCATTCTTGGCTAGCAGATGGAAGGCAATCGCGCTGAGCTTCAGCAGAGGAAGACGCAGGATTCTCTCGAAGAATCTCCGCATAAGAGGTATTTTTTCCTTCGCGAGAACCAGGAAGAGACCCCATTGGGCCTCCCCGGAAACCGAAAGATCCTTGTCCGGAGGCCCCGCAATGCACCCCAAACACGCTGAAGGAGGTTTCCGAACTGAAACCCTAGATCCACGGCCGTCGACAGTGCAGAGGGATTCCCGCCAAAACGCCAGAGATCCTGGTCGCAGAGAATCCAATTCGATCTAGGGAGAAGGCTTTTAAGCTAATGGTATGGGCTCAAATTTTTGAAGGTGATCAGTAATGTGAAATCAATGACTATGGACAATAACAAAATTATCAACAAGAGTATGAAAGAGAAGATAGTGCCATCAACGTTTGTGTGCCAACTAGTGTGGAAGGGAAGAAAGTTCTATCAATGATTATGTGCCAACTAGCATGAAAGGGAAGAAAGTTCTATCAATGACTATGTGCCAACTAGTATGGAAGAGAAGAAAGCACCATCACTGGTTATGTGTCAATAAGATCATGTAAGAGAAGAAAGTGCCATCAACCACAAGCCCTTGCACTTTAGACTAGAAAAAATGTAAGCCCTTGCCCTTTAAACTATAATAAATGTAAAACTAAATGGCTATGGTTCTATGGAGACTGTACCAAACATATGATGAAGGCAATATCGTAGTTTTTATGGATTCCTTCTATGGCTATGTGCCAACTATCATGGAAGATAAGAAATCACCATCAACGGTTATGTGTCAATTAGAGCGTGGAAGAGGAGAAAGTACCATCAACCATAATCCCTTGCACTTTAGACTAGAAAAAAATGTGAAACTAAATAGCTATGGCACTGTGGAGGCAATACCAAACATATGATGGAGGAAACACCATATTTTTGTGGATTCCTCTAAGTGACTGTAGAAATGCCTTGGTGGCGGTATTGACCTAGAGTGGCAACATTCGAAACGTGGGTGTGTTTGATAGTTTATTGGTGGTTAGTCTTTTGGTGCCAGCATTAAAATATTGATAGTCTATTGGTGGCTAGTATTTGGGTACCATAATTAAAATATTGGAGGAACTTGTTGTTAGCTACTTCTATGATGTAAACCTCTAAGAAGATTTCGATGAGCTCTTACAACAAATTTGGCTACAATCCTCTAATTCATGTATGAAAAATGTGAAGCATCTCTCAAATCCATTGGTGTAGTGGCCCTTGGACCGATCGTAGTTTCCTACTTCTCACTGGCCAAACAAGAAATTATCAAGGCCAAACAAGAAATTATCAAGGCTAAAGATCTGTTCATAAGAGCCTAAAATCATTTAGACCATTGTGCTAATTATTAGACCTAAAGATATAGGAATAAGTATCTAACCTCATGCAAACCACGATGCCTATATATCCTTAAAATATGGAATGCTACTAGCCATGGTACTAGAGAGGATCGATAGGATTATGAAAAAAATATATGTATTGTTCAGCCTATTTTTACCTATTGTACCATATCTCTTATCATAACAGCTATGTACCTCTAGTTAAACAACATGATCTCGGTGTTCCGGCTTTACCCATCAGATCTCGAGCGAGTTTTGGGCCTTTAGGGTGAGATCCAGATAGCGCTCTGACCGATTGATAGATAGGGGGAGGGAATTTACACTAAGATAGCCCATAATAATCAGAGGCATGGAATGGGATTACAGCTTAGAAGGTGAGTAGAAATATGCTAAGAAAAACATGGAAGCCTGTTCCACATCTTAGAGAATGACGTGCTTGAAATTATGTACCAAAGATAAAACTAAAAATCTACACCAAAGATAAAACTAAAACTCTGCACCAAAGATAATATAGTCAAAGCCTACACTAAAATATCCATAATTAAAACCTTAAAAATAAATTTCAAATAATTTGAAGGCATTTATCGACTCTCGTCTCTTTTTGAACAAGACATCCATAGAATCAGACTCACTAGTGTACTGGCCCTTGGTCCAGTAATTTCCTGCTTTAGATAAACCAAACACAAAATTGTCAAAGTCGAAGATCTTTTTATAACGACCTAAGCTCATGTAAACCATGGTGTTGATTGTCAGCCCATTTATTTGTCCATAAGGACCTAACATCACAAAGACCATGGTTCAGAGATCCAAATTAATCAGAGCATCCAAAGAACAAAGAAATTATGATGAGTGCAAGACCAAGTACTGGAGAGGATTGACAGAGGGATTAGAATATGAAATATCAGTTTGAAAAAATATATATACATATTTTTCAGCCTGTGTTTGCCTAATGTACTATGTATATTGTAGTAATGGCTTCCAAAAAATGCATGGAAGACAAGAATGTACCATTAATGACTATATGCCTTTGTCAAATCTCCCTCTGGTTAACAAAAATTCCCCATCTAGGTAACCAACATGATATCAGTGTTTTGTGCTTTACTCATCAAATCTTAAGTACATTTTGGGCCTTTAGAGAGAAAGAGATATCTTTTAGATAATAAGAACTTTGGTGCACTGACTGATAGGGAGAAGGATTTTAGGCTAATGACATGGGCTAAAAGTTTTGAAAGTGAGTAGGAATGCACAATCAATGGCTATGGGTAATAACAATATTACCAATGAGAGCATGGAAGAGAAGAAATTGCCATCAATGGTTGTGTGTCAACTAGCATTGAAGGTAAGAAAGTACCATCAACAACTATGTGCCAACTAGCATGGAAGGGAAGAAAGTTACATCAACGGTTATGTTCCAACTAGCATGGAAGAGAAAAAAGCACCATCACTAGTTATGTGTCAATAAGAGCGTGGAAGAGAAGAAAGTGCCATAAACCACAAGACCTTGCACTTTAGACTATAAAAAATGTAAGCCCTTGCACTTTAGACTAGAAAAAATGTAAAACTAAATGGCTATGGTTCTATAGAGGTTGTACCAAACATATGATGAAGGCAATATCATAGTTTTTATGGATTCCTTCTATGGCTATGTGCCAACTAGAATGGAATATAAGAAAGCACCATCAACGGTTATGTGTCAATTAGAGCATGGAAGAGGAGAAAGTACCATAAACCATAAGCCCTTGCACTTTAGACTAGAAAAAAAAATAAAACTAAATGGCTATGGCAGTGTGGAGGCAATACCAAACATATGATGGAGGCAATGCCACATTTTTGTGGATTCCTCTCAATGAATGCAAAAATGCTTTGGTAGTGGTCTTGACCTGGAGTGGTAGCATTCAAAACTTGTGTGGTGTTTGATAGTTTTTTGGTGGTTAGTCTTTCGGTGCCAACATTAAAATATTGATAGTCTATTGGTGGCTAGTATTTGGGTGCCATCATTAAAATATTGGAGGAACTTGCTATTAACCACTACTATGATTTAAACCTCTAAGAATATTTTGATTAGATCCTACAACAAATTTTGTTGCCATCCACTAATTTACGTGTGGAAAGTGTGAAGCATCTCTCAGCACCATTGGTGTAGTGGCCCTTGGCCCGGTAGTAGTTTTACCGCTTCACACTTGCCAAACAAGAAATTGTCAAGGCTAAAGATCTGGCCATAAGGGCCTGAAATCATGCAGATTATTATGCTAATTGTTAGGCCTAAAGATCTGGTCATAAGGGCCCAACCTAATGCAAATCACGATACCTATATATATCCTTAAAATATGGAATGCTACTAGCCATGGTACTGGAGAGGATCGATAGGATTAAAAAATATATATGTATTTTTTAGCCTGTGTTTACCTATTGTACCATGTATCTTACCATAATAGCTATGTACCTCTAGTTAAACAACATGATATTGATGTTCTAGCTTTACCCATCATATCTCAAACAAGTTTTGGGTCTTTAGGGTGAGATATAAATAGCACTCTAACCTATTGACTGATAGGGAGAGGGCCTTTACATCGAGATAGCCCCTAAGAATCAGAGGTATGGCATGGGCTTAAATTTTGTAAGTTGAGTAGAAATGTGCTAAGGAAAACATGGAAGCCCATTCCACGTCTTAGAGAATGATGTGCTTGAAATTATGCACCAAAGATAAAACTGAAACTTTACACCAAAGATAAAACTAAAACTTTGCACCAAAGATAAAACAGTCAAATCCTACACTAAAATCTTCATAATTAAAACCCTAAAAATGGATTTCAAATAATTTAAAGGTATTACCCGGTTCTCATCTCTTTTTTAACAAGACATCTATAAACTCTATCCCACTAGTGTACTGGCCCTTGCTCCAGTAATTGCCCACTTTGGATTGACCAAACACAAAATTGTTAGTCAAAAATATTTCCATAATGGTTGACCTCATTCAAACCATGGTGGTAATTATCAGCCCAAATATTTAGCCATAAAGGCCTAACCGCATGAAGACCATGGTGCCTAGATCCAGATTAATCAAAGCATCCGAGGAGCAAAGAAAATATGATGAGTGCAAGACCAGGTACTAGAGAGGATTGATAGAGGGATTGGAATATGAAATATCGGTTTGAATATATATATATATATATATATATATATATATATATACATATTGCTCATCCTGTGTTTGACTAATGTACTATGTATCTTATAGTAATGACTTTCAAAGAATGCATGGAAGAGAAGAAAGTACCATCAATGACTATATGCCTCTTTGAAATCTCCCAATGGTTAACATAAAGCCCTCATCCAAGTAACCAACATGATCTGAGTGTTTTGTGCTTTACTAATTAAAACTTTGGTACATTTTGGGCCTTTAGAGAGATCGAGATATATTTTATATTATAAGCACTCTGGTGTATTGATTGCTAGGGAGAAGGCTCTTAGGCTAATGGCATGGGATCAAAGTTTTGAAGGTGAGCAGGAATGTACAATCAACAACTATGTGACAATAACAACAGTACCAATGAAAGCGTGGAAGAGAAGAAAGTACCATCAATAGTTGTGTGCCAACTAGCATGGAAGAGAAGAAAGTGCCATCAATGACTATGTGCCAACTAGTGTGGAAGGGAAGAAAGTGCCATCAATGTCTATGTGCCAACTACCATGGAAGAGAAGAAAGCACCATCATCGGTTATGTGTTAATAAGAGCGTGGAAGAGAATAAAGTGCCATAAACTACAAGACCTTGCACTTTAGAATAGAAAAAATGTAATCCCTTGCACTTTAGACTAGAAAAAATATAAAACTAAATGGCTATGGTACTATGGAGGCAGTACCAAACATATGATGGAGGCAATATCATAGTTTTTACGGATTCCTTCTATGGCTATGTGTCAACTAGCATAGAATAGAAGAAAGCACCATCAACGGTTATGTTCCAATTAGAGTGTGGAATAGGATAACGTACTATCAACCATAATCACTTGCACTTTAGACTAGAAAAAAATGTAAAACTAAATGGCTATGGTGCTGTCAAGGAAATACAAAACATATGATGGAGTTAATATCGCATTTTTATGGATTCCTCCCTATGATTGCAGAAATGACTTGGTGGTGGTCTTGACCTGGAGTGGCAGCATTCAAAACTTGGGTGGCATTTGATAGTTTTTTGGTGGTTAGTCTTTGGATGCCATGATTAAAATATTGATAGTCTATTGGTGGATAGTCTTTGGGTGCCAACATTAAAATATTGGAGGAACTTGATATTAGCCACTTATATTATTTACACCTATAAGAAGATTTCAATGAGCTCCTATGATAAATTTAGTTGTCATCCACTAATTTAGGTATGTCAAGTGTGAAGTCACTCTCTTCTTGATGGGGAACATTTTCGTCTCCATGATAAATGTTTTAAGATTAAATATATTGTTATGAAAATTTAATACGAACGTGAATGTCTTATCATTCAAGCAAAAACTCTCGTATTTATTAATGCCTCAACTTTAATTACTTATTTTTCAAATAATTTTGTTTTAAATATTTTATATTATATAAATTTATTGTTTATTATGATTTTTTTTTTGATCTTTGGTTTGGTTTGAACTCTTGGTATCATCCAAATTCAAATCCTGATGTGAGTTACATCATCCAATGTTAAAATCATTCACCCAATAACTCATTGGTACACCATAATAACAATACTACAATAATTTAAATTTTATAATTTTTTATTATAATTCAAATACTATAATGTTTATGAATATCACTTTAAATTATAAAATCATTTTTTTACAATATAGAATGTGGCTTCCTCCTTCCCATGTGAAGGTGGTAGCACCTTCAATGTTGGATGGTATAGAACTAGGCTTCTTGTCTGGAGGTGGTAGACAAATGCTAGCGTCCATGTGATCCACCTCATGTGCTGGCTGAATCGGGTTCCATGCCAAGTTGCACCCTAGGTAGCTTGTGCTGCAACTGGTGCAAGTCTCCATTGTTGAGATAACAAGCTTCTCCTTTCCAAAGGTGCAGCACCCAGGATAGGATTTTGTTGGGGTGCTTAAAAGAAGTTGAGGGGTGTGTAGCTCCGACATGGCATTCTCCTTGTCATCGTACTTGACCTATTCAAGGACCTTAATTGATAATACCGATGCTATGTGGCATTCTCACTCATTGATCAGTGTCCACATCCATATGTAAGGAGAAGCGTTGGGCCCTATTTGACAATGGAGTTGAGTGCTCCAACCTAAATGGGTAGCGTCATGGGGACTTTCAGGCTCGAGGTTTCCGCAATTGTGGCTAAGATGACCTCAATTGCATCCACAAAGAATATGAAGATAAGGTCTATGGTTGGTTTAGCTAGGTCATTGGACAACATTGGCAATCGGGCTATAAGCATGGAAATCAGGGGCAACGACATTTGCTAACATTTATTATTTTTTTCATTTTGATTATTTTTAGTTTTTTATTATATGTTTTTATTTTTTAAAATATTTGAATATGACATCTTTTAATATGTGTCATTATATGATTATGTTGTTATTATAAATGAAAAATTCTAAGTTTTTATTATTAAAAAAACATTTATTTTATACATACAGTATTTTCAATAGTAAATGTAATATGAAGTTTTAATATTTATATTAATACTATTAAATTGTTTATTGAATGTATGGTTTTCAACTTAATAACATGTATAAAGTTTTGTTTATGAATTCAACTTACTATTTGGTAGCTTTGCTTTAGAGGGCTTGGGTCCTTTCAACTAACTTGTACCACCACAACTGCAACCAATAATTTTGGACCATATCAAATAAAATATAGAAATATACACCAAGGCTTATTATGTTATATACAAAAGAATAAATATAAACTAAAAATATAAAAATAATGCACACAATCATATGTTAGAAAAAATTATAAGCAAAGTGAATACCCACACAACAAATAATAGAACAAAAAATAATATATACATATAGACGCATTTCCATTTTTTGCAACCTCAAAGAGAGTATTAATAATTTTTGGTGTATTGTATCTTCCCAACAATAACTTCACCTAACAAGAGATTTTAAAAACATCGTCAATCTCAACATCTATGGAAAAAATTTCTAGTGCAATATCATTGCCAAAAACATCATCAAGTTTGGCGACTTTGCCTTACATGGCTTGAGTTCTTTCAACTTCCTTATGCTGCGAATGCTGTAGCCAAAATACCTCTAATCATCACCCTAATTTTTAGAGGTATGACATGGTTACCATCATCCTCCCATGGCCTAACCAAACCAATGATAGCCCATATCTCCATCTCCTATGCAATCAGTTTGGAAGTCATCTTAGCTACAATGATGAGAGGGGAAACGACGAGCTCACCTAGCCACAAAGGAGCGGGTGCTCCCCAGATCACCCTACCCATTTAGGATAGAGCACCCTATACCATCATTGAATAGGGGCCTAGCCCAACATAATAATTCTACTTTGATCCATTGGTTGGCACAAGGTATCAAGTTGAATGTTGAGGATGTCACATCAAAGCATTTCAAAGGTGCATTCTCCTATTCCATGGGACACCCCCATAGATTGCATTCCATTATACACACTCTTCAAAGCCCCTCCATGATTTCAAGCATGGATAAAATACCAATGAAA
Source organism: Wollemia nobilis (assembly GCA_028583015.1). Classification (NCBI taxonomy): domain Eukaryota; kingdom Viridiplantae; phylum Streptophyta; class Pinopsida; order Araucariales; family Araucariaceae; genus Wollemia; species Wollemia nobilis. Next base: position 415,184 of record JAQPPZ010003646.1, on the reverse strand, counting down.
TTTGCCAAAACTATCATGGGATTTTTATTGATGTAATCCAACAAGTATTTCTTATGTTCATTATCATTTATCACATAATCACTTGGCTCTAGTTGTGCTCTGAGACTCATTATTGAATATTTTTGCATCTATTCATGGGGGCCTAATTATATAATATTTTCCCTAATTTAGACAGATTTGTCATGCATTGCATCATATGAAAACCCAATTAGCACGTGAGTGTAGATCAAGCTCTCTAGACATATTCTTCGCTATTTATTTCACATCCATGTAAGTGTGGCATATCATCCTTTTTACACGAGTCAAAATTTCTTACATGTGATCTTAGATTCTCAAGGACAACATGTTAATGCTTTTATACTTGTTGGACATCACTCATTGGGTTGTGGAGTCAAAATAACCAATAATAGAAATTTAAAAAGAAAAAAAGAATGAAGATATCGAAGGAAGACGAGGATGCAGAAAAGATTCCAAGATATGACCTAGAAAATATCCTTGTATTTATTTATATGAGTGTTTTACTTGCAAGCTATGAGCATCCATTCTTTCATCATAGATCTTATTTAGTTAATGCATATTTAGAAAAGCAATAAATGTTCTTGGCACACCTAGGAAATAAATATTGTAGGTCATCCTATTAATTTGCATTATTTGGACTAGATGACAACAAACCTAAGCTATTATTTATGTTGGTCTTGGTAATATCGATTTTTATTCTCACGTTTCATAGAATATGATTTGGACCTAGTACTTTTCCTTGGGATTGTGAAATCCATGTTATAACAAATGAGAAAAGAACAAGTGTCCATCCAATTGAATTTCTTAGTTGAATATACTAGGGAAGGGCAAAAATATTGTCTTTCATATGAGTTCATAAGGACTGAGTTCCATATCCCATCTTGGTATATTTCGACCATGGTCTGAGTTATTATCCAACCACTACTATTGTCATTCATTAATTGTGAAGGGATTGGAAAATTGATAGTTGGCTCTCCAAAGAACATTATGGTAGGGAATGTGTCACATGGCATGAGTAATGATGTCCATGTTGATTATTATTTTTCAGATTTGAAATGATCCTAGAGCTTAGTCGACCGAAAATAAGGTCCACCAAATATGTCATGAAAGAGCACTGGTCTTCTATTTTCTTTCTTAGGATTGTCAACTAAAAATGATGACCTCTTGCTTCTTATTGATCTTTGCTGTCTCATGGGAGAGTCTCATAATCAAGAGATCCACAAAGGTATAAAACCCTAGGAATTCATGTTCTTTGTTGGTAGAAATAAGACCATGGTGCTATTATTTTGGTCGAGAGGAAACATTCTCTGATATTCATCTTCTTCTAGGGTTGTCCTTGTTTCTACCAACACTTCCTAATCTACCAGGGGTTTGCTTTCATAGGAATTGATGAGAAAAGTATTTTTTTATTTTTTGGGGAAAGCCTATCATATATGCTCTAAGATGTGGTTTTGACAAGGCTTGCCATGCAGAAGGGACATTCTTGACGAACAATTTTCTTACCTAAATCAAGATATTTTTAGATCATATAGCCTCCTTGTAAATATTTGGAAATATTTTTCTTTGGATTGCTGAATAATGAGATTCATACCTAAGAAAAAATCCTAGGTATAGTATAGGTATGCCTAAGTGGGAAATGGTTGAAGCTAGTAGGGGATTCAATTTCAATTTCTTTGGAAATAAATGTTGAAGTTAATGATATTCTCTTGAGGATCGTGTCTGATGAAGGAAAACTAATTTAGCATCAATAAGGAGTTCCTTAAGTCATAAAATGTGTTTATGAGTGCTTTGTCTAGGTGAAACCATGTACAAACACTCCCATCCTTCAAGTATTTATACCACATCAAGGCCATTCCCTTAAGAGATAGGACAATGAGTCTAAGTTCTATGTCCACATTCATAACATTATGAATCATTATCGAGGAGCAACATCCTAGTAATGTTCAAATGTAATCTTATTTGTCTCATAAAAACTTGGAAAGTACTTCAAAGCATACTTGGGAATCTCTTGAAGATTTTAAACATTGAGAGGTTAGGTGTAATTCAAGTAGGTACACTCACACGGAGCCATTGTAGCACTTGGGTTCTTGAAATAATCATATGAGCATAACTTCTTTGCTAGTGAGGTTGAGGCTGCTCATCAAACCTTGAGTCCTCTAGGATATAGATCTTTAGGAATGGTGCAGAATAACAATCATTCATGAAACTTGGTTGATGTTCAGTAAACCCACGTTGTTCTACTTATTTTAAAGGTAATTGATCATAAGAGTGAGTTCGTTCTTGCATGGGAGTCACTTTATGATGGAGATTGTGGACTAAAATAGAGTATAACCAGCTAAGGGACCCTCAGGTCCAACCAGGTGAGCCAAAAACTATTGGTCGGAGAATATTTCTAATGGAAAGGTATTTGTGCCTATAGACATTGACCAACATTAAATGATCGAGGAGCTTATGAGAACTACAATGGTTAGTCTCTAGAGGAGGCTGGTTCTTTGAAGTTCCAGCTAAGTATACCTAAATATGAGGGAAAAGGGTTTTGAATGAGATAAAAGAGGCTAAATCCATAACTTACAGTGGTTCATATTAAACAACATCAAGACATGTGTAAAAATAAGGATCATGCAACTTAACAATCAACTACCTAACAAATAAGCCAATTTTGCAACAAATTATAGAACATTGAATTTTAATATATTGTATCTTATGAGACCACCAATTCTAGACAAATGAATAAACAAGTGTAAATCTAATATTTAGAATGAAATACCATAAACATTCAACATGCTTAAATTAGAAAGAAGCAATCATTGATACATACATTCTTTGCAAATGAATTTTTATAGACCAAAAATGAGTCAATTTGTATTAAGATATCAGTAATCCATATTTACACATGTATTGTAAACACCTAAGAGTCGACCTATTTTCCTTATGCATTATAGTATCTATAGAAATTTTACAAATTTTAAGCATTCAAAACCATAATTGCCTCAGAAGTGGATTGTTGTTATGTTAGAAATTCTGCCAGCCTATTAAAAAACTTTGAAAGTATGGCTACTACACTGACCAAAACATGATTAATTGACATGGTCTGGATCTACACCATATTGAGTCATTCTTAGCTTATTGGTTGCATCTTGTCCCTAGATTTTTATTGACCCTCTCTGCTCAACCACCCTGTTGTCCACATGATGGCTTTTTGATTGAGATATCCTAACACGAAATGATGCCTAGCAAACATCATGGGCAAAAGACCCTACCTTATTAGGAAGCGACTGTTGGATAACATGTGCACCTATGAGATTCCATTTTATCTCATATATGACCTTCAACTATACATCAACTTACAAATGGCTCTAATCCTAGACTGAATACCTCCTCTAGTATGTTGGGTCCTCAAAATCCAATGCCTTTTTGGGTATAATTCTTTTGGTGCCTTATTTATTTTATATTATGCTCCCTTTGTCAACTTCCAATCTTTGGACTGGAACATTGGGATCTTTTTAGGCTCTAATCAGACATTAATATTCCGATTTTATTTAAATATATACATATTTTAATATATGTCATTATGTGATTATGATGTTATTGTAAATAAAAAATTACAAGTTTTTTAAAGTCTTTAAATATGTCCATTTCTTATTAATTTTGAAATAATAAAATTACATTCAAATAAGTATATATGATTATGATGTTATTGTAAATAAAAAATTGCAAGTTATTTAAATATCTTTAAATATGTCCATCTCTTATTAATTTTGACTTAATAAAGCTAAACTCAAAGAAGTATGAAATCTCTATAACATGACATTGTTTTAGCATATGGAATTGTATTTTATGTTACATAATCTAAAATTATTTATATATTATTTTTTATTCTTTTTTTTTGTCTTTGTATTTGCTTTGCTTATAATTTTTTAACATATGATTGTGTGCTTTATTTGTGTATTTATTTGTTTATATGTATTCTCTTGTATATAACATAATAATGCTTTCATGTATATTTCTATATTTTATTTGATGTGGTCCAAAATTATTGGTTGTAGTGGTGGGGGCAACAAGGTAGTTGAAAGGAGCAAAGCCCTCAGAGGCAAAGCTACCAAATAGAAAATGGAAATCATAAAGAAAGTTTTATACAAGTTATAAATTTCTATTCCAAAAATATCAGAAAGGAAACCATATATTCAATAAACAATTTAATATTATTGATATAAAACTTAAAACTTCATATTACATTTACTATATGTATAAAATAAATGTTTAAAAAAATTTAATAATATATTTTTTTAAAATTTTTCATTTATAATAATAAATTTTAATGAAGATATTGGAGGAAGATGAGGAGGCATAAAATATTCCAAGAGGTGACCTAGAAAGTATCATGGTATTTCTATATTTGAGCGCTTTCCTTGCAAGTTGTGAGCATTGATGCATTTGTTGTAGATCTTATTTACTTGTTGCATATTTACAAAAAATTGATGTTCCTAGCACACCTAGCGAATAAATATTATAGGGCATCCTATGAATTTGCAATATTTGGACCAGATGACACCGAACCTATGCTATTATTTATGCTGATCTTGGTACTATTTTTTGCTATTATTAGGTCTCACAAAATACCATTTGGGTCTATTACCTTTCCATGGGATTGGCAAACCCAAGTTATAACAAATAAGAAAAGCACAAGTGTCCATCCAATTGACTTCGGTAGTTGAATATACTAGGGAAGGGTGCTAATATTGTATTTCATCTATATTCATTAGGACTGATGTCCATATCCTATCTTGGTCTGTTTCCACCATGGTTTGAGTTATTATCCAACCACTATGATTGTCATTCATTAATTGCCATGGGATTGGAAAATTGACAACTAGCTCTCCAAATAATGTTATGGCAAGGAATGTGTCACATGACATGGGTAGATATTTCCATGTTGATTATTCTTTGTTACAGTTGAAAGGATCCTACAGTTTAGTCGAACAAAAATAAGGTCCACCAAATATGTCATGAAAGAGCACTGGTCTTCTATTTTATAGCTTAGGATTACCAATTGAAAGTGATGGCCTCCTTCCTATTGTCCTTTGCTGACTCATGGGAGTGTATCACAACAAAGAGGACCACAAAGGCACTAAAACCTAGGAATTCATGTTCTGTGTTGGCAAAAATAAGGCCACGATGTTTGTATTTTGCTCTAGAGGAAAGGTTATTTGATCTTCATCTTCTTCTAGGGTTGTCCTTGTTTCTACCAACACTTCCTATTCTACGAGGGGTTTGCTTTCATAGGAATTGATGAAGAAAGCATTTTGCATTATTTGGGTAAAGCATGTTATAGATGCTTTAGGAGGTGGTTTTGATAAGGCTTGCCATGCAAAAGGGACATTATAGATGGGCAATTTTCCCACCTGAATCAACATATTTTTAGGTCAGATAGCCTCCTTGTAAATCTTTGAAAATATATTTTCTTTGGATTGCTAAATAATGAGATTCATATATCAGAAAAAGTCTTGGGTATAGTATAGGTATTCCTGAGTGGGAAATGGTTGAATCTAGTATGGGATTCTTTTCCAAGTTCTTTGGAAATAAATGTTGAATTCAATGATATTCTCTTGAGGATCACATATGATGAATGAAAACTAATTGAGCAACATCAAGACATGTATAAAAATAAGGATCATGCAACTAAACAATCAAATACCTAACAGATCATCTCGTTTTGTAAAAAATTATAGCACATTAAATTTTAATCTATTGTATCTTATGAGACCACCAATTTCAAACAAGTGAATTAAGAAGTGCAAATCTTGGATTTAGAATAAAACACCATAAACATTCAACATGCTTAAATTAGAAATAAGTGGTCATCCATACATACATTCTCTACAAATGAATTTTTATAGACCAAAAAATAGTAAATTTGTATTACGATGTCAGTAATCCATCATTATATATGAATTATAACACCTAAGAGCCGACCTATTTTCATTTTACATTATAGTATTTATAAACATTTTAAAAAATTTAAGAATTCAAAACCATCATTACATCAAAAGTGGATTGTTGTTATGTTAGAGATTCTGCCAGTCTATTAAACAACTTTGAAAGTAAGGCTGCTACACTGACCCAAACGTGATTTATTGACATGGCCTAGATCTACACCATCTTGAGTCATGCTTAGCTTGTTGGCTACATCTGGTCCCTTGATTTCTACTAATCCTCTCTGCTCAACCACCTTGTTGTCTAAGTGATGGCTTTTTCTATTGAGATATCCTAACACAAAATCATGCCTAGTAGACATCGTGGGCAAAATAGACTCTACCTTATTAGGAAGTGACTACTGGATCACATGTGCACCTATGAGATTCCCTTTTATCTCATACATGAACTTCGATTATACATCAACTTACCAATGACTCTAATCCTAGACCAGATACCTCCTCCGCTATGTAGGGTCCTCAAAATCTAGTAAAGCCTATCATAAATACTCCAGGAGGTGGTTTTGACAAGGCTTGCCATGCAGAAGGGATATTCTTGACGAATAATTTTCCCACCTAAATCAACATATTTTCACCTCGCATAGCCTCCTTGTAAATCTTTGGAAATATCTTTTCTTTGGATTTCTAAATAATGAAATTCATATATGAGAAAAAGGCTTGGGTATAGTATAGGTATGCATGAGTGGGAAATGGTTGAAACTATTAGGGGATTTTTTTTAAATTTCTTTGGAAATAAATGTTGAAGTAAATGATATTCTCTTGAGTATCACGTGTGATGAAGGAGAACTAATTGAGCATCAATAAGGAGTTCCTTGAGTCATAAAATATGGTTTTGAGTGCTTTGTCCAGGTTAGCCCATGTAAAAATACTCCCATCCTTCAAGTATTTATACCACATCAAGGTTCTTGCCTTAAGATAGAGGACAATAAGTCTAAGTTCTATGTCCTCATTCATAACATTATGAATAATTACTGAGGAAGCAACATCCCGAAAATGTTCAAATGTAGTCTTATTTATCCCATCAAAACTTGGAAAGTACTTCAAAGTAGACTTAGGAATCTCATGAAGATTTTGAACATTGAGAGGGTAGGTGTAATTCCATCGGGGACACTCACACTGAGCCATTGTAGCACCTGAGTCCTTGAAATTATCAGATGAGCATAACATCTCTGCTAGTGAGGTCAAGGCTGCTCATCAAACCTTGAGTCCTCTAGGAGATAGATCTTTAGGAACGGTGTAGAATGATAATCATTCATGAAGCTTGGTTAATTTTCAGTAAAGCCACCTTGTTATACTTATTTCAAAGGTAACTGATCATAAGAGTGAGTTCGTTCTTGCATGGGAGTCACTATGTGATGGATATTGTGGACCAAAATAGAGTATCACCATGTTCTATTTAGATCTAAAAGGTAACTTGTCATATGATAGAGATTTTTGAATTTGAGTGGAGTCACCAGGTAATTTTGATGAGATTTGATAATAAAGGATATCACCAATCCTTAAATTATCTAGCTAAGATACCTTCGTGTTCAACTAGGCATGCCAAAAAATATTGGTCAAAGAATATTTCTAATGGAAAGGTTTGTGTGCCTACAAACCTTGACCAACATTGAATGATCGAGGAGCTTGTGAGAACTACAATGGTCAGTCTCTAGAGGAGGCTGGTCCTTTGAATTCCCGACTAAGTATACTCAAATATGAGGGTAAAAGGGTGCTAAAAGAGATAAAAGAGGCTAAAGCCAAAAATTATAGTGGTGCATATTAAGCAACATCAAGACATGTGAAAAAATAAGGATCGTGCAACTAAAAAATCAACTACCTAACAGATCATCAAGTTTTACAACAAATTATAGAAAATTCAATTTTAATATATTGTATCTTATGAGACCACCAATTCCAGATAGGAGAATAAAAAAGTGTAAATCTAGGATTTAGAATAAAATACCATAAATATTCAACTTAAATTACAAAGAAGTGGTCATCCATACATACATTCTCTGCAAATGAACTTTTATAGACCAAAAAACAGTCTATTTGTATTAAGATGTCAGTAATCCATCTTTACATATGAATTATAAACATCTAAGACCCGATATTTTTTCCTTTTGAATTATAGTATTTATATATATTTTACAAATTTTAAGCAGTCAAAACCATCATTACCTCAAAAGTGGATTGTTGTTACGTTAGATATTATGCCAACCTATTAAACAACTTTGAAAGTATGATTGCTACACTGACCCAAATGTGGTTGATTGACATGGCCTAGATCTGCACCATCTTGAGTTGTGCTTAGCTTGTTGGTTACATCTGGTCCTTTGATTTCTACTAACCCTCTCTGCTCAACGACCCTGTTGTCCACATGATGGCTTTTTTCATTGATATATCCTAACACAAAATCATGCATAACAGACATCATGGGTAAAAGAGACCCTACATTATTAGAAATCGACTGCTAGATCACTTGTGCACCTATGAGATTCTCTTTTATGTCATTTATGACCTTCGACTATACATCAACTTACCAATAACTCTAATCCTAGACTAGATACCTCCTCTGCTATATTGGGTCCTCAAAATATAGCTAGGCCTTTCTGGGTATAATTCTTCTGGTGCCTTCTTTCTTTTGCATTATGCTCCCTTTGTCAACTTCCAAGCTATGGACTAGAATATTGGGACCTTTCTAGGCTCTAATTGGGGATGAATATTCTCATATTCTTTATATATATGCATCTTTTAATATGTGTCATTATGTGATTATGATGTTATTGTAAATAAAAAATTACAAATTTTTTAAAAGTCTTTAAATATATCCATTTCTTATTAATTTTGAAATATTAAAATTATATTCAAAGAAGTATATATGATTATGATGTTATTGTAAATAAAAAATTGCAAGTTTTTAAAAAGTCTTTAAATATGTCCATTTCTTATTTATTTTGAATTAATAAAATTACATTCAAAAAGTATGAAATATTTATAACATGACATTGTTTTAGCATATGGAATTGTATTTTATATTACATAATCTAAAACTATTTGTAGATGTATATATTTATATATTATTTTTATTCTATTATTTGTTGTCTTTGTCTTTACTTTGCTTATAATTTTTTGAACATATGATTGTGTGCTTTATTTGTGTATTTGTTTTTTTATATTTATTCTATTGTATACAACATAATAATGTTTTGTGTATATTTCTATATTTTATTTGATGTGATCCAAAATTATTGGTTGTAGTGGTGGGGGCACAAGGTAGTTGAAAGGACCCAAGCCCTTAAAGGCAAAGCTACCAAATAGCAAATGGAATTCATAAACAAAATTTTATATAAGTTATGAAGTTCTATTTCAAAAATATTCGAAAGAAAACCATACATTTAATAAACAATTTAATACTATTGATATATAGCTTAAAACTTCAGATTACATTTACTACTATATATATAAAATAAATGTTAACAATTTTTTATAAAAAAAAAAATATATATATTTTATTTATAATAACAAACTAGTCACATAATACACATACTAAAAAAATGTTCATATTCAAAGATTTTTAAAAATAAAAACATAATGTAAAAATAATCAAAATAAAAAAATAATAAATGTTAGCAAATGCCGTCGCCCTGATTTCCATGACTGAAGTCGGGTTGCCATCCTTGTTCAATGACCTTGCAAAATCTCCATCTCCTCTGTGGAGGCGGTGGACGTTATCTTAGCCGGAATTGCGGCAGCCTCGAGCTAGGAAATCCCCATCACGCTGCCCGTTTAGGATGGAGCACCCAGCCCTATTGTCAAATAGGGGCCCGACCCTTCTCCTTCCGCATGGACGTGAGCAGTGGGCACTGATCAACGAGTGGGTGGCCGACATCAAGGATGCCACATAGTACTGTGGTCTGCGTGAGGTCAGGCCATTATGGAAAGATCTTTGGTACTGACAATTCTGTGTTCGGTCATCCATATCTTTGGTACTGACAATTTTGTGTTCGGTCAATCCAAAGCGGCAACTACTGGGCCAAGGGCCACTACACCAATGGATCCGAGCTTATGGATGTTTTGTTCATTGTGGTGAGAAAAGAGGAATGCCTCCAATGTAACTTACATTTACTTTTAAGGTTTTCGAAAATTATTTTTAAGGTTTTAATTATGAAGATTTCAGTGTAGGTCTTGATTATTATTTTTTTGGTGCAGAGTTTTAGGCATGCTATTCTCAGAGGTTTGAAATTCATTTTTAAGGTTTTAATTATGAATATTTCATTGTAAACTCTCACTGTTTTATTTTTAGTGTAAAGTTTCCGGAAGATGAAACGGGCTTCCATGCTCTCCTTAGCACAATTCTGGACGCCTTCCAAACTTTGAGCCCACGCCATACCTTCCATTCTCTGGGGCTATTTCACCTTAAAGGCTGTCCCACTATCAGTCAATAGGCGGAGCGCTTGTCTAAATGCTATCTCGATCTCGCCCTAAAGGCCCCAAACCCGCCAGAGATTCCGTTCTCGGGGACTATCTCGCTCTAAAGGCTGTCCCCCACTATGAGTCAATTGGCCGGAGCGTTTATCTAAAAGCTATCTCGATCTCGCCCTAAAGGCCCAAAACCTGCCGGAGATCTGATGGGTAAAGCATAGATAACCGAGATCATGTTGTCACGTTGTTTAACTAGAGGGTTAACCGGAGGGGCCTTTCGTAGAGGCACGTAGCCATCCTTTGGAACATAGCCGTTATGGTAAAAGATATGGTACATTAGACAAACACAGGATGAACAATGGTCTGCGTGCGTGATGTCAGGCCCTTATGGCCAGATCTTTAGCCCTGACAATTTCACGTTCGGCTAGTTCGAAGGGCCACTACACCAATGGGGCCTAGCTTATCGCTGTCCTATTAAATTTGGTGCGAAAAGAGGGGAGAATTGGGAATGCCTTAAGGTATTTTAAAATTAGGGCCTGATAATTTTATCTTTGGTGTAGAGTTTCACGCATTGAATTATTTGGGTGGTGGAATAGCCTTCGTAATAGGCGCAAGCCATTTTTTTTGGAGGTGGAATATGAGTGAAGTTCATTTGTTAGGGTTTTAATTATGGGGATTGTACAGTAGGGCTTGGCTGTCTTATTTCTGGTGGAGTTTCAGGCATGCCATCGAGTGGAAGGTGGAATGGGCTTTAACGGGCCAAATTCATTTGTTAGGGATTTAATTATGAGGATTCCACAGCAAGCCCTGATTCTTTTGTTTTTGGTGCAGAGTTTCAGTCACACGATTCTCGGAGGTGGGGCAGAGTTTCAGACACACGATTCTCGGAGGTGGGACAGACTTCATAACGTTTGCACGTCATTTTGTGGGAGGTGGAACAAGCTTTAAGATCACAGCACACGCTTTTTTTCTTCCTGTCCTTCAAGATCTCTGATATGGTGGAGCTTTACAATATCACTTCTCCACGTCTCTGATATGATGGAGCTTTACAATGTCACTCCTTCACATTCTATGGTAGGTGGAACAAGCTTCATTCACATCCAAGATCATAACACATGCTTTTTGTCTTCCTCTCCTCCAAGGTCTCTGAAATGATGGAGCTTTACAATGTCAATCTCTCTACCCTCAAACTAACTACTATTAGTTCTCAGCAGTTTAACTCTCATTAATATTTTTTTAATTCATTAATCAACAATGCTATACAAATTAATATTCTGTGTCATTTTAATTTGTTAAATGTTATTTTAAATTTTTGGCCGTTCATTTTTATTATTTCATAATTTTCTTTTTTCACAAGCTTAGTGGCACACAAATGCACACACCCTGGTTTGAACACAAACCTGATAAAAGAGAATCCAAAACCCACGAGGTGATGGTAAGTTTGATTAAATATATTTTTTAATAGTTTTATGTAATTATGTGTATGTTTTTTAATTATAAAATAAAGTGAAAGCATCCCTTTAATTTATGTATTTTTGTTTTTTATATGATGTTTTTTATGGGTTTAATTGTTATTGTTTGAACCATATCATATATGTTAAATGGTCCATTTTACATTTTTATAACTTATATTTAATTAAATTATTTTATAATACAGTTTTATATAGACTTGATCCCTTCTATAATGAAAGTATTCTCTTTCATATAAGAGGTTGAATTTAAAAGTATATATATATATATATATATTTAAGTAAGGCTCAGCCTCTAATGTACCATGTTTCTTACTGTAACTGTAACGGCTATGTGCCAATGAAATCGTGGAAAAGAAGAACGTGCCATCAATGACTATGTGCTTATGTGAAAACCTTTTCCTTTGGTTAAGGAAAAGCCCCCATCTAGGTAACCAACATGTTCTCAGTGTTCTGTGTTTTACCCATCAAATTTTCGACGAATTTTGGGCCTTTTACCCATCAAATTTTCGACGAATTTTGGGCCTTTAGAGTGAAATCGTGATATCTTTTCGATAATAAGCGCTCTGACGTATTGACTAATAGAGGAAGGCCTTTAGGCTAATGGCTTGGGCTCAAAGTTTTGAAGGTGAGCAGAATGATGCCATCAACGACTATGTATTGCATATTTTTATAACTTATATTTAATTAAATTTATAAGGTTTTATACATTTATATAGATTTGGTCGAAGGTATTCTTGTTTCATATAAAAATTCCTTATAGTAGGAGAGATAAAATTATAAAGCCCTGCTCTAAAATACTCTAAAACTCTAACAAATGAATTTCAAATATTTTGGAAGCATTCCCAATTCTCATCTCTTTTTGCACCAAATTGAACAAGACAGCTCGGTCCCATTGGTGCAGTGGCCCTTGGCCCGGTAGTAGTTTCCCGCTCCGCACTGGCCGAACAAGAAATTGTCAGGGCTGATGATTTGCACCAAAAGCTCGGCCACATTGATATAGTGGCCCTTGGCCCGGTAGTAGTTTTCCAGTCCGCACTGGCTGAACAAGAAATTATCAGTGCTGAAGATCTGGCCATAAGGGCCTGACATCACACAGACCATTGTGTTAATTCTTCCGCCTGAAGATCTGGCCATAAGGGCCTGACATAACGCAGACCATTGTGTTAATTCTTCTGCCTGAAGATCTGGCCTTCAGGCCATAAGGGCCCGACCTCACGCAAACCACGATGCCCAGATTCAAATCAGAACAGCCAGGGGAACAAAGCAAATATGAGGGGGCAAGACGAGGCTTCTAGGTCTATATATCCTTAAAATATGGAATGCTACTAACCATGGTACTGGAGAGGATTGATAGGATTATGAAAGAAAATATATGTACTGTTCAGCCAGTGTTTGCCTATTGTACCATGTCTCTTACCATAGCGGCTATGTGCCTCCGGTTGAGCAACATGATCTCGGTGTCTTTACCTATCAGATCTCGAGCGAGTTTTGGGCCTTTAGGGTGAGATCCAGATAGCACTCCGGCTTATTGACTGATAGGGGGAGGGCCTTTACACCGAGAATGGGAGGTATGGCATGGGCTCAAAGTTTGGAAGGTGAGTAGAAATGTGCTAATGAAACCTCTCAGAGAATGGCGTGCCTGAAACTTTGCACCAAAGATAAAACTGAAACTCTGCACCAAAATAAAACAGTCTGCACCAAAGATAAAACTGAAACTCTACACCAAAGATAAAACAATCAAAGCCTACACTGGAATCTGAATTCAAATACTTTGGAGGCATTCCCCAGTTCTCGCCTCTTTTTGAACAGGACATGCATAAGCTCGGACCCACTGGCATACTGGACCTTGTTCTAGTAATTGCCCGCTTCGGATTGACTGAACACAAAATTGTCAGAGTCCAAGATCTTTCCATAACGGCCTGACCTCACGCAGTCAGGCCCAAAGAATTGGTCATAAGGCCCTGACCTCACGAAGACCATGGTGCCTAGATCTAGATTAATTAGAGCATCCAAGGAACAAAGAAAATATGATGGATTCAGGACCAGTTGGAGAGGATCGACAGAGGCATTGGAATATGAAGTATCAGTTTGAAAAAATATATATACGTATTGCTCAGCCTGTGTTTGCCTAATGTAATATGTCTTGCCGTAACGACTGCCAACGAAAGTGTGAAAGAGAAGAAAGTGCCATCAATGACTATATGTTAAAATCCCCTCCGGTTAAAAGAAAGCCCCCATCCAATTAACCAACATGATCTCAGTGTTCTGTGTTTTACTCATCAAATATTCGGCGGGTTTCGATCTTTAGAGAGATCCAGATATCTTTTAGATAATAAGCGCTCTGGCGTATTGACTGATAGGGAGAAGGCCTTTAGGTTAATGGCGTGGGCTCAAAGTTTTGAAGGTGAGCAGGAATTTGTCAACGAGAGTGTGGATGCCATCAATGGCTATGTGACAATAACAACATTACCAACAAGAGTGTGGAAGAGAAGAAAGTGCCATTAGCGGGTGTGTGTTAATTAGTGTGAAAAGGAATAAAGTGCCATCAAGGACTATGTGCCAACTAGCGTGGAAGGGAAGAAAGTGCCATCAACGGGGCTATGTGCCAACTAAGAAGAAAGCACCATCAATAGTTATGTGCCAATAAAAGCGTGGAAGAGAATAAAGTGTCATCAACCATAAGCCCTTGCACTTTAAACTAGAAAAAATGTAAAACTAAATGGCTATGGCACTGTGGAGGCAATTCCAAGCATATGATGGAGGCAATGTCACAGTTTTTATGGATTCTTTCTACGACTATGTGCCAACTAACATGGAAGAGAAGAAAGCACCATCAACAGTTATGTGCCAATAAGAATGTGAAAGAGAAGAAAGCACCATCAACCATAAGCCCTTCCACTTTAGACTAGAAAAATGTAAAACAAAATGGTTGGTGCTGTGGAGGCAATACCAAACATATGATGGAAGCAATGCCACAATTTTTGTGGATTCCTCCTAGTGACCGTAGAAATGTCTTGGTGGCGGTCTTCACCTGGAGTGGCAACATTCGAAACTTGGGCAGCGTTTGATAGTTTGTTGGTGGCTAGTATTTGGGTGCGAGCATTAAAAGATTGATAATCTCTTGGTTGCTAGTCTTTTGGTGTCAGCATTAAAATATTGGAGGAACTTGCTACTAGCCACTTCTGCGATTTAAAACTCTAGGAAGATTTCGATGAGCTCCTACGATAAATTTGGCTGCCATCCACAGTATGGAAAGTGTGAAGCAGCTCTCTTCTTGGTAGGGAACATTTTCATCTCCATGATAAATGTTCTAAGATTAAATATATTATTATGAAAATTTAATACAAACGTTAAAATATTATCATTCAAGCAAAAAATCTCGTATTTATTCATGCCTCAACTTTAATTACTTTTTTTTAAATATTTTTGTTTAAAAGATTTTATATTATATAAATTTATTGCTGTTTAAAAAAATTAAATTTTTTACTTTTTCTCATATTTTAATTTTATTTATTTTTAATATTTTTGGTTTGGTTTGAACTTTTGGTATCATCCAAATTTAAACGTTGGTGTGAGTTACATCATCTAGATGTTAAAATTATTCACCCAAAAATTCATTAACACACCATAATAACAATACTACAATATTTTAAATTTTATAATTTTTTTTTATAATTCAACTATGTCACTTTAAATTGGATCAATTTTTTACAGTCTACAATGTGGCTTCCTCCTTCCTATGTGGAGGCGGTAGCACCTTCAATGTTGGATGGTCTAGAACTAGGCTTCCTGTGTGGAGGTGGTAGACAAATGCTAGCACCCATGTGATCCACCTCATGCACGGGCCGAATCGGGTTCCTCGCCAAGTTGCACCCCATGCGCAGGCCGAATCGGGTTCCACGCCAAGTTGCACTCCAGGTGGCTTGTGCTGCAACTGGTGCAAGTCTCCATTGTTGAGATAATGAGCTTCTCCTTTCCAAAGGTGGAACACCCAGGAGAGGAGTGTTTTGGGATGCTTAAAAGAAGTTGAGGGGTGTAGCTCCGACATGGCATTCTCCTCATCATCGTCCTTGACCTATTTGAGGATCTTAATTGCCACAAGTGGCTTCTCAAATAATACTGGTGTTATGTGGCATCCTCACTCCTTGATCAGTGTCCACATCCATGTCGAAGGAGAAGGGTTGAGCCCTATTTGACAATGAAGCTGGGTGCTCCATCCTAAACGGGTAGCGTGATGGGGACTTTCAAGCTTGAGGCTGCCGCAATTATGGCTAAGATGACCTCCACTGCATCCACGCAGAAGATGGATATAAGGGCTATCGTCAGTTTCCCCAGGTCATTGGACAACGTTGGCAACTGAGCTGCAATCATGGAAATCAAGGCAACTACATTTGCTAACATTTATGATTTATTTTTATTTTTATTGTTTTTAGTTTTTTAATATATGTTTTTATTTTTTAAAAATCTTTTAATATGTGTCATTATATGATTAGGTTGTTATTATAAATGAAAAATTGTAAATTTTTATTATTAAAAAATTGTTAACATTTTTTTTATACATAGTATTTTAAATAATAAATGTAATTTGAAGTTTTAATATTTATATTAATAGTATTAAATTGTTTATTGAATGTATGGTTTTTAACTTAAAAACTTGTATAAAGTTTTATTTATGAATTCAACTTGCTATTTGGTAGCTTTACCTTCGAGGGTTTGGGTCTTTCAGCTAACTTGTACCGCCACCACTGCAACCAATAATTTTAGATCACATCAAATAAAATATAGAAATATACACCAAGGCATTATTATGTTATATACTATAAAATAAATTTAAATAAAAAATGCAAAAATAATGCACACAATCACATGTTAGAAAAAATTATAAGCAAAGTGAAAATCCCCACAATAAATAATAGAATATAAAATAATATATAAATATACACATTTTTATTTTTTGCAACCTCAGAGAGAGTATAAATAATTTTTGTTGCATCTCCATCTTCCCAAGAACCCTCACCTAACAGGATATTTTCAAAACCTCGTAAATCTCAATATCTCTTGCAAAAATTTCCAATGCAATATCATGGCCAAAAACGTCATCAAGTTTGGCGACTTTACCTTCGATGGCTTGAGTTATTTCAACTTTCCTATGTTGCCATTGCTACAGCTAAAATACCTCCCATCATTGCCCTGATTTCTAGGGTTATAGTATGGTTACCATCATCCTCCAATGGCCTAACCAAACTACTTATAGCCTATATATCCATCTCCTATGTAATGGTCATGGATGTCATCGTAGCCGTAGTGATCAGAGGGGTAGCGACGTGCACACCTAGCCACAAAGGAGTGGGTGATTCCCAAATCACCCTACCCATTTAGGATGGAGCACCCTACGCCATCATTGATCCATTGGTTGGCACAAGGTACCGAGTGGAATTTTGAGGATGTCACATCAAAGCATTTTAGAGGTGTCATTCCATGGGACACTCCCACAGATTGCATTCCATTATACACACTCTTCGAATCCCCTCCATGATTTCAAGCATGGACAAAATTCCAATGATATTTTCCCATCATATCATGGGATTTTCTCTTGATGCAATCTAACAAGTATTTCTTCTGTTCATTGCCATTCATCACAGAATCACTTAGCTCCAACTATGCTCTGAGACTCATATTTCTTGAACATTTTTGTAACTATACATGGGGGCCTAATTATAAAATGTTTGCCCTACTTTGGACAGATTTGTCATGCACCACATTATACGAAAGTTCAATTAGTACATGAGTATGGATCCAGTTCTCTAGGCATCTTCTTCGCTATTGATTTCATGTCCATGTAAGCGTGGCATATTGTCCATTTTACACGAGTCTAAAAATTTCTTACATGTGATCTTAGATTCTCGAGGACAACATGTTAATACTTTTATTCTTGTTGGGCATCATTCATTGGGTTGTGGAGTCAAAACAACAAAAAATAGAAAGTTAAAAATAAATAAAGAACAAAGATATTGGAGGAAGACGAGGAGGCAAAAAAGATTCCAAGAGGTGACCTAGAAAATATCATGTTATTTATTTATTTGAGTGCTTTACTTGCAAGCTATGAGCACCCATGCCTTCGTCGTAGATCTTATTTACTTGTTACATATTTACAAAAAAAATTGATGATCTTGGCACACCTAGGGAATAAATATTATAGGTCATCCTATGAAATTACAATGTTTAGACTAGATGACACCAAACCTAAGCTATTATTCATGTTGATCTTGGTATTATCGGTTGCTATTATCAGGTCTCATAGAATACCATTTGAGTCTAGTACTTTTCCTTGCGATTGGAAAACCTAGGTTATAACAAATAAAAAACGTACAAGTGTCCATATAATTGACTTCGGTAGTTGAATATAATAGGAAAGAGTGCCAATGTTGTCTTGCATCTAAGTTCATTAGGACCGAGGTCCATATCCCATATTGGTTTGTTTCCACCATGGTTTGAGTTATTATCCATCCACTATGATTATCATTCATTAACTGGCATGGGATTGGAAAATTGACAACTAGCTCTCCAAAGAATGTTATGGTAGGTAATGTGTAACATGGTATGGGTAGATATGTCCATTTGATTATTCTTTGTTAGATTTGAAATAATCCTAGATCTTAGTCGGACGAAAATAAGGTCCACCAAATATGTCATGAAAGAGCACTGGTCTTCTATTTTCTTGCTTAGGATTGCCAGATGAAAGTTATGGTCTCCTTCTTCCTATTGTCCTTTGCTAACTTGTGGGATCGTCTCACAACAAAGAGGACCACAAAGGCACTAAAAACTAGGAATTCATGTTCTGTGTTGGCAAAAATAAGGCCACAGTGTTGGTATTTTGATCGAGGGGAACGGTTATCTGATCTTCATCTTCTTCTATGATTTTCCTTGTTCCTACCAACACTTCCTATTCTACTAGGGGTTTGCTTTCATAGGAATTGATGAAGAAAGAATTTTGCATTGTTTGGGCAAAACCTATCATAGATGCTCTAGGAGGTGGTTTTGACAAGGCTTGCCATACAAAAGGGATATTCTTGATGGACAATTTTCCCACATGAATCAACATATTTTTAGCTCACATAGCCTCCTTGTAAATCTTTGGAAATATCTTTTCTTCATATTGCTAAATAATGAGATTCATATATCAGAAAAAGGCATGGGTATAGTATAGGTATTCCTAAGTGGGAAATGGTTGAAGCTAGTACGATATTAATTTCCAAGTTCTTGAAAACAAATGTTGAATTCAATAATATTCTCTTGAGGATCATGTATTATGAATGAAAACTAATTGAGCATCAAGAAGGAGTTCCTTGAGTCATAAAATGTGTTTATGAGTGATTTTTCTAGGTCATACCATGTACAAATATCCCATCATTAAAGTATTTATACCACATCAAGGCTCTTCCCTTAATATAGAGGATAATGAGTCTAAGTTCTACATCCTCATTCATAACATTATGAATCATTGTCGAGGAAGCAAAATCCTAGCAATGTTCAAATCTAGCCTTATTTATCCCATCAAAACTTGGCAAGTACTTCAAAGTAGACTTGGGAATCTCATGAAAATTTTGAACATTGAGAGGGCCTATGTAATTCCAATAGGGACACTCACACTGAGCCATTATAGCACTTGGGTCCTTGAAATCATCAAATGAGTATAACTTATTTTCTAGTGAGGTTGAGGTTACTCATCAAACCTTGAGTCCTCCAGGAGATAGATCTTTAGGAATGGTGTAGAATGATCATGAACCTTGGTTAATGTTCAATAAAGCCACCTTGTTCTACTTATTTTAAAGGTAAATTATCATAAGAGTGAGTTCATTATTGCATGGGAGGCACTAGGTGATGGAGATTGTGGACTAAAATAGAGTATCGCCATGTTTTGTTTAGATCTAAAAGGTAAATTGTCATATGATAGAGCTTTTTGGATTTGAGTGGAGTCACCAAGTGATTTTGATGAGATTTGATAATAAAGGATATCACCAATCCTTAAATTATCTAGCTAAGGGACCTTCGAGGTTCCACCAAGCATGCCAAAAACTATTGGTCAGAGAATATTTCTAATGGAAATGTTTGTGCACCCATAGACCTTGAACAACATTTAATGATCGAGGAGTTTATGAGAACTACAGTGGTTAGTCTCTAGAGGAAGTTGTTTCTAGAAGTCTCAGCTAAGTATACCTAAATATGAGTGGAAAAGGGTGTTGAAAGAGATAAAAGAGGCTAAAGCCATAACTTATAGTGGTGCATATTAAGCAACATCAAGACATGTGTAAAAATAAGGATCATGCAACTAAACAATCAACTACCTAACAGACCATCCAATTTTGCAACAAATTATAGAACATTCAATTTTAATATAATGTATCTTATGAGACCACCAATTTCAAATAAGGGTATAAAAAAATGCAAATCTAGTATTTAGAATAAAATACCATGAACATTTAACATGATTAAATTATAAAGAAGCAGTCATCCATAAATACATTCTCTGCAATTGAATTTTTATAGGCCAAAAATAGTCAATTTTTATTAATATGTCAGTAATCCATATTTACATATGAATTGTAAACACCTAAGATCCGACATATTTTCATTTTGTATTATAGTATTTATAAACATTTTACAATTCTTAAGCAATCAAAACCATCATTACCTCAAAAGTGGATTGTTGTTATGTTAGAGATTCTGCTAGCCTATTAAAAAAATTTGAAAGTATGGCTGTGAAAGCACTTGGATACGGAAGCACAGGCGCACTGGGTGGGATGCAAACAAAAGCATATGTAACGCTAAGTCCTATGAATGAACAAAGAACAAGTGCATGAAAAGGGAAAGTGAAGCATGAATGAAACGAGATATAAAGCAAAAGTAAAGTGCAGCCTCTTTTATTAATTTTGCTTGAGATCAAGTTACAATACGTCTCCTCCATTTTCATTGGCTAGGAGCATTCGATACAATTGTTACACCAACGAATGGTACGCTTCCCTTCAGGATCTTTAGTGTGCCCACGTTTGAAATGGGCATGCCAAATGTCATCACCGATTACGTGAATGCATCTATAGTTCCTTTTTTCCCCTCCGGTGTTGAGATCCTACATTCAAAGAAACAAAAAATGATTAATAGCACATGCGGATGGATGGAAACATGCAATCCCCAAGGCCTCCGATTAATGCATACATGAAATAATTAAAAAAGTGGTCAAAACATATCAGAATAAGATGAAACTTGAAAAAAAGCATGTAAACATCATCATGAACACACTACAAAAGGAACAGTTGAGAAATTTGTTGTAGATTTCTAATCGCTCCAGGGTGGGATTATTAAGACTGTCATAAAATGCCCGAAAGTGACCTCCCAAATGTCCCATCCAAAGGCCTCCAAAACACCTATAAACTTGGGGTTAGGAAAAATGGGGCATTTTGATACGACCCAGAAGGTCGATTCTAAAGATTCTACCCCGATCACCCTGTATCCAAAGGAGCTCCCTGTATGTTAGTGAAAGCGTAAAACAATGAAAACATTGTCAAAACTTATCATAATGGAATGAAATTTGAATAGAAACATATTGGAATGACATAAAACAAGATGCAAAAGAAATAGTAGAGAAATAAGCTATACATTTATAATTTCTCTGGGGTGGGGTGATTAGGACTGCAACAGTGCGGGGGTCGCTCAGGGGCAGGACGCCCGTCGTTTGGGGCTTGGTTTTGACACCAATCCACTTGGGATGGGTCCAAAACCTCCTAGGGGTCAAAAAATTGGGTGTGGTATTGTGGCCAATTGTTCAGTTTTTTGTGCGTATTGCACTCCTAATTTTCACTTGATAACCTCCCTTCCAAAAGAGAGATCAAGGATGTAGGAAGCACAAATGGGGGTGAGGGTATAATTCGGCAGCACTCCGTTGTGCCAAATGCTCCTGCTCTCTTCTTTTTAGGGTGATAAGACTCACCATTTTATAGACCTGAAGGTCTGCTTTGAATGTGCATGCAAAGGCACCACTTGGCCATCATGCCTTGTTAGGGGAGAGAAGATTCCTCCTTGATTAAGGGCTCCATGACTGCCTCTTTGAGCTTTGAAATGCTCACTCACACTCCCATGCATTGAAGGTGGAGTTGAGTGGCAGATTTGTGCTGCCATTTGTCAAGGTTTGACTTTTTGCTCGTCAAACCTGCTATTCGCCCCACCTTGGAGCGATTACTGCTAATCATCCCGGGGTGGGGCGAATAGCATTCTAATCACCCCAAGGTGGAATGAGTAAGGAGCAGAGTGCTTGAAAGGTGCCAAATTGACCTCTGACCTGCCAAAACTACTTTGGGAGTGGTTAGGACCACTGTTTAACCTCTGGGGGCTACCCTAGGGGCTATGTATGCCAATTCAGTTAGTGCTTGTAGCCACCTGATTAGATTGGTGTTATTTTGGTGTCTACATATGCCCATTTTTGGGATGCATTGTGCGTGGTGCAGTGCTGAGCAAAAATAGATAACCAAAGCACTTAATGATTAGGGTTTCTCGGTAACCTAACCAAATTTTGATACCCCAAGTATGGAAAGGGCATGCATTCTTGAATCCTTGCTTCTGACAAGCTAAGGAGCTTAATTCAAGTGTTAAACTTTTTTTGGTGAGGTGTTACTTGATCTTGAACATTGTTCAGTCATGAATAGGAAAAGGGCACAACCTTTTGTATGTGGGAACCTTGATTTCATGATTCTAGAATGCCAAGTGTTTGATCAGCTTGTGATTATTGCTTGTTTGCTGCCCCAAGCAGGAGCGTGATTATCTTTGTCAATGATTTTTTGAATGCATACCATTTTATTGATTGGGTGTGTATTTGTTGATTGGTGACTAAGTGTGACTACCCCCTCAAGCGACGAATCGATGAGGGAATGACCGACATGAGAAAAGTGAAGAGTCGCTTGACCCAAGATGACTTTTGTAAGGGTGCCTTCAGCTATTTTGCATTGAATGCTTATGCAGTTTCCCAACAATCGGACCTATTTTTGGTGGGTTTTAACCCTTTTTGTGACAATGATTGGGGCTGAAATTGTCAAAAATCCGTCCTCCCGTGGAGCGGTCCGGCTATGGTAGCCTTCTTAGGGAGTAGTATATTGATAATTTGTGGCCCCGACATTGGTTTGTATGCCAAGAATGTCAGGCACAAATGCGCCTTTGTGTGGCAATTTTATTATGTTTTTTGGTGGGTTTTGGCCCTTTTGTGACGCCTTTTGGGGATGAAATTATCGAAAATTCGTCCTCCTATGGAGCAGTCCGGATTTGGTAGCCTTATTAGGGAGTAGGGTAGTGACAACTTGTGACATCAACATCGATTTTGGATGCCTAGTATTTCAGGAACAAAGACACTGTTGTTTAGCAATTTTATTATGTTTTTTGGTGGGTTTTGGCCCTTTTGTGACGCCTTTTGGGGATGAAATTGTCGAAAATCCGTCCTCCCGTGGAGTGGTCCGACTTTGGTAGCCTTCTTAGGGAGTTAGGGTAGTGACAAGTTGTGACCTCAATGTTGGTTTTGGATGCCTAGTATGTCAAGTGCAAAGACGCTTTTGTTCAGAAATTTTATTATGTTTGTTGGTGGGTTTTGACCCTTTTGTGACGCCTTTTGGGGATGAAATTGTCGAGAATCCGTCCTCCTGTGGAGCGGTCTGGCTATGGTAGCCTTATAAGGGAGTAGTATAGTGACATTTTGTTATCCCAACATCGGTTTTGGATGCCAAGAATCGCAGGCGCAAACGTGCCTTTGTTCGACAATTTTATTACTGTTTTTGGTGCATTTTGGATGCAGTTTTGGGTGTTTTTGATTTTCTTGCTCTGTAATCATCCCAGGGTGGGACGAGCACTAACTAGAGTGCTCATCCTAGGGTGGAATGATTACAGGCCTAAGAGCCTATATAAGGGGTAAAACTAGATTTTGGGCTCATTTACAATTATTTTTTCTGGAGATTTGGAGCTATGAGGAGGAGGAGTTCGAGTTTTCGAAGCGAAGCGCTGCCGAATTTTCGTGGATGCCATGACTTCAAAGACTGGATCCTCGAGTGGCGGAGCTGAAGCAAGACCGGTAGGTGCTCCTTATATTTACTTTATTTGTTTTGATTTTGTTTAAGTACAGTTGAAAATCGTAATTAAATTGTTTTGTATTTTGTTTTTTCGTTTAGACTAGGATGAAAACCCTAGTGAAAAACCCTTTTTTTGTTTTTGTTTGCTTTGAGCCTAAGGTTAAAACCCTAGTAATTTTGTTATTTTTGTTTAAACTAAGGTTAAAACCCTAGGTTAAATTTTTTTTTGTTTTGTTTTTTGTTCATCATTAAGGTTAAGAAACCCTAGGTTGAGTTTGTTTGATTTTTTTTGTCCACACTTAAGGTCGAAAACCCTAGTATGTATTTTTATGTTTTATTTGATTTTTTTTGTTTTTGTTCACACTTAAAGTTAGAAACCCTAGTATGAATTTTTTGTGTTTATCTATTTTTTTGTGTACAGTTAATTTGAATGATCTGTACTTTTGCTGTACATTTTTTTTGTGTTTTTTTTTTTTAAATTTTACTGTCTTTCTGTACTTTGTTGTACAGTTTTGCTGTTTTTGTACAGTTTTATTTGAATGTTTTTATTTAAATTAAGGTTGAAACCATAATTGTTTTTTGTTGTTGTATTTTTTTTGTGTACACTATTGTACATTTGATTTGTTGTCATGTTTTAATGTTTTTGTGGTATTTTTGTTTTTCAGGTTGTGAAGAGTCGGTACCGTCAGCCGATGATATTTTTTGAAGTGCGGGATGCACTGACTGTGGTGGACTGGGAGTGGCTTGATGCCCTTGGGCTCAAGCAGGTGACACAACTAGAGCCTGTGGTGGGGGATCGGGCATATCTGACTGCCCTAATCAATTTGTGGGATCCCTGTACCAACACCTTTCATCTCCCAATGGGGGAGATGACATTGACTCTGGAGGACGTGTATCAGATTCTATGGATTTCGATAGATGGGCTACCCATTCGGACAACTCCTTGTGATCAGTGGACGATGGTGCTGACATGGTGCTTTGGGCATGCGACGAATATGGGGGTGGATGGGGCGGTGGAGAGGGCAGAGGGGGATTGCCTAATTGGTAGGATTCTGGTGCGATGGTGGTTTGAGAAGGGCGTGTTGGGGGTGAGGCATGTGTTGCTTATGACCCTCATCTCCAACATACTGCTTCCCGACTCCTCAGGTGCGAGGTTCCCTTGGAACCTATTGGAGGTAGTGTTCTGACTTGTGGAGTGTCCGATGATAGCACCACTGATTATGAGGTGGGGTCAGACGCTACTGACACAGTTGTATGACGAGCTATACGAGGTTTGCTGCCAAAGGCAGAAAGGGATTGGGTGCAGCTACCTTGTAGTGCTGGGGGTGGTAGTACATAGCTATGGAGCGGCCACAGGGGTTGCCTTGGACCACTCAAGGGGAGATGGTGGACAAGGAGATTGGATATGCTGTTCTATGGTAGAGGTCAAAGGAGCAGGGGTAGAGTCGGTAGTGGGTAGGTGTTGTAGGGCACTATGCTGATGCCTTCTCACGTATTGCTCTAGGGGAGGTGTTTTTGTAGCTATATCGGGACTGTACAGCTTGGCCTAAGGCTAGAGAGTGGCTCTAACAGGCACGCAGGGGGAGGTGGTTGATCAGGCGATACGGGACTGAGCAGGAGTACTTCATGTACGTTCGAGTGAATCTAAAATTTAGGGTGTGCCAGGGATTTCCTGGGGAGCCCTTGATCTATCAGTGTTGGGGTGACGAGAGGAATCTAGCTTGGCCAATTATTGAGCCGCTGGGCGAGGAGTCAGATGTAGTGATTGATGTCCCCGATGTGGACAATGTCGAGGTTATTATAGAGTACAACTAGTGGTGGATGATGCTGTGATGGCAGGGTGAGGGGCCTTTAGGAGGTTCGGATGTAGCAGCAACAGGCAATGGGATTGCAAAGGCACCAAGGGAGGGTTGGGGGGCTCCACCCAATGATGCAAATATGGTGGAGGTAGATGACTTGACTGGGGATGGTTTAGGGGTTCCGGAGTAGCCAGACATATAGGACGTCCCAAAGCAGCATGCCATCCTAGAGATGCCCATGCCTCAGGCAGTCCTAGGGGATATGTAGGCGAGGTTTCACGCTGAGATAGTGTGATTGGAGGACCTACTAAAGATATGGGAAGAGGAGCATAGTGCCGAGAGGGATCGCCTGCAGGCTCAGTTGGTGCAACAAGATGAAGTATTGGCTGCATACCGTCGACGGGATGTGGAGTGGGGTCGGTTTCAGGTGGAGTTGGAGGTCAAGATTATTCATATTGGTGGACAGTTACCTAAGCTCACTGGAGGTGGATCTTCATGCCGAATGAGAGACAGTGATACTGAACAGTCTGCTTCCTCTCATTGCAGGCAGGTGGGTGAGGATAGTGCTAGGGGGCATGATGCAGGGGCTAGCAGCAGCTGTCCTGAGAGGTCCCATAGGACCCATACCATTAGGGGTAGTTCCAGTCGTACCTATCCTGCGTGATCATGGTGGATGACTCCCTAGGCTTGGGGTTTTTGAGTTTTTTATTTTTTTGTGAGGTCAGAGGACCGACATATTGTAGCCTGCGGGCATTTTTGACGATATATATACATGAATTTCTCTTTTATTATACACCTATCGTGATTTATTATTTATTTTATGCACATTTATTTACGTTGATGTATGCATGTGTTATTATGAATGCGACTATTTCTAATTATATGATGTATGCATACGAAATGGATGAAATGGTGTGTTGATAACTTGGCGATGGCACCATAGACTGTACAGGATTTACTAACTTTTTGTACTATGTGATTTCTTTATGGAATGACTTTGCATGTGTGAATTTTGTGTTTTGTATGTTCTGATGGTGATGCAAGTAATGAAATGTACAACAATTGTTTTAGAATGTAGTTAATGTTTTATGAGATTTAGATGTTTTAACTAACTAGCCAAGACTGTACATTTATCTCACAAGACTTTTAAACAAGGTACGAATCAGAATTGAGTTTGACCGAGTTATTTCACATCCCTGTATGTGCGATTGAATTTGTTTGTGGTAATTGTCAGGATACCGCCAGTGCCAGATAGGCTGTCAGCCAAAATTGTATTGAGGATCACCTAATTAGCTCCACTAACTCCTTTGTTGTAGTTAGTAATATTAATCTGTGGTGCAATGTAGGATACTATAAGCTAGCTCATCCACATACAAACATTGATATGTACACAATTTAATGCAACAAATATATTGTCATGCGAGAGGTTTGCCACCAGTGACCAGTAGGCTATCCACCAAACCGATACTAAGGATCACCTCATGACCTTCTAGATGCTGAGATTTCCAAAGACTCAAGTTTGACTCCCTTCTTTTCTTTACTTTTATTGGGATACTTGATATCGTATGTAGTGATAAAAAATCATTGTTTATTTTTATATTTTTCTTTTGAGCAAGGGATGGGAATTTTGAGTGATGAGAATCACTATTTCTTGTGCTTTTTTGATGTATGCACTATGTGGGTTTTGATGTCAAACTTTGGAGTTTGTACTTTGAATTTTTGCAATTTTTTTTTTGATATTTGCAACTTTTTGAGAATTTGGGATTCTTTGGGAATTGGGTAGGGAAGATGCTTGTCCTTTTGCCAACTCTCAGCATTCTTGGGGTCATTCGCACAGGGGGATGAGCGATATAACCTTTTCACTATATGGTATCCTAGATTGCTTTGCAAGTTTCATCTTTCGTTCACACAACTTGAGAATTTTTATGTGTTTTAACTTGTGTGGGGATGCTATGTAACAAGGTGTGATCCAAGTAAAACTCTACATTTGTAAAATATATCTGACTTTGTATAGTTTTTGGATAGAAATCTAAAGATAGCTGAATGACGAAAACCCTAAATACATTAGGAGACAATTGACTATGATATGGTGAAAATGTGGATGGCGTTATTCTTGTTGGATTATTTACAGAGTGGACAAATGTGGAAAATGATGGAATTGCCGAGTAATTACAGTTTATGGAGCATTTGACCTGTATGACCAAAAAATATGCAATGTATGTATGCGATGCCTAATGCAAATTATTATTTTTTTTTTGTGTTTTGATTTTTAAGGGTATGCATGGAAGTGAGATTCAATTTTTTTTTGTTATTTTTTATTATCTTTTGTTTTTGTTTGTTTTTGAATATTTGTTTTTGACCAAGCGATTGTGGGAACCCTTGGAGATTTTGGTTTGACCAAAGGGTTTATGGATACCTTTGGGGTGTTTTAGGTTGACCAAGCGATTGTGGGATCCTTGGAGATTTTTGGGTGACCAAGCGATGGTGAGAACCCTTGGAGCTTTTGGTTTGACCAAAGGGATTATAGATACCTTTGGGGCATTTTTGGGGTTGACCAAGCGATAGCTAGCATCCTTGGAGCTTTTGGGTGACCAAGCGATTGCTGGAATCCTTGGAGCTTTTGGGGTGGGCTATGGCTCCCTAAATGTGGAATGGCCTCAAATGACTAATGTTCAAGGGTTCTAGTTCCTTGATTCCTTCAAGAGAGGCGAGTCGATATGTTCCAGGTCCTATTTTACTATTAATGACATAAGGACATAACCAATTTGCCATGAATTTGTCCCTTAAATGGGGTGGCAATTTAGAATTTTGTTGGTTCTATTTTAAGACCAAGTCACCAACCTAAAAGTCCCTCAGGTGAATTTTCATGTTGTATGCTTTCTTAAGTTGCTCTTGATAGATACGTAAATGCTCAAAAGCATTGATGCATCATTTTTCAAGCAATGTAAGCTGGTCTAATCGAGCTTGCCACGTAGTGTCATCATCGATGAACTCTTGCATTAATATGCATAGGGAAGGTATTTCCAACTTGAGAGGCATGACTGCCTTAGAGCCATACACCAGCGAAAATGGAGTTGCCCTATTGGGCGTCCGAATGCTAGTGCGATAAGCCCACAGAGCAAGCAGGATTTTAATGTGTCAATCCTTATGACTATCTATGACTATATTTTTAAGGATGGCAACTAGCATTTTGTTTTATGCCTCTGCTTGCCCATTTTCCTACAGATAATAAGGTGTTGAAAAACTATGCTAAATTTTGTACTTTGTGGTCAAAGCACGCACATATTTGTTCTTAAATGACGTCCCATTATCCGAGATGATCTTGGATGGAATACTAAAATGACATATGATGTTATGTAAAATAAACTCCGCAATGTGAGGCCCATTCATAGAGGTAAGCATAATTGCTTCCACCCACTTGGTGAAGTACTTTGTGGTCGTTATGATGAACGTGTGATGGCTTGACGACGCAAGGGAGATATTTTCGATTAGATCTAAGCCCCACTATGAAAATGGCCAAGACGATTGGATCGATTGCAAGGCCTGAGAAGGTACGTGTGTCAAGTTAGCATGGTGTTGACACTTCACGCACTTCCTCACATACACACAACAATATCACTCTAAATATGGCCAATAATAGCCCATATAAATAATGCACTTGGCGATGGCCATACCGCTGAAGTGGCCACTGCACGTACCATCATGCACTTGGGTGATTGCCCAAGTGGACTCTTGTTGGTCCAAGAAACATATTCGTAGCTTCTATGGTACAAAATATCTCCTAGCAAGACATGTTTTGTCACTTTCTATTTGAATGATATTTTCATGGCATGCGACAATCCAAGTGGGAGGCTACCTAACTTGAGATAGTCTCTTATGGGTGTGTACCAATCCTACTGATCAGAAACCTCGATGGTATGAACGATCAATCCCTATTGAATTTCGTCCCTAGCAAAAGCTAAGCGGGAAAGAACTTGTAAGAATAGCGTTGTGTTGCTATTAAGAGGGGTCGAGGAGAACAAGGACCCCCAGTTGGCATGATTCAGACTATTGTGGATTCGAGAGAACCTATCCTGAGATGGTTCAATCTAGATCAGGTGGATTCCTAGCATTAGGTCAGAGCTTGCACGCTCCATCATGGATTGAGATAATGTTTTTACTTGAATGGTTGTCATTTCACCAGAAGGGTCTTGTGGTATTAGTGACCCCAAGGAGGCCATAGTGTTCGCAAAATGATTCGATGATCGAGGGAGTGCCTCAATGTCGTACCATTCAAGATTTGCCAAGAATTTATCCACAAGGGCTTTGTAGGCCTACAAAACTGGGCATTTGCATTGGAATACCCCTTTCACTTGGTTGAAAATTAACAGTGAATCACCAAAGATATTCAAGCATTTGATGTTCATGGTGATGGTTGTCTGAAGACCTATGAGCAAGGCTTCATATTCAACATTGTTATTGGTGCACAAGAAATCAAGTTTAAATGATAGAGGCATTGGAGCCCCTTGAGGTGTGAAAAATACAATTCTCGTGCCACCCCTTGCTCACATTTAGAACCATCAAAAAATAGGGTTACGTCAGCCTGTGACTCAAGGTCATCAAAATATGATGATTCTGAGACATGGAAGACCCCATCATCGGTAGCTCTACGGTCAGAGGCTGATAATATTCGAGAGGAGCCTCTGCTAGTTGATCGGCGATGACTTGAACTTTGATGGACTTCTATCCAATGAATTCGATGTCAAACTCTGTCAACAACATGATCCATTTCACTGTGTGACTACTATGATAAGTATGACTCATCATGTATCACAATGGATTCTCCTTAGACATAACATACGTCGTATTACTCAACATGTAATGGCATAGATTTTTGGTGGCAAATACCACTGCTAAGCATAGCTTTTTGACGTATGCATAATTAAGTTCATAACTGACCAGGGTGCGGCTAAGATAATAATTAGCCTGTTCTTTATGTACATTTTTTTGGGCTAGCATGGCATCCAGTGCCACCTCGGTGAGTCGAGATGTATAAATAGAATGACACTCCTGGTCTAGGTGGTGCCAATACCGGCGACGAAGCCAAGTATTGTTTAATGTCATCGAAGGTCGTCTGGCACTCGTCATCCCAGTGAAATGCTACCCCCTTGTGTAATAATTTATTCATGGGTCGGCACTTTTTAGATAGTTGCGCTATGAAGTGCTTGATCGACGTGACCTTACCCTGCAAGCTTCTAAGCTGCTTGATGGTGGTTGGGGGAAGAATTTCAAGGATTGCCTTGATTTTATTTGGATCTACCTCGATGCCTCGTTTTGAGACTATGAAACCCAAGAGTTTTCCAGATGTGATGCCAAATACACACTTCTTGGGGTTTAGTATGACTTTGTGTTTGATGAGGCGATAGAGGATATTGCTCAAGTCATCGAGATGGTCTGGGTGTAAAAGAGATTTGGCCAACAAATCATCCATATAATCTTCCAAAGTTTTATTCATGTGATCATGGAAGATGTATGTCATAGCGCGTTGCTAGGTGGCACCAACGTTTTTAAGGCCAAAGGGCATGACCTTATAAAAAAATGTCCCCCAAGGCATCGTGAACGTCATTTTGAGTTGATCATTGGGATTGATACGAATATGGTTGTATCCCGAGAAATCATCCATGAGGGAAAGCATTTCATGGCCTACTATAGTGTCTACCAATGCATCAATGCTAGGCAAGGGGAAATTGTCCTTGGGACTCACTTTGTTTAAATCTCAAAAATCAATGCATATGTGAATCCTCCCGTCCGACTTCTTGATGGGTACCATGTTGGATAGCCATGGTGGGTAATCCATGCAGATGACAAACTATACATCCAACAACTTTTGTAGCTCATATTTGACCATTAAGGCTATTATTGGGTGTATCTTACGTAGTTTTTGCTTGACTGGCTTGACTATCGGATCAAGCGTTAGATTATGCGTGACTAGCTATGGCTCTAGCATCGACATGTCTTTGTAGGACCATGCAAAAACCTCCTTCTTATCTTTGATAATGGCAATGTAATTGACTTGCTCTTCGGGGGACAGACTTACCCCCAGATTGATGATTCATTGATTCATTGGATCAGATCCGATGTCTACGTCAGTCGTCTCTTCGACTGACATGTGGGACCCGTCCTCCAATTGGTGTGGAGTTGGGATCAGGTGGATATCATTTGCTGAATTTAGATCTATGTTTGGAATGTCAAGTTCCTCTTCAGCATGGAAGATATCCTAAGTTGGTCCTAGGGTGAAATGAAGCATCTCACCACAAGGCCAGTACTCTGGTGGGGATGGTGGCAAGTTAGCACGATCCCAGTCTATGGCATCTAGGTTTAGATACAATGGTCATGCTAGATCGGCTAGATTATGGATGGGGGTGGTTAAGTCAATGGAGATCATGTTGATGAAGTGAATTTGGTCTCCATTACGACATGGGTGGTGACTCGAACATCCTTGGTGATATTTTTGCTTCGAATCTGGCTCTGTGGGTATTGGCACAAATGGATTGGCCCTATGTGCAGATAAGAAGACAGGGTCTACCCTTGGCACTGATGGATCTATAGGATCTCTGGGCATAGGGTGCTCTTTGTATGCCTGAAGTGGCGGGTGTAGTAGTTGGTCCAACTATGCTTGGTTTAGGTGCCACCTATACCTTGGCCCCATGTTTAGCTATTCAAACATGTCATAAATGTCCATGGGGTATTGTTGCTACCGCATATGGTTGAGATATGCCATCTCAGTATCATATTCATAATCGCTATCAGATATCCATAGGCCTTCATTGGCTCTGACAACTGTTTGTGGTATGTGAGGCTCGTTCTGCTTGAGCAAGTTAATTTGGTCCCATCGGGGTTGTTCTGCTCTCTACGGGAGGACCTGATTCTCTTAAGGTGGCAATTGCTCGATTGGAGAATTCAAGGGGAAAATTACCATGAAGTTCTCGTGATAGTCATCTATGGGCGTCACTTGCGAGTATTGCTATCGAACTCAAAATCGTCCCAAGGTGCTACCTCATACTCTGACTCATCTTCTGAAGATCCTTCTTGACCTTGTCTATATCCCTCTTGGAAGTAAGTTCTTGAACTTTCCCCTTTCTCAATCAAAGGGATGAGGTTGTTGAGGCCCACAAGGTTGGTTGTTAACAATGGGAGATAATCCCCCAATGTGTATGTTGTGTTAGGATTGGCATATGGATCTTGTGCCAACCCATCCTTATTGCTTAGCCCTAGGCCTTGCATGTTTTCTACCAAGATGTCAAGGGGTAGAGGGTGGTTGAACCCTACTCCTGATTTATTGTATGGCATCTGATATCTTGGTTGAAAAAGAACGTGCACCCTTTGTTCATATCTGCCCAACCCATATCCATGGCAATTACATTGGCTAAGATATTTCAAAGCGAAGTTCGAGTTGGACAGATAGTTGACATTCTCAATAAAGGGCTCTTCGTCCTCTTCCTCTTGCAAGTAAGGTTCAATGCCATTGTTGAGGCCCCCATATACAAAATTTGTCTAATTTTGTGGGTAGCCCAAAGGGAAAATAGTGTCGATGGGGAGGCGAGGTCTCCCCATGTCCTACATGGACTCCAGCATGGGTGTTGCTACAATATTTTGTACTAGGTACTCCCCTAGGCCCGTATTGGCCATCTCAATGGTGATCGTTGGCGGTTGAGGGGGAGGGAATGGGAGTTCTTCCTGGGTCCACTCCAGGTTGGGTGAACCAGGTGTCTCGACTTCCATTCGACTGGGCACCTATTCGGTAGATATGGTTGATACGAATGGTGGTATCTCTTCCAAGGGCTTCTTCTCGTTGTCCTTCGGTGTGGCCACCGTAGGTGGTGTCGTTGGTGAAGGACCAGATGATGAATATGGGCCTGGTTGGTGATTTGATGGACTTAATAGCGACGATGTATGTGGAATCAAACCCTGTTTGGACGGGTTCAACTAAAAGTCCAAATGTGTCAATGGGAGGGTTGATTGTGGCATTAGTTGCACCGTATTGCAATACTTTAAGGGCTCTAAGTCTGTCAAGACTATATGCACTTGGAATTTGTATTTATACTTTAGGCATTGATGGGCTATCGAAGGGACACACTTCATGTCCCTAATCCAAGGCCAGCCCAATAAGATGTTGTAGGCCATATCACCTTCTAAGATGTGGCACAACGTAGGAATAGTCTTTTGTCCCACTTGGATGGGTAGGATAATTGTGCCAACCATCGAGCATATCGCATAATTGAATGCTCAGAGATTATAGGTGGAGGTCACAATGTGAGATGTTGGCAACTTGAGGTGTTTCAATGCTGTTGTTGTGATTATATTACTAGACGAGCCAGTGTCCACCAAAACCATCTTAAATGGATTTTCGTTGACCCGCGTAATGATGTGCAGGGGTGGATCCACCATATCACCAGTCATCGATTTTAGTTCATCTTCTCTAAAGGTGATGACTGGTTCTGTACATCATTTTACATGTCCAACAAAGTTATTGAAAGAGTTTGCTTCATGGGGTTGTAGCTCGATGGATTTGAGTATCTCCATTAGAGCCTCCCGATGGGGTGGTGATTGTTGGATGAGCTCATATATGGAGAGCCTAGCTGATGTGGTCCTTAAACTTTGGGTAAGTTTAGTCCGAATCGTGGCCACTGGTCTAGGGGGGGTTGCGTTGGGTGCTGTTGAGGTTGTGACGTTAATGGAACCTCTCTTGTAGCTACAGCGGGGGTAGCTATGCTTGGGTACCTCTTGTTTCATTTCACTATGCTTATCATCCCTACATACCCCTACATGGGGTAGTTTTGTTTCACCTCATTGACCTATAGAGTCTTTGCCTGCACATCATGGGTAGGTAGGTAGTCTTTGAAGACCTCCATCTATTGGTTGCTTGGTGCTATGGTATTATCCACTACTAGCATCTTGTTGTCTATTAGGTCCTACACTAAGATTTTGAAATTCCAACACGCGTAAAGGTCATGTCATTTTTGTTGGTGAAATCTATAATATAGGTCTTCCCTATAGCCCTTGGGTTTTGGCATGTTGGGGTCTACGAGTTGACTTTATGGTAGGTTTATCAAGTTTACCATAGACAAATGGTCAAACAAGGAGTCTTTAGACTCTGTGAAGGGTGTGAATTATCGCCTAGAGTGACGCTACTGATTTTGCTCTTGCCTATGAATTTCCTTCAAATAGTTGTCAAGAGGGACTGCCTGATAATTAGCCTTTGGGGGTTGTGTCGTCTATGCAGGATTTGGTATGTTTATGGCAACCTGATTGACCGCAATGGGTTTTGGTTGCACAGACCCAGTTTTGGCATTTTTGGGCCACTCTTTCTTGCATGGCTTGGCAATATCGCCATCTTGTATCTTGATCTCCTCAATTATTATGGCTTGCACTAGGGCTTACTCGAGAGGGGCATATTGCTACAGCTACAATAGCACTGAGGTCGACCTTAGGTAGCTCTTTGAGAACATTTGGGTCAGGTCGGCCATAGGAGGGAGGTAAGGAAGCTTTGAAAGCAACGTCCTCCACCAATTTTTGTAAGCCGCCATTGTCTCTTCCTCATACTGCCTGAGGCTAGCTAGGTCTCTTAATGATGCCTTATTTTTGGTGTTGAAGGCAAAACATTCGAGGAACGCGTCCACTAGCTGGTCTAGGTTGTTGATGCTATGATTCGACAATTGGATAAACCAATCCGAGGCAGGGCCTACGAACGTGATTATAAATGTTCTTAGAAGCAAAGAATCATTGTCCTAAATTCCAAAGCATTGAATGAGGAATCTTGTCATGTGCTCTTGGGCATCTTCATCCCCTATAAATATTGCCAATTGAGGCATTTTGAAGTGTTCAGGGTATGGGGGTGCCGACAATAAAGGATGCACAGGGTTATTGCGGAGCTGGCATAAAGTGGGCTTTTGGGACACAGAAGTCTTGGTCTCCATAGACTCTAAGTGCTCTAGCAACGCTTTGTATGCATCGAAATATTTGATCTCTTCCTCCTTGGTTTGTTCCCATTGCGAATTACGAGGAACTGGAGGCTTATGGAGGGGTATCCGGATAGCGCCCTCCCTGCCTTGGTAGGGTGTTTCAACCTGCTCTTCTTCTTGCTCAAATTCCTCATAGGCTTCTTAAGGAGTTCCTGGGTGTGACCTATAAACATGGGTGGGTGCTCGAGGAGGGTGTCCATCATTGGCTCTAGGGGTGGCCTCCCGCTCAGGTCTAGGAGGTCTTAGAGGCAACACTTGATAAGGTCATGGAGACCTGTCTCACACCAAGGGGTTGGGCCTCTCATAAAGCTCTGTCTTATGTGTGTGAGGGGTTGGAATCCCCTCATGCATGATGTTGTGGAGCAACTCATCCATCTAACGTTGAATGCACTCTTTTCTAAGATGGTACAGGTGCTCTAACTATTGTTGATCTTGCTCTAACTATATGTTTGGCAAATGCCAAGTTGATTCATTCCACCGTCATAGGTCTAGGAGGCCTAGATGCCTCCCCTACATATCTATCTTGATCGTAGTGATTCGATATCTCTATAGGTCGCTTCCCTCTATCGAGGTTAGCGAGCATTCACCCGAGGCTCTGGCCTTAGTAGGTGATCCTAATAAATAGCAGGTGTGGAGGCACATTGTTGTCACATTATGTATTGAGTAATATAGTGGTTTTCCTCGTGCTATCTTTCATCTATGTGAAAGGGGCAGGCAGAGTTGGCTCGCCATGTCTGAAGAGCCTTGCGCTCTAGATTTTGCCTATCATTTCTGATGGTAATGAGGCATAGAGGAGGAATGATATAATCATGTGCCCCCTCTTTATGCACCCTATGTTGTTCTAGCACTTCCTCACATGGTGGCCACTCATAATGAGTGTCTAAGGGGGTCTTCCTATGTATGTACTCCTCCTGAAAGGGTATCTGTTGAATGGGAGTGCCCCTCGAAGGGGTGCCTCTATAGTCCTATTCTGTCATGGTATGATGTGGACTATTTTGGAGGTCAGGCCACCCAGGTGGTATGACCAAGTCCTTGGAGCTATAACGGAGGTGACTTGTGCCCCCTTGTACACTTTTTGTAGCTTCTGCCCGTGATTGGGCTTGGCTACGGGTGTACACCATGGTGGTTTTCCTCTAAAATATATGTAGATTTTTATCTTCTTTTATGATTTTTTGTTTTTGCTACACTAAACAAAAAGGACCACATAATCAAATAAATGCTTATCTCGTTTATATATTAAAGGTGTGCCCTAAATCTAGTTTAGTGTGTTTTGATTTTTGTTGTGCAAAACATTGTAACAAAAATTTTGTTGTACATGCAATATGAGGGCTATTATGTCTCCCAAAATGGTCACCCCTTCAATATACCACTACCATGCCATTATACCGAACCTCTCAATATACCCGCCCTTACGTGAGGGAAACTATTGGTACACGAGAGTAGAACAGTACGTGGAACATAGGCGGTACGAAAGGGGAATCGCTCTATTTTTGACACCTACCATAGAAGACTTATCCTCATGCGCTGGGAATCACCCCAGCTACACTTGGTCAAATTTCATTAGGATTTACATCTAGCAATAGTCATGATCGGGGTTATGTATGCAAAATTCAAGCCAAGGTGGTGATGAAATCCACTGTTGGTCTTGATCAAGTGTTGGGGTTTTATGACCAACTCCTTGATGTTTATATTATCATGTGGTGTGTGTGGTTATTTTTACTTGCGCAAAGAAAGAAAACATGTAGTAAAATTTTCCATCAAAGCAAATAAAATAGAAAAATCACAGAAACAGAGACAAAAAATTACAAAGAATGCTCAGAAAACCTACCTCTTCTCTGCCCACACCAGATGCCCTCGAATTTCTACTCAAAAATTGCACAGAGAGCTAATCATCCCGGGGTGGGATGAATAGCATATCTATATTCATCATAGGGTAGGATGAATGTCTATTCATCCCTAGGTGGCACAAATTCCAGTCTATATTCATCACAGGGTGGCATAAGCAAGTCCAGTGCCTAAAGGATTAACACCTGCAAGCAAAAATACTTAGTTTTTATCAAAAAATTGATCCCAAAATTAGGATACAGAGTCCCACAATGATCACCACTAAAAGCACTTGTATACAGAAGCACAGGCACACCGGGTGTGATGCAAACAAAAGTAGATGTAACGCTAAGTCCTACGAATGAACAAAGAACAAGTGCATGAAAAGGGAAAGCGAAGCATGAATGAAACGAGATATAAAGCAAAAGTAAAGTGCAGCTTATTTTATTAATTTTTCTTGAGATCAAGTTACAATACATCTCCCCCATTTTTAGGGGTTATGAGCATTTGATACAATTTTTACACCAATGGATGGTACGCTTCCCTTTGGGATATTTCGCGTGCCCACGTTTGAAATGGGTGGGCCAAACATCACCGCTACTTGCATGAATGCATCTATAATTCCTTGCTTCCTATTTGGTGTTGAGATCCTACATTCAAAGAAATAGCAAACGATTAATAGCACATGCGGATGGAGGGAAACATGAAATCCCCAAGGCGTCTAGTTAAAGCATACATGAAATAATTAAAACAATGGTCAAAACATATAAAAATAATATGAAACTTGAAAAAAAGCATGTAAAAATCATCATGAACACACTGCAAAAGGAACAGTCAAGAAATATGTCTGTAGATTTCTAATCGCTCCGGGGTGGGACGATTAGGACTGTCATAAAACACCTAAAAGTGACCTCCAAAATTTCCCATCCAAAGGCCTCAAAAACACCTAAAAACTTGTGGTTAGGTAAAATGGGGTATTTTGAGATGACCCAGAAGGTCGTATTCTATATATTCTTCTCTGATCACCCTATATCTGAAGGCACTCCCTGTATGTTAGTGAAAGCGTGAAACAATGAAAACATAGTCAAAACTTATCATAATGGAATGAAATTTTAATAGCAGCATATAGGACTGACATAAAACAATATGCAAAAGAAATAGTAGAGAAATCAGTTGTATATTTCTAATCATTTTGGGGTGGGGTGATTTGGACTGCAACAGTGTAAGGGGTGCTTAAGGGCAGGACGCCCACTGTTTGGGGATTGGTTTTGACACCAATACACTTGGGATGGGTCCAAAAAATCCTAGGGGGTTGTGTAGGCAAATTTGGTGTGGTATTGTGGCCAATTTTTTGGGTTTTGGGTGCAGATTGTGCTCCTAATGTTCACCCGATAACATCCCTTCCAAAAGAGAGATCAAGGATGTAGGAAGCACAAATGGGGGTGAGGGTATAATTGGGAAGAACTATGTTGCTCCAAATGCTCCTACTCTCTTATTTTTGGGGTGAGAAGACTCACCATTTTATATACCTGAAGGTCAAATTTGAATGTGCATGTAGAGGCGCCACTTGGCCATCATGCCTTATCAGGGGAGAGAAGATTCCTCCTTGATTAAGGGCTCCATGACTACCTATTTGAGATTTGAAATGCTCACTCACACTCCCATGCATTGAAGGTGGAGTTGAGTGGCAGATATGTGCTACCATTTGTCAAGGTTTGACTTTTGCCCATCAAACCTGCTATTCGCCCCACCCTGGAGCGATTGCTGATAATCATCTCGAGGTGGGGCGAATAGCATTCTAATCACCCTAGGGTGGAACGAGTAAGGATCAGGGTGCTTGAAAGGTGCCAAATTGACCTTTGACCTTCCAAAACTACTTTGGGAGTGGTTAGGACCACTGTTTAACCTTTGGGGGCTGCCCTAGGGGCTATGTATGCCAATTCGGTTAGTGCTTGTAGCCACATGATCAGATTGATGTTGTTTTTGTGTCTACAAGATACTACACTGACCCAAATATGATTTATTGACATGGCCTAGATCTGCACCATATCGAGTCATGCTTAGATTTTTTG
The DNA here is from genome assembly GCA_028583015.1 of Wollemia nobilis. NCBI lineage: Eukaryota > Viridiplantae > Streptophyta > Pinopsida > Araucariales > Araucariaceae > Wollemia > Wollemia nobilis. Next base: position 375,497 of record JAQPPZ010003646.1, on the reverse strand, counting down.
CTACATCTAGTCCCTTTATTTCTATTGACCCTCTCTACTCAACCACCCTGTTGTCCACGTGATGGATTTTTCCATTGAGATATCCTAACATGAAATCATGCCGAGTAGACATCATGGGTATAAGAGACCCTACCTTATTGGGAAGTGACTTTTGCATCACATGTGCACTTATAAGATTCCCTTTTATCTCTTATATGACCTTTGACTATACATCGAATTACCAATGGCTATAATCCTAGACTGGATACCTCCTCTACTATGTCGGGTCCTCAAAATCCAACTAGGCCTTTCTGGAAATAATTCTTATGGTGCCTTATTTCTTTTATATTATGCTCTCTTTTTCAACTTCCAAGATTTGGACTAGAACATTGGGAACTTTCCAGTCTCCAGTCAAGAATGAATATTCTGGTGTTCTTGAAACTTTATCATTTCTTTGATTCGGTCCTCATTATGTTATTGGTCTTTTGGGACTCCACCGGGTTCTAATCGGGTGCAATTGTTTAGACACCCTCAGTCCTAGATCTATTTTTCACTTCTACACATGTCATGCTTTTGAGCGCTAATCAAGATCCCATCGGGTATGAAATTTTTGGCATTATATGGAATTGGGCACAGAACTTAGAATTGGTTGGGTTTCAACTAGCATAGATATTCGGGTGCTCTAGTGACTTGGTCATTCTCCTAATTGAGAATTTTGGGGGTTTTCGGGCTCCGATCAAGCTTAATAACTTTGGCCTCCTTAAAACTTAACCAATTTATTATCTTGGTGAAGGCTAGGCATTTAAGATACCACTTAGTTTTGGTTGGGTATAAATGTTCTTGCAATCCCTATACTTGACCATTTCATCCTTCTTTATCATAATATCGAGCTCTGGATATTGTAGATGTTCTAATATTATTAATATTTAGTTCATTTTACCACATCCATACATACTAAATATTTAGGGTCCCGTTGGGTGCAAGTCTACTGGTCCACTCTTGACATAAGACATTTTATCCACTTTGCTCTTATCAGGATTCAATTGGTGGATGAGAAATTGGTGCCACACTGAGAGTTTGATCTGTTACAAACCTTCCAACATCTTGGATAGATAGCCACTCTAGCTAGAGTTTATCTTCTGGTAGCATGAGTTGATATGCATTGTCCTAGTACCGTAATTCTAACACCCTCAAGTCTTGCTCAATTTGCCTTGGTCACCTTTTGATGTCGTAGTGAACATCAATGCGTTCCTAGTTCATAGTTGCAGAAATTTGAATGTTTATATTTATTTTGGACTTTGATAAGATATAGAAAATGTAGGAAGTTCAAGGGGCATCCCTTTAATAACTTGTTCACTCAACTCTGCTTTTGGCAATGCTTTTTAACTTGTAGACAAAATTTGTTGATGATCTCTGGTTTTATTTACAAAAAGGTAAACCTAATATATAGCTACTAGTAGTCAAGTGTGGGTAGGTGCAAAAAATACCCACAATATTTTTTTATGGAGGGCTAGGAAAAATAATATTCAAAACTTCAAGGATGGTCATGAACATGAAAGGTGTGGCCCTTTTTAATTTGAGATAGAGAGAGATAGTCTATATGTAAGTATGAAAAAGAGTGAGTGAGTTTGAGAGTGAGAAAAAGAGCAAGTGAGAGAGAGAGAGGAGGCAATAGGGTGAGGACAAGAGGAAGATAGATGTTGAGATATTTTATGTGTGTGTGTGCACACATGTGCATGTATGTGTGAGAGAGTTTATATTCATGTAGTGAAGCACATAACTAATATATTTTCTCAAGATATGTGGTTTTGTAGCCATGGTTATGTTAATATATTTTAGTTATATAAGATTTTGCATCTCCATTTGGTTAGGGGTAGGAGAAATTTGTATAAAGTAGGGCGTAGACGGATATAGACATATTTTTATAAGAAATAAGTAATGTTTGGACTAGAAGCCTACTCTAAGGGAACCTCCAAGATCACATTACTACCATTTAAAATCAAAAGGTGAAGTGGAATATTCTATAGTTCGTGAACCTCCAAAATGACATTTAAATTTGAAAATCAAAAGAGGTGTAGTGCGTGAGGGTGAACCATATAAATAGTAGAATGTGTGCATTCTACAATGAACAACCAAAATATTACTATTTAACTCTACAATTTATTCATTGATATTTCCATCCCCAAGAGCACAATTTATTCGTTGATATTTCCATCCTCGAGAGCAACCGTCACATGTACATTTATTTCATTTTGCATCCATGAAAAAGGGTATCCCAGAGAATGGTGTGCTTGAAATTGCACCAAAAATAATATGGTCAGAGCCTACACTAGAATCTCCATAATTAAAACCCTAAAAATAAATTTTAAATACTTTGGAGGTATTCCTCAGTTCTCATCTCTTTTTGAATAGGTGATCCATAAGCTTGGATCGATTGGTGTAGTGGTCCTTGACCCAGTAGTTTCCCACTTTGAATTGACCAAACATAAAATTGTCAGGGCTAAATATCTTTCCATAACAGCCTGACCTTATGTAGACCATGGTGCTAATTGTCAGGTGCAAATATTTGGCCATAAGGGCCTGACCTCATCAAGACCATGGTGCCTAGATATAGATTAATCAGAGCAGTCCAAGGAACAAAGAAAATATGATGGGGTAGGACCAAGTACTGGAGAGGATCAATAGGATATTGGAATATGAAATATATGTTTAAATATATATATATGTGTGTGTGTGTGTGTGTGTGTGTGTATTTTTCAGCCTATGTTTACCTAATGTACTATATATCATACCGTAGCAAATATGTGTCAAAAAAAGCATGGAAGAGAAGAAAGTTCCATTAATGACTATCTGCCTCTGTGAAATCACTCTAATGTATTGAATGATAGGAGAAAGACCTTTAGGATAATGGTGCGGGCTCAAAGTTTTGAAGGTAAGTAGGAATGTGCTAAGGAGAGTGTGGATGCCATCAACGACTATGTGACAATAACAACATTATCAATGAGAGCATGGAAGAGAATAAAGTGCCATCAATGACTGTGTGCCAACTAGCATCAAAGGGAAGAAAGTGTCATCAACAACTATGTGCCAACTAGCGTGGAAGGGAAGAAAGTTCCATCAATGTCTATGTGCCAACTAGCATGGAAGGAAATAAAACACCATCAATGATTATGTTGTAATAAGATCATGCGAGAGAAGAAAGTGCCATCAACCATAAGCCCTTGCACTTGGACTAGAAAAAATGTAAAACTAACTAGTTATGGCACTATGGAGGAAATTCCAAACATATGATGAAGGCAATGCTACAATTTTTATGGATTTCTCTTAATGACTGTAGAAATGCCTTGTTGGTGGTTTTGACCTAGAGTGGCAGCATCCAAAATTTGGGCAACATTTGATAGTCTGTTGATGGCTAATATATGAGTTCTAGCATTAAAATATTGCATGAATGTGATAGTAGCCATTTCTACAATTTAAACCTTTGGGAATATTTCGATGAGCTCCTAAAAAAAATTTGGCTGCCATCCACTGCTTCGTGTATGAAAAGTGTGAAGCAACTCTCTTCTTGGTGGGGAACATCTTCGTCTACATGATAAATATTGTAAGATTAAGTTATATTATTATGAAAATTTATTACAAACATGAAAGTATTATCATTCAATCAAGAAATCTCATATTTATCCATGACTCAACTTTAATTACTTATTTTTTAAATAATTTTGTTTTAAATATTTTACATTATATAAATTTAATGTTGTTTAAAAAAATTAAAATTTTTACTTTTTACGATGTTTTTATTTTTATTTTTTTGGTATGTTTGGTTTGGTTTGAACTCTTGGTGTTGTCCAAATTTGAACCTTGGTGTGAGTTACATCACCCAGATGTTAAAATCATTCATCCAAGAACTGATTTCCACACCATAATGACAATACTACAATGTTTGACATTTTATAAATTTTTATTATAGTGCAAATACTGTAATGTTTATGATTTCATTATAATCAATAACATACTTAACATCTATAAGGTTATAGGTTATATAATACAATATTTAAGGAGAATGTTATTAACCCAATATATGGCTATCCAACCATACTTTTGTTACCAGAGCATGGTGTACAACCCTACCTCAAGTATTCGAACCTTAATTCCCTATTTAGAGTTCCAAAATATCTACAATTAGCCTATTGGGGTTGTACATTAAACGTATATATGATATATTTTTTTTAATATTTCAAATTAACTAGGTTAGACTATGATTTCTTAAATATATTTATGGGTTCTATATTATAAAATAAAAATCATTGACTTTTGCATGTTAAGTTAGAATATATACTAAATTTCCATGTGAGAAAATCATTGAGTTGATACCCATTATTTTCAAGTAATTAATTGAAGGAGATCCATTTATTTTTGGCAATAACATTTTAATAGCAGTATGTGATTTCAACATTGGCCATGGATCCGATGTTCTCTAATTTTTATTTTTGAATAGACAAATGATTCAATTAGAAAGGATAAAAAATATGTTTTAAGATAAATAATAAGAATTAGTGACATAAATAGTAGCAAAACTCATGTTTGACATTTGATATTTGAATTCATACTATCTTTAGAATAAATGTATGGAAGCAATATATGTAATAATTGATATTTGTGTAATATTACATACAATTCAAACCTCATCATTTCTATTAATGCTAAATAATATTTGTGGAAGAAATATATGTAATATATATATTAGTGCTCTCTTTATGGTTGAAATTTGCTCTAGGAGATACACTCCGTCTACTTTCTCTCTAAATATTTGTACAAACAAGGTAGCAGATTGGTCCTAGCCATCAATTAAGTGAGTTTGAAGCATGACATACCATTCATAATCCTTAACCATGAATGTTGCAACCAATAATTTTAGAGCCATATTTCACTCTATTATATTATGAAATGCACATAGGCTCACCATAGGGTTCGGATGTTTGATTGAAATTGTTGTGTCTTACCTAGTGTAGTATGGGAGAGTTTTCAACATAGATGTTGGCATTTCATCTTATATTCTAGGTATATTAGGAGGTCTCATTGAACCATTAACACTCTGAGTAGAGAATACTATGCCTTTATCTCTTCTTCTTGAAATGGTATCAAGCAATAGGAATAATGCCTAACTATTAACAACAACTAAGGATTTGGTGGTAGGTATTTCTCTCATAAAATTTTGGGTTCTATATTTTAAGTGAAGGTGCTAGATAGATATAACATTTATTGAGCATTCTAAATCCTTGGATACTTAATTAGGTTTGTTATTTCCATCTACTTATTTTTGAGAATTTTTAAAGTTTGAGCATGGTATACATAATATTAATGCTAGTTTGAAGCTATAATAAAAATGCATTGAGAGATAAAATAAAATATATTAAATAATTATTTGATTTTAAAAAGAAAACATGTGCAAAGCAATGTTGAATGAGGATATAAATTATGGAGCGAATTGTAATATTGTATTGATGAAATAACTAAATTAGAATGTGGTAAACCAATATAGGCTACCTTTCTTTTGATGAAATAATGAAATTATAAGTTACATTTCTTTTTTATTTAAAATATAATTTTCAATGACATCTTTGAATAGTAAAGAAATGAAAAGATATTTATTTTTTAATTAAAAAAAATTAAAATAAAATTTGCACTTCACTTTTTATATATTAACATCTCTTATTTCCATATGATCCTTTTACTCGAAGAAATCATCTTATTATAAAAACGTGTACTATGATAGACTATCCTACTTTAGGAATATATGACAATACAAATCTCTAAATTTAGGGTGCATCAATATGATTAAAAGTTATTCATCATATGAATTATTAAAAAAATTTATTATTAAAATGATGTATGCAATTCTTGAAAATATATTTGTGTTGGTTATCTTCTAACATCTAATAAAATACATAATTTTAGTGAAATATGTATAAATATTCTTATAAAAATATATGTATCATATTAAATGAATGATGTTACAAATTTCAATTAACAAAAAATTAAAAATACTATAAACCTTAAAGATAATTTTTTTCCAACCTAGAATGTGGCTTCCTCCTTCCTATGTGGAGGCGGTAGCACCTTCCATGTTGGATGATATAGAACTAGGCTTCCTGTGTGGAGGTGGTAGACAAATTCTAGTGCCCTTGTGATCCACCCTATGGGTTGGCCGAATCGGGTTCTCCGCGAAGTTGCACCCAAGGTAGCTTGTGCTGCAACTGGTGCAAGTCTCCATTGTGCAGATGACCAGCTTCTCCTTTCCAAAGGTGCAGCACCCAGGAGAGGCAGTATGTTGGGGTGCTTGAAGTTGAGGGGTGTGTAGCTCTGACATGGCATTCTCCTCATCATAATCCTTGACCTATTCGAAGACCTTAAATGTCACAAGTGGCTTTTCAGATAATACCGGTGCTATGTGGCATCCTCACTCGTTGATCAGTGCCCACATCCATGTCGAATGAGAAGAGTTGGACCCTATTTGACAATGGAGCTGGGTGCTCCATCCTAAATGGGTAGCGTGATGGGGACTTCCAGGCTCGAGGCTGCCGCAGACTTCCAGGCTCGAGGCTGCCGCAATTGCGGTTAAGATAAGCTCCACCGCATCCACAAAGGAGATGGAGATAAGGGCTATCATCAGTTTTGTTAGCTCATTGGACAATCATGTAAATGGTATTTGCTATCATTTATTATTTTTTCATTTTGTTTATTTTTAGTTTTTTAATATATGCTTATATTTTTTAATATTTTTTTTAAATATAATCATCTTTTAATATGTGTTATTATATGATTAGGTTGTTATTATAAAAGAAAAATTATAAGTTTTTAAATTAAAAATTGTTAACATTTATTATATATATATAATATATTTCAATAATAAATGTAATATGAGGTTTTAAACTTTATATCAATAGTATTAAATTGTTTATTGAATGTATGTTTTTCAACTTCATAACTTGTATAAAGTTTTGTTTATGAATTCAATTTGCTATTTGGTAGCTTTGCCTTTGAAGGCTTGGGTCCTTTTAGCCAACTTGTGCGGCCACCACTACAATCAATAATTTTGGACTACATAAAAAAATATAGAAATATACCCTAAGGCATTATTACGTTATATACAAGAGAATAAATATAAACAAACAAATACACAAATAAATTATAACGTTATATACAATAGAATAAATATAAACAAACAAATACAAATACATTGTCATGTTATATACAATAGAATAAATATAAACAAACAAATACACAAATAATGCACACAATCGCATGTTACAAAAAATTATAATCAAAATAAATATCCTGAAAAAAATAATAGAATAAAAAATAATATATAAATATAGACACATTTTTCATCTTTGCAACCTCAAAGAGAGTATCTTCAATTTTTGGTGTATATGCATCTTCCTAACAACCATCTCACCCTAACAGGAGATTTTGAAAACCTCTTTAATCTCAACATCTTTGGAAAAACTTCCAGTGTAATCTCATGGTCAAAAACATCATCAGGTTTGGCGAATTTACATTCCATAGCTTGAGTTCTTGCAGCTCCCCTATGCTACCATCACTAGAGCCAAAATACCTCCTATCATCGCCTTAATTTCTAAAGGCATGAAATGGTTACCATAATCTTCCAATGGCCTAAGAAAACTAGTGATAGCCCATATATCCATCTCCTATGCAATGGCCATGGAGGTCATCTTAGCCATAGAGATGAGAGGGGCAGTGATGAGCACATCTAACCACAAAGGAGAGGGTAGTCCCTAGATCACCCAACTCATTTAGGATGGAGCACCTTACCCCATAATTGAATAGGGGCCTCGTCCAAACTGATAGTTCTACTTTGATGCATTGGTCAACACAAGGCACGAGTAGAATATTGAGTATGTCATATCAAAACGTCTACACAACAGGTACCTACATCGATGTTTGCATAATTTGCCTAGAGTGCAACCTACTAGGGAACCTATTTTGGTCATGTGGATGTAGGTCATCTTAGTTGTAGTGATCGAAGGTCATTGGTGAATGCACATGGTCATAAGGAAGCAGTTGGTGCCTAAAATACCATACCCATTTAGGATGGAGCACCCCTTACCATCATTGAATAGGTATTCAACCTAACCCTTATCCATCAACATGAAGGTTAATGCTAGGCAGTGAGTGATATGTTGATGATGACACATCAGAGCATCTACAAAATAGTGACCTACATGAATGGCTGCACAAGCTACTGGGATGCAACCTATTGGAGAAACTGATTCGATCATATGTGAGCTTGTGAAAGAAAAATTTTATATGGAAGCACCATATTGTTCAATGGATATCGGGCTAGGGTGAGGGCATGAGTTGGTTCATGAAGTTACAACCTGTTGGGGAATAAGTTTGGCCATGTGGGAGCCCGAAGAAGACAAAAAATAAGATGGAAGAACCATGTGGTTCCATAGCTATTGGGTGAGTGCATCAGTTGGATCGTGAGTGCACTCAAGCTACCTTGTGTGCACCCCACCAAGGAACTTGATTCGGACATGTGGGAGCCTATAGAAAAAATATAATATAAAATCACCATGTTTCTATATGGCTATCAAGTGTGTGTATGGGCTAGATTATGAGGGTGTTCAAGCTACCTAGTGTGTAACCTATCGAGAACCCTAATCATGTGGGAGCCCTTAGAAGCAAAAAATGAGATAAAAGCACAATGCAATTCCATGGCTATAGGGCAATATCCTAGGGTAGATCATGAGAGAGATGCAATTTGTATACCATGGGTTCTTGAGATCTTCCAAAAATGAAGTGATCTCCACCATTGTTAGGGTTGAGTGAGAGTTTGTCATCAAGAGGAAGATACCCTTTTCCAGGGTAGAAAAATGAATCAACTTATAAAGAAAGAAATGTACACCCATTGCTCTGGGGTATGGAAAATATCAACATGTAAATTGTAAATTTAAACAATAACAATCACAATGTAAATCCTATGTATTTTATTTATGAGACAACATTGATGAAGATGCTCTTTTCCACTAATGTAAATTAAAATAAATGTACATGTGATGGTTGTTGAGTGATCATTGCTCTCGAGAAACCAGTAAATTGTGCTCTTAGGGATGGCAAGATCAATAGGTAAATTGTAGAGTTAAATGGTAATGGTCGCGTTGTTCATTATAGAACACACATATTATATTATCTAGTTTTTTTGCCCTCACCCATTTTACCTATTTTTATTTTCAAATTTAAATATCAATTTTAAGGTGCACGTATTATAGAACCTTTCGCTTCATCTTTTGATTTTAAATAGTAGCAATGCGAGCTTGGAGGTGCCCATAGAGTAGGCTTCTAGCCTAAACATTATTTATTTCTTATAAAAATATGTCATTGCCCCTCTATGCTTTACTTTCTACAAATTTATCCTACCCATACTCTTAGGCTACATATTTCATCTATATTGTTGCTATTTGTATAGTAGGCATGCTCTAGTCCAAAAACGTTTCATATATTTTATTTATTTATTACTATTAAAAGAAAGGAGCATGAATGTGATGTTCCATGTGAAAGAAATATGGAAATAGCATTCAATTAATTTTTGATGTGGTGTCTTATTCCCTTACAAGTGAAGTGAATTTGTTAGATGTTTCAATCAATAATTCTAGAAAATAACAATAATGGTGATAGTAACATGGTATACATAATTATAGCTATGGTATACATAATTTTATGCTAGTTTGAAGGTATATTAAAAGTGAATGGAGATATAAAAAAAATATTAATTAATAATTAAATTTAAAAAATAAAAACATGTGCAAATCAATGTTGAATGATGATATAAATTATGGAGTGAATTGGAATATTGTATTTATAAAATAACTATCCTAGAGTATGATAAGCCACTATAGAATTTATGATAAATAATATTGTAGAATTGAAAGAATATGAAGGCCTAAGTTACATTTTTATATCCTTGTAGAACTATGTTAGATAAAACTCCTATTAAACTAAGCATATTCCTTGTGATATTATTAATATGTACTCCTATAATGTGTGCATTCTGTAATGAAAAAGCTCATTGTTACTGTTTAACTCTACAATTTACTTGTCGATATTTCTATCCCCAAGAGCACAATTTACTCGTTGATCTTTCCATACTTGAGAGCAATGGTCACTCAACAATTGTTTCATGTATATTTCTTTCATTTTGCATCCATGAAAAAGGGTATTTTCATATCTATTTTATCGTAAATAAATAAAATGGATTTACATTGTGATAATGATAGTTTATATCTAGAATTTTCTCATTGATATTTTGCATGTCCCAAAGCAATAATTGTACATTTCTTTCTTTATAAGTTGGGTTATTTTGCTACCTTGGAAAAGAGCATCTTCCTCTTGATGACCAACTCTGGCTCAACCCTAATGATGGTCAAGAACACTTCATTGTTAGAATATCTCAAGAACCCATGGAGAAAAAATGTCATCACCCTCGCAATACAACCCATGAAATTACCCTATTGCCATGGAATCACATTGTGCTTATGTCTCATTTTTTGCTTCTGCAGGCTCACACATGGTCGAGGTTCCCGACAGGTTGCACACCAAGCAGATTAAATACCATCATGATCCAACCCATGCACATGTCCAATAGCCATTGAACCACATGGTGCTTTCATATCATTTTTTGTTTCTATAGTCTCCCACATGGTCGAATCAAGTTCACTCATGGGGTACACACTAGGAAACGTGAGCACCCACAAGGTGCTTCCATATTCTTATTTTGCTTGTTTAAGCTCCCACATGGTCAAAATTATTTCCCATCGGGTTACACATAAGGTAGCTTGAGTGTCTTCATGATCCAAATCATTCCCTCACCCTTTCAAAATAGCCATAGAACCACATTGTCCTTCCATCTAATGTTTTGCTTCTCCAAGCTCCCACAAGGCTTAATCGGGATGGGTTGCACCCCTAGTAGCTTATGCAGCCACTAGAGTAGGTCACTGTTGTGTAGATATTCTGATGTGTCATCATAAAAATATCACTCCCTACCTAGCATTGATATTTGTGTTGAAGGAAAAGGGTCGTGCCAGTCCCCTATTCGACGATGGAAAGGGTACTCCATCCTAAATGTGTAGGATGATCTAGGGACCACCCACTCCTTTGTGGCCAGGTGCACTTACCAATGCCCCTTTGATCACTACGGCTAAGATGACTTACATCCACATGGTCAAATAAGGTTCCTTGGTATATTGCACTCTAGGCCAGGTGTGCTCGTTGTTGCCTCTCTCATCACTTCGGCTAAGATGACCTCTATGGCCATTGTATAGGAGATGGAGATATGGGCTATAATAGATTTGGTTAGGCCATGGGAAAATAATTTCAACCATCCCATGCCCCTAGAAATTAGGATGATGATAGAAGGTATTTTGGCTATGGCAATGGCAGAGCAGGGGAGCTGTAAGGACTCAACCCATTGAATGTAAAGTCACCAAACTTGACGATGTTTTTGACAATGAGATTGCATTGGAATTTTTTCCAAAGTATGTGATCCCGAGGAGCGTGTACCGTAGCCCCTGCTTGTAGTTTAATTAATTATTATATCAAATGGAAAATCACACAAAGCAGTATGAATAACTTAGAAATAAAAATAACAAATAAAGATCATTTTTTTATTAATCTCAACAATGAATCCGGTTACATATTCATCCCTCTGAGGGATACCCAATTTTTGATACAACCAGTTACAAGTAGAACACATGGTGGATAAATCCCCTTGAAAAGGGGATGGTGCACCTTTGCAGGGCTCTCGATCTCACACACCAAACTATCCGAGGTATTATAGATGCCTCCTTCTCTTGATTTCATCTTGGAGGGATCTCATGCTCTGGATACTTGGAACTGATCCTATGAACCTGTATCTGTGTGTATGGAAACAATAGAGCACAATAAGTAGAACGGGAAGCCTCCCTAGATGAGGTATTTTTGTTAGCAAATACGATAATCTAGATAAATAAGCATAATGTGCATTGAAATATAGCAGATCTAAGAAATAGGCATATGAAAATAAAAAATATTAATCTAAATACAATGAAAGATTTAGATCTATGCTAAAGCCATGTAAATTAAATAATGATAAGTAAATATCTATTACTTAGAAAAAAAGAATTTACCATTTTAAAACTTGGCTATGTTTGACTTAAAGGTTACCTCAGGTATTATGGGTTGTGACCGTCAATCTCTTTGCTCAAATTGATGTTCAAGGGTCACCGGGTGTGTCTTCTACACTGATGGGTGGTGGAAAATGATGGATCTGAATACTGATGCATGGATGTGGCTCAGTCGAATGATGCTCTAATGCTCCTTAAAGGTACGTATATTGGCTCTCCATTTTGATAGGGCTCTGATGCACACAATTTGAACTTTATATCTCTCATTTGCCTTCCTATAAGTCTGCATATGTAGCCTTCCAAGTTTCATATCTAGATCTAGGGCTTGGATTCCTAGGGAAGCCAAGCTCTAGATTTGCATGCCAATCGATTGTCCCAGAGGGAAGGTTCAATATTAACTTGGCATGGAAGGGGCAATTAGGAGGAACTCTATGAGTTCCTCATCGAGATACTTTTGAACTAAATATAAACTGCCATTACTACCTGTGATTTGGGTAATCCCTCATGAAAGTTCATGTTTTAGTGCTATCTATTGTCATTAGTAGTTGCTAGTTATGGTTGCTCTCAGCTTGAGTGGCCAGGATTGGTGGCTACTCTGGTTGATAGAGGCCAAGCCTAAATGGGCTAGAAATATCCCTTTTGAGTGGTTAGGACCACTGCTAGCTCTTATAAAGGTCCAAGATTAGTCATATGGTCTGTGGATGTGCCCATATGAGTAGTATCCTAAACATGACACTTTTTTTTTTTTTTTTTTGTATTTACATGGTGGAATCGGTAGTCGCCATGAATCCGGGCAGGCTGTCCATATTTTATGGCCGCCACAGTATTCTGCGTTGTCCACCCCGAAAGCTGCCACATAGATCTTCGCGTAGTCCGCCCCTATAACCACCATGCCACAATCATTTTAAACCTTTTACTCCGCTGAAAGCACCAGGAAAGGGACAAGTGTTCAGTCTGGTGAGGCCCGAGATTTGAAACTTGGACCTCCTCCCCCCTTATGGGGTTTGGATGAACCAATTGGTCTACACCTCGGACCTTAAACATGACACATTTTAGGTGTCTACAAATACCTCTTTTTGGGATGCATTGTGGGAAAACACAATGTGGAGTAAAAATAGACCACCCAGGACCACATTCTAGGGTGTGTGATGATCATTGATCTGATCAACATTGGATGCCCTAGTCGTTATAAAGGATACATATCCTTGAATCATTGCTTCTAACATAATGGAAGGCTTAAATTTACAAAATCTTGCACTCATTCATAAAACAATCGAGTAGCTTCAATGTTACTATAGATCCAAAAGGAGGAGAGCTACAAACTTAACTGTCATGTTTGATTTTTTCCCCAGCAAAGGGTAAGCTTATAATAGTTGTTGGCAATGATTTGTAAGATGAACACAATTTGGTATGATCGAGTGATCCTTTGTTGATTTTAATTATGATTGTTTGAAATTTTTAACTACCTCCTCAAGCAACGAGTTGATTAGGGAAGGACAATGAATGAAGCGATGAGTCACTTGACCAAAATGATTTATTTAGATCCTTTTTAGAGGGTCACTTTATTATATGGTATATCCCATTGCAGGTATGATTTCAACAATTAATATTAATTGTACATCTCTATCCCATGGAGCAGTTTTATTGCAAGGGCCTTCTTAGAGAATCATGATGATAGCAATTCCATTTAAATCTTGTGTTGAATCACTATACGGTAAAATTTATATGCCCTAATCATAGAAATATCATACATTATTGCATCATTGCCTTCGATGATTTGAGGAACTTGATTTATGGTAAGCTTAAGTCAAAATCCTAGCCTTAGCAGCACTTAGGATATAATCTTAAGTCTAATTCTAGCCTTTAATACAATTAGGAGATAAGTTTAAGTCTAATCCTAGCCTTGGCGATAGTTAGGAGATAAGATTAAGTCAAACCCTAGCCTTGGTGGCAATTAGGAGATAAGCTTAAGTCAAATCCTAGCCTTGGCGACAATTAGGAGACAGGCTTAAGTCTAATCCTAGCCTTGGTGGCAATTAGGAGATAAGCTTAAGTCAAATCCTAGCCTTGGCGGTAATTAGGAGATAAGCTTAAGTCAAATCCTAGCCTTGGCAATAATTAGGAGATAAGTTTAAGTCAAATCCTAGCCTTGATGGCAATTAGAAGATAATCTTAAGTCAAATCCTAGCCTTGGTAGCAATTAGAAGATAAGATTAAATCAAATCCTCGACTTGGCGACAATTAGGAGACAATATTAAGTCAAATCCTAGCCTTGATGGCAATTAGGAGACTAGCTACCTGGTTTGCTTGAATTTGCTTTTGATCTTTTGTTTATTTTTTCCAAGCAATGACAGTGCATGATTGTCTTCAACAATGATTCTTGAATGAATGCACAAATCTATGATTAAGCATTTAATTATCAATTTGGATTATACATGTTATTATGACAAATGGGGTTAGAAAATGCCATTGGGACATTTTGTGTGACCAAAGGGTTTATGGATACCTTTGGGCCTTTTTGTGTGACCAAAGGGTTTATCATACCTTTGGAGCCTTTATGTGACCAAAGGGTTTATGGATATCTTTGGAGCATTTTGGGTTGACCAAAGGGTTTATGGATACCTTTGGAGCATTTTGGATTAACTAGCCGGTTTATGGATACCTTTGGAGCATTTTGGATTGACCAAAGGGTTTATGGATACCTTTTGAGCATTTTGGGTTGACCAAAGGGTTTATGGATGCCTTTGGAATATTTTGTGTTGACCAAAGGGTTTATGGATGCCTTTGGAACATTTTGTGTTGACCAAAAGGTTTACAGATATCTTTAGAGCGTTTTGGGTTGACCAAAGGGTTTATGGATACCTTTGGAGCATTTTGGGTTGACCAAAGGGTTTATGGATACCTTTGGAGTGTTTTGGGTTGACCAAAGAGTTTATGGATACCTTTGGAGCATTTTGGGTTGACCAAAGGATTTATGGATAACTTTGGAGTGTTTTGGGTTGACAAAAGGGTTTATGGATACATTTGGAGCATTTTGGGAGTTGACCAAAGGGTTTATAGATACCTTTGGAGCATTTTGGATTGACCAAAGGGTTTATGGATACCTTTGGAGTGTTTTGGATTTACCAAAGGGTTTATGGATACCTTTGGAGCATTTTGGGTTGACCAAAGGGTTTATAAATACCTTTGGAGCATTTTGGGTTGACCTAAGGGTTTATAGATACCTTTGGAGCGTTTTGGGTTCATCAAAGGGTTTATGGATACCTTTGGAGTGTTTTGGGTTGACCAAAGGATTTATGGATACCTTTGGAACATTTTGGGCTGACCAAAGGGTTTATGGATACCTTTGGAGCATTTTGGGTTGACCAAAGGCTTTATGGATACATTTCGAGCATTTTGGGTTGACCAAAGGATTTATGGATACCTTTGGAGTGTTGTGGGTTTTGACCAAAGGGTTTATGGATACATTTGGAGCATTTTTGGAGCTGACCAAAGGGGGTTATGATGATAAAATCGAGAACTATCTGGAGAGATTGCATTGCGTAAAATATATACTGGTTACAATGCCGGGAATAGCACACCGGCGTAAACTGATCTGTTACAGGAGTTGTAACAGCAGTCCTAAATAATGTAATACATACAAAGTACGCTAAAAATACAAAGTACGCTAACATCCCCATTTATTACATTATTTGGGTAATGTAATAACTAATAGCTATACTAACATCCCCTTACATCATTTTGCAATACAAAGTGAGCTGCGAAACAATTCAAATTTGACACGTCCAAGTGCCTTAGTGCAAATGTCTGCAACTTGAGCATCGGTGGGAATGTGCTGAAGCTGAATTCGGTGTTTTGGAACTTCATCTCGAATGAAATGACATTGTGTGTCAATGTGCTTTGTTCTTTCATGATGCACTGGATTCTTGACGAGGTTCAGAACACCCTGATTATCGCAAAACAAGTGTATTGGAGATTTTGATGGATGGCCCATACTTGTAAGAATGCGACGTAACCATATCACTTCGCACACAGCTTCATGTGTGGCACGATATTCTGCCTCTGTTGATGAAATAGCAACCACTTGTTGCTTCTTGCTGTGCCAAGAGACAGGACCGGATCCCAGATGAAAAATGTATCCAGAAGTTGACTTGCGATCATCAATTGATCCGGCATAGTCAGAGTCCGTGTATCCTTGCAAGAAGAATTTGTTGTTCCTATTGTATTCTAGGCCATATTCCATAGTACCACGGACATAGTGAAGAAAACATTTTGCTGCTTTCCAATGAGTGGTCTTAGGCTCCTGCATGAAACTCGAAAGATAGTTGACAGCAAATACGAGATCTGGCCTAGTATTGGTCAGATATATGAGACTCCCAATCAACTGTCGATAGAGAGTACCATCTACCTGAGGTGAATCATCATATCGTGATAACTGAAGTCCATTCTCCATTGGAGTTGCCATTGGCTTGTAATCAGTCATGCAATATTTTTCCAGCAATGTCTTGGCATATTTTTTCTAAGACACTTTGATGGAGTGCTCCTTCTGGCTGAATTCCAGACCAAGACAATAATGGAGAAGTACGAGATCTGTCATCTCAAAATATTTGCACAAGTTTCTTTTGACAGTAGAGATCATAGTTTTTGAACTCCCTGTAATGAGCAAATCATCCACATAGAGTACAAGCAACACTATCTCAAAACCCTATTTCTTGAAATAGAGGTTTGCATCTGATGGACATCTCTTAAATCCATGCTGCATAAGGTGATTGTCCATTTTTATATACCAAGCTCGAGGAGCTTGTTTCAGACCATATAAGGATTTGACCAATTTGCAAACCTTCTGCTCTTGGCCTTCTGCTTCAAATCCTTTTGGCTGAGTCATGTAGACTTCTTCTTGGAGATCACCATTTAGAAAGGCACTTTTGACATCCATCTGGTGAACTTTCCACCCATATTGTGCTGCCATAGCACACATAACCCGAATTGTGGTCATAGGAGCAGTAGGTGCAAAAGTTTCCTCGTAGTCAATGCCTTCTTTTTGAGCATAGCCCTTTGCAACAAGTCGGGCCTTATGCTTATCAATTATTCCATCTGCCTTGTACTTGACTTTATATACCCATTTGCAGCCAATGGGTTTCTTTCCATGCGGCAGATCAACAAGCTTCCAAGTTTTATTTTTCATCAAAGACTCATACTCTGTATCCATAGCGGCCTTCCACTGAGGCTCACTGAGAGCATCTTGCACTGATGCAGGTTCAAGATCATCTATGGTAGACATGAATGCCCTGTCATCATCAATATCCATATCCTCTACTTCTGTACTTGGAGTTACAGAAAGTTCCTCAAAATATTGACAAAGATCATCAACCTCACCAGTTTCTTTGGCTTCTTTTTCCTTTTGAGCCATACTGCGTGTACGAGGTCTATCCAAATTCAAATTGGGAGGAGTGGATAAATTTGCATCTCTGATTGTATTTGTACACCATTTAGGATTCTTCTTCGGTGGAGTTGAAGAAGATGTAGAAGTACCTCCTGTCTGTGTTGACGAAGGAATCTTCTCTTCCTTAGATTCCACAATATCTTGGTGTACTTTAGATGTGCTCTGTGATGTGAAAGCTTCATCAAAGATAACATCTCTGCTGATATGAATTTTCTTGGTCAAAGGATCTATCAACCGATATCCTTTAGAGTGCTCATCATAACCAAGAAAAATCATCTCAGTGTTTTCTCATCTAGCTTCTTCCTTTTCTCTTTCGGTATGTGCATGAAAGCGTGACACCCGAAAATACGTAGATGAGATATGGAGGGTTTTCGACCACTCCATGCTTCCTGTGGAGTCATTCCTTTTAGGGCATTTTTGGGTGCCCTATTCAATAGATACACTATAGTGGTGACAACTTCTGCCCAATATTGTTGCCCAAGAGTAGCTCCTGTGAGCATACAACGAACCATTTCCATGATAGAACGGTTCCTTCTCTCAGCAACTCCATTTTGCTGAGGAGTATAGGCAGTTGTTAACTGTCTCTTGATTCCATGCTTATCTAAGAATGCAAAAAATTCATTAGAGGTAAACTCTCCCCCTCGATCTGAGCGGAGGGTTTTAATAGAAGCTCCTGACTCCTTCTCAACGGATTTCTTGAACTGCTGGAAGAATGCGAAAGCTTCAGATTTCAATTGGAGAAAGAAAACCCACATATTTCGTGAGTAGTCATCTATGAATAACTGAAAGTACCTCTTCCCTCCACAACTGTTGGGTGTGAAAGGACCGCACAGATCGATGTGAATTAACTCCAGAGGTTTTCGTGCTCTTGTAGAGCTCTTCTCAAATGGTACTCTATGTTGCTTTCCTGCAAAGCAGTCAGAGCACACTAGCAATGTGGTAGAAAGGGAAGGAAGACCATTTACCATCTCATACTTACTGAGATCAAGTAAGTAGCCAGAACTAATATGCCCATATCTCTTTTGCCATAGGGAAGTTGCCTCCTTGGTAGAGACAGTCATGGCAACATGTGGAGTAGAGATAGCATCTAGTGCAAATAAGCCGTGCTTATATGAAGTCATGTGCAATCTACTTACCCTTCCTGGTAATAGTACAACACTTCTTTCCATTCTCAACACGAAAGTTGACAACCATATTTCTATCCAGGATTTGTGTCACTGACAACAAATTGTTGGCCAATCCCAAAACATAGAGGACTTTGTCAATCTGACACTTGCCATCAGGAAGAGTGACTGAAACTGTACCCTCTCCCTAAACCCTGTAGGTTTTATCATCAGCAATGGTGACAGGTTTGCCCTCTTTGGCCACAAATGATTCAAACCATGATTTGTCGCCAGTCATATGTTTGCTAGCTCCAGAATCGACATACCAAACAGGATCCCTCTGTGTGGAATCTGTGGTAGTCATGAGCACCTTGTGTGCCCATTCAGAATCCGAGTCAGATTCTTCAACAACAACATTCACCTGGGGTGGCTTGTTTTTATTTTGTGGTTTTTTTTGGCCTTTCTACTTGTTCTTATGCCAACACTCGTTGGTGTCATGGTTGTCCTTCTCACAGATCTTGCACCACCTCTTCTTCTGTTGAGGTTGTTTGCCTTTTCCTTTCGTATCTTGTTGAGAATTTCCACCTTTCTAAAATTTGCCTCCTTTTTGCCCATTACCTTTCTTCCTAGAACCCTGCTTGTTGGTGTATAGGGTTGTATTGGAAGAATCATCCTTGTGAAGTTGGCGTGCCTCCTGTTGTTGAAGCAGATTGACCAAATCGATGTAGGTAATTTGTCGTTGAGACACCTGGATGGAGGTTATAAACATATCAAATGAAGAAGGTAAAGCTATCATCACAAGTGAAATGAGAAGCTTTTCGTCCATAGTATCTCCCAAAGAATTCAATTTCTCTTTCAACTCAGACACTCTGCACAGAAAGAGTTCAACTGTTTCACCCTATCTCAAACTCAGGTTATGAAGTTGTTGTTGAAGATGAAGAATGGTGGAATAATTATTTCCCTCATAGATGGTTCTAAGGGCATCCCATGCCTCTTTACCACTTGCTTTGTCAGCTATATGAGGTTGCACTTCATCTGAAATAGCAAACAAAATGAGCACCTTTGCTCTATTGTATTTCTTATCAAAAGCTATCTGATCTGCGGAAGGACCTATGGATCCTGCTGTTGGTGAAGGCCTAGTTGCTACTCCAGTAACAATATCCCACAAATATTCCATTTGGAGAATTGCCTTCATCTTATGTTTCCATGGTGTATAATTTGGACCTTTCAATAACTGATGCGGATCAGTCATCAACTTTGCAACAGCGACCATAGTGAAGGTTCCTTATATCACCAATTGGTCCCCCTTTCGATATACCTTTTGCTAGGCCAATATACCGTACAAAATACCCGCCCTTACGTGAGGGAAACTATAGGTATTTAGAAATATCAACAAAAATCACCCACCCTTACGTGAGGGAGACTATAGGTGAGTTTTAGAGATCATACGATACGTGGAACATAAGCGGTACTAAAAGGGAATCGCCTTGTTGATGGCACCTACCATAGAAGATTCTTCTCATGCGTGGGGCATAACTTCCCCTAAACACTATGAAGAATACTTCGTCAGGATTTACGCCTAAACACAAGTGCGATAAAGGGTAGTGGATGGAGTAAAAAAAATGCAAAAATGGCTAACTTATCTCTCCCCGATGATTTATAGAGAACAAGCTCAGACGTCATTGTAGTAGCTATATTAGGCGGCGGATACAGTAGCCAAATCATGACAGCTTTACCTGTAAGTGCTGGCCAGAGGTATCACAAATACCGAACGCTGCAGTGCAATAAATTGCACGGATGGGTTTTAATTATTCCGGGGACTTAGAGAGTGTTTTGATTTTAATTTTTAATGTTATAGTGCAAAAATGAAATATGCAACATACAACAAAAAAAATTCCCACAAGAATAACCCACAAGGTGTCGGTCACAAATCGAAAATGCACCTTTTACAATTCGCCAAATTGCCTTTTCAGAAAAATTACTCACAATCCCCCTTTGATTTTTTGAAAAAATATCCCCCCTTAAAAAAAATTCCTTTAACAAAGCATTTTTAATAATTATTATATATTTAAAATTAAAATAAATAATTTTAATTTATATAGTTTTAAAACTTATAAAAAAAAAATTTAAAATTAAAATTTTAATTTATAAAGTTAAAAAACTATATAAAAAAAAATTAAAATTAAAAATTTTAATTAAAAAATAATAATTAAAAAAAATAACTTTGAAAAAAAAAATTATACCTTGGGGGGAGTCGGCGGGATTTGAACCCTCGACCTGCAGGCTCCCTGAGCCTTACCGCACAGCTCAATGCCAAGTATTTAACTCGCTGTGCCGCGAGTTCCTTCTCTCGCAAATCGCTGCAGCCTTCCTCCGTTTTCGCTTTCGAGGCGAGGTTGCCGTGCGTTCCCATTTTCGGTTTCCATGGCGGGATGCCCGCGCGTTCCTAGCCGCTCAAAATTCCCGTCGCACGGGGGGTCTGGGCACTCCCGGCGCTGAGCGGGGAGGGCCTGCGCAAATTGCGTTGCGTCCCCTTCGCTCCAACGGGGGGGGGGTCTCCTTCCTCTTGCATAGCTCGGAGATGCAGCGCGCCGAGCTGACGTCAACCCCTCCTCCTCCAATGGGGGGGGCGAGCGCTGGACACAGTTTCCAGCGCTCAACGGGACCGGGGGGCCTGGGAACTCCCACGACGCACACAAAGTTTTGTCGCGGGCCTCTGTCCGCGTGGCGCGGGCAGGCTAGCGCGCGCAGCTACTGCCTGCGTGCACAGCATGGGGCCTCCCTCCGTTGGGGCCTCGCAATGCGGCCTGCTACCTGCGTTACGCGCGTGGCTTCTCCCTGCGCGTGCAGCGTGGGGGTGGGGGCCGTTCGCCACCTCCATCAGTCACGTGGATGCGCGACGACAGTCGCGTGTTTGTGCGACAAAAAAAAAAAAATATATATATATATTTTTTAATCCACGCAGTCGGACGCACCTGGATGTCCGCAGCAGCATTGCATCCGCGATGGGGGGGCCTCTCCTCCTCAGTCGCGTCTGCACCACCTCTGCAAAAAAAAATTCTCTGCCCAGCAAACTCAAAGAACTGGCTCTGATGCCATGATAAAATCGAGAACTAACTGGAGAGATTGCATTGCATAAAATATATACTGGTTACAATGCCGGGAATAGCACACCGACGTAAACTGATCTATTACAGGAGTTGTAACAGCAGTCCTAAATAATGTAATACATACAAAGTACGCTAACATATGATTCTTTTAGAGCCTTTTGTGAGTTGACCAAAGGGGGGTTATGATGCCTTTGGAGCCTTTTATGAGACCAAAGGTTTTATGATACCTTTGGAGCCTTTTGTGAGTTGACCAAAGGGTTTATGATACCTTTAGAGCCTTTTGTGAGTTGACCAAATGGGGTTATGATGTCTTTGGAGATTTTTGGGTGACCAAAGGGTTTATGTATATCTTTGGAGCATTTTGTGAGTTGACCAAAGGGGGTTATGATGCCTTTGGAGCCTTTTGGGTGACCAAAGGGTTTATGGATACCTTTGGGGCTTTTTGGGTGACCAAAGGGTTTATGATACCTTTGGAGCCTTTTGTGAGTTGACCAAAGGGGGTTATGATGCCTTTGGAGCCTTTTGTGAGTTGACCAAAGGGCTTATGATACCTTTGGAGCCTTTTGGGTGATCAAAGGGTTTATGGATACATTTAGAGATTTTTGGGTGGCCAAAGAGTTTATGGATACCTTTGGAGCCTTTTGTGAGACCAAAGGTTTTATGCATACCTTTGGGACATTTTAAAATTAATTGCTTAATTGTTTGATTGTTGATTTAGGGAGGTATGATAACAATAATGCCCCAGTTGATGTTTAGGAAATATTTTTGTTTTGATTTTATGTTATGGGTGCAATGATGGATGTTATACCTAGATAATGATTTGTTTATGCTATATGTATGCAATGTACTGATGACATCTAGCTAGATGAAAGATGTATGCTTAGATACTATGATCTATATATATGGATGAATTATGATGATGGATGCATAAATGAATGCAATGATTACAAGATTTGATTTTTGCTATATGATGTGATGTATTTACGTGCACTAGCTAGATGATGGATGTATGATTAGATGCTGTGAATTTGATGTAGATGGGCCACTTATGATGTATGCATTTATGGATGCAGTGCTTATTGTTAAATGCATGTTTAATTTTGATTTTATTTTATGTATTCAACTTATGTTGTTATGATATGATGAATGCAATGTGTGCAATGCATTATTTACATGATGGTGATCTAATGTAAATGAACCTGTATGATTTAATGGATGAATGTGATATGAGTTTAACAATATAATGGGTGACACCACATAATGTATAACAATCATGAATAAATAATAATTCCTATAATAGGAATTAATCATTTAAACATCCAGATGTGAGATGAGATGATGTGATATGTATGTACTTTATTTATAAGCTTCTGTAAATTAAAATATATCATTAAAATAGTCAGTAGCTGTCTAAATTTCATTGGAAAAATTCATATGGTATCTATCCTATTTTGTGAACACCCTTTAATGAAAAAAACCTCAAAAATAAAGTTGATGATTTGACTGATGGAATGAGTTGTTGTTATGAGGGGATTTTTGAGGTTTTCCATGAGACTCAAACACCCTAGTTACTCGATCAAAAGTTGTTTACTGACCATACAGACCTTTTGAAGGATAAATTTCTTGTTATGAATACCTAGATACTCATTATTCCTATGTTTGTAAATGAATATATTATATAAAACATAAGAATACCCCAGTTCCAGGCAGGATTCATGCAACCCATTGTTGTATTGGTGAGCCTCAAATTTTCATATTGATCCTAAGTTGGACTCAGTTGGCTTAAACCACTAGGTGATATAGGATACCTTAAGCTAGCCCTTCCACATGCAAACATTGGTCTGTTCAAAATTAGGATGCTAATATGACAAACATATCATCATGCGTAAGGATATCACCATTGCTAGGCAGGTTTGATGCCACCAAACTTGTAATGAGGATCACCTTACAGTTCATCAAATGCTGAGAACTCCAGGGATTCAAGTTCAATTCTCCCTTCTTTTCTTCATATTTATTTGGGATACTTGCTCATACTTAGTGATGAAAATCACTAATTTTTTTTTAATCTTTGCTTTTCTTTTGAGCAAGAGATTTTTGTAGTGATGATAATCATTGTTTATTTTGTTTTTTGAATTTTGCTTGTTTTGATTAAAGCAAGGGATTTCTTGGTTAGGGGTGAACTTGTCCTTTTTTCAATTCTTAGTAAATTTGGACCGATCGCATAGAGGGAATGCAAGATAAAATTTTCACTTAAGGATACCTAGTACCACTTCATAGCGTTCATGTTTTCCTTGTTTCAACTATGATTTTAATGTTTTTATTAGTGATGGAATTTTGAAATATACCAAGTGATATCAAAACCAAACCTCATCTATTAAAAGCAAATATAACTTTCTACAAATTTTGATAAAATCACTAGGTATGGTTCAGTGACCGAAAAACCTTAGTATATTCCTTATAGTAATAGGAGGGTTTGTGTTGAAAAACATAGTTACTCACATGGGTTATGGATGATGATGGATTTTGAAGATGCATGATTGAGATACAAACATGGTATCATTTGTAAGATTGTGAACACAACCTACTAAATGCAAATACAATGGATGTGAATGCCTAATGCAATACGACTATATGGATGCAAGTGCAAATGCATAATACAAATGTTTTTGATGTTTTATTATTTTGAATGTTTTTAATATTTTTGATTTTACGTTGTTTTTGTGCTTTTGTGTTTTATTTTTGACCAAAGGGCTTAATGTGCCTTTGGGGCCTTTTGTGATTTGACCAAAGGGCTTTAAGATACATTTAGGGCTTTTTGTGACTTGACCAAAGGGCTTGAAGATGCCTTTGGGGATTTTGTGCTTTGACCAAAGGGCTTGAAGATGCCTTTGGGGATTTTGTGCTTTGACCAAAGGGCTTGAAGATGCCTTTGGAGCCTTTTTGTTTTTAATGTTTTCTTATTTGTTTGGATTTTTATGATTTCTATTGTTTTTGAAATTTTGAATTTTATTGTTTTGAAATGGGGAAGGTATGATACCTTAGGTACCCCCCATATGTGTGCCACTCAATGAAAGTGAGGAAGGTGCGATACCTCTAAAATCCTCACTGTGCCTCATTGAACTTGATGTGGATGATGGGGAAGGTATATTACCTTTAAGACCCCTAGAGTGTATGATGTCCACATCAATGTAATTATCTTGCTTGGGAGGAGTGATGGAACCATGGTGCCCATGTTTTAGCAGGGAGAAATGAGTGAACCATCTACACAAAGGTCGTTTTGCTCTAATAGGTTTTGGGCCACCTTTTGGAATTATTGGCAATTACGGATGTCATGCCCTTGTATATGATGATACATACAAAAGAGGCTTTCATCAGTGGACCCATGCTTGGGCTCTCTTTACTTGACCTTGGGCAACATAAATGCATTTGCCTCGTACAAATTTTGAAATAAAGTTGTAGTAGTCATTTCGAATGTGACCACTCCCTGAAGTGGCTTGTTTGGCCTCCGAGGCTACGATTGACCTTGAGATCGCAACTGGGATGATGTAGCCTCTATTTTGGTAGGTGGAGGTACTATGGATAAGTCATATATGGGAAAAGCCCCACTATCTATGATATTTTGAACCACATTCTTGAATCCATGATAATTGTAAATGCCATGGCCCTCTATTCGATGATAGAGACAGTAGTGGTCATCCTTATAACCCCTAGGTTTAACTCTGTTTGGGTCTAAAGGTGTTATGTTGGGTAAGGTTAAGACCTTAGCCTCTTGCAAATTTTAGAAGATGATAGACATAGACTCATTTAAAGGAGTCCATATGCGTTATAGATGCTTCAAGTGTGCAACACATATTGGCCTAGTTTGAGGACCAGGTTGAACCCTAGGTATGTCAATTTCTTGCTTAGGGGGCTCCCTTTGAATTTTGGATGCAAGGGATGGATTGTAGCCAAAGACCATCTATTGGTTGACAAATCGAAGCTACTTATTTTCAAGCATGTTATATACTATGGCTCAAAATCTTTGACATGATTGAATATCATGACCATTTTGTCTATGATATAGATAGTGCAGCTCTTCCTCATACCCTTGGGATTTTGGATGGTTCAGATTCAAATGGTGCACCTCAGGTAAGGTGATGGTGTTCGTGGCACACAATCGATTGAAAACCAATTTTGTAGGCTCAGGTAGTGAGGGATGTCTTCCAGGTTGCTAAGATGACCGAGTTGGTGCTTTCTCTGGTTGAGGATTTTCCTATGGCTTCACAAGGGATAGTTTGACCTCATATGAGGGTTGCTTTTGTATCTCTTGGATTTCAATTTAGTTCATGAAAAAGTGTAATGCCTCATTTTATTGCTCTATTTATACCTCTATATTATAGAGGTGATTTTGCTATGCTCCAATACTCATAAGGCTCTCATGTGTATTTCTAGCAATTGGTTTGAAATACCATTTTATACTGAAGGAGGTGAAAGAGTGGGTGCTAAAAATCCACATGGTAACTTTAAATTACCCATTTCCTTTATTTGAGTCGATGTTGAGGTTTTATGATGATCCAATTTGATAGTGGTATCCATATGCTCATGTTTATGACTCAGTTCATGTTTCTATTTCACACTGTGGTGTTGAACTGTTTCAACTTTGGTACCCCAGTCTGATGTATGGGAAACACCTATTCTTGTTCTTGAGGAGGCACCATGAGAAGTGAGTTAGGGGTGACTAATTCTAATGGTTTTGATCCCTTCCATGTGGAAGCAATGTCTGATTACACCATATATTGTTTTATCTACCTTAGAGTCACTTGGTCTTCTCACTTAATGTTAACCATTGCCACAAAATCTTGAGAAGGCTCTTTAGCTTTTGGACCAATTGAAGGTGATTTAGTCATGTTAACTGATTTTTTCTTCTCCTCATTAGGTAATATGATAGCATAATTTTTGGTGATGGGAGAAGGTAGATACTTCTTGATGCAAGCCTCAGTCAAATATTTGGTGATTTTATCCAACTGAATACTTGGACTTCTGCATGCCACCAGAGTTTCTTGTGGCTCATCGAACTCCTTGTAATAATTGAATGGCTTGATATCATGGGGGACCACATACACTTGTCCTTGGTGTATGAATTTTAGATTTTAATGCACTATGGAAGGCACACATTCCATATCCCTCATCCATGGTATGCATAGCAATATGTTATACTACCTCTCACACCCTAGGATATGGCACAATATATATATCACCTTTATCCCAACCTATATAGGTAGGATTATTGTATCA
The DNA here is from genome assembly GCA_028583015.1 of Wollemia nobilis. Lineage (NCBI taxonomy): Eukaryota > Viridiplantae > Streptophyta > Pinopsida > Araucariales > Araucariaceae > Wollemia > Wollemia nobilis. Next base: position 348,406 of record JAQPPZ010003646.1, on the reverse strand, counting down.
ATTGTTGGGGAAGTGGCATCATTGAAGGTTCTCAATGTGAATGTTGAGTCCTTAATGCGTGAAGGCAACAAATTTAAATGCTTCAAAGTTGCAACCATGATGATGTTGGTAGATGACCCGATGTCAATCAAGACTCTCTTGTATGGAATTTGATTGATGCTTGCTATGATGTGTAGAAGAGTATTGGGTTCATCTGTATAGATTGGTTTAATCTTCTATTTATGAAAGGTAATCATAAGGTCATTTTGTATGTGAATTGAATTCACTGTTGGTATAGACTATGAAATATTATTATCTTTAGTTGAATTTTTTGGTATATTGGGTTGATAAAGGTATATTTTGCTTCCTATTGTAGTATTGATCATACTGATAAAACCCTCATTAGGTGGGGCTATGTGCACCTCATTGACGTGCTCAAATTGATTTTTGGGTGCTATGTTTACTTTGTGTGTAGGCAAGGGGTCTTGGAAGACTCCTATCTAAAGCTATTACCTCTCAATCATATCCTGCTTTAAGTCTCTAAAGGGATGACATGCCTGAATGTCATGAACCCTTTTTTAATGGTACATGCAATATAGATTTTCTTTGTGTGCCTTTGATCTATGCTTCTTAGGCTTCCATGGACAGATCTCTGGAATATTGATTCTTCCCACCTCATATAATTGATCAAAGAGCATGTTAATGTTTGGAAAATCAGTATATTGTCATTGTGACTGACATTTTTGGTCATGTATCTTATTCTGTTGCATATGATTTTGGGCCAGAGAATGCTAGTCTTGGTAATTATGTCTCATTGGTAGAGGTGGTGCGACCTGATTTATGGATTCAGGGATACTCAAAATAACTTGATTGATTGGTACCACCTTTCATTCTGTGTTACCATCTTTAATATTCTTGTTTGGAAATTCTCTTATATGGATTTTAATATCACCTTCCTTGATATTCATGTCCTAAATAACCTTTGCTTGTTCTAAGGCCTCCTCAAATATTTGATACTGCTACAATTTTAAGAGAAGCGAGATTTTTTTTAATAGATTCTCGTAAACATTCGAGTGAGCTATGTTGTGGGTAGGGTGAAAGGTAGTTTTGACATCACCTTCCTCCACCTATTTCCATACTCAATTACTAGATCATCATCAAGTTGACAAAGGCTAGCCAAGTCAGTCAAGTTTGTCATTTTCTTAGCACTAGAGGAAAAACATTGTAGGAATGCATCGACTAATTGCTCAAAGGTGTATATGCTATGTTGTGGTAAGTGATTATACCATTCTAAAGCATCTCCAACTAGTGTTGTAAGAAATATTCTCAACATCAAGGGGTCATTATCTTGAAAATGGAAGCACATATTGATGAAGATTGTCATGTGCTCTTGTGCATCTTCGTCATTTTTTAAGAGCATAAAATGAGATAACATTTCATTAAACAAATGAACAATAAATAATACAAATAGTGCCTAGATTAGTCCATGGAATATGGAGCTAATCAAACGGACAAAGCCGACATTAGAAGGACGTTCTAACAAATTAGATACGCCTCCCTAATAATGTAATAACAAATAGATACGTAATCTATGACACACTAACATCCCCCCTTATTACATTATTTGGGTAATAATATAACTACTAGCTACACTATCATCCCCCCATACAACATATTTGGGTAAAGTATATAATTGCCCCAATACAGTGAAGAAGAAGAAGAGAAATGAAAGAATGATGGATCATGCTTTATCTTCGGCTCTGGCTCTGGCTCTGGCTCATGGCTTTGACTCTAGCTCTAAGCATACCTCTGGAATTGTACCTCTGGGTCTATATCGAGATCTGCCTGTGAATCTGCTTCTGGATTATCGCCTTTGGATCTGCCTATAGATTTGCCTCTAGAACTTTCTCTCTGGGTCTGTCTTTAGGTTTGTCTCTGGGTCATTATCTTTGGGACTGCCACTAGGTCTGTCACTGGATTTGCCTCGGGGTCTACCATAGGTTTTACCTTTTCGATAGAAGCCATACAACATTTCTTTCATCATGGTCCATTGTGTGAGATTTGTCCATCCACAATAAATATGAACCTTGTTGGCCATTTTTAGTTTGTACCAACAACTTGAAGAAGAGTGATTCATACATCCACAAGAATCACAAGGATGTAATCTCCAACACTTAGTTGCAACATGTCCTATATTTCCACAGTGACTGCAACAATGATTTTTAGGATTTGTAGGAGATTTAGGTTTTAAAAACATAGAATTACTGGTACTTGCATGTCCAGTATAGCCAAGGCCTTCATTATTTTCCCCTGACATTTAGCATTATAGGAGTTTTAATGCCTTGTTCTTGTTTACCTAATCTCTCACCATTGAATCCCATTTTCTTCATCATTTTGGAACCAAATCCTTTGGTGTGTTTTTCAAAACATCCAATTTCATCATCTTCATCAATGTGTTTAACAATATGGCATTTGTCACTATTGATGAGATTATGGAGTTCTTTAGGAGGTTCAATTTTTAAGTCACTAGTGTCGCAAGAAAAATTTGCTACTAAAATGAGATCACTTGTGCTACAATTGATATCTGCCAACATAGGCATGAGGTTGCTTGTATCACAACAAGCATTGGCTATCATGGGCTCAAGGTCACATGTGTCACAAAAAGCATTCACCACCATGGGCTGAAGATCACTTGTGTCACTACAAGCATCGACCATTAGGGGTTTGACCTCTGTTTCCTCACTAATGTCCCTTTTCTGCTGTGCTTTGTCAAGAGCATAAAATGACAAGAATATGCCCATTATAGCACCAATAGGGATTAGAACACCATTTTTCTGCATGTCTCCACAAGACATAGAATCATTGATTATGGCATTTACACCACTCCTTAGTGTAATAAATGTGCCATCTTCATAATAATATATCCCTTCTAGGTGTGGGGAAAATTATGGGCCTTTAAATGATTTAAAAACATCACCAGTTTGTTTTGGGATAGTTTTCTTCTTTGATCTACCCATTCTTAAGGTGTCGGTCTTTTCCGAAAATGCACCTTTTACAATAAAATTTTACAAAATAATTTGACTAAGGTGTCGGTCACTGTCGAAAATGCACCCTTATAAGTCTTCCCTCTTTGGTTTTGCAAAAAAATTATATCTCCCCTATACGGGGTTCCAAGGGGCAGCGCCCCTGGCGTGCCTCCAAAATTTTCTAGAAGCGCAAAATGGGTGCTCCAGAAGGCTTTTTTTTTTGGTTTGTAAAAAATTACAATATTTGCCTCTTAGGCAGATTAGCACAAAAAATGTCATAAAAAAAAAATCCCCCCTATGTGAAGTACTTCAAAAAAAAAGAAGTTTGTTGTTTATGAAGCCTAAAAAAATAGGGTTTGAGGTTTGATGATTTTATGTGAATTGCTCAAGGAGGGAAAAAAAAATCCCCCCTTCACTTATGCAGCAAAAAAAAAAAAAATGCCCCCCCTTTTAAGTTTGAAAATTTTTCCCTCCAATGTTTATAAAAAATAATATAAAGTTTAATCAAATTATTTAATTAAACAAAAAATATATTTTTTAAAAACATTAAAAAAAAAAATCAAACAAAAAATTTTACCTTTGGGGGGGGGGTCGACAGGGTTTGAACCCCCGACATCAGGGCTCCCTGAGCCCTACCGCTCAACCCACAATCAGGTGGGCTAGCGGGCTGATCCGAAAGGATTAGGGGAGCTCTCCTTACTTAAGGAGGACTCCCTGAGTCCTTCCTTCATCGGCCACCTCCGCTCCACCCGACGGTGGCTCCTTGGTGGCGGATCCTCGATGCTCGTCGATTTTTTTTAAAGAAACTTCACACTATGCTATCTTGGATGTTCATCAAGCATCCATGCTTCAACGCCTTAATGCTTCACCTGTAGTGGTGAGGAAACCACCAGGAAGCGACGGTGCTGCTCTCTTAAGCAGAGTTACTTCCTCCAGGCAGCGATCAAAAAATGGATCTGAGCCGGTGTGATGATCTTTCCCATTACACCAGTATTTCTACAGTGTTAGTGCTTAATAAGCAGTGCAAAAACAAAATTGCCTATCCATGCCTACAATCATTCGATGATGTGCATCTATGAATATCGATCCACCGCACAGGCATTTGCATCGACAATTTTCTCGTCTGTAATTATCTGATCGTCGGCAAACGATCGACTCCAACGTTTGGATGAGCGAAAAGAGGGCTCCTGTCTGGCCGCTACACCGAGCCGTCTGCTACACTCTATGAAGGTCCTTACTACCACTGTTTAGCTTGATGCTATTTTAACACCATAACACAATATCCCACATGCAAGTCATGGGGAAAATTGCAGTGGTTTAAAAAATACTTTGTTCCATATGCTTATTGACCACCTCTTGGTGGTCTACACTTCGTTTGTTTTTCCATCCACGTCCTTCCTTGGACACATCAGTTGCACGATCAGCTTGGTCTGACGATAGCCTTGCCCCAATCAACGTTCACAATCATCCACTTAGGATGGATTATGTCGTTCGTCGACACACATCAGGTTGTGAGTCTCACATTCATTTAAACCTGTCCACATGTCCCCTATTGGGGCTTGTTTGCTGCCACATTAGATCTCCAATGTCAAGATCCACATGTGCTCGCTTGTCATAGATCTAGCCGTCGTCTTCGTATCCTTGTGGTTGTCTGACTCAGGTCTGACAAAATCAGATCTCTCCGTCCATGCCCAAGAAAAAATTTTGTGTCATATAGTTAGTGCCAAGTTCACACCAATTGGCCTAGATCTACGAGCCAATGGCCACACCAGTCAGCCTTGTGCTTGGGTCGGCTCTTAGGCTATGATCGAGTCGATGGCTCTAATACCATGTTACAAAAATGAGATAACATTTCATTAAACAAATGAACAATAAATAATACAAATAGTGCCCATATTAGTCCATGGAATATGGAGCTAATCAAACGGACAAAGACGACATTAGAAGGACATTTTAACAAATTAGATACGCCTCCCTAATAATGTAATAACAAATAGATACATAATCTATGACACACTAACAGAGGCATCTTGAAGTTCAATGGATATGTCGGTGATGACACTGATGGATGCAAAGGGTGATTGCTAAGCTACTTTAGTGTAGGTTTTTGATAAACCAATCTTTGATTTTGTTTTTTGAATGAATTTATCCGATCAACTAGTGCTTTGTATGGCCCTGACGAAATGATATGATCTTCCTTTTGTCACCCTTGATTAGGTAGAGGAGGCCAATTTTGATGTTGAGGTGGATGATAATTATAATCATTAGGTACCTCATCACAGATGGATTCAGGGTAAGCATCCACTTCTTCCTGATGTTCCCATTGGGACTCTTTATATGATTCCTCATCGTATTGATCTTGGTACTATTGAGGAGTATGAGGTTCTTGATGATAACCAGATAATGGCCTTTGATGTTGAATGTGATTTTGACATGGCCAAGGGGAGAGACCTTGGGATTGCACTGGATGCCTTATGCGTTGTTGCATCCTATGGATGCTAGGCATAAGTACCACTTTATTTAACGCCTTTTGCACTTGCTCTTGTTGTATATTTTGTTGTTCTTGTATCTTTTGTTGATACAACCTTTGTAGGTGTGCTCATTATGAGTCCACCCCTTGTTGATTTAATTATTGTTGATCCAACTAGAGTTGATCCATATACTGATGTTGGTTAAGTTGCGGCCTTAGTGCCTGATGTGTATGATCCCATTGTTCAATTGTATGGATGGGGGTTATGTACCCTCATACTGGAAACAAGAATGGGTTTATCATGTCATTTATCCCTAGTAGGATCTATCACTTATTTTCCATGCTCCGTAAAGGTTGCATTGACCTGATACTCTGATTTATGAATTGGCTCTGTATAGTTTGATGATGAAGATATGCAACATGCTGCCCCACATACTCTTCATGAGGAGTTGGAGGATGACTTGGATCATATTACTCACCTATGAGGAATGATGCATGTTTAGTCTTAGATATAATATTTATATATTCATACTGCATAAAAGCACAATGTGTATATGTAGAATGCTCTCTATGAGGAGTAGGAGGATGACTTGCTCGATCAAACAGGGTGGTTTGTTTGTCTAGGCTAGGCCATGGTGTGCTCTCATTTTCATCTTCTGATTGATGTATAGATCAAATTGGGATGTGAGCTTGTGACATTGACCTACTAGGACCCTCAGTGGGTGGATTGTTCCTCATATATAATTCTATCAAGGTGTTCCAATCAGAAAGGTTTCCTGGAGTATCTATGGGTGCCTCCCTAATAGGGATATATCAAAGGTTTTACTCCCTATTGATGGTATTGATGTTATGATAAGACCTGGGATACCATTAAAGGATGACCATGTCATATAGACTAATTTGGATATGTTCAATAGTTATGGAACCTGATTCCCTCTCTAGATTGGAGGTCTTGCTCACCATGGGAGGGCCCTCAACCATTTGAAAAAAATGGCTTCCAAAAAAGTTGTGTCATATATCAAAATGATCAGTGCGACGAGCTGATGACAATAGTCTATGACTACAAAAAGTGACTTCCGGGTTAAAAATTTGTATTTTTTAAATAATTGGCCAACCAAGGCTCTTGGGGAAATGCCCAATTTTAGGATTTTTTAGGAAATTTTGAAGCATGAAAATTTAGGACTCAAATTTTTTGTGAGAGGTGCACAAGGGGCTAACTAAGACAATAAAATAAATTTGGCAATTTTTGGAATTGTCTAGCCCATTTTATGACCATTTTAGTGCAGTAATTTCCCTATTTTTGGATTTGAAAATAAAGTAATCATAAAATCAAAATAAGTTTTTTTTTATTATAGCTTTGATTTACATGATTCTCAATCCGTTGGATGCAGAATAAAAAAGTATATTATTACTTGTTTTTTTCAATAAATTTCCTTGAAAAAATAGGGTTAGGGTGTGGTCCCAGATCAATGATCTTAGGTTGATTACCCAACAATAAAAACACACAAAATAGACAGTATGATCATCTCTTTTAAATATTATATGTGTCCTAAAACTAGTTTTAGTGTGTTTCAGATGTGATGTTGCTCTTGTTTTCTTGTTTGTGTTTTGGAATTAGAATGAGGGAACTCCACCATAGTGGTGACTAGAAACACTAGTGCCAAACATAATTTCTCAAAATATTCTAGGGTAAACCGCTTAAAACCCAATGGAGGGTTCGCCTAGCTCTTCCACTCTAAATCAATAATTGCTCCAACAGTGGGAGATGGTTTGAACACAAGTGACCTACACCAACTTAAAGGAGTTCCCTATTCTATCTAAGGATATCTAGGGGGAAAGATGATGGAAGGAGCTAAATTTCAACATCACCGATCTGAATTTGGGGTTGGTGATGAAATCCAACCTTACTAATGTTATTGTAATATGTGCAAGTGTGTGGGGTTCTTTTTAGAATTTTGAAATAGAAAGTGATGTATCAACCAACATTAATGACTACTTTCCTACATGCCTAAAGGAACATTTATCTTCAAAAATATGCATATTTAATTTAATCTAAATGATTTTTCATATATTGCACTTCCTACTTTGTGAATTGAGACCACTAGTTGGGCCGCATGTAGATAAACTAAACACATAGAAGTCTAGCACGCTGGATACTAGGGCAGACATTAAAAGCAGAGGCCCATAGTTCCTAGCAGCGCCTAAAGGAAGCTAAAGAAAAGTCTAAGAAACATATAATACATTTTTTTACATTTCTATATTTTCCTAAAAAAAAGTGATTTAAGTTGTTATTTTTTGGAAAAAAGTTGTAGATAGAAAACATAGAGAAACAAAGAATACAACCAACCTCAAATTCTGATCTGATGATGGAAATTTTGCCCTCTGTCACACTTTTATACTGACCACTATTTCCTAGAGCGACTACTTCTAGCCGCTGACTAGAGGAGTGGTTAAGGTCTACTGGTTGTTGTCAACCAGAGCGGCCACAACCTACTGGTTGTTATCGACCAGAGCGATCGAACCTGCACACAAAAATTTGTAAATGTTAGTAAATAAAAAAAAAAACTTGGTGGGGGTCCTATCGTGATAGTCATATGTGTGACCCCAGGGAGCGTGCATCGTAGCCCCTAATTGCAGTTTAATTAATTATTATATCAAATGGAAAGGCACACAAAGCAGTGTGCGTAACTAAAAAATAAAAATAACAAAGAAAGATCCTTTTTTTATTAATATCAACAATGAATCCAGTTACATATTTTTCCCTCTGAGGGATATCTAGTTTTTGATACAATCAGTTACGAGCTGGACACATGATGGATAAATCCCCTTGCAAAGGGGATGATGCACCTTCATAGGCCTCTTGATCTTGCACACCAAAATATTCGAGGATTTACAGATGCCTCTTTCTCCTAATTTTATCCTAGAGGGATATCATGCTCTAGATACCTGGAACTGATCCTATGAACCTATATCTATGTGTATGGAAACAACAAAACACAATAAGTAGAACGATCAGCCTCCTTATATGAGGCATTTTTGTTAGAAAATATGATAATATGGATATATAAAAATTATGTGTATTGAAATATAGTAGATCTAAGCAATACGTATATGAAAATCATAAATATTAATCTAAATGCAATGAAAGATTTAGATCTATGCTAAAGCTATGTAAATAAAATAATGATAAATAAATATCTATTACTTAGAACAAAGGAATAGACCATTTTAAAACTTGGCTATGATTGTGAGATGCTATCAAAGACATGACCTATAACTTAAAGGTTACCTCAGGTTTTATGGGCTGTGACCATCAATCTCTTCGCTCAAATTGATGTTCAAGGGTCGTCGGGTGTGTCTTCTACACTGATGGGTGGTGGAAAATGATGGATCTAAATACTGATGCATGGATGTGGCTCAGTTGAATGATGCTCCAATGCTCCTCAAAGTGGTGTAGATTGGCTCTCCATTTTGACAAGGCTCCACTGCACATAATTTGAACTTTTTGTCTCTCCTTTGCCTTCTTCGAACTCTGCATATGTAGCCTTCCAGGTTTCAGATCTAGATCTAGGGCTTGGATTCCTAGGGAAGCCAAGCTCCAGTTATGCATGCCAACTAATTGTCCCAGAGGGAAGGTTTAGTCTTGACTTGGCATGGAAGGGGCTATCAATAGGAACTCTAGGAGTTTCTTATTGAGATCCCTTTGAAAAGCATGCAAACTACCATTACTGCCCATGATTTGGATAATCCCTCATGATAGTTCATGTTTTAGTGCTAGTCGATGTCCTCAGTATCGGCTAGTTGTGGCCTTTGTTAGCTTGAGTGGCCAGGATTGGCGATCGCTCTGGTTGATAGTGGTCAAGCCTAAATGGGTTACAACAACCCCTTTTGAGTGGTTAGGACAACGTATAGCTCTTGGAAAGGTCCAAGCTCAATCAGATGGTCTACGAATGTGACCATATGAGTAGTCTCCTAAACATGACACATTTTAGGTTTCTACACAAATATATTGAGATTTAGAAGGTTCTAAAAATATCTTGTGAGGTGAGGTGGTTTTTGGGAAGATACAAATACACAAAATATTGGAGATACACCCTTTGAGGTTGCAAATATGGAGATGCTATAGAATTTGAGGATGATTCCTTTGAGGTAGTTGTTGAAAATATGTAGATGCATTCTAGGACTAGCTGGATCAAGGCTAGAGAGTTGTTGTAAGGCTTAAGAATATGGTTAGAATTGGAATTTGAAGTAAATATTATATGAAATTTAGATTTTATTTTTAATTATGTGTATTGAAAATAAGGATTATGTTTATATATAACATTTGTTTTGGTTTATTAAATGCTTTAGTAGAATCAATATAGAAAGTGCATATAAAAAATAATAATATATGATTAACTAGTTATATAAGAACATTTGTTATTATTTTATCATAATTGATTTTCTGTTTTTATTTTTAAAAGTATTTAAATATGTCCATATTTTAATATGCATTATTATGTGATTATGATGTTATTGTAAATAAAAAATTACAAGTTTTTAAAAGTCTTTATATATATGTCGATTTCTTATTAATTTTGAAATAATAAAATTACATTCAAAGAAGTATATATGATTATGATGTTATTCTAAATAAAAAATTTGTAAGTTTTTTAAAAGTCTTTAAATATGTTCATTTCTTATTAATTTTGAATTAATAAAATTACACTGAAAGAAGTATGAAATCTCTATAACATGGCATTGTTTTAGCATATGGAATTGTATTTTTTGTTACATAATCTAAAATTATTTTGTACACTTATATATACTTATATATTATTTTTTATTCTATTATTTGTTGTGCGTATTTACTTTCCTTATAATTTTTTAACATATGATTGTGTATTTTTTTTATATTTATTCTATTGTATATAACATAATAATTTCTTTGTATATTTCTATATTTTATTTGTTGTGGTCCAAAATTATTGGTTGTAGTGGTGGGGGCACACGGTAGCTGAAAGGACCAAAGCCCTCAAAGGCAAAGCTACCAAATAGCAAATTGAATTCATAAACAAAACTTATACAAGTTATGAAGTTCTATTCCAAAAATATCCAAAGGAAATTGTATATTCAATAAATAATTTAATATTATTGATATAAAACTTAAAACATCCGAATACATTTACTATATGCATAAAATAAATGTTAACAATTTTTTAATAAAAAAAATTATAATTTTTCATCTATAATAACAACCTAGTCACATAAAAAAAACATATTAAAAATATCATATTCAAATATTCTTTAAAAATAAAACATATTTTACAAAAGTAAAAATAATCAAAATGAAAAAATAATAAATGTGACAACTTCTGCATGTTCTGCATGTTCTCTGCAACGCTGTTCCCTGCATGTTCTGCCTCAAGCATCCTACATATTGCATGTCAATCATCTTGAAGCTAGTTTGATCTGAGTTCACCTCTTGCATTTCTGCCACCTAGGGCGGTAGTCCGTCCTCTTCTAATGGCCACCAACGCTCCCTCTCCCACCTCCCTTGAGCTTACAGTGGTTTGCGATCATAATGGCGCCCAACAATCATCCCAGGAAGTTCCTGCTCAAGGTCGAACTCTAGGTAAAAATTATCAGCCCACTGCTTGTATTCCTGTGAATGAATTTGTTGATTCCTGTCACATCGGTTTGAGAATCATACCCTCATAGGTTATTTTCGAGGTAGAATCCCTAATGACACTCTGTTGCGGTCCTAGGTAAGTCAAGTTTGGCATCCTCATGGTGTTAAGATTGATTATGTGTCCAATCTCACCAAAGGGTATTTCCTTTTTCAATTTTCTAATCCTGCACATGCTCAGAAGGTGCTCAATCGGGCTCCTTGGACTGTTTGAAACTCTTTGTTAATTTTGCAAGCCTATAACAGAGATTTTTCTGTTGCTAAGGAGGGAGCCTCAGATGTTCCAGTTTGGATTGAATTTCCTGGCCTTCCCATTCCTTTATGGAAGCATCTGCGTACCCTAGCGAAGAATATAGGCACCTTTGTTTGTTTTGAGCCTGACAAGTGGTTTAAGGCCCGTCCCACCAAGCGAGTATGTGTCAAGGTTGATCTTACCCAAGATCTTGATGAAGAGATCAATATTCATATTGGGGATAATACTTTTACTCAGAGGAATGTGTACATAAATCTCTCGAATACCTCCTATAGGTGCTAATCCTCTTAGCATAAAATTCGTGCATGCCCACTTATGGCTAGACAGTTCCCAAATAAATCTGCTTCTCCCTTTGCTAATCCATCTACATTTGCAACCCTGGGTAACCCTAGCACTTTTGGTACCAGTGGTGATGCATATTGGCATGTGGTTTCTAATCATCGCAATCGTCATCCCCCGCAACAACCCCAACAACAACGCCCATAGCCGCCCCCTCCATAACCCCGCCAGAAACCCTAAAAGCCACCCCATCGACAACCCCGTCTACAACCCCAACAGCCACCCCATCCACAACCCAACAGCCGTCTACTCCTCTGCCTTCTCATTCTGATGATGTTTCTACTCAGTAGGCTTTTGTTGGTACCACTGTTCTTTCTCCCACAGTTGAGGGTCGCTCCTTTGCTTCCACTGTCTCTTCTTCACCCCTGCAACGATCAGCAGAGGAGTTTAATAGTGCTAAACTTCGGCAGTCCCATAGTCCGAGAAGACGTTTCTTGATGATCCCTCCAAGAAATGATGTCTGATTGATGGGCCTCTACAGGTTGCTATTTTTGATGATGATAATCCTTTTGAGTCCCTCAAAGCATTGGGGGATTCACCAGTACTCATGAAATGAATTTTTTTTCTTGGAATGTCCGAGGGCTGATGGACCCAGTCCGAAAATATATGGTCCGAGATGTGATTGATAATGCTGCTCATATCTATGGTACATTTGACTTTGTCTGTTTACAAGAAGTCAAGATCAATGATTTCTTGTTAGATTGTACCTGCACTTTTCTTTGGCCGCGTGGTCCTTTTTTTTACACAAATCATGAACCTAGAAAAGGTGGTACTGTAGTTTTTATTTCCCTCAATTGGCACTCGCAGGTGGTGTCTTGGGGAGTTGACCCTTCTAATCAAGTTGTTTGGGTGCTGCTAGAATTGGATGGGAAACCGTTTGGTATTATTAATGTTTATGCCTCTAATAATGCTTCAGAGCGATGTGCTTTATGGCGGTGGCTTGCTTTCTCTCTACCTTTTGCTACTTGGGTTCTGTGTGGGGATTTTAATATGGTGGAAAAACCATCTGATAAGCTGAGTCGAACCCCTATGCATTGGTGTGTCGGAGAACGAGAGGCTTGGTATTTTATGAAAAGTAAACTTAGCTTGTATGATCCTAACTTTTGGTGTTCTCCAGAAGTTTTCTCCAATTCTCAATGGTATACTTGGTCTAATTTTCAGGTTGATGATGCTAGGGTGTTGAAAAGGTTGGATCATGCCATGCTTTCAGAGAGTTCTAGCTTTCACTTTACCCGACTTTCTCTTGGTCACCCCTTTGTCATGACCTTGCAAGCTACCACTCTTTCTGATCATGATCCAATTTTATTTGATATCACCCAAGCTTAAGCTCCTGCTAGGTTTTTTTCCTCTCAGTTCTATTTTAATACTTCCTTTCTACAGCATGCCTCCATGAAAGCTCATATCCATAGAATCTGGAATGTTGTTCCTCGACCCTCTGGTGTGGTAGGCTGGATTCAGTGGTGGAATGTTGCTATCTCCCGTACTACTATTGTTCTTCGCATCCTTGGCAAGGATGTGGCTAAACGAAGGAGGAAAGCTAATTCAGTTTTAAAGGATGAGTTTATCAAAGCTACTCTTCATCTACAAGCTAATCCTTTCAACTCGCATACCGAGCCCATGCTCGCTTGCTCTTCGACATGAAATTCATAAGGCAGAGTTGTATGAAGCTAGAGGTGCTCAACTCAGAGCACGACTGAATTGGCTTGCAATTGGTGATAGGGTTTCTAAGGAGTTCTTCAAGTGCCTCTAGCCCCCTATTCATTCCACATAGTTTCAAGCCATTCAATCTAAGGGAATTAGGTTCACTAATTTACCTTATATAATTCATATTTTTGTGTTAAACTATCAACAAGTTTTTGCTTCTCATCCTCTTACCTCTGCTCGGCAAAAAGCTCTTGATGATTGTTGTGCAGTTGTTCCTCAGAAGCTCTCTCTGGCTCACTGAGATTGTTGTGATGCACCTTTAACCTTGGAATATTTGAAGAATACCCTATCTCAAATGGCTAATGATAAGGCTCCTAGTATTGATGGTTTCCCCTATGAATTTTATAAATAATTTTGGGATATGCTTGGTTCTGATCTGTTACATGTCTATAAAGAAGCTATGATATATGGGTCTTTAGGACACCTCATCAATAAAAGAAATATCAAATTTATCCCCAAGCCTGGAGACCCAGAACTTATTACCAACTGGTGCCCTATTACCTTACTGAATCTAAGTTACAAGATCATTGCTAAGGCTTTAGCATTAAAAATTCAGCCTATTTTACCTCTTATCATCCGACCAGAGCAAACAGGGTTTGTCAAGGGTAGGTATATCTTGGAAAATGTGCTTGCTGTCTGGGAAGGCATGGAATGGGATAGAAATTTTGGACAGGATACTCTGTTTATCAAACCTGACTTTGAAAAAGCCTATGATCGTATTGAATGGAATTTCATTATTTCCCTCCTCCAGGCTCTTGGATTTGGTCCCTATTTTGTGCAATGTATTAAAATGTTATTCTGTGATGCTTTTGTAGTCCTCACGATGAATGGCCAACACTATGTTAGTATTCAGCTGGCTCGCTCTGTCCGAAAGGGTTGCCCATTAGCCCCTTCCCTATTTATTCTAGCTACTAAAGCATTTCGATATCTTTTAGCCCATCAAACTTCACAAGGAATTATTAAAGGTATTTCTTTAACTGCTTCCTCTATTCAAATGGTGAATGGCCATTTTGCTGACGATTCTTTTTTGACATTACATGAAGATGAGCAGTCAGTAAATGTAGCTTTACAATGCCTTGAGACTTTCTATTTAGCATCTGGTTCTAACATTCAGTGGAAGAAAACATCTTGTTATAGACAAGCTCAAATGCCACTTCTTGAGTGGTTAGCTTCTTACTCTTGGCATTGGATCCAACCAAGAGAATTATTCAAATTCTTGGGTATTCCTTTAGCCTTCCAGGCTTCTCCTAATCAACTTTGGAATATGGTTGTCCAAAAAATTGAGAAGAAGTTGGGCTACTAGTCTACTAAAAAGCTTTCCTTGGCTAGTAAGTTTCAAGTTTGCTCTAAGGTTCTAGCTTCTACACATGTATATTACTCTTCTTGTTGGGTCCCATCTAAAAATTGTTACCAGAAGCTGGACAAGCTCTTGCGGGATTTTATTTGGGCTTCAAATAAACAAAAATAGGGGTTTCATAGAGTGGCATGGAATGTTTGTTGTCTTCCTAAAAGGCAGGGGGTTTGGGTTTATTTAACTGTCATTTTCAGGGGTTTGCTTTACGTGCTAAATGGATTGTTAGGGCACTTTAGGGTGATGAAGCTTGGAAAGTTCTTGTACGGCACTGCATCTCTTTTGGCCTGCCCTTTGGGAGGAAAGGGTTGCGGGGCCTAACCTTACAAACCATTTTGACATCTCCAGCCCCATTTAAAATTACAGGTTCTTTTATGATGCAAAGTATTTGGAAGGCATGGGAAGCATTCAAACCCAAGCTCCAATGGCAGGGTAAAGATAAATCTACCGAAGCTTCTATCTCCACTCTAAGTCCTTGGTGGTCTCCTGTAGTCACTTTAGAGGGCCTACCTTTGGCTCAAGTTCAATGGGTTAGAGCATTACGCTTCTTCAAAAAAGGTATTGCAGCATTTTTAGATTTCTTTGATGCTCATACCAAGCATTGGTATTCTTGGGATCAATTTTGCCAGAAGTTTGGTCTTAATCCAGATGATTGAGCAACTTTTGATGTGGTTATCGACAACACTCCTTTATCTATTTGGCTACATTTTGGTAAGAACTTTCCATAGCATTGGTCATCTGATTGGTGTTGGTCTAATCATACTCCTCTGGTGAAATATAAACCTTATTTAGGGTATCATCTGTTGTCCCCTCATGCTCCTCTGGTTGATACTTTAAACCACCATTGGGATCTAGTTTCTTCTCAATCTAGATGGAGCCTTCGCTTTTCTATGGTTTGGCAGTCCTATCTTGAACCTAAGCATTGTTTTTTTTCCTGGAGTTTCTTACATCAAGGTCTTCCCCTTGGTCATAGGTTACAATATATGGGGGTTGCTAATCCTATTTGTGCTTTTTGTAGAGGTCCTGACAATTTTTTTCATGTGTTTTGGGCTTGTCAAACAACCAAAAATGCTTGGGATTGGGTTCTTTCTTTTTTCAATTCCTTTTTACTGGAGCAATGTTCTTGGGTTAATGCACTACTTGGGGATCCCCTAGATTTTTCTCTTCCCCTAAATGAATTTTGGCATATTTTTTGTCTTAATATTTTATACCATCCTTAGAAAACAAGAAATAATATTATCTTTGGGAGACAGGAGGCTTCTACCTCTTTCTCTGTTGCTGCTAGATATGCTCTATTCTATGATTGCTGGTTACAGATCCTTACTCAGGTGGAGAAAGTTCAGGTGGAGCTGCAATATCTTAGATCACTTCTAGATCATTGGGCTAATGCACCTTGCTCTGTTAGCCATCTTCCTTTCGACAACCATGTGTCCAGAACTCGTGGCTTCTCTCACACAGGCTCACCTTCAGCTCGTTCTCACAGTGGTCGCAGAGATCATTTATCTGCTCCAAATTCTTAGCATCATTGGTCTCCACTGCAGTCCAATTTCACACCTCTAGTGGATGGGATGTTCGCTTGATTCCAATTGCACCAGTGGCTGCATACACTTGTCTCTATTTTGTCTTATTTTCCTTACTCAGTTCTGATGTAATATTGGCTTTTTGAGTTGATCCATGTGATCTTGTAATTTTTTGGGTGTGTGCCATGGGGTGTGTTAATTCCACCCAACATTTTTGTATGAAAGTGATTATTTCCAATTAATATAAGGTCCTTTCATTCAAAAAAAAAAATAATAAATGTTAGCAAATGTTGTTGTCCGTGATTTCCATGGTTGCAGTTGGCTTGCCATCCTTGTCCAATGACCTAGCGAGACCGACGATAGCCCTTTATCTCCATATCCTCTGTGGAGGCGGTGGAGGTCATCTTAGCCGCAATTGCGGCAGCCTCGAGCTAGGAAGTCCCCATCATGCTGCCCGTTTATGATGGAGCACCTAGCTCCATTTTCAAATAGGGGCCTGATCCTTCTTAGATATGGATGTGAGTAGTGGGCACTGATCAACGAGTGGGTGTCCGACACCAAGGATGACACATAGCACCATGTTCTGCATGAGGTTAGACCGTTATGGAAAGATATTTGACCCTGACAATTTTGTGTTCGGCCAATCTGAAGTGGCAACTACTAGGCGAAGGGCCACTACACTAATGGATCCGAGCTTCTTTTCAATGTGGTGAGAAAAGAGGTGAGAACTGGGGAATGCCTCCTGGTACTCTAAATTTATTTTTAGAGTTTTAATTATAGAGATTTCAGTGTAGCCTCTTACTATGTTTTTGGTGAAGAGTTTTAGGCATGCCATTAACTAAGAAGTTTGAAATTCATTTTTTTAAATTTTAATTATGAATATTTCAGTGTAAACCGTAGAGTTTCAAGCATACCATTCTTTGGGAGGTGGAACATATGTCCATGCTCTCTTTAACGCATTTATTGTCACCTTCCAAACTTTGAGCCCACGCCATACCTTCCATTCTCTGGAGCTATCTTGTCTTAAAGACTGTCCCACTATCAGTTAATAGACTGAAGCGCTTATCTAAAAGCTATCTCATTTAATAGGTAGGAACGCTTATCTAAAAGCTATCTTGATCTCACCCTAAAGGTCCAAAACCTTTATGGCCAGATCTTGAGGCCTAACAATTAGCACAATGGTCTGCATGATGTCAGGCCCTTGTGGCCAGATCTTTATCCTGATAATTTCACGTTCGGCCAGTTCGAAGGAGAAACTATTACGGGGCCAAGGGCCACTATACCAATAGGACTGAGCTTATTGCTGTCCTGTTTAATTTGGTGCAGAAAGATATGAGAACTAGGAATGTTTCGAAGGCATTTTGAAATTCATTTGTTAGGGTTCTAGGGCATTTCAGAGTAGGGCTTGCCAATTATATTTTTGGCGTAGAGTTTTAGGCATGAAATTTTTTGAGTGTGGAATGGGCTTCATAGTGAACACATGCTATTTTTTGGAAGGTGGAATAAGTTTTATAATAATTGAAGTTCATTTGTTAGGGTTTTAATTATGAGGACTACAAAGTAAGACCTACCTGTCTTATTTTTGACTATTTTATTTTTGGTGGAGTTTCACACATGTCATTGAGTGGAAGGTGGAATGGGCTTTATGACTGGCGAGTTTCATTTACAATGTCACTCCTAGTGTCTCTGATATGATGGAGCTTTACAATGTCACTCCTAGTGTCTCTGATATGGTGGAGCTTTACAATGTCACTCTTGCATATTCTGTGGGAGGTGGAACATACTCCATACACATTCATAACACGTTTTTTTTTGTCTTCCTTATTCTGTGGGAGGTGGAACATGCTCCATACACATCCAAGATCATAACACGTTTTTTTTTTTTGTCTTCCTCTTCCCCAATGTATCTCATATGGTGGAGCTTTACAATGTCACTTTCTCTACTCGTAAGCTAACTACTATTAGTTCTAAGCAATTTAACCTTCATTAATATTTTTAAGCCACTAATTTTACAAATTAATGTTTTGTATCATTTTAATTTTTTAAATGTTATTTTAAATTTTTGGCCATCCATTTTTTTTTATTTCATATGTAATAAATTTCTCTTTTTACAAGCTCATTGGCACACAAATGTGCACACCCCTAGGTTTGAACCCAAAAACATGATGATAAGTTTGATTAAATATAGTTTTTAATAATTTTATTTAATTATGTATATATTTTTTAATTATTAAATAAAATGAAAGCATCACTTTAATTTATGTATTTTTGTTTTTTTAATATACTATGTTTTTTTAAGGGTTTCGTTATTGTTTGAACCATATTATATATGTTAAATGGTGCATTTTATATTGTACATTTTTATAACTTATATTTAATTAAATTATTTTATAACAATAAAGTTATACATTTATATAGACTTTATCGCTTCTATAATGAATGTATTCTTGTTCCGGTTGAATTTAAAAGAGTATATGTATATTTTTAAGTAAAGATCAGCGTGTGTTTTGCCTAATGTACTATGTTTCTTACAGTAATGGCTATGTACCAAAGAAATCGTGGAAAAAGAAGAAAATGCCATTGTGTTTATGCGAAAACTTCTTTGGTTAAGGAAAAGCTCCCATCTAGGTAACCAACATGATCTCAGTGTTATGTGCTTTACCCATCAAATCTTCGACGAGTTTTGGACTTTTAGAGTGAAATCGAGATATCTTTTAAATAATAAGCGCTCTGACGTATTGACTAATAAGGGGAAGGCCTTTAGGCTAAAAATATAAAGTTCAGCCTGTGTTTGCCTAATTTACTATGTTTCTTACCGTAACGGCTATGTACCAAAGAAATCGTGGAAAAAAACAAAAAAAGAAAAAGAAAATGCCATCAATGACTATGTGTTTATGTGAAAACCTCTTTGGTTAAGGAAAAGCCCCCATCTAGGTAACCAACATGATATCAGTGTTATGTGCTTTATCCATCAAATCTTCCACGGGTTTTGGGCCTTTACAGTGAAATCGAGATATCTGACGTATTGACTAATAGGGGAAAGGCCTTTAGGCTAATGCCGTGGGCTGAAAGTTTTGAAGGTGAGCAGGAATGTGCCAAGGAGAGTGTGGATGCCATCAACGGTTATGTGACAATAACAACATTATCAACGAGGGTGTGGAAGAGAAGAAAGTGTAATTAACGGGTATGTCTTAATAAGAGGGTGGAAGAGAAGAAAGTGTAATTAACGGCTGTGTCTTAGTAAGAAGGTGGAAGAGAAGAAAGTACCATCAACAGTTATGTGTTAATAAAGAGGGTGGAAGAGAAGAGAAGATAGTACCATCAACAATTATGTTAATAAAACTTTGAAAGAAAAGAAGTACCATCAACAATTATGTTAATAAAACTTTGAAAGAAAAGAAGTACCATCAACGACTATGTACCAACTAGCATAGAAGAGAAGAAAGCACCGTCAACGGTTATGTGTTAATAAGAGCGTAGAAAAGAAGAAGTGTCATCAACCATAATAGAAGAGAAGAAAACACCATCAGAAAGTGTCATCAACCATAATGGAAGAGAGAAAAACACCATCAACGGTTATGTGTCAATAAGAGCATGGAAGAGAAGAAAGTGTCATCAACCATAAGCCCTTAAACCCTTGCTTAGAAAAAAAAATGTAAAAGTAAATGTCTATGGTTTTGTGGAGGCAATACCCAACATATGATGGAGGCAATGCCGCAGTTTTTATGGATTCTTCTAGTGACTGCAGAAATGTCTTGGTGACGGTCTTGACTTGGAGTGGCAGCATTCGAAACTTGGGTGGCATCTCATAGTCTGTTGGTGGCTAGTCTTTGAGTTTCAACATTAAAATATTGGAGGAAAGTGCCAGTAGGCACTTCTACCATTTAAACCTCTGAGAAGATTTCGACGAGCTCCTGCCACAAATTTGGCTGCCATACGGAAAGTGTGAAGCAACTGTCTTTTTGGTGGGGAACATCTTTATCTCCATGATCAATGTTGTAAGATTAAATATATTATTATGAAAATTTATATAAACATGAAAGTCTTATCATTCAAGCAAAGTTATCCATGTCTCAACTTTAATTACTTATTTTTTAAATACTTTTGTTTTAAAAATTTTATATTATATAAATTTATTGTTGTTTAAAAAAACTAAAATTTTTACTTTTGTAACATTTTAATTTTAATTTTTAATTTTTTTATTATTGATTTGATTTGAAATCTTGATGTTTTTCAAATTTGAATCTTAATAAAAGTTACATCATGGTAGTGATTTAAATTTTATATATTTTTATTATAATTCAAATACTATACTATAAGATAAATTTTTTACAAGCAAGAATATGGCATCCTCAAGGCTTTAGCACCTTCAATGTTGGATGGTCTAGAACTAGGCTTCCTTTGTGGAGGTGGTAGAAAAATGCTAGCGCCCTTGTGCTTTCTAGAACTAGGCTTCCTATGTGGAGGTGGAAGATAAATGCTAGCATCCTTGTGCTATCTAGAACTAGACTTCTTGTGTGGAGGTGGTAGACAAAGGATAACGTCCTTGTGATCCACCCCATGCACATGCACTCGCCGAATTGGGTTCCCTGCCAAGTTGCACCCCAGGTAGCTTGTGCCAAAAACTGGTGCAAATCTCCATTGTGGAGATGACGAGCTTCTACTTTCCAAAGGTACAACACCGAGGAGAGGCAGTGTGTTGGGGTGCTTGAAGTTGACGGGTGTGTAGCCGACATGACATTCTCCTTGACCTATTCAAGGACTTTAATTTCCACAAGTGGATTCTCAAATAATACTGATGCTATGTGGTATCTTCACTCGTTGATCAGTGCCACATCCATGTTGAAGGAGAAGGGTCGGGATTTATTTGACAATGGGGCTGGGTGCTCCATCCTAAACAGGTAGTATGATGGTGACTTCCAGGGTTGAGGCTGCCGTAATTATGGTTAAGATGACCTCCACCGCATCCACAGAGGAGATGGAGATAAGGGCTATCTTCGGTTTCGCTAGGTCATTGGACAAATGGGGGCAACCGGGCTGCAATCATGGAAACCAGGGCAACGACATTCGCTAGCATTTATTATTTTTTCATTTTTATTATTTTTAGATTTTTAATATATGCTTTTATTTTTTAAAAATCTTTGAATATGGCCATCTTTTAATATGTGTTATTATATGATTAGATTGTTTTTAGAAATAAAAATTATAAGTTTTTTAGTTAAAAATTATTAACATTTATTTTATATATAGTATTTTCAAATAATAATTATAATTTGAAGTTTTAAGTTTTATATCAATAGTATTAAATTGTTTATTGAATGTAATATTTTCAACTTCATGACTTGTATAAAGTTTTGTTTATGAATTCAATTTTCTATTTGGAGCTTTGCCTTTGAGGGCTTGGGTCCTTTAAGCTAACTTGTGGTGCAACCACTACAAACGATAATTTTTGACCACATCAAATAAAATATAGAAATATACACCAAGGTATTATTATGTTATATACAATAGAATAAATATAAATAAAAAAATACATAAATATTGCACACAATCACATGTCAGAAAAAATTATAAGCAAAGTAAAAACTCAAATAAAAAATAATAGAATAAAAAATAATATATAAATATAGACACGTTTCCATCTTTGCAACCTCAAAGAGAGTATATCTAATTTCTGGTGTATCTGCATCTTCCCAACAACCACCTCATCTAATGGGAGATTTTTAAAACCTCCTCAATGTCAACATCTCTGACAAAAATTTCTAATGCAATCTCATGGCCAAAAACAACATCAAGTTTGGTGACTTTACCCTCCATGGTTTGAGTTCTTGCAGCTTCCCTATTCTACCATCGCTACATCTAAAATATCTCCTATCATCACCCTAATTTATAGGGGCATGGTATGGTTAGCATCATCTTCCCATGGACTAACCAAATTAGTGGTAGCCCATATATATATCTCCTATGCAATGGTCGTGGAGGTCATCTTAGCTGTAGTAATGAGAGGGGCAACAACAAGCACACCTAGCCACAAAGAAGCACATGGTCCGCAGATCACCCTACCCCATTTTTGAATAGGGGCCCAACCTAGCCTAGGAATTCTACTTTGATGCATTGGTTGATACAAGGTACCGAGTGGAATGTTGAGGATGTCACATCAAAGCATTTTTGAGGTGCATCAGCCCATTCCATGGGATACCCCCACAGATTGCATTCTAGTGTACACAATATTTGAAGTCCCACCATGATTTCAAGCATGGACAAAATACCAATGACATTTTTACATTCTATCAAGGGCTTTTTTCATGATGTAATCCAAAAAGCATTTCTTCTATTCATTGTCGTTCATCACAAAATCACTTGGTTCCAACTACGTTTTGAGACTCATACTTATTAAACATTTTGTAGCTATACATAGGGGTCTAATTATAGAATGTTGCCCTAGATTGGATAGATTTGGCATACACCGCATCATACAAAAGTCCAATTAGCACGTGAGTTTATATCCAACTCTCTAGGCATCTTCATCACTATTGATTTCATTTCAATGTAGGTGTCGTATATTGTCCTATTTACATGAGTCCCAAAATTTCTTACATGTGATATTAGATTCTCAAGGATAACATGTTAATGCTTTTGTACTTTTTGGGCATCATTCATTGGGTTGTGGAGTCAAAAAAATAAAAGATAAAAAGGCAAAAAGAAACAAGGAATGAAGATATCGATGGAAGATAAGGAGGCAAAAAGTATTCCAAGAGTTGACCTAGAAAATATCTCGGTATTTATTTATTTGAGTTCTGTTAGAGTAAATCACTATATAAAATATAGAAAAGCAATTATAACGTTTCAAACTTTAACAACTGAATTGACAAAATAAGACAAACACACAGTAGAAGAGACAACGATTTTAACGTGGTTCACCCAATGTGGGTTACATCCACCGAGAATTTTTAGTCCTTTCTTTCTCAATCCAAGCAATAGAGGGTTACAACCTACAACAAACATCTGCTGTAATTTCCTCTCTATATTTACAAGGAATCAACACAGTAATTTTCTCATTGTCATAGTATTCTCTGTTTTTCCTCACAACTATATATAAGAAAAAAATAGAAAAACAAACTGCTTTTCTTAATACATTCCAAGATTAACACTGAGTTCCCAGCATCTAATTTTGGGATAAAAACAAAAAAACTTTCCCTTACTGTCCTGTTGTAAATCCGAAAACTTTCTCTGGTAGACAAATAGACTGTAAATCTCGAAACTTTCCCTACCCATCCTGCATTAAATCCAAAAACTTTCCCTGTTTAGCCTCCTCATAATTAGGCTCCATTCCTAACAATCTCCCACTTGGAGACTAATTCCATTGCACCATACTGCAACCAAGGATTGAAAAATTCTCATCATGGCCTCTTATTCCTTAAGGCCAACTGAAGTTGAGCAAAAGCTCAACTTTTCTCTTGACACCACTTTTGTAAGCATATTAGCAGGATTTTGTGATGTGTGAACTTTCCCTAATTTCAAAGATCCATCTTCCACTACCGATCTAATGAAATGATACCGAGTTTGATGTTTTTAGTTTTTGAATGGAATTTCGAATTCTTCGCAAGGTGTATAGCACTTCGGCTATCACTCCACAACCTATTATCCTCTTGTTTCTTCCCCGCTTCTTCCATTAGTCTTTGCAACCAAACCATCTCTTTGCTTGCTTCTGTAGCATCAACATATTCAGCTTCAATGGTTGAAAGGGCAACTACGTGTTGGAGTTTAGAAATCCAACTAACCGCTCCTCCTCCTATAGTAAATATGTAGCCAATAGTGCTCCTTCCACCATCAATATCACCTGCCATATCAGAATATACAAAACCTTTCAAGCATATATTAGATCCTCCAAAATTCAAAGAATAATTTGAAGTTCCTCTCAAGTACCTGAGTATCCATTTTATCGCTTGCCAATGTCCTTTTCCTGGATTACTCATAAATCTACTCACTACTCCCACTGCACGGGTAATGTCTAGTATTGTACAAACCATTGCATACATCAAGCTTCCAACTATTGATGCATAGGGAACCTTAGCCATATGCTCTTGTTCCTTTTATGTTTTGGGACACAAATCTTTGGTGAGTTTGAAATGCTTTGCCAATGGAGTAGCAACAGACTTTGCATTGTTCATGTTGAATCTCTTAAGCACTTTTTCAATGTATTTTTCTTGTGATAATTTTAGAGTGTGACTCTCCTTGTCTCTTGTTATCCTCATACCAAGGATTTGTTTGGCTTCTCCCAAATCCTTCATGGAAAAGGATTTAGCCAACTTCTTCTTGAGCATGTTTATATCTTGCATATTTGTACCTGCAACTAACATGTCATCCACATACAATAGCAAAATAACATAGTTACCATTTCTAGTTTTCTTAAAATATACACAGTGATCACTTTGACATCTTTCAAACCTTTGATTAGCCATGAACTTATCAAATTTTAAATACCACTTGTCTAGGAGCTTGTTTTAACCCATACAAGCTCTTTTTCAGCTTACATACCCAATCCTCTTTACCTTTCACCCGAAAGACTTCCGGTTGGTGCATATAAATTTCCTCCTCCAAATCACCATGAAGAAATTTTGTCTTCACATCCAATTGCTCCAGATACAAATTTTCTATAGCTATAAGACTCAAAATAGCTCTAATAGAGGTCATTTTTACAACTGGAAAAAAAATCTCATCAAAATCAATACCTTTTTCTTGAGCGAATCCCTTGACCACTAGTATTGCTTTGTATCTCTTATGCCCTTCATTCTCCTCTTTAATCCTGTACACCCATTTATTGGTCAAAGCTCTTTTACCTTTGGGTAGCTCAACCAAATCTCAAGTTTGGTTATGGAATAAAGAGTCCATTTCTTCATTCATTGCAAGCTCCCACTTATTCCTGGTATCCATCTGTAATGCTTCCTAAAAATATTCTAGCTCACCAGCATCAGTATACAAAACATAATCAGAGAAACGTTGAGGAATTTTACTTATCCTGGTAGATCGTCTAACAACACTTTTTGGAGATTGAGGTGCTTGTTGCTACGGCTGTACATTTTGATCTTCTACCACTTTTGGAGTTACCTTTTCTATGTGTCCATCAAGGTCTATGTATTCAGCAATTTCCTCTTTCTGTTTCTTTCCCTGCAACCGATCTTTATACAAGTTTTTTCATTAAATATGACATCCCTACTTATAATGACTTTTCGGTTATCACAATCCCATAATCTGTAACCCAAGACATCAATACCGTAACCAATAAAATAGTACTTTTGAGCCTTAGCATCTAACTTATTTATGTTCTCTTTGTCTATATGCATAAAAGCCTCACATCCAAATACCTTAAGGAAAGAATAATTTACTGGTTTACCTGTCCAAAGCTCTTCCGGAATTCCTCCATCCAAGGCACTAGACAGGTCCTCTATTAATCGGATATACTCTGAAAGTATCAACATCATGAGCCCATAAAAATAATGGTAAGCCTGCATGTATTCTCATGCTCCTAGTACGCTCCATGATCGTTCTATTCATTCTTTCAACAACCCCATTTTCTTGAGGTGTTCTTGGAACTACCCTGATTCTTCTAATTCCATTTTTAGAACAAAACACATCAAATTTTCTATTGCAATATTCTCCACCATTATCCGACTTTAGACACTTTAACCTTTTTCTAGTTTCATTTTCAACTAATACTTTCCAATTCTTGAAGGTATTAAAAACATCACTTTTATTCTTAATGCAATATATCCATGTTTTCCTTGTTGCATCATCAATAAAAAGTACATAGTAAGAGGAAACTCCAAGAGAAGTTACCTGAGTCGGGCCCCAAACATCTGAGTGCACAAGCTCCAATTTCTCTTTCTTCCTTTCCTTGCCATCCTTGAGAAATCTAACTCTCTTTGCTTTACCATAAACAAAATCCTCACAGAATTCCAAATCAATTTCTTTTAACTTAGGCAGTAAATTTCT
Source organism: Wollemia nobilis (assembly GCA_028583015.1). NCBI lineage: Eukaryota > Viridiplantae > Streptophyta > Pinopsida > Araucariales > Araucariaceae > Wollemia > Wollemia nobilis. The sequence continues at coordinate 322,103 of JAQPPZ010003646.1, read as the reverse complement.
TGAATGTAAAATTTCCATACCTTTTCCACTCATATGGCCAAGTCTTTGGTGCCACAAAGATGCACTCTCACCTGTAGAAACTAAATTCATGGAGCAATGAGAAAAATCAGTAAGTAAATAAAGAGTACCCACCAATTTACCTCTAGCTACTATCAATGAACCTTTAGTAACTTTCCAAGCATTTTCTCCGAATACAACCGTGTATCCTTCACCATCAATCTTACTTGCCGATATAAGATTTATCTTTAAATATGGCATGTGTCTCACCTATTTAAGAGCCCATTGACATCCATTTAGGGATTTAATCAAAATATTTCCAATACCCACGATTTTACATGGTTGGTCATTTCCCAACAAAACCTATCCATAATCTCCAGAAACATAATCTATGAAGTATTCCTTATGTGAGGTAGCATGGAATGAAGCACCACTATCAATTACCCAATAATCACTATTTCTATCAAGAGATAAGATTAAAGCATCTTGTAGAATTTTTCCAGTAATATTGGCTTCTGAAGTGTTACCATTATTATCATTACCTTCATTTCCATCAACCTTTCTTTGCCAACAATCGTTCTTGAGATGACCCTTTTTGCCACAGTGCCAACACTGTAGCTTTCCTTTTCCATGTGATTTGGATCTACCTTTGGATTTGCCATGATGTGATCTCTTACCTCTTTCTCTTCCTCTTACTCTATTCTCAATAGTTAAGGCGGTGCTAGATGATTCTCCTATGGTTTTTCTTCTCATGTCCTCACTGAGTATCACACCAACCACATCATCAAATTCTAATTTATTTGAACTCGAAGCAGAGTTACTTACCACCATTACCAAATTGTTCCAACTTTCTGGAAGAGAGCATAAGATTAGTAAGGCCCTAAGCTCATCATCAAAATCCAATCCTACTAAACGCAATTGATTAGTGACAGTATTAAATTCATTTAAATGATCATGCACAGATCCTCCTTCACTCATTTTCATGTTAAATAACCTTTTCATTAAGAATACCTTATTTGATGCTGATGGTTTCTCATACATCTTGGCCAACTTATCCATGACTCCCTTGGTAGTCTTTTCATCAGAGATGTTGAAGGTTACGGTGGCTCCCAAGCACAGCCTCATAGTACCCAATTCCTTTCTATTAAGGAGACTCCACTCCTCATCAGACATAGATGAAGGTCTCTCTGTTTCCCCCTCAAGAGGTAAGTAAATATCCTTTTGGTACAAGTAATCCTCCATCTACATCTTCCAGAATTGAAAGTTTTGGCCATTGAATTTTTGAACTCTAAACCTCCCTTCTTCTACCATTGCTCCCACTTGATCTAGAAATTCTCCTTCTATCAAGTGCACCCAACAAAACAACCACTCTGATACCACTTGTTAGAGTAAATCACTATATAAAATATAGAAAAGCAATTATAGTGTTTCAAACTTTAACAGTAGAATTGACAAAATAAGACAAACACACAGTAGAAGAGACAATGATCTTAATGTAGTTCATCCAACGAGGGTTACATCCACCGAGAATTTTTAGTCATTTCTTTCTCAATCCAAGCAATAGAGGGTTACAACCTACAACAAACATCTACTGTAATTTTCTCTCTATATTTTCAAGGAATCAACACAGTAATTTTCTCATTGTCATAGTATTCTCTATTTTTCCTCACAACTATATATAAGAAAAAAATAGAAAAACAAACTACTTTTCTTAATACATTCCAAGATTAACACTGAGTTCCCAGCATCTAATTTTGGGATAAAAACAAAAAAACTTTCCCTGGCTGTCCTGTTGTAAATCCGAAAAATTTCTCTGGTAGACTAATAGACTGTAAATCTGGAAACTTTCCCTACCCGTCTTGTAGTAAATATAGAAACTTTATCTGTTTAGCCTCCTCATAATATGGCTCCATTCCTAACAAGCTCTTCCTTGCAAGATGTGAGCATCCATGACTTCGTTCTAGATGTTATTTACCTGCTGCATATTTACAAAAAAATTGGATGTACCTGACACACCTAGGGAATAAATATTGTAGGTCATCCTATGAATCTACAATGTTTAGACTAGATGACACTGAACCTGAGCTATTTTTCATGATGATATTGGTACTACCAGTTACCATTCTCAAGTATCATAGAATACCATTCGATTCTAGTACTTTCCATTGGGATTGGAAAACCCAGGTTATAACTAATCAAGAAAGCACACGTGTCCATACAATTGACTTTGGTAGTTGAATCAACTAGGAAAGGGTGCCAATATTGTCTTTCATATAAGATCATTATGATTGAGGTCCATATCCCATCTTGGTATATTCCCACCATGGTCTAAGTTATTATCCAACCATTATGATTGTCATGCATTAATTGCCATGGGATGGAAAAATTAATAACTAACTCTCCAAAGAATGTTATGGCAAGGAATGTGTCACATGGCATGGATAATGATGTACATGCTTATTTTATTTGTTAGGGTTGAAATGATCCTAGAGATTAGTCAGCCAAAAAGAAGGTCCACAAAATATGTCATGAAAGAGCACTAGTCTTCACTTTTCTTTCTTAGGATTTCTAGCTAAAAGTGATGGCCTGCTACTTCCTATTGGACTTTGCTGAATTGTGGGAGAGTCTAACAATAAAAAGGGCCACGAAGGCACTAAACCCAAATAATTCATGTTTTGTTTTGGTAAAACTAAGGCCATGGTGTTGATATTTTGCTTGATAGGAAAGGTTCTTTGGCCTTCATCTTCTTCTAGGGTTGTCCTAGTTTCTACCAACACTTCCCAATATGCCAAGGGTTTGCTTTCATAGAAATTGATTAGGAAAGCATTTTGTATTGTTTGTACAAAGCCTATCATAGATGCTCTAGGAGGTGGTTTTTAAAAGGCTTGCTATGTAGAAGAGACATCCCTGAGGGGTAATTTTCCCACTTGATTCAACATATTTTCATCTTGCATAGAATCCATGTAAATATATGGAAACTTATTTTCTTTGGATTGCTGAATAATGATTCATATATGATGTTCATAGAAATTTTCTTTGGAAATGAATGTTGAAGTCATTGATATTCTCTTGAGGGTCATGTATGATGAAGGATAACTAATTGAACATCAAGAAGGGGTTCCTTGAGTCATCAAACGTGCTAATGAGTTCTTTGGATAGGTCGACCCATGTAAAAAACTTCCATACTTCAAGTATTTATACCACATCAGGGCTCTTTCCTTAAGATAGAGGACAAGGAGTCTAATTTCAACGTCCTCATTCATAATATTATGAATCATTTCTGAGGAAGCAACATCCTAGCAATGTTCAAATGTAGTTTTTCTTGCCCCATCAAAACTTGGCAAGTACTTCAAAGAAAACTTGGTAATATCATGAATATTTTAAACATTGAGGTCGGTCTAATTCCATTAGGGATACTCACACCAAGCCATTGTAGCACGTGGGTCCTTGAAATAATTATATGAGCATAACTTCTCTACTAGTGAGTTTGAGATTGTTTATAAAACCTTGAGTCCTCTAGGAGAGATCTTTAGGGATGGTGCAAAATGACAATCAATCATGACCCTTAGTTAATGTTTAGAAAAGCCACCTTATTTTGCTTATTTCAAAGGTAAATGATCATAAGAGTGAGTTCATTCTTGTAGGGGAGTCACTAGGTGATGGAGATTATGGATTAAAATAGAGTATCACTATGTTCTATTTAGATATAAAAGGTAACTAGTCATATGATAGAGCTTTATGTATTTGAGTAGAGTCACTAGGTAATTTTGATAAGATATGATAATAAATGATATCACCAATACTTAAATTATCCATTTAAGGGACCTTAGGGTCCAACGAGGCATACTAAAAACTATTGGTCAGAGAATATTTATAATGGAAAGGTTTGTGCACCTACAGATCTTGATCAACATTGAATGATCAAGGAGCTTGTGAGAACTACAATGGTCAGTCTCTAGAGGAGGCTGGTTCCTTGAAGTTACAGATAAGTATACCTAAATACGAGAGGAAAATGGTGCTGAAAGGGATAAAATAGGCTAAATCCAAAATATACAGTGTTGTATATTAAGCAACATGAAGACGTGTAAAAATACGGATCATGCAACTAAAAAATCAACTACCTAATAGACCAGCCATTTTTACACAAATTATAGAAAATTCAATTTTAATCTATTGTATCTTATGAGACCACCAATTCTAGACAAGTGAATGAAGAAGTGCAAATATAGGATTTAGAATAAAACACCATAAAAATTCAACATGCTTAAATTAGAAATAAGCAATCATCCATACATACATGCTCTACAAATAAATTAAACCAGAGGCCAGACAATAGTCAATTTGTATTAAGATGCCAGTAATCCATATTTACATATGAATTATAAATAACTAAGAGCCTACATTTTTTCATTTTACATTATAGTATTTATAGATATTTTATAATTATTAAGTAGTCAAAACCATCATTACCTTAGAAGTGGATTGTTGTTATGTTATAGATTCTACCAGCCTGTTGAAAAAATTCAAAATTATGGCTACTACACTAACCCAAACATGGTTGATTGATGTGTCCTAGATATGCACCATCTTGTGTTATGCTTAGCTTATTGGATTCATATGGTCCCTTGATTTTTACTGACCTTATCTGCTCAACCACCCTATTGTTTGCATAATGGATTTTTCCATTGAGATATCCTAACACAAAATCATGCCTAGCAGACATCATGGGAAAATGAGATTCTTTTCTGGAAGTAATTTCTGGATTACGTGTGCACTTGTGAGATTATCTTTTATCTCATATATGACCTTAAGCTATACATCAACTTACCAACGATTCCAATCCTAGACTAGATACCTCCTCTGCTATGTCGGGTCCTCAGAACCCAACTAGGCCTTTTTGGGTATAATTATTTTTTTGCCTTATTTCTTTTGTATTATTATCCCATTTTCAACTTTCAAGTTGTAGACTGGAAAATTGGGACCCTGTTAGGATCCAAATGGGCATAAATATTCTCGTGTTCTTGGAACTTTGTCATTTCTCTTATCAGGCTCTCATTATGTTGTCAGGATTTAGGGACCCCACCAAGTTTTGATCACGTTCAATTGTTCTAACACTCTCAGTCCTTAATCTATTTATCGCTTCTACACATGTCAGGATTTTGAGTGTTGATAAGGATCCTATTGGGTATGAATTTTTTCGCATTATCTAGACTTGGACATGAAACTTGGACTTGGTCGGGTTTCGACTAACATAAATATTCCGATGTTGTAATGATTTGGCCATTCTCCTGACAGGGCTTTCTAGGGGTTGTTGGGCTCCAATCAAGATTAATAGCTTTGGCATCCTTAATACTTATCCACTTTTCTATCTTGGTGAAAACTAGGCCTTTTTGATACCACTTGGTTCCAGTTGGGTATAATTATTCTTGTAATCCCTATACTTGACCATTTAATCCTTCTTTAACATAATATTGGGATCTATCAAATGTAGATGTTTTGACATTATTAATATTTAGCTTATTTTTACACGTCTATACATACCAAATATTTTGGGTCCCATTCGGGTGCAATTATACTAGTCCACTATTGAATTAAGCCTTTTTTTTGACTTCACTCTTATCATATTTCAGCTGGTGGATGGGAAAATGGTACCACCCCAAGGGTCCAGTCAATTACAAGCCTTTCATCATCTTGGAAAGATAGCCACTCCAGCTAGAGTTTTTATTCTAGTAGCATGAAGTGGCATGCATTGTCTTGGTACTATAATTATGGTAGCCTTAAACCTTGATCAATTTGCTTTGGTCACCTTTTGATGACATAGTGAACATCAATGAGTTCCCAATTCATAGTTGCAGTAAGATGACTCTTTGTCATTATTTGGATGTTGATCTGACATAGAAAATATAGCAAGTTCAAGGGGCATCCCTGTAATGAATTATTTGCTCAACTCTGCTTCTGGAATTGCTTCTGATCTTGTAGAAAAAATTGTTGGTGATATCTAGTTTTATTTACAAAAGGGTAATCCAAATATATGGTTGCTAGCATTCAGGTGTGGGTAGGTGCAAAAAATACCCACAATGTTTTTATGGAGGGCTAGGAAAAATAATCTTCAAAACTTCAAGGATGGTCATGAACATGAAAGGTGTGGCTCTTTTCAATTTGAGAGAGATAGATAGATAGTCTATATGTAAGTCTAAAAAAAGAGTGAGAGTAAGTTTGAGAGTGAGAAAAAGAGAAAGTGTGTGTGAGAGAGAAGAAGCAATATGGTGAGGACAAGAGGAAGATATAGAGTGAGAGATTTTATGTTTGTGTGCACACATGTGCATGTATGTGAGAGAGTTTATTTTTGTGTAGTGAAGCATATAACTAATATATTTTATTAGGTTATGTGGTTGTTGGAAAGATGTAGATGGATTGTAGGACTAGATGGATCAAGGTTAGAAAGTTGTTGTAAGGCTCGAGAATCTGGTTAGAATTAGAATTTGAAGTAAATATTATATGGCATTTAGATTTTATTTTTAATTGTGTATTGAAAATAAGGATTATGTTTATATAAAACATATGTTTTGGTTTATCATATACTTCATTAGAATCAAGATGGAAAGTGTATAGAAAAATAATTTAATATATGATTGATTAGTTATATAAAAACATTTTATATTCTTTTATTATGATTGGTTTCCCATTTTTTAATATATTTTTTATTATTACATGTCTTTAATTATATCCATTTCTTATTATTTTTGAATATTTAAAATTACATTCAAAGAAGTATGAAATCTCTATAACATGACATTGTTTTAGCATATGGAATTGTATTTTATGTTACATAATCTAAAATTATTTGTAGATGTGTATATATTTATATATTATTTTTTATTCTATTATTTGTTGTGTGGGTATTTACTTTGCTTATAATGTTTTGACATGTGATTGTATGCCTTATTTGTTTATTTGTTTGTTTATATTTATTCTATTTTATATAATGTATATTTCTATATTTTATTTCATGTTGTCCAAAATTATTGGTTGTGGTGGGGGCACAGGGTAGCTAAAAGGACCAAAGCCCTTGAAGGCAAAGCTACCAAATAGCAAATTGAATTTATAAACAAAATTTTATACAAGTTATAAAGTTCTATTCTAGAAATATCCAAAAGAAAACCATACCTTCAATAAACAATTTGATACTATTGATATATAGTTTAAAACTTCAAACTTCAGATTACATTTACTATATGTATAAAATAAATGTTTAAAATTTTTTAATAAAAAAAAAAAACATTTTTCCAATAACAACCTGGTCACATAATAAAACATATTAAAAGATGTTCATGTTAATTTTTTTTCAAAAAAAAAAAAATATATTAAAAAACTAAAAAATAATCAAAATGAAAAAATAATAAATGTTAGGAAAATACAGTTACCCATGATTGCATCTGGGTTGCCTTGTCCAATGACCTAGCTAAACTGATGATAGCCCTTTATCTCCATCTCCTCTGTATAGGTGGTGGAGGTCATCTTAGCCACAATTGTGGCAACCTCGAGCTGGGAAGTCCCCATCATGATACCTGTTTAGGATGGAGCACCCAAATCCATTGTCAAATAGGGGTCTGAACCTTATCCATAGACATGGATGTAGGCATTGATCAATGAGTGGGTGGCCGACATCAAGGATGCCACATAGAACTATGGTCTGCGTGAGGTCAGGCCATTATTGGAAAGATCTTCGGTCATGACAATTTTGTGTCCAATTTGAAGCGACAACTACTAGGCCAAGGGCCACTACACCAATCGATCCGAGCTTATAAAAGGAGGAAATTAGGGAATGCTTTAAAGGTATTTGGAATTTATTTTAGGATTTTAATTATAGATATTTCAATGTAGGCCCTGATTATTTTATTTCATTGGTAGGAATATTATGGATTCCTTGCAGGGACCTGTAATGATTAATCCATATATAAATGGTATATTTAGGATTAGGATTACCATCTATATTTAGGATTAGTGCACTTTACCTGAGATTAAAAGGGAACAAAAACTATTTTTGGGTAGATACACCTATATTTTTGGATACTATGGCCATTTTAACTTGAGATGTACCTATATTGCTTTCTTTTGTAAAGCATGATATCCTGTTGGAGCAACTAGTAAGGGATTGGAAGCCTTTTGAAGCTGAATTGGTTTTTGTTCTCTTTTTGCTTTCCTAGCTTCTTGTTTCTTTTCTATGGTTTGTTGTTCCATAAATATTTTAACAGCTTCCAAATTTTCATTAGCTATTTTAATCTCAGCAACTATTTGAGCTAATGACTCTTCGATTCCATCTATATGTGCCTCTGCATATCTTGTCCAATTATTGACATAATTTAACTACCTGATTTCCTCTTTTTGATCTACATTATCATCCAATGAATGCTCTAATATGCATGACACATCAGCTCTAGTATCAATTTTCGTGGAATTAGACATTGTAACATAATGTTTTTGTTCTGGCAATTTTTTCCTCTGAACTAGGGTTTCTGGAACTTCAAAATATCTAGGGCATCAGCTGGATTGCAAAAGTGCTTTCGAGGTATAGTGGATCTGAAGGCTAGATTGGTTCCCTAGGAGGGTCAAATGGGGACTTCTTCGGCTCCTTTCCTAGGGAGTAGCAGCTCATACGCAGATTTTTTAAAAGAAAAATCTCCTCCAAAGAATGATGAAGCTCAAAAAATGGCATATAAAATGCTCTTCAAGGTTGCTGGGAATAGGTCGACAGCACATCGTGTGAATGGATGTTTGCCGTAGGCCGAAACTAGGCCAAAAATTGTCATCGAGCCAAGTATGGTTGAAGAATCAGTCATTTACAGAGCTAATCACGATTTAATCTGCAAGTTCATGGGTATACGTCCTTCCCTAAATTTTTTGCACTCTTGGATCTACCAAAACTGGGAGCCTCACGATGAGTATTCATTGTGGTTTATTAGCAATGGATATTTTATTGTTAGCTTTTCATCTTTGGCCGATAGAAATAGGGATTTCGAGTTAGAGAAGAAAAATCATGGCCTGGCAGGGCTATTTGTTCAACCATGGAGAGTGGGATTCGATCCCCAAGTTGAACCTACTGCTGTCCCAGTATGGATCCGACTATATGCTCTTCCAATGGAATTCTGGAGTCAGCAGGTGTTGGCAAGGATTGGCAATTCTATTGGAAGACATCTAGGTGTTGCCACAGACACAATTGAATGGAGCATGGCGGTGTATGCAAGAATATGTGTGGATATGGATCTCAACCAGCCTTTGTCGATAAATATGGAAATTGAATTGGCAGGACTCTCCTGGATTCAACAACTAGACTATGAGGCCCTACCCTTTAGATGTAGGGTTTGTCACAAACATGGACATTTGGCCCATTTTTGCCCTAATAATATGAATGCTAAAATGGAGGCCCCTTTAGGAATGCCAAACCTACCTAAAGAGGATAAGGTAACACTTAATAAATATTATAATAGCACCGTTCAGGGCTAGGAATCTCAGAGAGAGGGTTTTGAACAACCCAGAAGAAAAAGACGAAAAAAGAAAAAAGAGGGAAAGGAGCAATCCCATCTCAGACCTGCCAATAGGTATGAGATATTTAAGTCACTGGTTGATGAAGAGGAACAATTTATGGAGGGCATGGAGGGTAATAAGGAAAATTCTAATATTCCCGTGCAACTCCCCCTCTCATCTCCTCCCGTCATACATCAGGTAGTTGAACTCTATGAGGTATCACAACTAGTGTGTTCAGGGGCTTTAGTAGTGCATAACCAGGAGTAGATAGTATCTCAAGATGTCAGCATGGGAATAGCAGAGAAGAATAGGGAAAGGCCAACTTTGGGGATAACCCAGGTAGAAAAAATATAAAAAAATAGCAATTCTCAAGGAGTAGGTAGAAGATCCAATAAGGAGTTGCTAGCAGTCCAAGGAGACAAACTGATCACGGGAGGAACGGTGAGGCCAATCGACTCTTATTGATCCTATAGTAACCGATGATTATACAATCATGGAATGTGAGGGGTTTAAACAGCAGAACCCATCAATCTACTGTTTGAAGACTTTTAGAGAATCGTAATACTAATTTTTTGCTTTTACAGGAGACTAAGATGTCATTAGATCTTATGTCCAAAATAGTCAACAAAATTTGGAGGGGTGCTGGTCATATGGATGTGGCTGCCCAAGGTGCCTCAGGGGGGATAGTTACTCTGTGTAACTCTCTTGAATGGTCTGCAATAGAACATCTTGCCTAGAGGGGTGTTATCACTTCTCTTTTTAGGAATAATGTCACTGCAGAACACGTTCTAATCGTAAAATTTTATGGGTCTCAAAACCTAGAGGGTCAGAGGTGATAGTGGAAGGCTGTGCATAACATGCGAACCTCAAGGGAAGATCTAGACTGGATTATAGCGGGGGACTTTAACGCTAAATTATCTTCTAGAGATCATGAGGGGGGAACACCATTTTTGGACTCAGGGGACCATTTCATGATTGCCCAAGTCCAAGCTTTGCACTTAGTGGACAGTAAATGTCCTGGAATTAACTACACTTGGACTAATAAAATGCGGGAGCCACATAGCAGGAAGGTTAAGCTTGATCATTTTCTGGTTTTAGAGGAGGCATTTGTAAAATGGAATATAAATTTTTAGATTTTAGAAGGCCCAGTTTCAGATCACTATCCCATTCTATTGGAAGGCGGGACTAGGATGGGGTAGCATCACAAACCTTTCAAATTTGAGAATTTTTGGCTTCAGAAAGAAGAACTTCAGGAGAAAATTCCATAGTGGTGGGAAGAAGGCCGCCCAACTTATGGGAGAGCAATGTTCAGAATCCACAAACAACTACAATATGTCAAAACATAGTTGAAGTATTGGAGGTGTGCTAATAAAATAGACTTCCAGGCCCAAAGAGCTCCTTTGGTGGCCAGATGGGATGAGGTCCAAAAATAGTTCAGAGTAGGAGTAATTACAGAACAGCTCAAAGCTAAGGATGATGCCCCTGCGTACAGTGGTTGAGGACATTGACAACCAGGAGGAGACCTATTGGAAGCAGAGAGCAAGAACCACCTGGTTATTAGAAGGGGACAAAAATACAAAATTCTTTCATCGGACTGCTTGTGCTCGAAGACAGATGAACAAGATGGAGGCCCTTCAATATGAGAATGGTCATTCCTTTGATACACTTCCAGGTATGCATTCCCATGCTATGGATTATTTTTCTAAGCTTTTTAAGGAAAGTGTGGTACAAGATGTAGAGGCCCAAAATGAAGTTATTTTTGTCATACCTGCTGTTATTTTTGAGGATGAAAATCAGGCCCTCCTCAAACCCATTGATAGAGATGAATTGAAAACTATGGTCTTTGGAATGAGCACTGGTAAAACTCCAGGTCCAGACGGCTTCCCAATTGATTTTTTTTAGGCTTTCTGGGACTACTTAGAGGAAGATGTAATGGCTGTTGTAGAAGAGTCCAGAGAAAATAAGAGAATGCTTAAAGCTATAAACCACACTTTCATTACCTTAATTCCAAAAGGGGATGAGGGGGTTCATATTTCAGATTATAGGCCTATTGCCTTATGTAATGTGCTGTACAAAATAATCACAAAGTTAATGGCTGAGCATCTAAAACCTCTTCTTCAAAACATTGTCTCCTCTGAGTAAGGGGGTTTTGTTGAGGGACGGTAGATTCTGGATGGGGTGGTTGTGGCCTAGGAAGCAATCCATTCAATGCACACTTCTAGTAATAAAGGGATGTTCATAAAATTGGACATGTCAAAGGCTTATGACAGGGTTGAATGGAGTTTCCTGGCTAAAATGATGGCAGCCTTTGGTTTCTCTCAGGACTGGATAGAGTGGGTCATGAGCTATGTCTCTACCCCGACTTACTCTGTGCTAATCAAGGGCCTTCCTTCACAACCATTTGGAGCTACTCGAGGATTGCGCCAGGGGGATCCATGTTCTCCTTATATTTTTCTCATTTTTGCTGAAGGTCTTGGCAGACTTTTCTTGAGGAGAAGACAACAAGGTAGATTATTGGGTATCAGGGTGGGTGACGAAGTTTTAACGCATCTGCAGTTTGTGAATGACACTGGTTTGGTGGGAGTGGCCAACTTTAGGGAAGCAAGAATTATTAGGGATACTCTTAATGTCTATCTTAGGGCTACTCAAAAGGTCATTAATGACAAGAAATCCAAAGTGTTTTTTTTTAATCTGGAGAAAAGGCTTCAGAACATAATTTTAGAAATCCTGGGATTCACAAGGAATTCTCTCCCAGTGGTTTACTTGGGGGTCCCCTTGCACTTTAAGAAGCTAAAATTAGACACATGGAGAAATCTGCTAGAGTGCATCAATGACAAAATTAATCACTGGTCTCACAAGTGGTTAAGTTATGGTGGCAGATTAACGTTCTTACAATCAGTCATTCAAGCCATGCCAATTTACAAATTATCTATCCTGGCTACCCCGATTTCAATATGGAAAGAGTTGGACAGGATGGCTAGAAAGTTTTTATGGGAAGGAGCAAAGGGAGAGAGAAAGTGGGCCTTAGTGGGCTAGGACAAAGTTACCCAACCCAAGGTTAAAGGAGGTCTAGGTTTGAGAAAATCTAAGTTGAATAATAAAGCTTTGGCTGGAAAGCTATACTGGAGATGGATCTCCCAACCCACCTCCCTTTTCAATAGAATCCTAACTAGCAAATACCTGGGATAGGCCAACCCAAACAATGTAGCTCGCATCCCCTTGGATGGTATTGGGTCCCTAGTTTGGCAGGCTCTCAAGTTAGGGTCTCAGGTTGTTAAAGACCGCTTATTTTGGAAAGTGGGAAGAGGGGAGAAGGCTCGTTTCTAGACAGATTCTTGGGATCAGTTCCCACCCATCATTGCTAAATTTCTAGAATTATAGCCAATAAAAGTAGCCATTGAAGCCAAGGGATGGATCCATATTGAAATTTATTTCACAACTACTCAGCTGGGGGAGTGTAAGTTTAAGCAGTTCAAGAAGTTGGATGAGTGGCCCATTTCAATCCCTCTGGATTTGACTCCCATCATGACTAAAATTATGACAGAAATATTTCTTACGGGGGAGACGTGGAGGATGAATTAGCCCGGGGCTTTGGGAGTCTTGGCATCTATACAAGACAGGATGGATATGACAACATTCTCCCGCAGCCCCCCCTCATACTTTTCAGAGTTGAGGACTCGGAGGAAAATCTGGCTCTCTAAAGGCTGGCCGAAAGTTAATTTTTTTTCCTGGAAGTGCATGCACAATGGAATCCTCACTTTTGATAATCTCAGATCAAAAGGTATCATCAGCCCTTCTCAATGTGTACTATGCTACAAGAGCGAGGAAACTGCTGACCATTTGTTGTTTGGTTTCCCTTTCACCCGACAAATTTGGATGTGTTGGTTTGCATACTTTAAAATTCAAGTAAGTGATGACCTGAACCGGATGAATATCTAGGCAAAATGGTAGAAAGGTAGATTCAAATATAAAGCTCTTCGTATTTGCTGGGAGCTTCGTTTAAGCTTTATGTGGTGGCAAGTATGGCTGGAAAGAAATGCCAAAATTTTTAGAGAAACTTTTACTGCTCTAGACGTGGTTTGGCAGACCATTTGGAGCAAGGTTATTGAAACTGTGGCTATTCATGCTGAGGAGGAAGATCAAATTGACATTGGAGCTTTGGAAGAACGCGTTAAACTGCAAGAGGGACTAGACATAAATTATTGGAAACCTCCCCCTGAAGGTTGGATTAAAATAAATACTGATGGAGCTGCAAAAGGCAATTCGGGTAGAGCCAGAATTGGAGTGGTGTGCCGAAACCATGCTAGGACTGTGCTCTATTGGGAATTGCAAGGCCTGGGAAGAACCACTAACAATGAAGCCGAAGCCATTGCCATCAAGTCTGCTTCTGTTTGGGCAATGAAACATGGCCACCGTAGGATTATTCTTGAATCAGACTCGCAAATAATGGTTGGAGCTCTGGATTGCATGAGGAACTTTGATCTAAAATTTTGGAGGTTGAGGGATCTTGTTACCCAAATTAAAGAATTATGGAAGGAATTGGAGGAAGTGATCCCATTTTATGCGAGTAGAGATTTGAACAAAGTGGCTGACTTTCTAGCTAAGATGGGTGCAGAAAAGGAGGTTGGAGTTCAGTTGCACAGTGACATGGATATTGAGGATGAGGTGATTAGGCAAGGTCTTGAAAGGTCCTTGAGCTAATGATCAAAGAAAAAGAAAAGGGAGGAAAGTTGTCACGATATCGTGACATGTTGTGCCGTCGTGGCCACTGGAGGAATGTTGTTGTGATATCGCGACATGTTGTGCCGTCGTGGGCACTAGAGGGAAGTTGTCGTGATATCGCGACATGTTGCACTGTCATGGTCATTGGAGGAAATTTTTCACGATATCGTGACATGTTGCACCATCGCGGTCTCTGGAGGAAAGTTGTCACGATATCGCGACATGTTGCACCGTCGCAGTCATTGGAGGAAAGTTGTCATGATATTGCGACATGTTGCACCATCGCAGTATCTGGAGGAAAGTTATCATGATATCGTGACATGTTGCTCCGTCGTGGCCAAGGGAGGAAAGTTGTCACGATTTCATGACATGTTGCTTCATTGCGGCCAAGGGTGGAAAGGTGTTGTGATTTCGTGACATGTTGCTCTATCGCGGCCAAGGGGGAAAGTTGTCACAATTTTGTGACATGTTGCTTTGTCGCGGCCAAGGGTGGAAAGGTGTCATGATTTCGTGACATGTTGCTTTGTCACGGCCAAGGGTGGAAAGGTGTCATGATATCATGACATGTTGCTTCATCACGGCCAAGGGTGGTAAGGTGTCACGATTTTGTGACTTGTTGCATCACCACGACCAAGGGAGAAAAAGTGTTGCGATTTCGCAACATGTTGCATCGTCGCGGCCAAGGGAGGAAAGGTGTCACGATTTCGTGACATGTTGCTTCGGCACAGCCAAAGGGGAAAAGTGTCACGATATCACGACATGTTGCATCATCACGGCCAAGGGAGGAAAGGTGTCATGATATCACGACATGTTGCATCGTCGCAGCCAAAGAAGAAAAAGTGTCACGATATCGCAACATGTTGCATCGTCGCGACAAAAGGAGAAAATTGTCACGATATCATGACATGTTGCTTCATCACGGCCAAAGGAGAAAAAGTGTCGCGATATCACATGTTACATCATCGCAGCCAAAGGAGAAAAGTGTCGCGATATCATGACATGTTGCATCATCACGACCAAGGGAGAAAAGTGTCATGATTTTGCGACATGTTGCTTCATCGCGGCCAAAGGAAGAAAAAGTGTCGTGATATCGCGACATGTTGCATTTTCATGGACAAAGGAGAAAAGTGTCGCGATATCGCGACATGTTGCATTTTCGCGGCCAAAGGAGAAAAGTGTCGCGATATCGCGACATGTTGCATTTTCGCGGCCAAAGGAGAAAAGTGTCGCGATATCATGACATGTTGCATTTTCGTGGCCAAAGGAGAAAAGTGTCGCGATATCGCGACATGTTGCATTTTTGTGGCCAAAGGAGAAAAGTGTTGCAATATCGTGACATGTTGCATTTTCACGGCCAAAGGAGAAGAAGGAAAGAGGGTCGCGATATCGCGACTAGTTGCATCAACTGATCTTGCCGATCCCCCTATTAGCTAGTTAATGGTTCAAGAGATTTGGCTCCACTGCAAATATTATTTTACTATTGTAAGCATGTGTTCTCTCTGATTTCTTCTGGGAAGTGTCTCTTCCCAAATTGTAATTGTTCTTTGTTTTAATACAATTTTTTTCAAAATTAAAAAAAATATATAATTTTTTTGTTTCAATGGCCATCTACTCCCTTTTTGAAATGCATTTCCTCTTTTATTCCATGTAATATAAGAAGATGATCCTGGCTTGATAGGATAAGGAGAACTAGGAGGAGATACCATAAAAACTTTTATGTGCACTGGTGTAGGCTGGACTTCAACATATGGTTGAGGATCTTTTGTTTGTATCACTATGCTGGACACACTTTGAGGTAGAGATAATTCCTTGACATCTTTATTTTCTACATTATTTACAGGAGTAGATACAGGATTCCTGAATGATGGACTCCTGGTAACTATTGGCAAGGGCCTTGGAATTCATGATGATTGGTTACGTGAAAGATACGACCTATGTGATGGATGATTTATAATTACCTTTACTGATTGTCCATCATCAGAGTATTCAATTTGAATTTTTTTATTGAATTAGGAGCATTGGCTGATTGCATAGAGATTTCCCATTCTTTGGGAATACAAAATCGGCAAAACTAATTGGTATAGATATTGCTCCTTCAGAGCCTAGTTCTATGATTCTAGTTTGAGAAAGTATGCTCTTCACCTGCAACATAGTCTGATCTCATGAATAAAAAATCTTACCTAGACTCTTCTATCAATTTCCCATTTCATTATATTGCCTAGAAGAACTATGTTGGTGTTGATTACACTCTTGCAGTTGATTACAAAAATCTTGGAGCATCATCAAGCACGATTGAAGAAGAGGAGCAATTTACTCTGTAAGCATGGATTCCTTTGACACTTTTACTTTTGTAGATGAAAATTTTGTAAATTATGCTTGCCAAGTTGATGATATTATTGAGGAAAAAGCAGAAGTAGGCAAATATGATTTATCTCTGTTAATTCCTAAATTGGATGAAAAGAAGTTTATAAGTTAGCAGAATAGAAAATAATTTTATAGAAAATAGAAAAGAATGTTGTTAAAAGGAATTTTCCCTTAAGTGTTTATAGGCCTAAAATAAAGCAAGTATTCAGGACTACAGAAAGAAATGTCAAAGTTAGCTCTAATAAGGCCTGTAGAAAACTTAATTTGTTTACATCTACAGAATTAGTTGCTCTAAAATATTTGAAATAGGAAGGCTATAATTATATCCACTTTGGAGCAGTACAGATAATTATCACACCTCTTTTCAGGAAAGGTTTACCTGGTAGTTCTTATGTGGCCTTGCTGGATTCAAGGTTTACAACTTTCCATCAAGCCATTGTAGGGAAAATAGTGTGTACCTTGGAAAATGGTACCTAATATGTTACATTTTACCTTGATTTTCCATATCCTTTGGAAAGAGATGATTTTGGAAAGATGTGGAGCCTCATAATTCAAACTAATGGTCTAGATTTGAAGCCAGGAAGTTTTGAATTGTCCATTGTAGTAAAATTTTTGTGTCAGGTCTGTAATACATTGGTCCCTCTAAAATTTCTAGTGGGTAAAAGTCAAGTAGCAGTTCCAATTGGACCACTATCTGAAGGGGCAATATCTATGCCAATCAGTTTTTTTGATTTTGATATTCCCAAAGAATGGGAAATCTCTATGCAATCAGCCAATGCTCCTAATTCAATATTTTTTTTTCAAATTGAATACTTTGATGATGGACAATCAGCAAAAGTCATTATAAATCATCCATGACATAGGCCGTATCTTTCACATAACAAATCAAGACGAATTCCAAGGCCCTTGCAAATAGTTACCAGGAGTCAATCCCTCAGGAATCCTATATCTACTCTTGTAAATAATGTAGAAAAAAAAGATGTCAAGGAATTATCTCTACCTCAAAGTGTGTCTAGCATATTGATACAAAAAAAATATTCTCACCCATCTGTTGAAGTCCAGCCTACATCAGTGCACATAAAAATGTTTATGGTATCTCCTCCTAGTTCTCCTAATCCTATCAAGTTGGTATCATCCTCTTCTATTACATGGAACAAAAGAGGAAAGACATTTCATAGAGGGAGTAGATGGCCATTGAAACAAAAATATTGTGTTACAATATATGATTCCACAAAAATTGATACTAGAGCTGATGTGTCATGCATATTAGAGCATTCATTGGATGATAATGTAGATCAAAAAGAGGAAATCAGATAGTTAAATTATGTCAATAATTGGACAAGATATGCAGAAGCACATATAGATGGAATTGAAGAATCATTAGCTGAAATAGTTACTGAGATTAAAATAGCTAATGAAAATTTGGAAGTTGTTAAAATATTCATGGAACAACAAACCACAGAAAAGAAATAAGAAGTTAGGAAAGCAAAAAGAGAACAAAAACCAATTCATCTTCAAAAGGCTTCCAATCCCTTACTAGTTGTTCCAATAGGATATCATGCTTTACAAAAGAAAGCAGGAAAAACACCAGCCAATGAAGAAGGTACATCTCAAGTTAAAATGGCTAGAGTATCCAAAAATATAGGTGTATCTACCCAAAAATAGTTTTTGTTCCCTTTTAATCTCAGGGAAAGTGCAATAATCCTAAATATAGATGGTAATCCTAATCCCAAAGATACCATTTATATATGGATTAATCATTACAGGTCCTTGCAAGGAATCCACAATCTTCCTAACAGTGAAATAGTAGAAATTGCTACAAGGCATATGGCTGGTATGGTTTTAAATTGGTGGACACATGCTTCAGATGACTCCAAAATCCTTGTATATACTAATGGTTTAGATGAGTTACATTTGGCTTTGCTCACATAATTCACACCAAATCATGTAAATAAGGAAAAGGATGATCAGTTAGCTCTTACATTCAGAAAATTAGGTGAGTTGACAAGGTTTGAAGAATATGTTACAAACTACATAAAAAAGGTGTATGATTTGAATCTGCACAGAGACCAATTTATCAAGATTCAATTTTTATCTTCATTGCCTAAAGAAATTGGTCAATTAGTGTTATATAAAATTGCACAACAGGGTATATATGTCAATACTCTATATTTTGTGGATATAATAGAAGCAGTAAGACAAGAAATCAGACGAATATGTCTCCATGAAAAACTTCTTAGAAAACATCCAAAAATATCCACAAAATAATGTGCTAGTATTGAGGGTGCAGATACATTTTGTAAATAGAAGCAAAGAAAACATTTTAGAAGAGCTAAGGCTAGAAAATTCAAACCTTTTAGATACTTTCAAAGAAGGACTAGGAAATCTAAGCCTGCCAAAGAAGTATGTTGCTATGCATGTAAAAAGAAGGGGCATTATGCTCATTCTTGTCCTACAAAATCTCCAAAGAGTGTGAAAGCCATATTTGTAAATCCACATATTAAAAATGAATGTTAAATGTGTGAAAAATCTTCCCAACTAGATGAATGGATAATGGCAAGAATCTCAATTTACAAAATAGATGGGTTTGTTCTAGAAGAAGAGAAACCATTTTTTTTTTAAATCAGAGGGAATTGATGAAAATGAAGTATATGAAATTAATCACTTATTCATGATGTCACAATGTGATCCAAAAGTACCTCTTTTAGAATATATCACAAGTGATGAAGAGCCCTCGAACATAGAAATTGAAGAGGCCAAATACTATGCTCAAAAAATAAACAAATAGTGTATACCAGCTCTTCAGAAGAAGAAAAAGAAGAACTAAATGAATCATTTGGATATTCTTCTGACTTCTCCATTGAATCAGACATACAGTCTAGTTATAGCTCCCAAGACAATCAGTATTTGCCATATAATCCTACAAAGGATCCACGGGCTTTAAATCCCATAAAAAAATAGGTCAATATTCCAAAATCTATGAAATTTCCGTATCATAAATTTCCTCTAGCCAAAAAATCTGCACAGTTACAAATCAATAAAATGGTGCATGAATATAATTTCAGCCATGGGAGATTCTGTACTTCATTTATAAAATGGATGTTCAACAAAACATTGTAACATTTCTTTAGAGAGCTTTTTAATTAGCGCAGGACTAATTTCTAATTGGAGGGTTGAATATTGTTCCAATATTTTCTTCAGATTCTTTTTTTGAAGCAATTATGCCTCATGTAAAACTATCTATTCAATGTGAGGATCTATCCACTGAGCTTTCATTTTATGAGCTTGAAATACTATTGAAATTCTAGGAGCTGTAATTTTTTATCCATCAAGGTTTTAAATCATACAATGTTGTGCTACAGTGTATGGCCCATACTGGTCAAGAAATGGACTGCCTAATCCCACATCGTAACCTGCATCATTCAGCTAAAAAAAATGTGTATGTACAATTTTTTCCCTAATTTGAATTAGAATATCAAAGGTAAAATATTTTAGGTCTCTGGACCCATTCATTGTGGAAACTTGATATTCATTTCTAGATTCAACCCACCCAGTAATCATTTTCTCATGAAAAAAGTTAATATTACATCCAATATCAATAAATGCAATTGTTTTCTTGAACTGTATGTTCCCATATATTGCTATTCTGATTGGGAAAAGAATAGCATTATATTCATGCACCATTTTATTGATTTGTAACTGTGCAGATTTGTTGGCTAGAGGAAATTTATGATACTAAAATTTCATATATTTTGGAATATTGACCTATTTTTTATGGGATTTAAAGCCCGTGGATCCTTTGTAGGATTATATGGCTAATACTAATTTTATTGGGAGGTATAACTAGACTGTATATCTGATTCAATGGAGAAGTTAGAAGAATATACAAATGATTCATTTTGTTCTTTTTCTTCTTCTGAAGAGCTAGTATACACTGTTTGTTTATTTTTTTGAGCATAATATTTGGCCTCTTCAATTTCTGTGTTTGAGGGCTCTTCATCGCTTTTGATATCTTCTAAAATAGGTACTTGTGGATCACATTGTGACATCATGAATAAGTGATTGATTTCATCTACTTCATTTTCATCAATTTCCTCTGATTCATCAAAATTTGGTTTCTCTTCTTCTAGAACAAACCCATCTATTTTGTAAATTGAGATTCCTATTCTCCATTCATCTAGTTGGGAATATTTTAATTATAGATATTTCAGTGTAGGCCATGATTATTTTATTTTTAGTGCAAAGTGACATCTCATTCTCCATAAGGTTTGAAATTCATTTTTATGATTTTAATTATGAATATTTTAGTGTAGGCCCTAACTATTTTATTTTTAGTGTAGATTTTGAAGTATGCCATTATATAGAAGGTGGAACGGGCTTCCATGCTCTCATACGCATGTTTATGTTCACCTTCCAAACTTTGAGCCCACACCATACCTTCCATTCTTGGGGCTATCTCGTCCTAAAAGTTGTTCCACTATCAGTCAATAGGCCGAAGCGCTTATCTAAAAGCTATCTCAATATCACCATAAAGGCCCAAAATCAGTCAAATATTTGATGGGTAAATCATAGAACACAGAGATCATGTTTTTTAACCAGAGGAGCCTTTCATAAAAACACATAGCCATTATGGTAAGAGATATGGTACATTTAGCAATTAGGGACTGAACATAGCCATCTGCTGGCACATAACCATTATGGTAAGAGACATTTGTTGGCATATAACCATTATGGTAAGAGACATGGTACATTAAGTAAACACATGCTGAACAAAATATATATATTTATAATGAGACTTCATATTCAAATCCCCTATCGATCCTCTCCAATACCATGGCTAGTAGCATTCAATGTTTGAAGGATATATATAAGCCTAGAAAATATATATATTTATAATGAGATTTCATATTCCAATCCTCTATAGATCTTCTCCAATACCATGTATAGTAGCATTCAATATTTTTAGAATATATATAGGCCTAAGCCTCATTCTACCCCATCATATTTAATTTGTTCATTGGTTGTTCTGATTGATCTAGATCTGGGTACTATGGTTAGCACAATAGTCTACGTGATGTCAGGCCCTTATGACAAAATATAGCACAATGGTCTACGTGATGTCATGCCCTTATGGCTAGATCTAGCACAATGATCTCCATGATGCCAGGCCCTTATGGTCATTTCTTCAGTACTAAAAATTTCATGTTTGGCTAGTTCGAATGGTAAACTACTACCGGGCCAAGGTGCACTACACCAATGGGGTTGAGCTTGTTGTTGTCTAGTTCAATTTGGTGTAAAAAGAGGTGATAATTGGCAATGTCTCCAAAACATTTTGAAATTCATTTGTTAGGGTTTTAGGGCATTTTAGAGTTTGTTAGGGTTATAGGGCATTTCAGAATAGGGCTTAATAGTTTTATATTTGGTGCAGAGTTTGAGGCATGAAATTCTTTGGGAGGTAGAACGGGCTTCATAACAGGCATACACAATTCTCTAGGAGGTGGAATGATTTTTATAATGGGTGAAGTTCATTTGTTAGGGTTTTAATTATGGAGACTATAGAGTAGGGTCGGGGCTATCTTATTCTTGGCTATTTTATTTTTGGTGGAGTTTCAAGAATAAAATTCTTTGGGAGGTGGAACGGTCTTCATAACAAGCGCATGCCATTCTATGAGAAGTGAAATGGGTTTTATAATGGATGGATTTCATTTGTTAGGGTTTTATAATAGGTGAAGTTCATTTGTTAGGGTTTTAATTATGGAGACTACAAAGTATGGCTGGGTTGTCTAATTCCTGGTTGTTTTATTTTTTGTGGAGTTTCAAGCATAGAATGGGTTTTATAATGGGGGAAATTTATTTTTTAGGGATCTAATTATGAGGATTACAAAGTAGGGTGTGTATATGTGTGTCAAAGAGCTTGAAAAGAGAAAATTATGTTGGGGTGTGTATATGTGTGTGCATTATGTCAGGGTGTGTATATGTGTGTCAAAGAGCTTGAAAAGAGAAAATTATTACACACATGTTAAAATTATCAAATGTTTATTTTAGATGAAATAATAAAAGTCGATAGCCAATAATTTAAAATAACATTTAAAACATGAAAATGATGCAAAACACTAATAAAAAATTGTTGATTAATAGCTTAAAAAATATTAATGAGAGTTAAACTACTTAGAACTAATAGTAGTTAGCTTAAATGTGGAGAGAGTCACATTGGCATATACACATATACACACCATAGGCATAATGATAAGTTTTATTAAATATTTCTTTTTAAAAGTTTTATTTAATTATGTGTATGTTTTTTAATTATAAAGTAAAATGAAAGCATCCTTTAATTTACTTATTTTTTGTTTTTTATATATGATGTTTTTTTAATGAGTTTAATCGCTATTGTTTGAACCATATCATATATGTTAAATGATCCATTGTAATTTGGAAGTGTATTGCATATTTTATGACTTATTTTTAATAAGAGTATTTTATACATTTATATAGACTTGATGGCTCCTATAATGAAGGTATTCTTGTTTCATATTTTTGGTGGCTCCTATATCATATATATATTTATTTAGGTGATAACAAATTTGAAATCCACTTTAGTCATCAAAATATAAACAAAACTTATAGTTCTACCATATTTTTTAAAATCATTTGTCATTATTAATGACAAATAATGACAAATTATCATATGAAATATTCGAGTGTTATAATTATTCATTTTTAATTATTTTATGTAATTATGTGTATGTTTTTAAAATATAAAATAAAGTGAGAGCATGCCTTTAATTTATGTGTTATTATTATTTTTTTAATATATACGATGTTTTTTTATGGGTTTAATTATTATTTTTTGAATCATATTATATTTGTTGAATAGTTCATTTTAATTTGGAAAATAAGGATATATTTTTATATATTTATATAGATTTTGTGGCTCCTATAATGAAGGTATTGTTGTTTCATATAAGAGGTTGAATTTAGAGGAGCATATATATATTTATTAAGGTGATAACAAATTTGAAATTCACTTTAGTCATTGTCAAAATATTAACAAAACTTATAGTTTTGTTTTATTAAATTTTGTTATTAATTACAAGTTATATTTTTCAGTTAGATTAAGCGGTAATAGAGAAAACGTCAATAAGAGCTCATCGAAATCTTTTGATAGGTTAAAATCATAGAATCCATAGAAACTACGACATTGTCTCTACAATGCCACAGGCAATGCCATAGTTTTTGTGGATTCTAGTAGCCACTTCTATGATTTAAACCTCTCAAAATATTTCAATGAGATCCTATTGACATCATCTTTGTTTACCGCTTAAGCTAACAATAAGTAAAATAGAACTATAAGTTTTGTTAATACAAAGTGTGAAACAACTCTCTTCTTGGTGGGGAAAATCTTCATATGCATGATAAATATTGAAGATTAAGTTATATTATTATGAAAATTGAATAAAAAATATGAAAGTCTTATCATTCAAGAAAAAATCTCATATTTTAATAACAGTATGTGATTTCAACATGTGCTATCGATCCTATGTTTTCTAAATTTTATTTTTTGAATAGAAAATGTTTCTAATTCTTTTCAAGTAATTAATTGAAGGAGATTCATTTATTTTTGGCAATAATTTTTTAATAACAGTATGTGATTTCAACATGTGCTATGGATCCAATGTTCTCTAATTTTTATTTTTTAATAGAAAAATGATTCAATTAGAAAGGATAAGAAATATGTTTTAAAATAATAGAATAATAATTAGTGACATAATAGTAGCCAAAGTCATGTTTATAATTTGATATTTGAATTCATACTATCTTTAGAATAAATGTATGGAAGTAATATATGTAATAATTTATATTTGTGTAATATTACATACAATTCAAATCTCATCATTTCTATTAATGTTAAATAATATGTGTGCTCTCTTTATGGTTTAAATTTGCTCTAGGAGATACACTCCATCTACTTTCTCTCTAAATATTTCTAAAAACAATGTAGAAAATTGATCTTAGCCATCAATTAGGTGATTTTGAAGCCTGACATACTATTCATAATATTTAACCATGAATGATGCCACCAATAATTTTAGAACTATAATTCACTCTATTATGTTATGAAATGCACATAGGCTCACCATATGGTTCATATGCTTGATTGAAATTGTTGTGTCTTCCCTAGTGTAGTATGGGAAATTTTTCAACATAGATGTTGGTATTTCATAACCATATTCTTGGCAAAGTAGGAGGTCTTAATGAACCTTTAACATTCCAAGTAGAGAATACTATGGGTGGTGGAGTATCCATGTTATAGCCTCTATATCTTATTCTTATTGAAATGGTGTTAAGCAATAGGAATAATGCCTAACAATTAGCAACAAGTAAGGATTTGGTGGTAGGTCTTTCTCTCATAAAATTTTAGGTTCTATATTCAAAGTGAAGTTTTTAGGTAAATACAACATTTGTTGAGATTTCTATATCCTTGGATACTAAATTACCTTTGTTATTTCCATCTACTCCTTTTTGTGGATTTTCAAAGTTTGAACATGGTATACATAATATTAATGCTAGTTTGAAGTTATAATAAAAGTGCATTGAGCAATAAAATAAAATATATCAATTAATTATTTAATTTAAAAAATAAAAACATGTGCAAAGCAATGTTGAATAAGGATATAAACTATGGAGTGAATTGGACTATTATACTCATGAAATAACTAAATTAGAATGTGGTAAGCCAAAATGGGTTCCCTTTCTTTTGATGAAATAATTTAATTATAAGTTACATTACTTTTTTATTTGAAAGGCCATTTTCAATGACTTCCTTGAATAGTAAATAAATGAAACTACTTTTATCTTTTTAATTGAAAATAAAAATAAAAATAAAATTTGCACTTCAATTTTTATATATTAACATCTCTTATACTTATTATAATTTATTTCCAGATGATCATTTTGCGTTATATTTACTTGAAGAAATCATCTAATCATCTTATTATAAAAACATGTATTGAGATAGACTATCTTATTTTAGGAGCATAGAAAAATGCAAAATATCTAAATTTAGGGTACATCAATATGATTCAAATTTATTCACCATATGAATTATTAAAAAATCTTATTGATTAAAATTATGTATGCAATTCTTGAAAATATATTTGTGTTGATTATCTTCTAACATCTAATATAATACATAATTTTATTGGAATATGTATATATATCCCTATAAAAATATATAATATAATATAGATGTGATTAAAAGATAAGATAGTGGGCTAAGGTTTATAAAGGTATCATATCCAATGATGTTACAAATTTCACATAATAAAAAATTAGAGAGGCTATAAACCTTGAATATCACTTTAAGTTATAAGATGTTTTTTTTACAACCTAGAATGTGGCTTCCTCCTTCCTATGTGGAGGTGATAGCACCTTCAATGTTGGATGGTATAGAACTAGATTTCCTATGTGGAGGTGGTATACAAATTCTAGTGCCCTTGTGATCCTCCCCATGCACTGGTCGAATCAGGTTCCCTACCAAGTTGCATCCCAAGTAGCTTGTGTTGCAACTGGTGCAAGTCTCCATTATGGAGATGTGAACTGAATGAAAGTCTCTATGGGTTTAATAATTATTTTTTGAACCATAATACATATATTAAATGGTCCATTTTCATTTTAAAGTGTATTGTACATTTTTATAACTTTTGTTTTTTGAAAAATAATTTGAAGAAACTTATATTAAAACAATGGTTATTTACAACAATAAAATAAGATTTGCATTGGAGCCAAATATCCTAAACCATATTTCTACAATGGTTGTTCACCTATTTATAACTATACAAGAATATCTACATTGGATCACAAACATCCTAAATATATTTCTGGAATGGTTGTCTAAATTAGCTAAATACTGGATTTGTTCACCAACCTGCCTAATCATCTCATCCTCAATAGCCATGTCACTGTGCCACTAAAACCCTACCTCCTCAATGCCCATATTACCTAGGATGTTTGCAACTTTATTTAGATCTCTACTCACATAAACTAAAATCATATCATATAATTTTCTCCATAATTCCTTAATTTGAGTGACAAGAATTCTCAACCTCCATGTCTTCAAAGTAAAGTTCCTCATGCAATCTAGAGCTCCAACCATTATTTGAGAATATGATTCTAGGATTATCCTCTTGTAACCTTGTTTTAATGCCCAAATAGAAGCAAATTTGATAGCTAATGTTTTTGCTTCATTATTTGTGGCCCTTTCCAAGCCTTGTAGTTTCCAATAGAGTACTATTCCAACATGATTTTGGCAAACCACTCCAATTCCATATCTAGCTATATTACCTTTTGCAGCTCCATCAGTATTAATTTTAATCTAACCTTCTGGGGGTGGTTTCTAGCTAGCTCTATATTGCCCCTCTTGCACTTCAAATTCCTTCTCCATTGTCCCTATAACAACTCGAGTTTCCTCTGTAGCATAAACTACTACAATTTTTGTGACTTTACTCCAAATGACTTGTCAAACTCCATCTAAATATTAAAAGGTTTTTCTAAAAATTATGTTATTTCTCTACAACCACACTTCCCATAAAATGAAGTTTAATATAAGCTCCCAAACAATACAAAGATATTAGATTTAAATCTACCCATATTCCATATTTCCCAAATATTATTTCGATTCAAATCACCATTAACTCAAATTTTATAATATAAAAATGACCTCTCCTAGATCTGGTGTGTGAATGGGCACTCAAACATCAAGTGATAAGCTATTTCCTCACTCTTATAGCATAAAATACATTGATATGGACCAATTATTACCCTACATTTGAGATTATAAAAAGTAATAATATCATTATGCATGAAATGCCAGGTAAATTTTTTTACTTTCAATCAACCCTTGGACTGCCAAATATTTCTCCAATTATCAATCTAATATGCATTAGTAGGAGGATCTAGAATGATCTTATCATATCCATACTTCACTATGTAAACACCAAGGCTCGCATAGCCCCTAGCTAATTCACCCTCCTCATCTCTATCTATGAGAAATATTTCTAACAAGATTTTAGTCATCATCGGTGCCAAATACAAAGGGATTGAAATTGGCCACACATCCAACTTCTTAAACCGCTTAAACTTATAATCCCCCAGCTGACTAGTGTTGAAATAACTTTCAATTTGGACCCAAACCCTAGTTTCCATGGCTATTTTTATTGTTTATAGTTTAGGGAATTCAACAATGATAGGTACGTATTGATCCCATGAATCTGTCCAAAATCGTACCTTCTCCCTTCTCCCACTTTCCAAAATAATTTATATTTCAGTACGTGAGATCCTAACAAAAGGGCCTACCACACTAAGGATCCATTATCATCCAAAGAGAAACAATCCACCTCATTTGGGTTTACCTATCCCAAATATTTACTAGTTAAAATTCTACTGAATAAAGATGTTGGATGCGAAATACACCTCCATAAAGCTTCCAAACCAAAGCTTTATTATTTAAATTTTCTCTTCTTAGTACCAAACCACTTTTTACCTTGGATTGGATTACTTTCTCCCAACCTACTAAGGCCCATTTCCTCTCTCATTTTACTCCTTCCCATAAAACTTTTCTAGCCATATTTTCCAACTATTTCCATATGGTATGTTGGGTAGCAAGGATAGAAAACTTATAAATTGACATGGCCTGAATGACTGACTATAAAAAAGTTAATCTAGCCCCATAGCTTAACCATTTGTGATTCCAATGGTTAATTATTTTCTTGATATAGTCCAAAATATTCCTTTAGATATCTATTTTTAGTTTTTTAAAATGCAAAGGGACCCCCAAGTATACCGTTGTGAGATAAGTCCTTGTGAATCCCAAGATATCTAAAATTATATCTTGAAGTCTTTGATTGAGATTTAAAAATACCACTTTGATTTTTTTATATATCTAATAATTATTGCTTTCCTGAAGTTGGTCACTCCCGCAAATTGTAGGTGAGTCAAAACTTTCTCACCCATATTAATACTTGTTAGCAAACCTTGTTGCCTTCTCCTCAAGATGAGTCTACCCAAGCCTTCAACCAATATGATAAAAATATAGGATTAACAAGGATATCCTTAACGAAGGCCTTGTGTAGCTCCAAACGGTTGTGAGGGAAGACCCTTGATTAAAACTGAGTATGTCAAAGTAGAAACAAAAATCATGACCCATTCTATCTAATACTAAGAGAAACCAAAGGCTACCATAATCTTTGACAAAAATCTCCACTCCACCCTATCATAAGCCATTGACATATCCAATTTTATGAACATTCCTCTATTACCAGATTTTTACATTGAATGGATTACCTATTGATATAGAACCACACCATCCAAGATCTGCCTACCCTCTATAAAACTCCCTTGCTCCAAGGAGATAATGCTATGTAGAAGATATTTTAGCTGCTCAACCATTACCTTTGCAATTAATTTATATATGGCATTGCATAAGGCAATAGGTCTATAATATGAAATATGCACACCTCCTCCCCTTTTGGAATTATAGCAATGAAAGTATGATTGAATTCTTTAGTTATTATTATACTATATTTGGACTCCTCTATAATAGATATTACATACTCCTCCAAGTTGTCCCAGAAGGCCTAAAAAAACTCAATTGGAAAGCCAATGGACCTGGTTTTTTTTGGTACTCATTCCAAAGGCTACATTCTTCACTTCCTCTCTATCATTGCGTTTAAGTAGGGCCTCATTTTATTCTTCAGAGATAAGAGAGGGTATGGAAAAAATAACTTATTTTTTGAGCCTCTTCATCTTGCACCATACTTTACTTAAATAATTTATAAAAATAATCCATTGAATGGAAATGCATACCTAGAATTGTATCAAAGGAGTGTCCATTCTCATTCTGAAGAGCTTCCTTGTTGTTCGTCTATATCCTAGAACAAGCAAATCAATGGAAAAATTTGGTATTTTTATCACCTTATAATAACCAAGTGGTTCTTGCTCCCTATTTCTAGTAGGTCTCCTCTTGGTTGTTAGTCTTCAACCAATTTACATAATGCATCATCCTCTTATTTGAGATACTCTATAATTATTCCTTCCCTAAAGTATTTTTGAACCTCATCCCATCTAGCCACCAATAAAACTCTTTGGACTTGGAAGTTTATCTTGTTAGATCGCCTACATTGTTTCTGTTGATATTTGATATAATGAAGTTGTTTGTGGGATTTAAACATTAATATACCATATAGTAGGCAGCCCTCTTCCCATCACTGTGGAATTTTCTTTCAAATTTTCTCTTTTTGTAACCAAAAGTTTTAAAATTTAAATGGTTTGTGATGCTACACTGTCTTGATCCTCCCTTCCAACAAAATGAGAATGTTATTTGAAATTGGACCCTCCAAAATCTAAAATTTTATATTCCATTTTACAAATACGTCCTATTAAACCATAAAATAATCTAACTTCACCTTCCTGCTATGTGGCTCCCTCCTCTTATTAGTCCAAGTATAGTTGGTTCTAGGGAATTTAATATCCACCAAGTGTAATGCGTAGACTTGGGCAATCATAAATTGATCCCTTGGGTCCAAAATTAGGGTTCCCCCTTCCTGATCTCTAGAGGATAATTTAACATTAAAATACTCAACAACAATCCATTCTAACTCTTCCCCTGAGACTCTCATATTATGCACAACTTTCCATTGATGCATCTGACCATTTAGGATTTGAGCCCCATAAAAATCTATGATTAAAACATGTTCAATTGTGACATTGTTCCTAAAATGTGATGTGGGGACACCCCTCCAATCTATATGTTCTATTGGAGTCCATTCAAGAGAATTCAAAAAAGTAACTATCCCCCCTAATATCCCTTGGGTAACCACTTTCATATGACCAGCACCCTTCGAAATTCTATTTATTTTTTTACATATAGGATCCAATGACATTTTTGTCTCATGGATAAGAAAAAATATGTTTTACATTTTTCTAAGAGTCTTCAAACAATAGATTGAATGGTTTTACTATCTAAAGCCCAAAATTCCATGATTGTATAATAATTGGTCACCTTCAGAGCAGTAAAAATCTATTGGCCTCACCGATCCTCCAGTGATCAGTTTGTCTCCTTGAACTGCTATCAATTCCTTAATTTGATTTTCTACCCACTCCCTGAGAGTTACTATTTTTTGATCTTTTTTCCACCCGATTTATCCCTAGAGTTGCCATTTATCTCTTCTTTTCTACTATGTCGATGATGATATCCTTAATTATCATATACTATTTTTTATGCACTATCAATACCCCTACACTCTTTTATTGTGGTAACTCATTGCACTCAATTACCTACTTTATTATGGAAGGAGGTGAAAGAGGGGCTTGAACATGGCTGCTATTATTTTTATTATTTCCATCCACTCCATCCATTAATTTTTCTTCTTCCTAGTCCATTAGTGTCTTAAAGATATCATACCTATTAGAGGGATTGAGTTGGGTTTGCTCCTTACCATATTTTTTCTTTTTCCATATCCTTATTTTGGGCTATTCAAAACCATCTTCCTATGCTTATTTACCCTAAGAAATATTGGTTGTTTATTTATTGGTTGTTGACATACCTTCGTTAGAAATATTTGAAATTTCTAGAGGATCCTCCATTTTTATGTTCATATTGTTTGGGTAAGATCGGGCAAAATGCCCATATTTATGGCTAACTTTGCATCTGAAGGAAAATGTCTTATAATCCAATTATTGAATCCAAGATAGTCCTACAAGTTCAAGTTCCACCTCTATCGGTAAAGGCTGACTAAGATCCATTTCAACACATAATCTTGCATAAACAACTGTATTACCTTCCATTGTGTCTTTGGAAACACCCAAATGTCTTCCAATAGAATTGCTAATAATTTCCAACACCTACTTAGTCCAAAAATCTATTGGAAATGCATACAAATGGATCCAAATTGGGATAAAACTGGATTCAATTCAAGGATCAGATCCCACTCTCCAAGGTTGAACAAATAATCCTACCAGACCATGATTCCTCTTTTCTAATTTTAAATTCCTATTTCTATCGATAAGTAAAGAAAAACTAACAATAAAATATCCATTGCTAATAAACCACAAAGAATACTCACCAAGAGGCTCCCAGTTTTATCAAACCAAAGAATGTAAAAAAATAGGGTAGGGCGAACACCTATGAATTTATAGACCAAATCATGATTGACTCTATATAAAACCATTTCTTCGACTATCCTTTTCTCAATATCAACTTTTGGTCTTGATTTTGACTATGGTAAGCATCCATTAACTCATTGAGATGTTGATCTATTTCTAGAAACCGTAAAGAGTATTTTTAATGCAATTTTTTATGAGTATTCAAATCTTATGGAGATTTATCCTTTAACAAATATGCAAAAGAAATATGTCTCTCTAAAAGAGGATCTAGAGGTGTCCCCATTGGACCCTCCTAGGGAAGAAATCTTATCTTCAAGTCCACAGCAACCACAAATCTCTTCGACTACCCAACTGATACCCTAGTTTTCTCTTCCAGAGCTCTCTAGCATTTTTATTCCTTTTTCCCCAAGTGCTAAAAAAATAAATTTTCCAAATATTTGGATCTTTTTATAACTTATTTTAATTAAATTACTTTATAACAATAAATTTTTCTACAATTATATAGACTTGGTGGCTCCTATAATGAAGGTATTCTTGTTTATATAAGAGGTTGAATTTAGAGGGGTGTATATATTTTTATTAAGGTGATAACAAATTTGAAATCCATTTTAGTCATAAAAATATAAACAAAACTTATAGTTCTACATTATTTATTAAAATATTTTTTTAATAATGAAAAATTATCATATGAAATATTTGAGTGTTATAAAGATTCATTTCTAATTGTTATATGTAATTATGTGTATGTTTTTAAATTATAAAATAAAGCGAGAGCATCCATTTAATTTATGTGTTGTTATTTTTTATATATGATGTTTTTTATGGGTTTAATTGTTATTGTTTGAACCATATCATATTTTTTGAATAGTTCATTTTAACTTGGAAGTGTATTGCACATTTTTATAATAAATTATTTTATAGCGATACAATTTTATATATTTATATAGATTTTGTGTCTCCTATAATGAAGGTATTGTTGTTTCATATAAGAGGTTGAATTTAGAAGAGTGTCTATACATTTTTTAAG
Source organism: Wollemia nobilis (assembly GCA_028583015.1). Taxonomy (NCBI): domain Eukaryota; kingdom Viridiplantae; phylum Streptophyta; class Pinopsida; order Araucariales; family Araucariaceae; genus Wollemia; species Wollemia nobilis. Next base: position 289,306 of record JAQPPZ010003646.1, on the reverse strand, counting down.
GTGATAACAAACTTAAAATCCACTTTAGTCATTATGAAAATATTAACAAAACTTATAGTTCTATTTTATTTATTAAAATATTTTGTTATTAATGACAAGTTATCTTTTGTCGTAAATAGAGACAACATCAATAGGAGCTCATCGAAATATTTTGAGAGGTTTAAATAATAGAAGTGACTACTATAATCCACATAAACTATGATATTGCCTCTACAACACCAAAGGTAATACCATAGTTTTTATGGATTCTAGTAGCAACTTCTATGATTTAAATCTCTCAAAATATTTTAGTGAGCTCCTATTGACATATCTCTATGGCTAACAAAATATAACTCATCATTAATAATAAAATATTTTAATAAATAAAATAGAACTATAAGTTTTGTTAATATAAAGTGGTTTTTAAATTTTTGTTATCACCTTAATAATTGTATATACGTTACTCTAAATTCAACCTCATATGAAATAACAATACCTTCATTATAGGAGGCATAAAATCTATATATATGACTAAAAATGTATCATTATAAAATTAACTTATTATAGAAATGTGCAATACACTTCCAAATTAAAATGAAGTGTGTAATGAAAATTGGGGGTTTTCTGCCAGAGATTGAAGTTGTATTGCAGTAGAAGGGAGAAAATCAGCTTGTTTTTTTGGTATGGTATACTACTGTATTTTACTAAAACTCATGTTTCTGAAGTTTCAATATGGATTTAGAGTTTGTTTTTACCTTATTTTGTATAATTTAAGAGTTACAATAGAAAACCCTAATAGAAGGCTTGAAAAAATAGAGAACGCTTGAAATTAAAAAATTAGGGTTTATAATGGGGAGAATTCAATGGTAGAATCCTCAATAGGAGGGTTCAGACAAGGGACTTCTGAGGGAAGGATTTAGAGTTTCAAGGGACCTAATACACAATCCCTTGTGAAAGTGGTTAGAGGTAGTAATGGAAAGAGAGATGATACAGGAGAACAGACACAAAAAATCATACAAGTCATAGGTAAAAAAAATGAGACAGAAGCTGAATAAGCCAAAGAAATAGATTTTTATCTCAAAACAAAAAAAATATAATGCTATAAATTGTAGAAGAACTCATAGCATATGAGATTGTGTATAAATTCAAGCATACCTTAATATACAAGTTTTTGGGACTCTAACCTTATGCAAGGTTCTTGTACTCTTGGGATAGAAAGCATTGGGTACCATAAGGGGAATTGGATATATTCACATTATCGAATGAATACTTTGTAGTTGAATTTACAATGATATTTGACAAGAACCGAGATTTTGAGGGAGGTTCGTATAACATAGGCCTTGCAGGTCTATTCATGCAATCATGGCGACCCACTTTTAATCCTAGAAATGAACCCTCGATAGCTCCAATTTGGTTAAAATTATTTACACTTTCTTTAGAATACTGGTTAGATAAAAATTTTAAGTTGATAGGTAATCTCTTGGGAAAATACATAGGCAGATCAAGAGAATCAATTGAAGGATAATTATAAGTGTAAGCAATAATTTGTGTGGAGATGGACTTGGAAAAACCATTGCCAGAAAAAATTGACCTCAAAGTTAGAAGAAATATATGGAGACAACAAATAGATTATGAATCTATGCCTTTCAGATGTAGAGAATGTCATGAGTATGGATATTTAGTGAAAGGCTGCCCCAAAATAGTCAAAGGAGAGATAAATCCAACGAATCCAAACCTAGAAAATCAACCTCAGCAAAAATAAAATGAAAAAGTATTTCAGATGATTACAAGAAAAGAAACAAAAAATATTAAGCAAGAAAGAGGAAGAAATTAGTAGAAGGGAGGAAATATAAATCAATACCAAGAAGAAAGAGCTCCATCCAAAAAATATGAGATCCTTAGGCTATATGATCCAATGGAAGGAGAGGAACTACCACACTCAAATCAAATAGAAAATCTAGAGAAACTGGTAGTAGAATAGGTTCATCATCCACAACATATAGATACAGAAAAATAATAATACCTAAAAGTAATTATAGGGGTAGAAGAAGGACAATACATACAGGTACAATATGCATCAACCAAAGAACAATAGATATAATATAAAGAGCAAACACAACCAGATACAGAAGGATCTCTAGTACTATATAATAAAGAGCCACATACATCTGAGGTAATTATGAGAATAGCAGAGAAAAATAAAGAAAAGGCTAAAAAATACAAACTCTCAAGGAGTAGGTATAAAGATAAACAAAGAAAAATTACAATAACAAGGAGAACATTTGAGAGAGGTAGGTGTGGTTAAACCCATAGCCAAATTCTACAACACGGGTTCCTAATGATCATACACACATGGATTGTAATGGGATTAAACGGTTGCCCTAGATAATTGGTTGTTAAACATATGATAGAAGATAACAACATAGATATGGTTTTATTATAGGAAACTAGAGCATCACTAGAAGTAATGTAAATAATATGCAAGAGATGTTGGAGGAATGGAGACTATGAGGCCTAATATTCCCATGGTTTATCTGAGGGAATGACCACTTTGTCTATAGAGACACTTTTTAGCAGGTAGGAGCAACATCAACTAGAGGGATCTTGATGACTAGATTGAGAGATAGAGAATCAGAATCATACTGGATGATTATTAACTTTTATGGGATGAAGGAAATGCAAGAACAAAAAACCCAATGGAAGTCAATCCAGGGTATTAGAGAAGCTTACCTAGAATATAGGTTCCTGGTGGGTGGAGACTTAAATACCAAGATGTCAGTGAATGACCAAGAGGGAGGTTTAAATAATATTAGTGAGAAGGATAAACTCCTAATTTTCCAAGCTAATAATCTAAATATGATTGGCATTCCACCTCTAGGATGTGGTACTACTTGGACCGATAAAAGGAAAGGAGATAAACCAATAAAATTAATTTTAGATAGGATATTGATAGAGGAATAAATTCACCAGTTATGGATCTATCATTCAGAAATCATAAATCTATTATCTTCCAAACATTTCCTGGTACGTCTACATATCACAAACAGAATACCCCAGTACAAAAATTACCCCTTTAGATTTGAGAACTTTTGGATTCTAAACCAAGAATTACCAGAGTTAGTTCAACAATGGTGCAACAAGGAAAAATTGCATTTGGAAAGACACAATTTTAGCTACACTCTAGATTAAAATATATCAAATATAAATTAAAAAACTAGAGCAAATTCTAAAGATCATATTTTCAAAAATAAATAGCAGAGCTAGTTGAGAGAATGCAAGGAGTTGCATGAATAATTCATTCAGAACCCCTTTCAAAGTAATTACTCTCCCATGAAAAGTTCTTAATGCAGGATAAAGAGGAGCTATATAAGAAATAAGAAACCTATTGGAAGTAGGGATATAGAATTACTTGGCTTCAAGAAGGAGATAGGAATACAAAATTCTTTCACCAGTCAGCCACAACTAGGAAACACTATAATCAGATTAGTGCTTTAAAAAATGTAGGACTCCTTGAAACCACCACTTCAGGTATGTAAAAAGCAACTAATGAGTATTTATCTACTTTGTTTACTGTAAATTCACATATGTCAAAAAAATCCTAGGAGGAAATCTTGGGAAGTATCTCGAGATTAGTCTCTCAAGAGTAGAATGAGGAGCTTATGAAACAGATTCAAAGAAGAAGAGGTGAAAGAAATAATCTTCTCCATCTAATCAGGAAAGGCCCGCGGTCCTGATGAATTACCAATAGAATTCTATAAATATTTTTGGGATATTATAGGAGAAGATATAACTAGAGTAGTAGAAGAAGCCATATCCAATGGTAGGATTCTCAAATCTCTTAATCATAATTTTCTAACTCTGATTCCAAAGGGAGGAGAGATGGAGAATCTAACCAATTACATACTAATAACTCTCTATAATGTGACCTACAAGATCATCACCAAGGCAATATCCAACAGAATAAAAGTTATATTATCAAATATCATATCTCCTAAACAAGGGAGATTTATGAAGGGTAGACAACTATTATATGGGATTGTAATAACACAAGAAACTATACATCATATGGGAAAAATAAAAAACAAAGGAATGTTCCTAAAGTTAGATCTATCCAAGGCCTATGATAGAGTGAGTTGGGAATTTTTGGATCAAAATTTTCAAATATTTGGATTCTAGAAAGATTGGATCAAATGGATACTTGAATGCATCTCCACAGTCTCCTTTTCAGTGCTCATCAATGGAACCCCCTCCCCACTTTTCAAGTCTAGTAGAGGAATTAGACAAGGAAATCCTCTCTCCATATTTATTCATTATTTTTAGAAGGACTGGGAAGACTCATACAGAGTAAAAAAGTAGAGAATAATATTACAAGAATTAAAATAAACAGAGATATAACTATTACTCACCTACAATTTATAGATGATATAGGATTATGGGGGAAGCAACAATAAAATAATTAACCTGTATTAGAGAAATATTAGACTACTACACTGCAGCCACTAGCCAACTTCTAAATGAAGAAAAATTCAAGGTTGTCTTCTTTAATGTTCATAAGAGAATTAGAGATTGGATAGCAAACATTATTAGGTTCTTAATGTCCTCGTGTCCATTAGATTACTTGGGAATTCCCTTAACAAAAAAATCTTAAAAAATAAATATTGAAAATCCATAAAAGATAATTTTTTCTCAAAGTTGTCACATTGGTCTCATAGATGGTTAGGCTTTGGAGGTAGAGTGACACTTTTGAATTTAATGTTACAAGCAATGCCAGTTTACAATTTTTCCATTTAAGCAGCTCCAAAGAGCATACTCAAAGATTTAGATAAATTAATGGGAAAATTCTTATGGTCAGGAGCACAAGAAAATAAAAAAAATGCTTTGGTAAGCTGGGAGAAAGTTTGTCAAACAAAGGAAGAGGGAGGTCTTGGAATCAGAGCTACATCAACAAATAACTTAGCACTAACAGAGAAGTTATACTGGAAGTAGATCACAAACCCAGATTAGTTATGGAGTTAAATTCTAAAAGCTAAATATTCCCCTGCACATAAAATGTAGGATGTTCCATGGTTGTCAGTTACAGGTGTGGGATCAAGGATATAGAAAATGCTCAAAAGAGGGGCCTCACTAATTAAGGAAGACTTACATTGAAAAGTAGGTGATGGGAGAAAAGTCAAATTATGGGATGATTCATGGGAATTCTCCCCCCCCATTATCAAACAATACCCTCATATATTATGGCCAAACTATTATATCTCAATATCTCATCCCCTCAAGCCAACAACTAGTAGCTTTAGGAAGATGGCAAAATTTCGACTAGTGGTTAGGTGAAGAATGGGAAGCTGAAAAACGTGAACCAAAAGAAATTCTAGGAAAAATAATATGGCTATGGAAATATGGACCTGACAAAATAGCATGGGGATATGAGAAACAAGACACTTACACTATGAAAGTAGGCTACCGAAAGGTTTACCAAAGTAGCAAGAACCAACCCCAACAACAACATCCTTGGAAAGAAATATGGCAACCAAAAGGTTGGTTGAAGGTTAATTTTTTTATATGGTAGGTTGCTCACAAAAGCGTTATGACTTAGAATAATATGAGGAGAAAGGGGTTCATTGGACCCAGTAGATGTGTAATGTGCTTACAAGAGGTAGAAATTATAAACCACCTCCATTTTTATTGCTCCTATGTTTACACAATTTGAAATTTATGGTACTCCATATTTAGCCAAACAAAATGGTATACTCCTAATGGTATTAATTTTTGGGACTATTAGTCAAATATCACCTTCAAATCCAAAACACTAAGCACAACTTAGAATTTAGGGATTGGCTTCATCTACTGGTAAATATGGTTGGAACGAAAAAATAGAATTATTAAAGAGGAATTTGGCTCAAAAGAGAGGACCTAAGGGATTATGTTAAGGAAGTTATTAGAAATAGTGCATACCAAAGTACAGGAAGAATCTCCAATGATAGAGATAGAACAAGACATTTGGGCACAACTATGGAATCAAATGCAACATGAAAGCTATCAGGAATAGAAAAAGAACAAAGAGGGCTTCAGTAATATTTGTTGGAAGAGGACATATACAATTAAGAAGGAGGTAAATTTTAAAGAATAGAGGATTCAAAGATCCTCGGAAAATAAAATAATATAGCAAAACTGCATTTTGAGCCTTGCCAAGAAAGGCAAGATATCAAAATGGATTTGTATAAGCTGATCAGTTTTTTTAATAAATTTTTTACCTTTTACTCAAAAAAATGAACTATGTAACATATATGATATGTTTTAAAAAATAACAACTAAACCCATAAAAAAACATCATATATAAAAACCAATAACATATAAATTAAAATGATGCTCTCATTTTAGTTTATAATTAAAAAACATACACATAATTACATAAAACAATTAAGTTTTATTTATATTTTGATGACTAAAGTGGATTTCAAATTTGTTATCATCTTAAGAAAACTATATAAGCTCCTCTATATTCAACCTATTATATGCAACAACAATACCTTCATTATAGGAGCCACCAAATCTATATAAATATATAAAAATGCATTGTTATAAAATAATTTAATTAAATATAAGTTATAAAAATGTAAAATGGACCATTTAAAATATATGATATGGTTCAAATAATAAAAATTAAAACCATAAAAAACATAATATACAAAAAAACAAAAGTACATAAATTAAAGGGATGCTTTCACTTTATTTTATAATTAAAAAACATACACATAATTACATAAAACTATTAAAAAAGAATATTTAATAAAACTTATCATCATACCTGTGGGTTTTGGATTCTCTTTCAGGAGGTTTAACCCCAAACTAGGCTAAGTGTGTATATATATATATGTATCAATGAGCTTGTGAAAAGAGAAAATCATCACAAACGTGCTAAAATAATCAAAAACTGATTGTAGATGAAATAATAAAAATGGACGGCCAAGAATTTAAAAAAACATTTAAAAAATTAAAATGAAGCAAAACACTATGTTGTAAATAAATATTGATTAATGACTTAAAAAAATATCAATGAAGGTTTAAATGCCTAAAATGGTGGTTAACTTGAAGGTAGAGAGACCTTAGGAGAGAGGATGAAAAATAAAAAAGTGTTGTGATCTTGGATGTGAATGAAGCCTGTTCCACCTCCCAAAGAATGACATGCATTATGAAGTATGTTTCACCTACCAAAGAAAATCATGTGCCCGTTATGAAGCCCATCCACCTCCCACATAACGGTGCGTTTGAAACTTTGCACCATAATTGATCCTTGTTTGAAATCCTCATAATTAAATCCTAATTAAACCCCTCACAAATGAATTTCGCTTGTTATAAAGTCCATTCCACCTCCCACTAAGTGAAACTCCACCAAAAATAAAGTAGTCACGCTTTACTCTATAATACCCATAATTAAAACTCTTAACAAATACATTTCATCCATTATAAAGTCCATTCCACCTCCCCTCCCACTCAATGATACTCCACCAAAAATAAAGTAGCCACACTTTACTCTACAATCCCCATAATTAAAATTCTAATAAATAAATTTCATCCATTCCAACTGCCAGAGAATGGCGTACGCCTATTATGAAGCCCGTTCCCCAAGAATGGTGTAGCCCGTTTCACCAAAGAATTCCGAGCTTGAAACTATTCACCAAAGATAAAATTATTGGTCCTACTCTGAAATTCCTTAAAACTATAACAAATGAATTTCAAATACCTTGAAAGCATTCTTAGTTCTCACCACTTTTTAGGGCTGAAGATCTGGCCATAAGGGCTTAACATCACGCAGACCATTGTGCTAATTGTTAGGCCTGAAGATCTGCCCATAAGGGTTCGATCTCACAGAAACCACGTGAACAGATCCAAATCAATCTAAACAACCACGGGAACAAAGAAAATATGAGGGGATAGGACGAGGACTCTAGGCCTATATATATATCCTTAAAATATGGAATGCTACTATGAGGAGCCATGGTACTGGAGAGGATCGATACGAGGATTGGAATATGAAGTTTATTCAGCCTATGTTTGCCTATTGTACCATGTCTTTTACTATAACGACTATGTGCCAACTGATGGCTATGTGCCTTTACGAAAGACCCCCTCCTGTTAATCGAAAGCTCCTCCGGTTAACCAACATGATCTCGGTGTTCTGTGCTTTACCCATCAGATCTCGGGCGGGTTTTGGGCCTTTAGAGCGAGCTCGAGATAGCGCTCCGGCCTATTGACTGATAGGGGGAGGGTCTTTAGGCCGAGATAGTCCCCGAGAATGGAAGGTATGACGTGGGCTCAAAGTTTGGAAGATGAGTAGAAATGTGCTAAGGAAAACATGGAAACCCGTTCCACTCCCAGAGAATAGTGTGCCTGAAACTGAGCCTACAATAGAATCTCCATAATTAAAACATTAAAAATGAATTTTAAATACTTTGGAGGTATTCCTGAGTTCTCTCTTCTTTTTGAACAGGACATCCATAAGCTCGAACCCATTGGTGTAGTGGCCCTTAGCCCAGTAGTTGCCCGCTCCGTATTGACGGAAAAGAAAATTGTCAGGGCCGAATATCTTTTAATAATGGCTTACTAATTGCCAGGCCCAAAGATTTGGCCATAAGGACCTGACCTCACGAAGACCATGGTGCCTGGATCCAGATTAATCAGAGAAGCCCAGGAAACAAAGAAAATACGATGGAGTAGATTAATCAGAACAGCCCAGGAAACAAAGAAAATATGATAGAGTAGGATCAGGTACTACTGGAGAGGATCGATAGGGGATTGGAATATGAAATATATGTTTTAGAAAATATATATACGTACTGCTCAGCCTGTGTTTGCCTCGTGTATTGTCTGCCTCATGTATTGTCTCTTACCGTAATGGCTATGTGTCAACTAATGCGTGGAAAAGAAAAAAGTGTCATCAATGACTATGTGTCTATGTGATTACAAAAAGTCCCCATCCAGGTATCCAACATGATCTCAGTGTTTTGTGCAATTACCCAACAAATCTTCAGCGGGTTTTGGGCCTTTAGAGTAAGATCGAGATATCTTATCTTTTAGATAATAAGAGCTCTGACGTATTGACTAATAGGGGAAGGCCTTTAGGCTAATCGGCGTGGGCTAAAGTTTTGAAGGTGAGTAGAATGTGCCAAAGGAGAGTGTGGATGTCATCAACGGCTATGTAACAATAACAACATTACCAACGAGAGCGTGTAAGGGAAGAAAGTGCAATCAACGGCCATGTTGCAACTAGCGTGGCTACGTGCCAACTAGCGTGGAAGGGAAGAAAGTGTCATCAAAATTTATGTGGCAGAGCGTGGAAGAGAAGAAAGTGCCATCAACCATAAACCCTCTGCTCTTTATACATGAAAAAAATATAAAACTAACTGACTATGGCATTGTGGAGGCAATACCAAACATATGATGAGGTTTATGCAGCAGTTTTTATGGATTCCTCCGAGTGATTGCAGAAACACCTTGGTGGTGGTCTTGACCTGGAGTGACATCATTCGAAACTTGGGTGGCGTTTGATAGTCTGTTGGTGGTTAGTCTTTGGGTGCCAGCATTAAAAGACTGGAGGAATGTGTCATAGTCACTACTGCGATTTAAACCTCTGGAAATTTTTTGGCGAACTCCTACCACAAATCTGGCTGCCATCGTCCGCTTCCCATACGGAAAGAGTGAAGCAGCTCTCTTCTTGGTGGGGAACACCTTCATGTCCATGATAAATGTTGTAAGATTAAACTACATTATTATAAAAAAATTATTACAAACATGAAAGTCTAGTCATTCAAGCAAAAACTCTCATATTTACCCATGCCTCAACTTTAATTACTTATTTTTTAAATACTTTTGTTTTAAAGATTTTATATTATATAAATTTATTTATGTTTAAAAAAATTAAAATATTTTAATTTTAATTTTTTTTAATGATATCTTTGGTTTGGTTTGAACTCTTGGTGTCGTCCAATTTTTAATCTAGGTGTAACTTACATCATCGACATATTAAAATCATTCACCCAAGAACTTATTAGTTCAATGTTTTAAATTTTATAAATTTTTATTATAATTCAAGAACTATAATGTTTAAGATTTCATTAAATCAATAACATACTTAACATAGAATATAGGCTATATAATACCATATTTAAGGAGAATGTTATTGACCCAATATATGGCTATCCAGCCATACTTTTTATTACCAAAGCATGGTGTACAACCCTGCCTCAAGTATTCACACCTTAAACCCCTATTTACAGTTCTAAAGTCTCTACAATTAGTCTATTGAGGTTGTACATTAAACTTATATATGATATTTTTTTTCAATATTTCAAATTAACTAGATTTTATATTATAAAATAAAAATCATTGACTTTTGCATGTTAAGTTAGAATATATACTAACTTTCCATGTGAGAAAATAATTGAGTCTGCACCCATTCTTTTCAAGTAATTAATTGAAGGAGATCCATTTATTTTTGGCAATAAATTTTTTATAACAGTATATGATGTTCTGTAATTTTTATTTTTTGAATAGAAAAATGATTAAATTAGAAAGGATAAGAAATATGCTTTAAGATAATAGAATAAGAATTAGTGACATAAATAGTAGCAAAACTCATGTTTGACATTTGATATTTGAATTCATACTATATTTAGAATAAATGTATGGAAGCAATATATGTAATAATTGATATTTGTGTAAAATTCAAACCTCATCATTTCTAGTAATGCTAAATAATATTTGTGGAAGCAATATATGTAATATATATTTGTGCTTTATTTATGGTTGAAATTTTCTCTAAGAGATACATTCCATCTACTTTTTATCTAAATATTTCTACAAACAAGGTAGCAAATTGATCCTAGCCATCAATTAAGTGAGTTTGAAGCATGACATACCATTCGTAATCCTTAACCATGAATGATGCCACCAATAATTTTAGACCTATATTTCAATCTATTATGTTATGAAATGCACATAGGCTTACCATATGGTTCATATTAGAGTGGCAATTATTATATTAGGTGCACCATGCTTTTTTCTCTACAATGGCGATCATATGTTTTTGCATGTTTTGACTCTACTTTTGTCCTTTGAATGTTGCAATTTTTGGTCATTCTAACCTGAAACAACCCCTAATTTATTCTTTATAGTATTATTAATCTAAGAAATATTAATCTAAGAAATATTTATTCTTTATAGTATTATTTGCATTATTTTGATTAAAACTCTATCTATATATTCTTGAAAACATCTTTGTGTTGATTATTTTCTAACATTAATAAAAATACATAATTTTATTGGAATATGTAAATATCTCTTTTTTATTACCATTGCTTGGTGCTTCCTTATCTTTTTGATAAAGTAAATTAGTTATATATTAGGCTAAGTCTAACTCAAATTTGATGTAGCATTTCCTTTATGAATTGGGTGATGATATGTATCAATTCAACCTCTTTTGTTGTGCTCATAAATGGTTTAGATTCTAGTTTTTTCAGAGCTCTATGACAAGGGTGTCCTAATTCTCCTCTCATTTTTATTTGGTAGTAGGAGGTTTGAGTAGATTTATTAGTGAACTAAAAAGAGGGAAAATGATCAAGGGTACCAAAATTGATAATTCTATCAAGGTAACCCATTTGCTATTAGAAAATGATATTATACTTTCTAGAAATGGGATATTGAAGGAAGCATTAAAATAAATAAGTGTTGGACCTATATTATATGGCTATAAGAACATAAATAAATCTATAAATAAAAGAAATAACCTTCAATAGGTTTTAGCTAAGGTAAATAGAAGCAGTAATGAGAATTTTTTATTTTAAACAATGAGACTTTAATAGAGGGATAACATATATATGCTTCCATATAAAACTTAACAACTATGAGTACTAGGATTGGATTTGGTTTTATATCAAAATAGAGAAAAATATCAACACTTGGTGCACTAGGTGGCTATCATTGGGGGCTTGCCTTACATTGATAAAATCAATTTTGGAAGCCACCCTAGTCTACTGGCACTCCCTCGCTTACATTCCCATCACAATAGTAGAAAAAATAAGGAAGAATCATTTCCAATTTCTTTGGTTACGGAATAAATAGAAGGATGCAATGACACTAGTTAAATAGAACAAAATAGCTAAGACAAAATCAAATAGGGGATGGGGCCTCAATAATATGCATAATTTTGGACAAGCTTTTATAGCAAAATTTTTATGGAGATTGATAACAGCAAAATGATTATGGTAGGAGGAAATTCAAGAGAAATATTTAGGTACTTACCATTTGTATATTAGATCAGATTATAAAATAAATTAGTTTTAAAAGACACAATTATTTGGAAAATACTAGTGAGATATTTTCCATTAGTTCAGAATTTATTGGCTTAAAAATTATGGAATGGAAAGGAAGTAAGGATAGACAAAGATCCTTGGATAGGAAGCAAAGGATATTGTCAACTTCATCAAAACATAATATATCATATCCATAGAAAAATGGTATTGGCATAGGTGGTATCAACATAGAATGAATTTATAGAAACAAGGATGGTTTACAGTAGAAGAACTAACATTGGGAGGAAATGATACACATATTTAGCATGATTAAACAAAGAAACTAGAAAGAGCAAATATAAGACTAAATCAACAAAGAGACTATAGGAACTAGAAATATTAAATATAAGAGTAAATAAAAAAATATGATATTTAATAAGGTCCAAGAATCTATCAAGTGGGTAATACATAGCTACAAAATAATATGAGATAAGCTTTGAAAACAAAAAAGAGGAAAAGCTTTGGTGGTGGAGTAGAATATGGAAGGTAAAAGCTCTTTTAAAAAGTAAAATCTTTGTTTGCTTAGCTTTATCTAGAAAAGCACTAACAAAAGATGTTATTCAAAGGAGGTCTTAGTAAAGACTAAGTTAATATATCATGTACAATGGACAATATTTTGGTTCATTTCCCTTTCATAAGAGAAGTGTGGAAGTCAATTTTTTCTTTCACTCAAGGGAAAGGAAAATGGTCTACTAGGAATCTTTAAGATAATATGCAATAGTGATTTAAATAAAGACCATTAAAGGAGTATAGGCATATCACTTTGATAGTGAAATGGGGCTTATGGTTGGATAAAAATGTCAGATTGTTTGAAGGTAAGAGAATTCTAGTTATTCAAATACAAATGTAGATTAAATATATTTTTGAAAGTCTATAAGTCTTCCCAAAATCAAAACTAAGTAGGCATATAGGAACACAAATAGTGGATCCTACGAAGCTATGAGTCTTATTTGATGGAGCTTGCTAAGGTAGCATAGGTAGGTGTGGGGCAGGGGGAGAACTTTATCTAAATAAAAATCATAAGATAACTTTCAAGGTAGGTTTAGGTTAAGGAACAAATAATATGATAGGATGGAAATCATCGATACTCTTTATGAGAATAGGAGTAGAGCAAGGAATTACAACTTTACAGATTTATGGAGATTCAAAATTAGTGATAATTTGAGTTGATGATCATGTTGAGATAAAAAAAATTGCTCCTCAATATTTTCTATGAGCAAGTTAAATTATTAGAACCCTCTATAGAAATTTCATACAATAACATCTATAGGGAACTAAATGTAGAAGTATATGGTCTTTCAAAATATGATTTGAACCTTCCAATAGGCACTTGGTAGAGGGAAGAAACAATTAGAGGACTTAGTATTTCCTCATAGTTCTCCTCTTATTAAATATTATATCAAAGATATTTTATTAGCACAAAACAGATATTTAGGCTTTAAAATAACGTCTTCCAAATTGAAATCTAATTTATTTTAGTACTTAAGTAAGAGTCATTTGAGAACTATGATTGATGAAGAAGTTATTTATATCTCCACATGCCAAACCTATTATCAAAATTTTATTTCTAGATTGTAAGTTGATCTTGAGTCTAGGAGGCCTAAATGCCTCTCCTACGCATTTATCTCGATCATGATGATCTAAGATATCTATAGGTCGCTTCCCTCTGTCGAGGTTGGTGGCATTCACTCGAGGCTTTGGCCTCAATAGGTGATTCTGGTAGATAGCAGGTGTGGAGGTGCATTGCTCCCACGTTGTGTATTGCTCTTGAGGAATGTAATGGTCTTCCTCGTGCTCCCTTTTGTATATGTGAAAGGGGCGGGCAGAGTTGGCTCGCCTTGTTTGAAGAGCCTTGTGCTCTAGATTTGGCTTATTATTCCTAATAGTGATGGGGGGTAAAGGAGGGATGACATAATCATGTGGCCTCTCCTCATGGACCCTATGCTGTTCTAGTGCTTCATCACACAGTGGCCACTCATACCGAGCTTCTAAGGGAGCCTTCTCGTTTATATTGAGTGCCACATGTAAGGACTCCTCCTGAAGGGTCTATGTTGTACGGGAGTACCCCTCGAAGGGGTGCCTATATAGTCTCATTCTAAAATGGCGCGATGTGGACTCTCTTGTGGGTCGGTCCACCAAGGTGGTATGACCAAGTCCTTGGGGCTATAGTGGAGGTAGCTTGTGCCCCCTTGTACACTCTTAGCTCCTACCCATGATTGGGCTTGGCTACGGGTGTACACCATGGTGGTGTTTTCCTACAAGATGCATATATTTTTATTTATTTTTTATGATTTTTATGCTACACTAAACAAAAAATATCACACACACAAAGCAATGATTATCTCGTTTAAAGATTAAAGGTGTGCCCTAAACCTAGTTTAGTGTATTTTGATTTTTTTTGACAGTTTTGTAAAGAATATTTTGTAGCAGATGCAATATGATGGCTCTTATGAATCCCAAAAATGGTCGCCCCTTCCATATACCATTTCTAGGCCGATATACCAACCTCTCTATATACCCGCCCTTACGTGAGGTAAACTATTGGTATGTGAGAGCAGATGGTACGTGGAACGTAGGCGGTATAGAAGGGGAATCACCCTATTTTTGATACCTACCATAGAATACTTATCATCATGCATTGGGAACTACCCCAGCTACACTTGGTCAGCTTTCGTCAGGATTTACGTCTAGCAACAGTAGTGATCGGGGTTATGGATGCAAAAATTCAAGCCAAGGTGGTGATGAAATCCACCGTTGGTCTTGATCAAGGGCTGGGGTTTTACGACCAGCTCCTTGGTGTTTAACTTGCCATGTGATGTGTGGGGTTCTTTTTATTTTGCATAAAATAAAGCAAGCATTAAAAAATCTCCTATGAAAGCAAATAACTAGAAAACAGAAAATGACAGAAGGTGTTTAGGACCTCTACCTCTTCTCTGCCCAAATGGACTGGTTCTAATTTTTTGTCCTGAAACTACACAGAGAGCTATTCGTACCTCGGTGGAAAAAATAATAGAACTATATTCATAATAGTGTGGGGTGAATGCCCATTCGTCCCTGGGTAAGGCGAATTCCAGCTTTGTATTCATCACAGACTGGAACGAACAATAGTCCAAAGATTTGAAAACTTGGTACCTACAAGCAAAAACAACCAATTTTTGATCAGATTTCTGATATTAAAAATAGAGGAAAAGGTTCCCACCATGATCAACATTGAAAGCACGAGGATATGGAAACAAAAAGGAAAATCCAAGATGCAATGTAAATGAAATAAAAGATAACGCTAAATCTTATGAATTGAAAATGCATGAAAGGAAAGAAGCATAAACGAATCAAAACCAAATAGAAATCCAATATAGAAGACAACCCTTTTTATTAATATGCTTCAAAACTCGGTTACAATTTGCATCCTCCCTTTTTAGGGGCTAGGAGCGTTAAATGTGTTCTTGTCACATCAATGGATGATATTCCTTCTTCCGCACGCCCACATATAAAGTGGGTGAACCAAACATTGCCGTCGCTTGCGTTGATGGTTCTTGACTCCTTGCTGCTCCTCTAATGTCAAGATCATGCGTTCAAGGAAATAGGAAATAGTCAGTAGCACCTGTAGATAAAATAAAACATGTAATCCCCAAGCCTTCAATTAGTACATGCAAAATATAAATAAAACGATAACTGAAATAGATCCAAATGAGGTAAAAACTTGACAGGGGCATGAAAATATCACCGGGAAGGCACTGCAAATGGAATAGTCAGAAAATTCACCACAGATCCGTATTCGCTTCGGGGCGGGACGAATAGACCTGCAACAAAGCGTAAAAAAGCATTGTCCCAAATGTCACATCCGAGAAGCTCCAAATCACCTGCAAAGTTAGGGGTTAGCTAAAAGGGGGTATTTTGGGAAGACCCAGAAGGCCAAATTTTCCCAATTTTGCCTCTATCACTAGGAATTTGATGATGCTACCTGCATGTTAGTAAAGGTAGGAAATGATAAAAACATAATAAAAAATGCTCAAAACGATGTGAAATTTGAATGGAAACCTATCTAAGCTGCATAGAATCATATACAAAAATAATAGAAAGGAAATCTACTACATATTTCTAATCTCTCTAGGGCGGGGCGATTAGGACTACAACAGTGTGGGGGGCACCCAGGGGCAAGACGCCTACCGTTTAGGGCCCGATTTTGGAACCAATCCACTTGGGATGGGTCCAAAACCTCTTGTGGGATGTTGTCAGCAAATTTGGTAGGATGTTATGGCCAAATGTCGGGTTTTATTTCCAGATTTGCACTTCCAATAACCACCTAATGAACTCCCTTCCAAAAGAGATCAAGGATGTGAAAGGCACAAATCAAAAGGTGTGAGGCTATAAAATGACAAAACTTCATTGCTCAAAATGATCCTTATCTATATATTTTTGGGGTGAGAAGACTCACCATTTTATATACCTGACGATCTCTTTGGATTAGCATGCAGAGGCGCCACTTGGAAATCATGTCTTCCCAGGGGGGAGAAGATTCCTCCCTGATTAGGGGCTCCATGACTGCCCCTATAACTACCTATAATGCTCAAAAATGCTCACTCACACTCCCATGCAATGAAGGAAGAGTTAAGTGGCAGATCTAAGTTGCCATTTGTCAAGATATGACTTTTTTCCCATCAAACCTGCTATTCGCCCCACCCTAGAGCGAATACTACTAATCGTCACTAGGTGGGGTGAATACCAGTTTGTAATCATTCCTAGGTGGAATGAATAGGAAGCAGAGTGCCTGAAGGTGCCAAATTGACCTATGACCTTCCAAAAATACTGTGAGAGTGGTTAGGACCATTGTTTAACCTCTGGGGGCTGTGTGTGTCAATGCGATCAGTGTTTGCAGTCACAAAATCGGATTGGTGTTGTTTTGGTGTCTACAATAAGTTGATCGATTGTAGGCCATGTCGGTCGGTGTAATTCAATCGATTGTAGAGTCGGATCTATCGGCATAATCCGATCAGTTGCAGAGTTGTGTCGATCGACGTAAGTCGATCGATTATAGATTCATATTTGTCGGTATAGGTCTATCGGTTGCAGAGCCATGTCTATCGGTATAAGTCGATCAGTTGCAGGGTCATGTCTATCAATATAAGGAGATCAGTTATAGAGCTATGTCTATCGATGTAAGCTGATCGATTATAGAGTCGTGTCTATCAACATAAGTCAATCGATTTTAGGGTCATGTTTATCGACATAAGGAGATTGGTTACAAAGCCATGTCTGTCGATGTAAGCCGATCGATTATAGATCTATGTCTATAGGCATAAGTCGATCGGTTGTAGGGTCATGTCTATCGATATAAGGAGATTAGTTGCAGAGCCATGTCTATCAACATAAGCTGATCGGTTGTAGAGATATTTTTGTTGGCATAAGTTGATCGGTTGTAGCACCATGTTTGTTAGTATAATCCGATCGATTACATGGCCATGTTTGTTGGTATAAGTAGATCATTTATAGAGCTGTATATGTCAATTTATTGTAGAACTATGTCAATCATCATTAGTCGATCGGTTGTAGTGGTGTCGACCAATATTTATCTATCAGTTGCGAGGACTATCGATCAAAGTTTACCTATAGATTATAGGGATTGTCTATCAATATTCATCAGTAGGTTACAGATGTGTCAATCGATATTAGTATATTGTTTGTAAGACCATGTCGATCGACATTAGTCTATCGGTTGTAGGGATAGTCGATCACCAGTGTTGTCGATATTTATCTCTTTATTGTAGAGGTTTCAATCAACATCATTCTATCGGTTGTAGGGATGTGTGATCAGTATTTTTCTATTGATTGTAGGTACTTGCGATCAGTATAAGTCGATCGGTTGTAGGGAAGTGCCTATCGATAAAAGCGTATCGGTTGTAGATGATTCATGATTGAAAATTGATAGAGTATTATTCTTCTATTGTTCTTTTGTCCAAAAATATTTTTCTATAGTTTCATAGGTACTATATGTTAACTATACGTAACTGTGGTAGACAACTATCAATGTCATCTGGTTGTGTGTCAGGATCATTTCTCTTATTAGAGACTACTTCTTGTCTCTTAGAGTATGTTTCATATGCAGTGTAGAAGCACTATCTGCAATTGTGGTCGATAAGTATTCCCTGTAATATTGTGTGTTAGGATCATATGTTCGTCTTAAGGGATGTTTGCTATTTTTCTTCAAATTCATATATATTTCCTAACATATGAAGGTTTTTATTTACAGATACAATGTCACCTACTGAATATGGAAATAAGGAAGGCCAATCTTCTTGTAAAAAGACAATTATGAAATATTTTACACAAATATCAAAATGCAATGAGATATCAATCTCTACAAATTCTACACAACTTGCAGGTACAAACACCTTTTACCATCAATTTTTTAAAATTTATGTTCTTCTTTTTACCATCAGTTTTTTAAAATTTATGTTCTTCTTAAATGTAAAACCTTTCTCTATTAATAGATAAATGGTTTTCTGCTTATATACCTCTTTTTAAATGCTTTTTAAAATTGTATTCTATTAATTCTTTAAAATAGTGTCTTTTTTACAACAAAAAATGATAGAGAACACCAAACATTGAATGTAGTAAACATTGTCGAGCCTGATGTGCATTCACTCGAAGATATTCCAGTAGATGAGATGGGAACACATGATAATTTTTCTAATAGCGATATTCAACAACCACTTCAGGAGATTTTAAATTCAAACACATCAACCAAAAAATAAAATTTTAGTACAATTAAAATTCAGACCTCTCAAAAATATTATAGTAAAAAATCTAAACATCAAAAGATAAGTGAATGGAATATTGGAAGAGTTTTTAAAAATGAATGGTCATGGTTATACCCATTTATTGAGCGAGATAAGAAACTAAATGTGTGTAAATGCATTGTTTGTACATGGAAGCTGGGAAAGGATTATTTATTGCAAAATAAGGACACAATAGATAAACACTGTGGGAAATTTTACATCAAAGAAATATGAAGTGATGGAATAATTAACAGATATCATAGGAGAAAGGATGTATCGGAATGTGTGCATGTGAGATATGCACTTGAATATGAAAAAGCAATTAAAAAAAACAAACTCTCATTGAGAAGGGTGGAACAATCAAGGCACAATTTCAAAAAATTAATAATACTGTATTAGCCTCAAAGAAATTACAGTTTGCTATTGTATACAATATTCTAAAAAAAGATCAACCCATGTCTGATTTTATTGATTTTAAGGAAATAACTCAACTAGCCAATGTACAAAACCTTACCAGTTCACATTGGTCAGATCGAAGTGGTTGGGAAATGGTAAAATGTCTATCACTGGTTAAGAAGGAAGACCTAAGAGAGAATATGAAACAAACCAAATTTATTTCACTTTCCATTGATGAGGTAACAACTATTGACAACACATCTTGGATTTTCATACATGTTTACACATTAAAAAATCATTTGAGACAACCTCATTTACTAGCACTACATAAGATGATTGAAAATTGTAATGTAAAAAATATTTATAATGTTGTTGTAACCAGTTTAAAGGATATTGGCAAAATGGATGAAAAGGAAATTGCCACAAAGTTAATTTTTTTTGGAGCTTATGGTCCAGCTATAATACAAGGACAAAGGAATGGTCTTTGTGTTACGTTTTAGACTTCCATTTCCCCATATGTGGTTCCTATTCATTGCATGGCTCATCGAATGAATATTGCATACAAAATTATGAGTAATTTTGATAATGTAGCCAGAGTGGAAGAACTCATCCGTGATATTCACTCATACTTTTCATGCAGTACAAAAAGATTTACAGAGTTTCAACAGTTTTCTCTAGGTGTAACTGAAGGTACAAAAATTTTAAAATATGTGGAAACCAGGTGGATTTCACTGTTTCTTCCTACAAAAAGGTATTTTCATAATATCAATCCTTGGTTGGGTTTATGTATGCACATCGTAGAGATGCTTACAAGGCAAAATATTTACTTTTTTGTATCACTGACTTGGAAACTCTTCTCACATTATGTGTTATTCTACCAATGTTACAAAAAATGAATATTATGATTAAACTTGCACAGAAAAGGGTAATTTATATTGTCGATTTCATGAGGATGAAAAAATAAATATGTATGGTTATTGACAGGATTTATTTATCCAAAAAATATTTTGATGATCCCAAGTTTGATAGTTGGAATACATTAATTAATGTCAATGAACCGAACAAATTTTTAAAGTTCAACATCAATGATAATCTTTGTATTGCTATCCATGGAAAGTTTATTCCTATATATCATTTTGAAAAGTGATTAAATAATCTGATAGATGATATTGAACAAGTGCCCGTTACACATTCCGAATTTGATGAGGTTTTGGATAACACTAAGAATAAATTGAAAATAATTTCAAATGTATTAACAAGTCAAATAAGATATAATTTTAAGAGAGATGAGACACTTGAGGCCATGGTTGTTGCTAATCCTAATTTATGGAATCCTTATGGTGACCAAAGTAGTAGAAGTTAGTTGTTTGTAAAATATATGGGTAATCTTATCACACATTTTTCTAAAAGTATGGAAATAAATGGATTTGAAATCAATGGTATTCTAAACAAAGATATTTTGATATCTTAGTCAACCAACTTTGGAATAACAATGGATAATCAAATTGCACAATTCAAAAATCCATAAGAGATTGGTTCAATCACACGTTTCTGATAAAAATTGTATCGAAGTAGTGTCTTGCAAGATACTATGAGTGAATACTTTATTTTATTTGAATTATGTCAGACAATTATTTTAGGATATGTTGAAGATGAAAGGGTTTTCAGTGCATTAACTTTTTTTAAATCAAAATTTCATAACAAGTTGGATAGAAATTTGGAAAATTGTTTGAGAATGTATGTGTCATCGTACGAGGTAGGTAACTTTCCCTATGAAAGAGCGTTGATATATTGGAAGCCCCTAGAATAAATAATTGGTCTCTCTAATATGGTTGATAATGACAAAAATGATTCAGTTAGGAGTGATGATGAGATTATCGAAACGTAGAATTCGCAGATTTTGTGTTATTGTGGAGAAGATGATAAATCTTTGTATTACCTTCCATAAATATAAAAATTGCAATGATTATATGCCAAATTCATATAATCTAAGATTTTTTGGATTTGAATTCATTTTGTAAAATTTTAGTGATTTGAATAAATTCATATTATCAGTGATTTTTTGGATTTGAAATATTTCATATTATAAAAAAAAATTGTATTTGATTTGTTGTAAAATCATATAATCATTCAATTTTCAATGATTATGCATGTTTGCTTTTTAATGTTATGGATTGTCTATGTTTTCAAAATTTATGATGTATGCTATAGCTTTGAGTAAGTTGAAAATTTGAAAACCATGTATACGTAATGATGCTATGTTATTGACCTAAATGTATATGTTGACAAAAAATAGTTATTTTTCCTTTGAATTTAAATGTATGTATGTATCATTAGTATCATTAGTTGTATGATATTACAAAATATAGTGATTTTTTATGATTTATGCTTTATCATTGAGTAAACCTTGTATGCATAGTAGAAATTAATGTACATATGTATGAAAAATGCATGTAGTATATTACTCTAGATATGGAAAATGAAAATTTAAACCCATTCATAGATATATCCATCGTAAAATCACTTCAAAATATAAAAATAATATAGCATAATATAAATTACCATATTTATTTTTATACAACTATAATTACTAACTATGGATGCATTCAAAATTGAAACCCATGCATAGATATATCCTTCGTAAACTCATTTGAAATATAAAAACAATATAGGTTAATAGAAATGAAAATACTCACTTTTATACTACAACAAGAATGAATATGAATAAACTAAAATTTAAACACTTGCATAGATATATCATTCATACACTCATTTGAAAATTGAAATATAAAAACAACATAGCATAATATATGAAAATTAAAATTTAACCCTTTCATAAATATCTCAATCGTAAACTAACATTGAATATAAAAACAATATAGCATAATAAAAAAGAAAAAAACACTTTTATATACAAGAACAAGAATGAATATAAATAAACTCAAATTTAAACACATGAATAGATATATCATTCATAAACTCATTTGAAAATTGAAATATAAAAACAACATAGCATATTTGAAACACCATAATACTTAAAAGATGAAATAACGCACAATTATAAAAGTGTATCTCCTAAAAGTAAAATAATAAAAGAAAGTATATTTTTTTCATACAAAAACATATGAAATGTCATAAAATTGTCTTTCAAAATATCAAATTTTAAAATTCAATTTCTTGCTCCAAAATCTTTTCCCGTTGGCAGTGGACGTAATGCAGCCGCAGGTGGGGGTTGTCAACGATCAGGATAACTAGATGTTCTAGGTTTCCTTGTTGATATTCTCCATATAGGTGGTGGTGTTTCCTTTGCAGGTGTTTCTGAGTCTCCTAATTCCTCTAGATTATAACCTTTGACCACAACACCCCGCTTTGAAGAGGAAGAGGATGCCCTTTTCTATGTATATATAAAATGTCAAAATTACAAAAAGACAAATAATGAAAAAATAAAAATATTTATTTAAATATTGATAAAAAAATTACCCGAACTTGTAGTTCTCTCATGGCTACATTATCTAGGATTGAGTGCCAAGAAGTTGGTATTGGAGTGTTCTGCAAATTATAAAAATATTCGTAAAAAAAATAATAATATAATTGCATGTGCTGTGTCGATGAGGGTAAAGCATAGGTTATCACGTTCTCTACTTCCAATCTGATCTGATGTAAGACATAGGTGGGCCAGTCAAATTTTTGGTGTGAAATACAAGGGACCAAATATGCTAAGGCCCACATCAAAATTTATGTCGGCCTTCCTTAGATTTTATCTTCATTAGTTAATTGGTATTTGGAAGTGATAGGCTCAACACCAGCGTAGGGTAATGCTATCAATATGGTGATATCTATGACTATGAAAGAAATAATGATGTTTTTATTATCGACGACAATATTTAACTTACCAGAATAAATATTATAACCTGCAATGATCTTCTACAATAGTTTTGTTTTCATGTCAAACTGCAACATTGAAACAAGACCCCAAAGACCAGAGGCCATGACCCATGACATGTCGTAACCCGATGTTGATAAAATTTCAGAAATCAGGGGGCAAACCAGGTTTTTAAAATTATTTTTTCATATTTTAGGGGTGGCAGGGGACACAATATGGTGTACAAATATGGATCAGAAGACATAAAGGATGGTACATAACACTTGATAGAAAAGGATTCAAAATTGAGGAAAATGGTTAAAACTGGCTTAAAAATTATGGTAAAAGGTTAAAACTAAGATAAAAATTGAGGAAGAGGGTTAAGAATGCATTAAAACAAGAGGAAAATGGGTAAGAATACGTTAAAATAGGAATAAAATGATTAATACTATGATAGAATAGGCAAAAAATGACTGTTAATCCCTTTAAATAGACTTCTCTCCATACAATAAACTTTTGGATAGGAGACACATGGCCTCTCCATGCAATCATTTCATAGATGGTTAATACATGGCCTTTGTATGTAATCATTTCATAGATGGTTGACACATGGCACAGATGCAATGTTGCTACCATCATCATACTAGTAGCTGATTGTCATACCTACAACCAATCGATATATCTACAACTAATCGACATGTTTATAGCCGATCATCATGTCTGCAACCGATCGATATGTTTGTAGATGATCATCATGTTTGCAACCGATCGACATGTCTGCAACCAATCGATATATCTACAATCGATCATCATGTCTACAACCTATCATCATATCTATAATTGATCATCATGCCAGTAGTCGATCATCATACCAGTAGTTGATCGTCACGCTTGCAATCGATCAACATGTCTATAGCCAATCATCATGCCTACAATTGATCAACATGTCTAAAATAGATCGACATGTCTATAAATGATCGACATGTCTACAATCGATCGGTATATCTATAGCCGATCGTCATGCCTACAACCGATCGACAGACAACTGGTCGACATGTCTGCCATCGATTGACATGTCTGCAGCCAATCGTCATTGATGACGTGACAAAATATAGAGATTTTTTATATTTTACACTTTGTCATTGAGTTAACCTTGTATATATACATAACTGCTAAAAAAATTTCTACATAGGTATAAAAAAACATAAAAATAGTACTTTAGATATGGAAAATGAAAATTTAAACCCATGCATAGATATATCCATTGTAAACTCACTCTAAAAAATAAAAACAATATAGCATAATATAAATTACCATATTCAATTTTATACAACTATAATGACTATGAATGCACTAAAAATTAAAACCCATTCATAGATATATCCATTGAATAACATGTAAATCTATACCTAAGAAATGAAACACCATAATACTTAAGAGATGAACATAACACACAATTATAAATGTAAATAGTGCAATAATAAAAGCAAGTATCTTGTT
The DNA here is from genome assembly GCA_028583015.1 of Wollemia nobilis. Taxonomy (NCBI): domain Eukaryota; kingdom Viridiplantae; phylum Streptophyta; class Pinopsida; order Araucariales; family Araucariaceae; genus Wollemia; species Wollemia nobilis. The sequence goes on along the minus strand of JAQPPZ010003646.1, from coordinate 264,449 downwards.
GTCCAATGAAAACATATGAAATATCTTAAAATTATTTTTAAAATTCATTTTTTCACTTCAAAATATTTTCCCCTTTCCTCCACTCCTTTTACCTTATTAATGGATTCCATAGTATCCATACCAATGACCCCTCCCTCATCTTTCCCTTGTTCAACTCCTTTTTCTCATCCACATTTTGCATTTCGATGACTCTTTTCTCGGGTTGGGTAACAGTACTATAAATTGCTCCACAATTGATAAGTATCATCTCAATATTTTGCATTCCATCGAGAAGGGTCTTTTCTTCTTTGCCAACATCTTTAGATGTTGGTCCTTGAACTTCTTTACCATTCTCCTTAAGCAGAACATCAGGATCCAATCCATTGCGGATAATGATTATTCGTAAAATATTGTTTTGTCGACCTGATTCCTGTGATCTTTTTTTCATTAACATGGAAGCATTTAAGAACTCCTTTGCCATCCTAAGATAGTCTTGTAGGTTTTGAACATGATTCTTGATATTTTCATACTTTACCTACAAAAAGAGAAAAAAGTTAATCAACATAAAAAGATAATTACATTTAAAAAAAAGAACAACAAATTTTTGAACACAAAAGTGATTAAGTCAAACCTCAACAATATTATTTGCAGCTACAACAACAACAACATTTTTCTTATCACTTTCCCATTCATTGTAATAATCTTGGGCCTCACCGTTTATGTTCTCCAATTTGTTCATCATAAACTTCAAAATTTCATCTGTGTATGATGTATTCACATTCAAAATGCCAGATTTTACTTGCTATAGCAGAGCCTCCATCTTTTCAGGTTCATTTTCAACAACAAAAAAATTTCTTTCTCTTTTTGAAAAATTATTGTATTGGGCATTAATTTCCTTTATCAACACCTTAGCCCGATACTCCCATTTTTTTATTTTTGTTATATCTGGAAGTAGCAAATCTTTAATTGTAGATTCAACATTATCAAAAACCAAATATTTTTCTAAAAAACTTATTATTTCATCCTCTTGTCAAGGAGGAGCCTGACGGGTGCTTCTTTCCCTTGGAGGATATTTGCTTGAACATTCTGCACCTTCATTTGCTTTGCTTGGATGAGCCTGGCGGGTGCTTCTTTCCCTTGGAGGAGATTTGCTTGAACATTATGCACCTTCATTTACTTTATCTTGAAGCAATTTTGATAGTTGAAATTGAGTGGGTGTGTTATATTACAAAAATTAATCTTTATCAAGTGGAACATCATCCAACCCAGTACCAGAAGCTTCTGATATATCCTTAAAAGTAAAATTATTAACAGAAATACGGCTGAAACCAAAAAAAGTCTTTGATGCTTTTCTCTCTAAAATTTGTTGTGTTGCTTCTCTCTATGGCCTAGATGGAGGAAAGTGTTTTCAAATTTGGAAGTATTGACCTCACATTTTAGTTGGCCATTGTGGAGGAGGTGGCAAAATTTGTTGACGAAATTGTTGCAAGGGACCTTAAAACATAAAAAATAAAAATTAGTTATAAATTTTGTGAAGGTAGAAAATAAAAACTAGTTATAAAATTAAATTATGAAAATTGGTTGCAAACTTTGTTATAACACTTATCGGTAGAAGAAAAAACATATTGCGTAGCTGCTGCTGCAAATGGAATGTGGTCATGCTCTACATTTGGAAAAAAACAAAAATAATTAAAAATAGTAAAAATATTGTAAAATAATTGTTTCGATAGTAATTAAAACTTACTCCCAGAAGATGAAACCTCATTTGTAACTATGCCCATTAGTGTTAGACGTGCAGCCACAAGTGGATATTTTCGATGATCAGGATAAATAGATCTTCTACGTTTCCTTGTTGATCTTCTCCTTAGCGGTGGTGTTGCTTCCTCCGTAGGTGTTTCAGAGTCTCCTGATTCCTATAGATTATAACATTTGACAACAACATCCTGCTTTGAAGAGGAAGAGGATGCATTTTTCTATGTTTGGTATAAAATATCAAAATTACAAAAAGACAAACAATGGAAAAATAAAAAAAATTACTAAAATATAAAAAATAATTACCTGAACATGTTGTTATATCATGGCTAAATTGACAAGGGTTGAGTGCCAAGATGTTGGTATTGTAGTGTTCTGCAAATTATGAAAAGGTTCATAAAAAAAAACAATAATATAATTACATGTGCTAACTGTCGGTGAGGGTGAAGCATGGGTTTTCACATTCTCTATTTCCAATCTGATCTGATTTGAAACATAGGTGCACCAGTTGAATTTCTAGTGTCCAATACAACGGACCAAATACGCTAAGGCCCACATCAAAATTTATGTCGGCCTTCCTTGCAGAATGATTCTAGCAAGGAAGAATTCACAACATGCCCAAAGAAATTTATTTTCAATCACCGATATGGTCAAACCCCTTCTAGACTTGGTGGATGTAATTGCAAAAAAACTAAAATTAGTAATTGTACGGTCAATCACTGACAAGAATTTAAATTAAATTAAATAAAAATAAAGTTATACCTTGAAAATATTCCTACTATACTTTGAAGTTGGTCTCCAAGTAGAGTTTATTGTCATCAGTTAACTGATATTTGGAAGTGACAGACTCAACACCAGCGTGGGGCAATGCTATCAATCTGGAGATATCTATGGTTGAGAAAGAAAGAACATTATTTCTGTTGTTAGTGACAAGATTTACCTTACCTAAATCCATATTATAATCTGCAATGGTCCTATCCACCAGTTTAACATCTGTATCTAAATGGGGCATCGAAACTAGACCTCGAAGACCAGAGTCCGTGACCAAAGACATGTCGTAACCCGGTGTTGATAAATTTTTTGAAATCAACGGGTAAACCAGGTTCTTATAATTAAATTTAAATATTCCAGGGGTTGCAGGGGATTCCATAGGGTGTATGGGTATGGATAAGAAGATATAGTGGAAAATTTTTCAAATAAGAGAAAAATGGTTAAAAACCGCTTAAAAATTAAGATAAATTGTTAAAACCAAAATAAAAGTTGAGGAAGAGGGTTCAGATTACGTTAAAACGATAAGAAAAGGGTAATAAAGTGTTAAAATGAGAGAAAAATGGGTAATAAAGATTTAAAATAGGAGGAAAAATGTTAAAATGATGATAGAAAAGGAGAAAAAATGATTGTTAATTTCCTTTATATAGACTTTTCTGCAGGCAATCAGCTCCCAGATGGGTGACACGTGTCATCTGCATGTAATAATTTAATAGATGGATGACACGTGGTATAGATGCACCACTGCTACCTATGGGAACTTGAGACTATTATAGCACATTGACACGCATGCAACTGATCAACATGCATATGATCGTCATGGCTACAATCGATCGTCATGGCTACAATTGATCGTTGTGGTCGCAATCGATCGTCATGGCTACAATCGATCGTCATGGCTACAACCGATTGTCATGGTTGCAACTGATCATCATGGATGCAATCGATCATCATGGCTACAACTGATCGTCATGGCTGCAACAAATCATCATAGCTACAACCAATCGTCATGGCTACAATTGATCATCATCGCTACAACCGATTGTCATGACTGCAATCGAACGACATGCCATTGGTCGTCATGTTGACCTAAAGTTTTTCATATTGTCCTAAATATTTTAAGTATGTCGTACATTTTTAGATTTTACAAACGATATTCATAGCCCCCAACATAGAAAAATTTGCCACGGTTTGAAATTTTTTTGAGACAAATTAATGAAAATCGCCACGGTTTAAACTTTTTTGGAGATAAATAATGTTATAATAAGTGAATATTCTCTTAAGTTCACTAGGATACACACTTGATTTTCCACTCCTCCATGTGTCAGGAGTACTCTCAATGGTGTCTATTCTCTTAAGTTCACTAGGATACACACTTGAGTTTCCACTCCTCCATGTGTCAGGAGTACTCTCAGTGGTGTCTTCATTAGGTTTGATGAGTTTTTGTAATCCAAATACTCTCAATAATCAACTCTGCTATATATACAGAGTTGATCCTAAAGATACATCAATCAGTTCCACTCTTCTATTCATATTTTGTGTAATACTTTGCATATCTATTATTGTGAAATTTTAACATGGTAACAGAGCCGGATAGATTTTGCTAGTATTCTCTCTTGAAGGTTCTAGGATCTGATTCATTTATTTTTTCATATTTTAGCATATTTATTTTTTATGTTGCATTTTCCTTAATTGTTTGAGGAATTTTTTTGAGAAAATATAGCCATTTCCTTTTTTTTAACACGGTTAACCTGTGTGAAGGCACTTTTTTTCCCTTCCCTTTTAAAACGAAAATAGGTTTTTTTTCTTTATTTTTTTTCTCGACATTTTCATATTGGAAAATTATTCTAACACTTCTAGTTATTTCATTCTTTTCCGTTATTAAAAGGAAAAATCATGGAATAACTTAAGTGTTATTTTGGAGATTATTTTATGAGTTTCTATTTTCTCGTGAGGATTTAAATATACCTCACTCATTATTATTAACTCATTGCTCGATCTCACATTTTCTAATGCTCTTATTCTCAACATTCGTTTTCAACATATATGAGATTCTAGTCATTCGAAAGACTACCACTCTCATTGGCACAGTCTCCTTAAAGCTATCTTTCGCACTCCAATTGGTTCTATTTTGTCGGGACTCTAATCTATCACACTCTTCTATTCACCCGTTGGGCTGCATATTCCTCTTAGAGTCTATTCACCAGCGCTCACTAAATAATTTGGTATATATCTCTTCCTTTTGGAGTCATTTGGAAGTATTTTTGCTTTACATTTTTAAAGGCATTCGTGGAATATTACGCTACTCGCTTTTCCTCGAGTTTTGTAGGGTCCTTCATTTGTAGCACTCTTTGATGCTATCAAAAGATTTCATAGTCTCTCAAATTTAAGCAGCAACATTCTACTAATGTTTTCTCTGTAGGGTTTTAGTGCTTTCAAAACATTTTTCTTTTGAAAACAATTATTTAAATATTTTAAAGCATGTATTTTTGCTAATGTTTTTTATCTAAGGCATTTGTGGAATATTACGCTACTCACTTTTCCTTGAGTAGTTTTATTACACTAAGGTTTGCTCGTAGGTGGTCATCTTCACCCATAAGACCCTTTAATAGGGCATTCTCTAAATTGACCCATTTTCTACAGGTCTCTGAATTTTACGCAAAAAATTTCCCTATACCTTTTTTGCAGCTTAGGTGCTCAGGGGTGAAAGAACCTTGCCGTAATCACACCATTGTGTTCTCTCTTGGTGGTTTCACCTATTTGTGTTCCCTTATTTTGTTCACGTTCCTTGGTTTGGCTGTTTCATGAAAGATTCTATATATATTTTTTATTTTACAACATTTATTTTGTTCCAATAGATTCATCCAAATTGTAGTGTAATTTTGATTCATTCGAATCTCCTTAGCCTACATTTTTTTTCAGGAGTCATTATTTTTTGGGCCTCCTCAAAATGATGTAGACGAAAATTATATTTAAATATAAAATATTTCTTTGGGGTGGGTGTTTGGGTGTTTTTTAGCACCGATCGTAGTTCGGGGAGGGGATTATTATTGTCTTTGCATCTTTTGCATCTCATCTCTCTACCTTTTACTTGCCTTTTTTTCTTCTTTGCATATAGTCTTAAGGAAATTATTTTTTAAATTTATTTCCTTTCAAATATTTTTTTTTTGGTAAGTAGTAGATTTATATATAGCAGGTTTATGAAGGATCCCAAAACCTTATTTACAATAGATGTCACAACTTTGAATAACAAAAACATGATGGGCTAGGGGTGAACCCCTAGAGCAAAAACCTGGGCCCCAAAACTCGGTCCTTTACCAAAAAACTAGACAAAAATAACCCCATAACCACTAAAAAACATAGGGATGTAGAGACCCCTGCCTCCAGACCTATAGTATACGTACACGGGTTAGGCAAAAACCACTAGCAAAAAGACAAATAACATCCTAGACCAGCCCAGAGGGCCTGGGCCCAAAAATATGAAGTGCCACCCTCGCCCACCCTGCAACACAAGGTGAACCACCGAGGTTTCCCTAGGCTGAGGCCCCGTGCCATGGAGCTACTTCTCGTCCCCATCGGGACCATCCCCCAGCCTACATCGGAGCTCTTTCAAGGCACTAACGATCATAGTAGCCACATTTGTTGTCGATGTGAGTGAGTTGATTGAGATGTCGAGGAGGATACTTGTCGGGAATATCTGGAGCCTGTTCTTAGAATATGAGCTGATCTAAATGGTTTTTGTGGCCTCAACTTTAGGCTTCTTCATTTTGGCTAAGGACATGCTACCACTGAGATTCAGGCCCCTATGAATAGAGCTAGCGCTAGGGGTCGACGTGCGACTAGGGGCCTGGAATGGTATCCTTTATTTTTGGGTAGGTCTATGCTCTTTAGGAGGAGAGGAATCTTCGTGGTCATTGGGAATGTCCTCCCTAGATTTAGAGGCATCAGGGGAAGCAACAGGGGAGGTGAAAACCTCAGTGGGGAGGACATAAACCAAGGGGAAATATGTTGGAGTGGGGGTTGGCTAGCCAGGGTGTGGCGATACAAAATGGCCATAAGGCCTTTATGAGAAGGGTAGGTTTGGTTTTTTCGAGCCCTGTCTATGGCCAGACTAAGGGAGTAAAGTAGAAAATGAGGAGTTCTCAGAAGGGTGGCACCGCGAAGGTGATTGAAAAAGCTTAAGTGGAAGTTGTATAGCTTCTGGTCCAAATCATCATAAGTGATGAATTGCATCATGGGCACAATGGCTTCATCAAATTTTTTGGGTAGGTCAGTCCTGAATAGGGTAGACTTGTCCCAATTATCCTTCGAGAAGTGGGAGAGATCCTCCTCCCAATTATGTTTATCATGGCGAATGAACCTCTCCTTCTCCTCACGATGCAAACCAGTGACCTCGAACATAAATTCTCTGGAAATTTTGAATTGCAGACCTTTCACCTAAACCTCACCCTCATTCCAAGTATCCAAGAAACCCTGAGTGATCTCCTCATCAGGCCCAACGATTTTATGGAGGAAAGGGGTATACTACTTAGCATCATAGAAGACCAAAGCAGAATTGCTCAAAGAGAGGGTTGAGGACTCGATGAAGTTGGTTTTGGGAGAAGACATGGTGGGGTCACAGGTCAACCAAGGTAGAAAGTAGTGAAGGGGGGTGGAGTCGAAAGGAGAATTCACTCACCAAGAAAGGATGGGGGGAAAGGGATAAGAAGGAATGGAGGCGACAGGGATCAGATGGAGATAAAGGCAAATGGATGGAGCCAAAGAGGTAGTGATTGAGTGCATGCATCGGGAGTCAGTGCATTGGGTGGGGGAGACATGAGAAAAGTGAAATGGGGCCAGCGAGATAGGTGGTAGACATGGTAGTTAAGAGGTGGGAGCCTATGGATGAGCTCCACATGGTGCATCATCTAAGATGGCTCTACTGGCTGGCCTTGCATGAGTAATGGCCATGTCTAGGTAGCTAGGTCATAAAGAGCAAAGGACACTGAGCTAGTGGCAAGATGCTCATATTAAGGTGGTATGAGCCCAAATGTGGATCTAACAATGAGGCCAGCTAGGATGCATCTTGTAGGGATTGATTTCAAGCTACCTTGGACATGGATGTTGGGGAAGAAGACACCTGGCATTGTAGGCCATCGAATGATCAGACTGATATGACCGCGATCAGGGAGACCAAAGAAAACTACCACCATGGAGGAATTCATAGAAAAGTTAGTGTCCCGTGTGTGATTGGTGCATGCATGGCACCAAGTCGCTCATGCCCATAGACATGGGAGTCTAGATGTGTGGAGTGTCATCGAGACTGGGGAAGTCTTGGGAGGCTACTTGCACCAACTCAAAAGGAAATTCCTTGGTCCAAATGCTAAGCCCTTCGGATGATACTGCTAGATTGGCCAAAGAATCAACCACCTTGTTCCCTTATCCGAATACATGACAAATGGAATAGTGGAGGAGCCCATGGAGGATGGCCCAAACTTCTTCAATGGTATTGGAGATGCGCCATGAGTTGGAACCCTGGCTGAGGGCAGCCTTGATGATATTGAGGGAGTGACCCTCGATGATCACTTTATTGGGGACCTCTTGGAGTACGAGTAACCCATGGAGTAACATTGTAGCTTTCATGAAGTTATTTGTTTACGAGCTAAGAAACTCAATGGATGCCGATATTAGGGTCCCATTGTAGTCCCAGATGGCCCCGTCGGTGCCAAAGGGACCGATATTGCCCTTGGAGGCACCGTCAAAGTTAATTTTGACCCACCCAGGAGGAGGGGCTCTCCACCTTGTCATGGCTCTTGGGGAGGGGACAATGGGGACCATGGGGGAACTTGGACTCTGAGGGAGGTGAGGAGGGTAGACTCACTTGTCTTCTAGGGAGGACCACCTAGGGGGAGGGAACGAGAGTTCTCTAGGGTGAAGGCCACCAATTTGGTAGCCATCGACTGGGGGAAGTGGGTTGAGGAAGAGAAGGCTCTGTCATTGCGCTCAAGCTAGATATTTCAAAGCAAGTGGGGAAGACATAAGGCCCAGAGGGAATGGAGGGTGGGGTGGGCAAAGGGATTGGTCCATTAGGAAAATAGGTCAATGATGGAGTTGGAGGAAACCCACTAGATGGAAAATAGGGTGAGGAGGTGACCAAGGTCCTTAGAGGATAAAGGGCATCTGATGAAGAGATGATTGGTTGACTCCTAGGTAGTGCAACAAAGGTAGAATCTATTCGATATTTGAAATCCCCTCCTATACAGATTCTCAATGGTTAGGATCTTATTTTGAATGGTTGTCCAAACAAAGTAATAGATCTTGGGGATCAAATTCTTGACCCACACCTGCTTGACTGGGAAGAGAGCCTCCATTGGGTCCCTTTGAAGGGCGTAGCCATATTTGACTGAAAAGTAGCTGCTACTAGTGCCATGCTAGAAATATTTGTCCTCCCCCCCCACCAGAAGGAATTATGGTAGTATCAAGGAGGCATTGGATCCTAAAGGCTAGAAGTGGGTGGCGAGGGTCTAATATGGGCTCCCAGATGGCTTTGCCCTGGTCCCTGACCATGTAGTTCGACACTTTGGAACCTTTGGAGGCCACTAGGGCCAATTTAAGGGCTCAAAGGTCACTATCAAAACTCAGGGCCTCATATTGGATCCACCTATCATCCTATAAATCGATCTTTGCCCCGTCACCAAGGAGCCATCTGTTCCATTTCCGAATAATATCTTTTGTGAAGGCCAGGGATTTCCAGAAGGCCGATCCATCTTTGGGCTGGATGTCACTAAAGAATGGGTGTTGATGGAGGTATTTTCTGCACACAATGCTGACCCATTCATCCAAGGCATTCATGAACACCTTCCAAGCATGCTTGGCTAGGAGGGCGTTGTTCATATGGGGAACCAGCTTGATCCCGATTCCTCCCTCCCATTTTGGCTAGCAGATTAGGGGCCATGAGACCAAGGGTATACTCTTCTTGTCTTCACTACCAGACCATAAAAAATATTTTTGGTTTTTCTTGATGTGGGTTGCAATAGAGGCTAAGATTTTGAACACAGACAGGAAGTACACTGGAATGCTTTGGATGACTATAGAGGAGAGAGTGGCTATGCCCACCTAGGAGAGGAGGTGACCCTTCCACAAGGTAAATTTCCTCTAGACCCATTCGATCAAACAAATCCAGAGGGCCTTGGAGGAAGCCCCTGTGAACAGGGGTATCCCGAGGTAGGTGGAGGAGAGGGTGTTAGGAATACAACCTAGAATCCACCCTATTCAGGCTTGCCTTGCTGGGGGGTGTGAATGAAGTAGATTTTTCTTTTTTGGAGATTGATATTCTGCCCGACTGCCTCTTCATGCAATCTCAAGATCTGCTTGATAACCTTGGCTTGTGGTACTGAAGTGGCAGTGGTGAGGATGATGCCATTCATGAACTACTAGTGGGACACTGGGGGCAGCCCCGTCACTAGCCTGATGCCAGATATGAGCCAGCAAGAAATAGCACTCGATATGGTGTGGCCTTGGGATTTAGCCAAAATAATGAAAATAATTAGGGATAGGGGGTCATCTTGGTGGAAGCCTCTAGAACTGGGGAAGAAGACTACCGGGGATCCATTAATCAAGATAGAGAACCACAGGGAAGACACATAGATTTTTGCGAGGTTAACCTAGGAGGGGTGGAACCCGAACTTGAGGAGAACCTGGGTGAGGAACTCGTAGTTGACAATATCGAAGGATTTATTCATGTCAAGCTTGAGCAAGAAGGAAGGCTTCTTGTATAGGAGGGTGTAATGAAGGACCTCATGAATGATGATGACCCCATCTATGATAATCCTTTCTTTCATAGAGCTCGCCTAGTAGGGGACAATGATAAGGGGAAGGATGCATTTAAGTCTAGTTTCCAGGGACTTGGTCAGGATTTTTTAGAGTACATTACACAGACTAATGGGATGAAAATCAAAAAGGAATCTAGCTTCCTAGGACTTGGGGATCAGGGCAATGAAGGTGGAATTGATGCTTTGGGGATGGAGCTGGTGAACTGGAGGTCCTGAATGGTCACACACACTTCTTGGCCAATGAGGTCCTAGAAGGATTGGAAAAACCAAGGGGAAAACCCATCCGAGCCTAGGGCAGAATCTGCTTTCATGGCTAACACAGCTACTCTTATTTCTTCGTTCAAGAGGAGTTGAAGCAACATCTCTTTTGACTAGGCTGAGACAGATAAGGGGATGTGCTCTAGCAGGGTCTCTGTCACCAAAGGGAATAGCTGAGGGTCATCACAAAGGAGCTCTTAAAAGAAGCTAATGGCTTTGGCTCTAATGTCCTCTTCATCTTTGGTCACCCTGCCATCACTGCAAACAAACTCAAGGAGTCTGTTTGAGCTCATATTTTTGAGTTTTGAGGTGTTAAATAACTTCATATTGGTGTCACCATCGTGCAGCCATAGGGCCCTCAAATTTTGCCTCTAGAAGGTTTCTTCCCTAGCTAAGATGTTGTGATACTCGGCTAGGACTGAGTGCTCCTCTTCTCTAGCCCCCGAGTCTTGGCAGCCTTCTTGGAACCTGATATCAAGGTCTTCTAGTTTTTTCTTGAGTGTTTCTTTGCTTTCAAAGATATTACCAAACACATCCCTATTCAAGACCTTGAGATTATCTTTAATAAGTCTTATTTTTTGATATATTTGCTCAACAAGGCACACTGTGACTCAGGAGGCCCACCAACAACCAACTTGGGCCTTGAAATCGAGGTGATGTAGCCACATGGAATCAAAATGGAAGGGGTGCTTATGGGGAGGATGATTACCAAATTCAAAGAGGAGAGGAATGTGGTTCAATCCAACTTTTGGAAGGGCTAGTAGGGTGGCATCGATGAATAGGGGGATGGCTTCCCTAGATAGGAACACTCTCTCCAATATAACCTAGATGAGGTATGCTCCTGCTCTTTTGTTCATCCAAGTGTACTTGGCCCCATTCAGGTGGACATCCATGGGCTTATTGGTATCAGTGAAGGCCCCAAAATATTCCATGCTTTTGGTTGCTATCGTTAATCTCCCACTCTTGTCAGAAGGGAATAAGGGACTATTGAAGTCACCCATGAGTATCCAAGGGAGGAGCGAACACCTCCCTCATGGTGTTGATTTTATTCCACAATTCAAATCTTCCATTAGGGTTGTTGGATTGGAAAGAATCCAAGACTATGCTGAATTCAAGTAGTGAATCATGATTTTGGTGATTTTGGGATATGACGATATGAATCTCCCCTCGAAGGAGCATGGGTCCAATAGACACAATAGCCCCCCAGTAGTACCAGAATCTGGGGTATATAGGAAATCACTATTTCTCCATATAAATTTGGTGACCCTCGAGGAGGACGCTTCGTCAAGTTTGGTATTCTAAAGGATGAGGACAGACGGGTTGTGGTCCTTGCAAAGCTGGGCAAGGATCCGTTTCTTTGGGGCACCATTGAGCCCCATGGCAGTCCAAGTGATAAGCTTCATTTGACACCCTTGGGGAGTCTCTTGCCTCCCTTCCCATGTTGGGCAAGGAGTTTGGATCTCAGAGAGTCTACTTTTGAGAAGCTCATAGAATCATCAAGGAGGGTCACCTAGGAGCCGCTAGCTATATCATCCTCCATGAGCTTAATGCACTGGTCATAGAGGGTGGGGCACCCTCTCTTATTTTTGCTGCCAAAGTTGGTGGCAAACTTCCTACTACGGGTCCTCTTGGGGCTAAACTCTTCGAGATATGACTAGGAACTACCAACATTGTCATCTTTAGACCTCTCAAAGTTGCACTTTGAGGGAGGTTGAGAAGGAGGGAACAACAAGAGGGGGGAAGGGGATCAAGTAGGGGAAAATGGATGTGGGGGTGGAGGATACCCCACTTGCCAGGGAGGGTGAGGGGTCAACTATATGGGACGAGAGGGGGTTGGGGAGGCCTGGCAACTCACAGGTCTGGGAGGGGGCTTCATCAAAGCAAGCAGGGGCAGAGTCAGCCTACGGGACTACCTAAGATCAAGGGTGGCTAGAAGCCAGAATGACCTAGGAGGGGATTTCCTCTGCACATCTTAGAGGCTCTGAAATACTATCAAGAAGAGGAGCAGCTGAATGACCATAAAATTAGGGTCCACCTGGTTTTCCCCTATGATAATAGTTTTTGTTTCTTTTTCTCACCATTCCTAGGATCTACATTCGTCGCGAGGGGTCCCTCAAGAGAGGACCTTGTTGGATCGGATAGGGGGATCCTCGGGGTGGGGTACTTCAACCTTATTGGAAAGGGGGCATTGATGGGGAAGGTGCCCCTAAGTGCTACATAGATAGCAGAAGGCAAGTTTATTTTCATAAATCATGGCTTGGCACCAGAAAAAGGATCTCAAAGAAATGGAGATAGAATAAGGGAGTTCGAATTCAAGGTTTGCATTAACACAAAACCTGACATGGAATTTACATGAGCCTACCTTGGTGGCAGGATCAAAGGCAACAAGCTTACCCACAGCTTGTGCAATGAGCCTCAGGACATCCTCTTGCCACAAATAGAATGGGAGCTCCGGGAGATGAACCCATATCGAGGTAAAGTTAATGCTTTGGGTGCTGGGATTAAAGTCAGCTTTGTAATGCCTAAGGAAGAGGCTTTTGCACCCTAGGAAATAGGGCCCACCTTTTAGGATACTACTAGAATCATCACTATTGTTGAGCTTGATGAGGAAGAAACCCTTGGTTATGGCAACAAGCTACATGTGCCCTGAGATTTTCCATTTGGAAGCCACCTAGCGGTGGATGGTTTCCATGTTTGGGTGCCCCCCTATGAATTTCTCAACCAAGGAAAAGGAGGACCCTGACACAAAGGTTGAGTAGACATCATCATGGATGGATATGTGCATCCCTTTGAGAGAAATCCCCGAGCCTAGGGCTCGGGGCTGGCCGCTAGTTCTAGATAGGATCTGCTAGGAGGTTTTGGGCCCCCTTGGGGTAGAACCCTAAACTTTGTCAGGCAATTTTTTTCCAAGACCTGCACTCGCATCAATGCTATCATGAGGCCCAGAATCCAAGATCCCATTCCCACCCTGGCCACTTGGCTGCCCAACCCGACGTCTAACTTGAATCCCACAGTGGAACCTGTAGGGCCAGACCCAAAGGTCGTGCCCGGTACCGCTTCTACTTCTGATATTGCACCTGCATCTGCTCCTGCTCCTGTTCCCGCCATCCTATGATACAATCATCTTAATTCTCCTTTCAAATATTTTGAATGCAAAGGTCTTTATTTATTTTATTCATTTTCTTGAGATTAAAATTATTCTTAAACTTAAATTTAAATTATAATTTCTCTTGCTTAAAGCAAAACTTCTATCATTTTTCTTACACATTAAGAGAAATATATTTTAATCTAACAATAATCATTAAAATTTTAGTTTTTTCATTATTTAAGCATTCACTCTCTAATTACTTTTCTCACCTATCTTGTTTATCAAAATTTGAGAAAATCTATCTTCCTTATAACATATTCTAAATATATTGTTATTGTTATAATAATAATTTTACACAAGAAGTTACTTTTTTCCTTTGAAATTTATTTTTTACTCTTTCTTATCATTTAGTTTATTAATATATTCGAACTAACTATTTTAAGAAAGAGCTTTTCTCACCTTTTCTTATTCTCTAAGGGTGTTATTGTTAAATATATAAATGTATTTTATTCTCTAAGGGTGTTATTTTTAAATCTATTTTAAATTAAAACATAACAAAAGTTATAAAAATATATAAAAGTTTAAAATACTTTTCATAAAAGTTTTCAAAACCCTAAAATTTTCCATAATTGAAGTTTTAAGGGGGGAGTATTGGTAATTTAAAACTTCAATCTCTCTCTTGTGTTAATATGAATTCAATTGAGCCCCTCACCCCTCATAACTTTCACTCATGGGAACCCAAAATTTTAAATCTCTTTCTCTTTCAAAGGGCTAAGAGAAAAGCGTCATTTGTAACCTAATAATTAAATTCCTTTTTTGTTTTGTCTTTTAGGGAGGGTGTATTCTTCAAGATTTCTTTATAGTAGCCTTTAATTTTTAGAGGTATATACTTTTTATAAAATCTCTAAAAAGTATAAGAATATATTCACCAACTTCATGCCCACCCTCATTTATATCAAAACAAATATATTTTTATTTTATTTTAAAATGTTTTATAGGATCTTTACATTGGCAATTCCTATATACATTAACTAAAATATATTATTAAAACTCAAAAAATATATATTTTTTGGTCAACCAAATCTCTCATTTTCACTTCAATTTCTCATTTGAAGTTAATGGAGGGGTATTTATAGTCGAAAAGGTTTTTTCGAGATGAACACAATGGTGGTGTCCATTTTTTAGTTTCAAGACTATTTTCAATGATGTTTTTAAATTTGAAAATTATTGTATCATGGAGTGCACTCTCGGTTGAACCCAACACTCTCAACATTGGTGCCCTTGTTTTGCTGGTTGTCCATTCTTTGGACCTTGTTATTCAGCCCATTGTGTCATACAGGTGGATACCACTACTTATGCTTGTGGAGTCAATTTGGACATCCTTTACAGTTGTGGTTCTTTATCCATCCTATATTCACATTATTTTTATGAGACACTTTGATTTCATGGTTCACGAGCACCAGTCTGGGAGTATGAATTATTTTCTGCAACAAGTATCTATGTTTTTGAGGCATCTAATGGGTCCATTGTAGGATTCTTTCCTAAAGAGGGGGTTGAAGAGGACATATTCCTTCCTCTCAATCCTCCATGCAAATATTCCTTATTCTTCTATTATGGTAGGTGGTTTCCCCTTAAAATTTTCTACCATTACCCTAATTTTTCTATTTGTCCACAAGGTTTGGACCTAGTTATCAACCCATTGTACTCATATAGGTGGAAACCATATAATCATGCTTGTGGAGTCATTTTTGGACTACCCATGTGATTTTTTGTGGTTCTATCTCCATCCTATATTCACTTTGGATTTAGGGGACTTTTATTTAAAGATATTTATTCTTTTGATCACATGTTGTAAATGAGTATCTTATTAGGCCTTGTTGTTGGGACTCATCTTTGTGGCTATGCCATCTCTATTGTACATGAGTACCTTATCAGGCCTTGGTGTCGGGACTCATCTTATGTAGGTATGCCACATATTGTTTATTCCTTTTTCACTTACCCCTACTATCACTTAAGGGGGGATGTTAAAGTATCTTGGTGCATAGAGCTTTTTCACCTATCTCTCATTATTATTATTATTCTTAGAAGCACTTCATTCAAAAGCATATTCAGAGTGAGGACATACACTTGGAATATATTCCAACTGAGGCATAAATTGCAGACATCTTCACCAAGTCAATTTCTTCTCTGCATTACCTTCAGTTGTGAGAAAAAATTGGAGTATTACAGCTACATTAACAAAGAGGTCTTCCACCACTCACAAATTATAAACGAGTGTCTCATAAGGACTTCTTACTGTGACTCATCATTTATTTGTATAAGAGGACAATCTTCACCATCCGAAGACAAGCCTCTTTCATACTTCTTTACTTTTGATTGATGGCTTTTCCCACTGGGTTTTTACCATCACTTCAAAACAAATGGGTGATAGTTGGTTTTTTCCCACAGGGGTTTTTTCCACCAACTATCTATATTGTACATGAGTACCTAATCAGGCCTTGTTTTTGGGACTCATATTTTATTTGTTAAAGAGGATAATATTCACCATCCAAATATAAGCCTCTTTCATACTTATTTGCTTTTGATTGGTGGCTTTTCCCACTGGGTTTTTACCATCATTTTAAAACAAAGGGGTGATAGTTGTTTTTTCCCCACAGGGGTTTAATTCCACCAACTATCCATGTTGTACATGAGTACCTAATTAGGCCTCATTGCTAGGACTCATTTGTAAATATCTCCCCTAGTATCACTTAAGGGGGGTTGTTAGAATAAATGAATATTCTCTTAAGTTCACTAGCATACACACTTGAGTTTTCACTCCTCCATGTGTAAGGAGTACTCTCAGTGGTGACTATTCTCTTAAGTTCACTAAGATACACACTTGAGTTTTTGCTCCTCCATGTGTCAGGAGTAATCTCAGTGGTGTCTTCATCAGGTTTGATGAGTTGTTGTAATCCAATGGCTCTCAATAATCAACTCTGTTATTTATACAGAGTTGATCCTAAAGATAAATCAATCAATTCCACTCTTCTATTCATATTTTATGTAATACTTTGCATATCTATTATTGTAAAATTCTAATAAATAAATGCAATTCACCATGTATACTTCTATAAATTTCGTTAGGGTATCAAGACAATTCGCCTTGATTTTATAAATAGATTTCGGGGCCGACCCCTTATGCATAACCCTGACTAAATGTATGAAAGGATTAGTTTTAGCAAAAAGAGAGTAAATATAATTTGGCTTAGGCATCCTTTGGGACATGAATTATGGATGAGGCATGACCTGTTTACCCTTCTTACTCTACATTTTTTTTGGAAACTCTAGACCTAGTAAGGGTTTTTATTGCAAGGATATTATTTCTACAAATATTTCTTGAGGATTGGGTAATGAGATCTAAGGTTTCCTTGGGACTTGCATTTTATGCAATAGGATGTCTTGTTTTCATATTCTACACCTCACCACCATCAGTAATAGCCTATGACTAGATCAACATAAGTTGGTAATTCAGATTCCATGTTTTCTATAACACAGATATGAGCATAGGTCATTCTAGATCTAGCTCTAGTAGCAGGATCAATAGATACCAACTCCCCAATGATTTGGACTATTCCTTTGAGCCCATGGAGTTTGATCCAAATGGGAGCCAAATTGATGTTCTAGGTTTCATAATCAAAATCCTTCGCCCACCTACGAATGAAGAGGCTTTATCTATCATAAAACCAGGGACCTCCAGTGAGGATCCGATTTGAATATTAGTCATTTTTCAACCCAATCATGAAAAATCCACAAGAAAAATTAAGCGATTCCATGTTTCCCAAAAGATACCATTTTGATAGAGCCCATTCATAGATGGACTCGATATCAGGCCGAGCCCCTAAAAATTTCTTGATTAGAGAGATAAATTCTTGGAATATTAGAGGTTCCATTGTTCCGTGAGGATACGAAACATCACTACCAAATATAGAAAAAGGGGTTTGGGTTTGAAAAGGAGAGACCTATAAAGAAGCATGAACTTTATCTTTGAATGAAAGGGAAGTTGTATTCCATAGAGGAGATTTAGGATTTTGCCCATCAAAACTCTAACTACTTCAGGACCGCCACTACCATCTTCACCATCAGGAGGATCCTTGTGATCGCTCTCTAAACCATAGAGATTCCTACCAATGAAGGATTGAAATTGTTATATTCCTCCACCTGAAGTCATTGTTGATGCCACTATTACCACTATAACTACTCCAAGATGTTGATCCATTTAAAATATATTAAAAATGAAAAAGTAGTGATTAATCACAACAAAATATAATTATATTTTAAGTTCATCAATTTTCAATAACATCACACAAATATTATGCATATATTTTATGATATACATAAGATATGACATCACAAAACTTATTTTAATATAACAAAATAAAATATGTTTTTCATGTAATCAAATATTTGCAATCAATCATATATTACATGTTTAATAATTAATATATCTAAAAATACTATTTTCCAAAATAGAATCACAATCTAAAAATAATAATGAACTTTGAAAACACACACAAAGAAAGAAAGACACACCCTTAAGAATGATCATGGACATCCTTGGGGGTTTTAGGAGGGGTTTTTTAACCCTCCTTTAAAAATATTGAATTTTTATTAAACATAAAATTTCATCAAATATTTTTCAAATCTCATTGACGAATCCAGGGCCCACCTTTCTTCTTTCAAATATTTTTCCATCAACCATGTGTATAGGGAAGGAAATGCGGTGGTCGATTATTTGGCTAATTTGGATGTGGGTTGTTAGGGATTCAAGGTGTGGTGCTCAGAATTTTTGGTGGAGTTGATCAGACTGGTTTATGATGAGAAGCCACAAAGTTGATTGGTTATGTTTTGGGCCTCTGATGATGTTTTGGAAGATGTGGAGGATGATGGTTGAGAAGTTTAAAGATGCGGTCAGTGGGTAGGTGTTGCTGCGCTTTTTGGCCTGTCTTTTCTTGGCAATTTTTAGAATTCAAATTCAAATTTTGAATAAGATTTTTGGGACGAGGAGTTTAGTGGCCTCAATTATTTTTGCCTTAATGGGGGAGATTTTCGAATCAAATTCAAATTTTAAATATTGTCCCATTCTATATCCTAGTAGGATTTGGTGGTTGGCCTTAGACGATGTGTTGATTACGTTCATTTATGATGCAAGGTGGCAAGTGTGGTGTAGCTTACCGAAAGGTCCCATCTGGAGGTGTGGCTTTTCAAATTCTAATTTCTTTTTGCCTTGTTATCCATTTTTTGGGGGATGGATCTCAATGGGAGCTGTGTTGATGGCGGTTGCTTTGGGTACTTTGGGGGCTTTTAGTCCTTTCCTCATCAGGGGGAGCTTCGGTATTAGAACATTTCTTTGGGATGCCCATGTCAGATGGAGTTATGTGTCCCCTTTTTTGAGATCTCTGATTAGGCATTTTTTGACTCTTGGAATTGGGGTGCTGACATTTGGAACGTTCATGAACATGGTTTTGAGGTTTTGTAAATGTCAGTCCCTTTTTGAAAAAGGAGTTTCATGGTCGGTGGTGAACATTGGTACTTTCCAAATCGATGAGGATGGTGGTCTTCCCAAGCTTGAGCGGAGGTGGCGGTTGAATTTGTTTTGCCTTTTTGGAGATATTTGTACACCTGTCCCTCCTTTTTCCTTGTTAGGGACAGTTGGGCTCTATTGCATTGCTTTCCTCTTCATTCTCTATTGGGTTATGTTTTCTTCGAAGTGGATCCATTTTCTGACTCTGGGATGGTAAAATTTGGAGCTCGTTGAAACTCACCCTTGATTTAACAGAGAATGTTTCTAGCCTGGCGGCTAATGTTTCTCAAGGTGTACATAAGTTAGGGTAGAACTATCTCAGTTCTCCTTTCTTTGTTGCTTTGTGGTCTGGTTTCCACCTTACCTCTGGTTTTTTTTTTCCAAGGTTGTGTCTGGGTTTTTTGCCTTTGTGGCTTTCTTTTCTTAATAGTACAAAAAAAAAAGTTCATCAAAGTAAAAAAATAATAATAATTTCATTGTATGAAACAATTTAGAATTTTGGGAAAGCCCTTAAATATTTTTCAAAATCATTGTATTCTTGAGTTCTAACTTTAATTCTTCATGTCCTTGTGTAGAAATATCTACCAATTGATATGTCTACTATATACCTGCAATAAAAAAGTAAAATTAGCTAATTAATGAGTTATACAACTAAAAAGATAAAATTAAAAAATAATAATGAATTAAATTACAAGATCAAAAATTATATAAAGATTGAAATTAATACAATACATAAGTGTTAAAAGAGAAGTAAATTGTTATGAAAAATTATAATCTTGATATCTCTATCAAATTTTTCCATATATATATATATATATATATGAAAGACACATTCACTTAAAGGGTTTTGTTATTCTATATCTACATTCCATTCTATGGTATTCCCCATAGCAATAGTCTTTGAGAATAATTAAATTCATAAATACGTTCAATAAACAAATTGATACTATTAATATAAAGCATAAAATTTCAGATTAAATTTACTTTTTAAAAATATAATATATGAAATAAATGTATACAATTTTTTATACTAAATTATTTATATTAAAAATAAAAAATAAAAACTCTATAAATTTTTATTCAGTATAAACAATCTGCTCACATAATTTACATAACGAACATATTCAAAAACTTTTAAAAATAAGAACATATATTCCAAAACTGCAAAATCAAATAAAATAATAAATATTTTTAATTAATTAGTCAATCACATATATCCTCTCAATCTTAATTATATTGCTAATATAATAAATTAAACTTAAACCAATGAAAACTTCTTCTAAATAAAACCAAAAAATAAAATAAAAAATTATATATAAACATAATCCTTAAAATGTAGTTTAAAACATATATTATTATATATAGACAAAATTAAAAATAAAATCTGTAATATTAACAAGAGCATCCGAAGCTTACATTTATTGGCCACAACAGCTCTCTGGGCTTGATCCCGCGATCTCCGGTCTGGTCCTAGTATTTTTAGTACCCTTCAGGCTCCAGCAGCATCTACATCTTTCCAGCAGCAACCTCAAAGCAAGCGTTTCGAATTTCACAAACTTAACCTCGCTGCAGTATCTCCATCTTTCCAATAACCACCACAGGGGCGATTTTGTGAGCCTCATCAACCTCAACATCTCCGGCAACGACATCCAGGGCATCGCTAGTGGACGAGTGAATGGGATGGATCGAGAAGGCGCTGGCATTTGTCCTCCACGGTGCTTTCTCCACTGTTGGACCACTGCTTTGAGCCCCACATATCTAAGGCGGGGTTCAGGAACCTACTAATCACGGCCTCACGGTTTGTAAAATGACCCTTATAAAGAAATCTAGATGTGACCGTTGTTTTTTCTCGGGGAATGGATGGTACGAACGATCAAATTGTATGCATAAATGGGGATGGAACGGTCAGATTGATTTTTCTATGATTTGAATTAAACACAATCACATCATTTGACCTTTGTGATTTGAATTCCATCGTTCCACCATTGTCACGCTAATTGCTTCATGAGGTGTAACGAGGGTCCACCTGACTGAAGGAGCCTAATCATGCTTCATGAGGTGTAATGAGGGTCCACCTAACTATACTAATGATGTTTTTGTTTTCTTTTATATGTTTTAATGGCTAATGTCATTGAAATTTTAAATGTTAAAGAATCAGAATTAACATTTACATTCTTCATATTCTACTAAGTAAATTGATATAAAAATGTTGTAAATATATATTTTTAATTTGTTTATGTATTCTCCATATTCTACTCACTTGAGATTTTAATGAATTAACATAAAAAATTTATATTACAATTATTTTTATTTTTTTAAATATAAACGAGTTATTCTTTTAGAGTTATAAAGTAACTAGATAATAAATTGAAATCCTCAAAGCTTTCCTATTAGACATATTATATGATTATATCATAATGTAATTTTTATAAAAATAATTAATATTAATTTTCCATTTAAGGATAAAAAAATAACTTTCATAAAAGTTTGAAGTTTTATTCTTCATCCTTGAAGTAAAGTGAAGGAAGTAATTTAATTTTTTATTTAAAAAATAATTTTAAATTTTATCTATCAAAAAATTATATTTATCCGCTCATGTAGAGGAGTTGGAGAGCAAGTGGGTAGTTAAAACTCTCCAGTTATCGAGAGGCCCAGGTTCAAATATCTCCCCTCACATGTTGCGGATATGTTGTATATAAAAAGGTTCCTCATCAAAAAAAAAAAAAAATTATATTTAAATATATTATAAAAGATAAATATTCTAATATAAAAATTAAAAAGTGTAACTCGAAAAAGTTTTTGAAGTATGAGAAACCCATTTTTTCAAAAAAAATAAAAAAATTATCTAAAAGAAATATAAGTCAATATGCAAGTGTAACAAAAAGTCAAAGTTCAAGTAAAAATTATGATATCAATAAATTTCATAAGAAATATTATTTTATTTATCCTTTTGGATTGTAAATAAATGCAATAAAATATCAAGGAAAAATAAGTTTTAATAGATAATATTTACTTTGGATGACAATAACTTAATGTGCATTGTCTTATATTTTTTCTTAATTATGTAAATATATCTAAAATACCACAAACTTTTTTTTTTTGGTACTATTAAAAAATGTGAGAGGATTTTGAAATGGGCCCCAGAACCTTTTACAATAGAAATGCTCGAAGGCCAAAATGATAAAATCCAACCATCAAAAGGAATAGGTAAATAAAAAATGGAAAATACCAGAGCCAACCTAAGGAATGGAACAAAGGGTTGGGGGAACCGAGAAAGTTCAACCCCAAAGCCCCAAGATCCTTCCCAATGACCACCACTCCACTTCAAGGGCCAAAAAGACAAACGACTCTCAAGACACTGATATAAAGAGAAGGTCTCATCCCCCAAGGGGTAATGGGGTAAAAAAAAAAAAATTTCTATCAAACAAAGAAAGCCCAAAAGAACCAAGAATGGGAGGCCAACCACAAAAGACCTATGGAGCCACCAAGTGATATAATAGAATCATGGTACACCTCCAAACATATAACAACCATAAATAAATAACCACCCATGCATGGCAAAAAAAAAGGTGGTAAGAACCACCCAACATCCACCGCACCAACTCAATATTCAAAAATAAATATTAACATCTCCAAGAGACACAGGCAACGAGGATAAAACCACAAAGCCAAAGAGGACAACATGAAATTAGCCACAAAGAGTAAAACCAAAAAAACAAAGAAGGCACCATAAATTCCTTGTACTGGCAAAAGACCACCAAGGACTTGCGAAAACACCAAGAACACCACCACATACGTAGCCCATGAATAACCTTCTTACAAAATTTAAGGAATATCATACCTTACACGATGAAACGTCTCATTGGCCAAATAGATAAACCTTGGGAATGAAATTATAGATTTTTTATTGAGTCAGCCACCATATTATCCTATCTTAGCACGTGCTCAAACTTGACATTATCAAGTGAGCAGAAGTTCCATATAATTTCATTAATAGCAGAAGTTCCATATAATTTCATAAATGATATTAGACACTTTCCAACTAGGCTAGCAGACCCCTTTGAGCATGTTAATCATTAGCAAAGAATCACCTTCAATGATAGTATTTCAGATACTAAGGATACCACAAAATTTTATTACTTATGTGTTGATAATTTGATTAAATATTTAATATTTTTAGAAAATTCCAATCCATGACTACATTTGACTTATTTTTTAGCTATAATATTTTTTATTTTTATAAAATGCTTCTAATAATTGTAATATTCTTGTGTTTAAAATTATTTTTAGTGTTCCCCTTGCATAATTAAATATTCTTATATTCATTAGGTTTAGGTAGTTTATGAGATCCATCACATATTAATTTTTTTTTCAAGTGGAGAATAAGCTTAGAGATATGATCTATTGATCATGTTTAAATAATATTTCTTACCACTCATAACATCAAGTATTTTTTAATCGGGTCTATATTATTCTTTCTATTCTTATAGGCCATTGATTAGGCTTAGATAGTTTATGAGATCCATCACATGTTAATTTTTTATCAATTGGAGAATAAGCTTAGAGACATGATCTATTGATTATGTTTAAATGAGATTTCTTACCACTCATAACATAAGTATTTTTTAATCAGGTCTACATTATCCTTTCTATTCTTATAAGAGATATATACATTTTTTCCTCAAAAAAAATTATAATACTACGAGTATGAAATACCCTCAAGAATTTATAAACTGAGAGGAGGATTGACCTCCCTACTATAATATGTTACAATCATCTTACAATCTAAAATAAAATTCTGATAAAAACAATAAATAACTTCTTGATCGATCATAGTTCTCAAATTACTCTTACTTGAGTACTAAAATAAATCCTAGATTTCAATTTGGAAGGTTCACATGTTATTTTAATTTTTTTTTTTAAAATTTTGGTGTAGGGGGCCCTTTTTTCTCCCTTTGAAAGACCATCCACTTCTACATTTAGTTCCCTATAGATGTTCTTTTATGAAATTTCTATTATAGAAGGTTCTAATAATTTCACTTGCTCATAGAAAGGATTGAGGAGAAATTTTTTCATCTCAACATGATCAACAACCCAACTTATCACTAATTTTGAATCTCCACAAATCTGTAAAGTTGTAATTCCTTGCTCCACTCCTATTCTCATCAAGAGTATCGATGCTTTCCATTCTATTATATTATTTGTTCCTTCACCTAGACCTACCTTGAAAGTGATCTTATGATTTTTATTTAGATAAAGTGCTCCCCCTACCCCACACCTACCTATGTTGCCTTAGCAAGCTCCATCAATGAAGGCCCACAAATTCATAGGATCCACTATTTGTGTTCCTATATGCCTACTTAGTTTTGGTTTTGGGAAGACTTTTAGACTTTCAAAAATAGATTTAATCTAAATTTGTACTTGAATCACTAGAATTCTCTTACCTTCAAACAACCTGACATTTCTAGCCAACCATAAGCCCCATTTCACTATCAAAGGGACATATCTATACTCCTTTAATGCTATTTATTTGAACCACTATTACATATTATCTTAAATATTCCTAGTAGACCACTATCCTTTCCCTTGAGTCAAAGAAAAAATTGACTTCCACACTTCTCTTATGAAAGGGAAATGAACCAAAATATGATCCATTGCTTCTTCTTCCTTTTTATACATGATATATTGACTTAGTCCTTAACAAGACCTCCTTTGAAGAACATCCTTTGTTAGTGCTTTTCTAGATAGAGCTAACCAAGAAAAGATTTTTGTTTTTAAAAGAGCTTTTACCTTCCATATTCTACTCCACCACCAAAGATTTCCCTTGTTTTTGTTATCAAATTTTACCTTATATCCTTTTGTAACTATGTATTACCCACTTGATAGATTCTTGGACCATATTAGATAGCCTCTTTGTTGATTTAGTCTTATATTTACTCTTTCTAGTTCCTATAGTCTCTTTGTTGATTTAGTCTTGTATTTGCTCTTTCTAGTTCCTTTGTTTAGTCATGCCAAATATGTGCATCATTTCCTTCCAATGTTAGTTCTTCTATTGTAAACCATCCTTGTTTCCATAAATTAATACTATGTTGATACCACCTATGCCAATACCATTTTTTCTTATCTATGAATATGATATATTATGTTTTGAGAAAGTTGATAATATCCTTTGCTTCCTATCCAAGGATATTTTTCTATCCTTACTTCCTTTCCATTTCATAATTTTCAAGCCAAGAAATTCTCAACTAATGGAAAATCTCTCACTAGTACTTTCCAAATAATTATGGCTTTTAAAACTGATTTATTTTGCAATCCAATCTAATCTACAAAGGGCAAGTACCTAAATATTTCTCTTGAATTACCTCCTACCGTAATCCTTTTCCAGTTATGAATCTCTATAAAAATTTTACTATAAAAGCTTGTCCAAAATTATGCATATTCTTGAGGCCTTATCCCCTATATGATTTTGGATTAGTTATTATGTTCCATTTAACTAGTGTCATTGCATCCTTCTATTTATTCCCTAACCAAAGAAATTGGAAATAATTCTTCCTTATTTTTTCTACTATTGTGATGGGAATGTAAGCGAGGGAGTGCTAGTAGACTGGGGTGGCTTCCAAAACTGATTTCATCAACGTAAGGCAAGCCCCCAATGATAGCCACCTAGTGCACCAAGTGTTGATACTTTTCTCTATTTTGATATAAAACCAAATCCAATCCTAGTACCCATAGTCGTTAAGTTTTAGATGGAAGCCTATATATTTTATCCCTTTATTAAATTCTAATTGCTTAAAACAAAAAATTCTCATTACTGCTTCTATTTGCCTTAGCTAAAAACTATTGAAGGTTATTTATATTATTTATAGATTTATTTTTGTTCTTGTAGCCATATAATATAGGTCCAACACTTCTTTACTTTAATGCTTCCTTCAATATCCCATTTCTAGAAAGTATATTATCATATGCAAAGAGCAAATGGGTTACCTTGAAAGAATTACCAATTTTGGTACCCTTGATCATTTTCCCTCTTTTTAGTTCACTAATTAGTCTACTCAAACCTCCTACTACCAAAATAAAAATGATATGATAATTAGGACACCCTTGTCATAGACCTTTGGAAGCCTTAAAAAACTAGAATCTAAACCATTGATAAGCACAACAAAAGAGGTTGAATTGATACATCCCATCACCCAATTCACAAAGAAAATGCTACTTCAAATTTGAGTTAGACTTAGCCTAATATATAACTAATTTAATTTATCAAAAATATAAGGAAGCACCAAGCAATGGTAATAAAAAAGAGATATTTACATATTCCAATAAAATTATGTATTTTTATTAATGTTAGAAAATAATCAACACAAAGATGTTTTCAAGAATATATAGATAGAGTTTTAATAAAAATAATGCAAATAATACTATAAAGAATAAATATTTCTTAGATTAATATACTTTTACTAAATCAATACTATTTTATAAAATTATATCTTACAAATTATGAATAACTTATAATCATATTAATGCACCCTAAATTTAGATATTTACATTGTTACATGATATTCCAATAAGATAGTCCATCATAGTATACTTTTTTATAATATGATGATAACATTAATATATTATGATGATAAGATACTTTTTTTAAATAATTTTAGGACAAGAGGATCATATTGAGGTTGCATATAATAAGTATAAGAGATATTAATATATAAAGAATGTAGTGCAATTTTTTATTTTTATTTTTAATTAACAAGACAAAAGTCATTTCATCCCTTTACTATTGAAGGATGTCAGAGAAAACTACCTTTCAAATAAAAAAGAAGATGGGCCCTTAATAATTGGGATAACTATACACAAAAAAATATTAAAACCTTTTAAAAAATGTTTGCTCTCATATAATAAAACTATTTTGATATAAAATTAAGCATCTATCATTAATATTAAATAATGGAGGAGTAAATATTCATAACAACATAAGAAATATGCTTAGTCTAGAAGGAAATTTATCTAACATAGTTCTACAAGGATATACAAATTTAAGTTAGGCCTTCAAATTCATCCAATCCTACAAGACCATTTAAACTTGACAAATCGAAGTTTCTTGAAGAGCTTGAGGAGAGGGGTTCTAGGGAAATATGTCTACCACCATTCTCCAATGCACTTCAAAATATTAGGGTGACTGAGCCACATTTTTCAAATCTAAAGGGAGTTTTGAAAATCTGCCTTGGGCGTGAACAATCCAAGACCAGGGGTTGTGGTCTGAATCAATTTTAGGATGGGCATACAGATTGGCATCTCCCAAAAAATAGATGATTTATTTAGACATGAGAAACCTATCTAGCCTTAATTGGATTAACTGGTTACCTGGTCTTCTATTGCTCCATGTGAAATTTGATCCTTGTAGTTGAACATCCATAAGCTCATTACCATTAACAAAGTCATAAAAGTCTTCAATGCACCTAGAGGTAATAGGGTTACCTCCCCTTTTGTCGAAAGAAAATAGGGGAGAGTTAAAATCTCTAACAAGCATCCATGGTTCATTCTCAAAGTTACTTCTCATATGGGATAGAATATCCTAGAAATTCCATCTGCCAAAGGGGTTATTTGGTGCATAAATATTGGAGGTAATCCATTGGAGGTTTATTTCTCTATTGATAAAAATAATGTTGATTATTCTATCAGAGGTGGAGATAATTTTACCTTCAATAGAGTCTGGGTCCCACAAGCACAAAAGCCCCTTGATCTAGGTTGTAGGAAAATTTACTACTTTTCCATAGAGATCTGCATACTTCTTCACTACTTTCTACATCCAACTTGGTTTCCTATAAGAGAATGATGTTTGGTTTTATTTATTTTCTTAATGATATGACTACCCTCTATTTAGTTGCCCCATTGAGGACTCTTATATTCCAGGATAGAATCTTTATATAGAGGTCTTAAATGCACCATATCGTAATAGGGTTACCTCCCCTTTTATTGGAAGGAAATAGGGGAGATTTAAAATCTCTGGTGATCATCCATGGTTCATTCTCAAAGTTACTTCTCATGTGAGATAGAATATCCTAGAAATTTCATCTGCCAAAGGGGTTGTTTGGTGTATACATATTGGAGGTAATCCATTGGATGTTTATTTATCTAGTGATAAAAATAATGTTGATTATTCTATCGGAAGTGGAGATAATTCTACCGTAAAGAGATTCTGGGTCCCACAAGCACAAAAGCCCCTTGATCTAGGTTGTAGGAAAATTACTACTTTTCCATAGATATCTGCATACTTCTTCACTGATTTCTACATACAACTTGGTTTCCTATAAGATAATGATGTTTTATTTTATTTTTTTCTTAATAATATGACTACCCTTTGTTTAGTTGCCCCGTTGAGGACTCTTACACTCCACAATAGAATCTTTATATAGAGGTCTTGGATGTAGATTTGTTTACCCTACCTCTCCCCTGTGATGGAGGTGGTTTGGTTGTTTTTCTTCATCTATTTGAAGCTTGATGTTTATAATTTCTGACAAGGATGATAGAATAGTCATTTGGAGACCATTGGCTATGGCATCCTTGATCTCTTTCCATATTTTTTTATAGATTTGTAGGTCTATGTCTTTTTTATCACTACCTGTAACTAAATTAGCGTTAGATTTGCTAGGGCTGGATATCTTCTCAAGAACTATGGAGGATGAAAGATTTTTTATTAAACATAAAAGTTCATCAAAATAAAAATTAATAATAATTTTATTGTATGAAAAAATTTAGAATTTAGTGGAAAGCCTCTAAATATTTAGAAAATTATTGTATTCCTAAGTTCTAACTTTAATCCTTCATGTCCTTGTGTAGAAATATCTACCAATTGATATGTCTACTATGTACCTGCAATAAAAAAAAGTTAAATTAGCTAATTAATGAGTTATACAACTAAAAAGATAAAATTAAAAAATAATAATGAATTAAATTACAAAATATAAAATTATATAAAGATTGAAATTAATACAATACATAAGTGTTAAAAGAGAAGTAAATTGTTATGAAAATTTATAATCTTGATATCTCTATCAAATATTCCATATTTAAAGACACATTCACTTAAACAGTTTTGTTATTCTATATCTACATTCCATTCTATGGTATTCCCCATAGCAATAGTCTTTGAGAATAATTAAATTCATAAACACAAATTTACACAAGTTATGAACTCCTAATTTCAAAAACATGGAAAGGAAACCATACATTCAATAAACAATTTGATACTATTGATATAAAGCATAAAATTTCAGATTACATTTACTATTTAAAAATATGATACATATATAAAATAAATGTATACAATTTTTTATATTAAATAATTTTAATTAAAAATAAAAAATAAAAATTAATTTTTTATTCATGATAAACAATCTACTCACATAATTTACATAATAATAAATGAACATATTCAAAAACTTAAAAAAAAATAAAAACATATATTCCAAAACTGAAAATCAATTAAAATAATAAATAATAAATATTTTTAATTAACTATAAAAATATATATCCTCTCAATATTAATTCTTTTCATTCTATAATAAATTAAACTTAAACCAATCAAAATAAAAATAGGATGGAGGAAGGATGGCGGGAGCAAGAGCGGGAGCAGGAGCAGGTGCAGGTGCAGGAGCGGGAGCAGGTGCAGATGCAGGGCTAGGGGCAAGGTCAGTGCTTGGTGCAGGCTCCCAGTCGGGATCGGGCTCGGGATCGGGGTCAGGCACGTCGGGGCCCGGCCTCGGGCTCGCAGGTCCCCCGACGGGCCCAGAGGATGGGTCTGCGGTCGATCCGTTTGGGGGCCAGGGTGTCCTGGGCCCTGGCCCATAGGCTAGCCTCGATGCGAGCGCTGGGTCGGGGAATCAGTCCCCGGCTCCTGAGCGGGGCTTTGTCCCGGGTGGGCCTAAACCCTCCTTCCAGCAGATCTTGGCGGGCACCAGGGCCCCTCCTCGGGCCCCGGGGCTAGGTCTGTCCCTCGAGGGCACGCACATCTCTATCCAGGAGGAGGTCTTTTCCTCCTTAGTCGCGGGTTCTTCTGCCTCCCTGGTAGGGAAATTTTTGGGAGGTCGTCCAGACATGGAGACCATTCGCAGGTGGGCAGCTACTAAATGGAAGGTGTCCGGGCACATCCAGCTGGTGGCCCTAACCAAGGGTTTCTTCATCATTAAATTAAACAACAGCGAAGATGCCAAAAAGATCCTATCGGGCGGGCCCTGGTTTCTGGGGCGCAAGAGCCTCTTCCTCAGGAGGTATGGAGCTGACTTCCATCCCAGCACCCAAAGCATCAACTTCGCCCTGGTTTGGGTTCGTCTCCCAGACCTTCCCTTCCATATGTGGCATGAAGATGTCCTCAGGCTCATTGCCCAGTCGGTTGGGGAACTGGTGGCCTTTGACCCTGCTACCAAGGCGGGATCCCGAATGGTGCATGCCCGATTTTGTGTCAACGCCAATCTTGAATCTGAGCTCCCCTCCTCAGTCACTATCTCCTCTGGGTCCTACTTCTGGAGCCAGGCCTTGATCTATGAAAACAAACCCGCCTTCTATCCCTCCTACAGCTCTCAGGGCCACCTCTCTCACCAATGCCCGATTTCCAGAAAGGCGAAAGGCCCTCCTTCCAAACCCCCTTCCCAATCAGGTCGGGCCCCACCTCGCGGGCCTTCCCGCGAGGGCCCCAGATCCCAGGCCTGGGCCTCCAAGGGCAACCCCCCTGGCCCCAAAGGATGCTCCCTTGGGCCTCGGTCTGGAGAGCGCCCTCTCCCAGGCTTCCCTACCTGTTGCTCCCTCCCCTGGGTCGTCTTCCGTGGTCCTTTTCCCCGGCCCTTCCGCCCAGCCCGTTACGAACCCCCTCTCGTAGGGCCACCGCTACTGCAAGCGAGCGAGGTCGGGGCCTTCCCCCCTCGTCGGCCCCCTTGGCCGAGGGCCCCTCCTCCCCCCCTTCCCCGCTCCTCCCCTGCCCCCTTCCTGGCCCCCCCGGCGTTCCCTGCTGGGCTTCCCCTCTTGGAGTGCGGTTCTGAGAAGTCCGATGAGGAGATCGAAGCCAGTTCTTCGTCTGGTCCCGACGAAGTCAGCCCCAAGATGACCCGGAGCAGGTCCTTTGCCACAGATTTTGGCAGCAAACTCAAGAGAGGGCGGCCCACCCTGGGCGATCAGCGGACCAGGATCACCGAAGACGACATAGCCAATGGCTCTCAGGCTACTCTGTCGGACGTGGGGGCAGGTTTCTCCAAGATTGACACCATCCGATCCAAACCCCCCGCTCACTCTGAGAAGGGGGGCAAGCGACCCCTCAAGGGTGTCAAATGAAGCTCATCTCCTGGAATATCAGGGGCCTCAATGGGGCTCCCAAGAAAAGGATCCTCGGCTAGCTCTACAGGGATCACCGTCCGTCCTTCCTCCTCCTCCAGGAGACCAAAATAGATGAGGCTGCTGCCCGGCGAGTAGCCCAAGCTTCCTGGCGCAATTGCGAGTCCCTGTCTACCCCCATGGTCGGCTCTGTCGAGGGTCTACTGTGCATGTGGGACCCCCGGTGCTTTGAAGGAAGACTCATATCTTCGTCCCCTAGAATCATCAACATGCTAGTTCACTGTATTAAGTCAAACCGATCGTGGATCCTTTCCAACGTCTACGCTCCCAACAGTCCCATCGAGAAGGCGGCCCTATGGAAGGAGATTAGCTTGATGCGAGAAGCCTTCGCCCCCTGCCCTGGATCTTGGTCGGGGACTTCAACAGCCCCCTATTTTCCTCTGATAAGAGCGGGGGCTCAGGGGCTCAGGGCAAGAGTATGGAGGACTTTAGCGCCTTCACTGCCCTCAACGAGCTCATGGATGTCAGCCTGAAAGGTGCCAGGTTCACTTGGACCAACAGAAGGGCGGGAGCAAATCATATTCAAGTCAGACTAGACAGAGTTCTCTTGTCCAAGGAAGCCCTGCCTATGTTCGCTGACGCCACCCTGCTGGCCCTCCCCAAAATTGGGTCTGATCACAGCCCCCTCCTCCTTGAAATCGATCACAGGCCTTCCCCCAGGAGGTCGTTTCGGTTCGAGTCCATGTGGCTGCATCACCCAGACTTTCGGGCCCAGGTTGGGCGTTGGTGGGCTCCCCCGGTCCCTGGACGCCCTGTTGAACAAATCTACCATAAGCTTAGGCACCTGAAGGACCATCTCAAGGCCTGGAACAAGGAGGTGTTCGGCAACATCTTTGAAAACAAAGTTGTTCTCAAAGAAAAACTCGAAGCCCTTGAGGCTAGATTTCAAGCTGGCTCCCAAGACCCGGGGCTCAGGGATGAGGAGCGCCTTGTTCTCAGCGAGTATCATAACATCCTGGCCTAGGAGGAAATTTTTTGGAGACAGAATTCGAGAGCTCTGTGGCTCCAAGATGGCGATGCTAATACCAAGTTCTTCCATGCGTCGACCCTCAGGAACAGGGGCTCCAACAGAATTGCTGAGTTGGTGAGCAGCGACGGTGGTATCATTAAGGAAGAAGAGGACATCCGGGCTGAAACCACTCGCTTCTTTCAAGAGCTCCTGGGTGACAGCCCTCCCATGTCCCCAGGCGCGGCTGACTCCCTTCTGGAGCACATCCCCTCTTTGGTTTCTCCCTCGGCAAATCAGATGTTGTCGCAACCTCTGTCTGACTCCGAAATCCATGCTGCCACCTTTTCCATGAAGGCCAAGGTGGCCCCAGGCCCGGATGGTTTCCCCCCCCATTTCTTCCAATCATTCTGGGACCTGGTCGGGGCGGAGGTGTGCGCTGCCATCCGGGACCTACAGACTGCCCGATCCATCCCCAGAGGTATCAACTCCACCTTCATAGCTCTTATCCCCAAGTCCCAGGCAGCCCGGTCCCTCACGGATTTTTGCCCCATTAGCCTGTGCAATGTCCTATACAAAATCCTCACCAAATCCATGGCTACCCGGCTTAAGGACATCCTTCCCCTGATCATTGCCCCCTGCCAGGGCAGTTCGGTCAAGGGTAGACTGATCACTGACGGGGTCATTATCATGCACGAGGCCATTCACTCAGTGGTCCTATCCAAAAAGGCCTCCTTTTTGCTCAAGTTGGACATGAACAAGGCCTTTGACAGAGTCAACTGGGCCTTCCTGTCCAAGGTCCTTCTCAAGTTTGGATTTCACCCCTCTTGGGTCAGGCTCATCAGCAACTGCGTGTCTTCCCCGTGGTTCTCCATCCTCGTCAATGGATCCCCTGCCGGATTTTTCCCTAGCTCCAGAGGCCTTCGCCAAGGAGACCCCCTATCCCCGATCCTCTTCATCATCCTAGTTGAGGCCTTGGGACGGACCATCTCAGGCACTGTGTCTCAGGGTCTCATTTCAGGCATCAGTCCTGCGTCGGGCCTGCCCCCTGTTTCACACCAGCAGTTTGTGGATGACACCATCCTGGCCACTTCTGCCTCAATCCCCCAAGCCAAAATCCTCAAGCATATTTTGACCCTGTTCGAGGAGGCGACCGGCCAGAAAATCAATCTCCGAAAGAGCACGATTTTCTTCATTCACACCCCCTTGGCTAGACAGATCAGAATTGGGCAGATTTTGGGCTGCTCCCCTGGCTCCCTCCCCTCCTCGTACCTCGGGCTCCCCCTATTCATAGGAGCATCTTCCAGGGCCCTATGGGGTGGGGTGATTGATCGGATTAAGAGGAAGCTGGCCCCCTGGAAAGGCCACCTCCTTTCGCAGGCTGGCAGAGCCACCCTCTTAATGGCAGTTTTGCAAAGCATCCCGATATACTTCATGTCGGTCTTTAGAATCCTGGCCTCCATTGCAGTCCACATTGAACAAATTCAGAAATGCTTTCTCTGGTCGAGGAGTGAAGATAAGAAGAGGATTCCCCTGGTATCCTGGTCCCTGGTCTGCCACCCCAAAGCTGAGGGAGGGATTGGGCTCAGGAGGGTGGTACCCATGAACAGGGCTCTCATGGCCAAGCATGCCTGGAAGGTTCACACCGATTCCCCTGATGAGTGGGTTAGCATTGTGCGCAGGAAATACTGTCATAGCCATCCCTTCCTCAGCGAGTCCCAGCCACGCGATGGATCCACCTTTTGGAAGTCCCTGATATCCACCAAAGACATAATCCAAAAAGGAAGCAGATGGATCCTCGGAGACGGTGCCAAGATTGATTTTTGGGATGACAGATGGATCCAGGATGAGGCCCTATTAGCTACTGACAGAGAGCTCCTCATTCTCAAGGCAGGCCTAGCAGATAGAGGCCCCAAGGTTGCGGGCTATCTCTCCCAGAGCTTGGGAGGTGCATCTTGGGCGCCCATCCGGGACCCCAGGCACCCGCTCCAAGCTGCCAGACTCTAGGGCCTCCTCACGGTGACTGTTTTCCCGTCCGTTGGAGGTGACGATAGATGTGTTTGGCACGGTACCCCCAGCGGAGCCTTCTCTGTCAAGTCTGCCTACAACCTCCAGAGAGACCCCGACAAGGCTCCCTTCCCAGCCCGACAGGTGTGGGCCAAGAAGCTGATCCCCAAAATCAGCCACTTCATTTGGGCGGCCGTCCAAAACAAGATTCTGACGATCAAAAATCTCATCAAGAGGGGCTTCCAAATCTCGAATAGATGCTACCTTTGCTACGATGCCTGGGAATCCACCAACCACCTCTTTGTCAGCTGTTCCTTCTCGACTGAAGTCTTGGGCCTCATCCTTTCTCAATTCTCCATCCAGTGGGCGGGCCCCAGATCCATCTCTGACCTCCTGCTTCAGTGGCCCAACCCCTTTGCCCATCCCTTCACCCGCTTCCTCTGGAATTCGTGCCTCCCCCATATGCTCTGGCAGATCTGGCTCGAGCGCAACAGCAGAGCCTTTTCCTCCCCGGCTCATTCCCCCCTGTGGATTGCGACCAAGGCCGTGACCTTTGCCCTTGAAAACTCCCGATCCATCCCCTTGTCCGAGGGGCCCCGACGACCGGGTGAAGCCACCCTCCTTTCCTCCCTCGGCATCCAGCTCCCCCCTGGTCCCCCTCCCGCCCCCTCCCATCGTTCCCTGACCAGATGGATTGCCCCCCCCTGGTTGGGTTAAGCTTAACTTCGATGGCGCGTCCAAAGGCAATCTCGGGCCCTCCGGGGCGGGCGGAGTGATCCGTGATTGCCACGGGGCCCTGGTCATGGCGTTCGCTGCTCCTCTTGGCATCCAGACCAACAACTTCATCGAAGTAGCTGCTCTTCTAAGTGGGTTGCACGTCCTTAGGGGGGCCCCTTCTCAAGTCATCATTGAGGGTGACTCCCAAGTCATCATCAATGCTGCCCACAGCCTGGGTAATTGCTCCTGGCGCATTCACAACCACATCCGGGAAGCCCTCTCTGTTCTCCAGGGATTCCCCGACTACAGCTTTCAGCACGTGTATAGGGAAGGCAACAGGGCGGCCGACTTCATGGCGAACCAAGCCATTCCTGCTGATGCCTTCACCACTTGGACCACGGACTTCCCCGAAGCTCTGGTTCTCATTGTCTCGAAAGATCAGGTGAGCGATGTGGAGGACCCCGGTGTCTAACCTGCCCCGTGCCGGGGCCCCGTCTTTCCTCTGGCGCGATCTCCCGAAGACCGATGTCTTCTTTCCCTGTGGCGCCTCGCCGCCTGGCCCCGGCCTGTCTCCCGCCCGTCGGATGGTTTTCTAGATCTACCACGCGGTGGCAGGCGTTCTAGGCCAAGCTAGCAGTTTGGCTATTTTTGATGAGGACCTGTGTTGCTCCGGTTGTGCATCTGGCAGTCCCATGAATGCCTCCTCGTCAGCCGCTTCGTGGATGGATTCCCATGCCGCGTCATCCCGCCTACGGCTCTATCCCATGACGTTCCATCAAGGCGCTCCTCCGATCAGCTTGCGCCACCTGGCGCGCTGGCAGTGGCCCCGTCCCTTATCCCCGTGTGGCAACCTACAGTCATGCCCCCTCAGCCCCCCCTCATGTCGCACCCGACTTCGAGCGTCCTTTCTCGACGTCGGCGGCTCCCCCCTTCTTTGGCCCCCTACGCATTTTTAAATTTGGCTAGCGCTGCATTCTTCCTCTATGTTTTTCCCTGCTCCCTGTCCCCGTGCTGTTGGCCAGTTTTCCCCTCCTTCCCCTGCCCCATGGCTGCCAAAGGTGTTTACATCGAGCCCTCCATGCTCATCCTGAGCGAGTCGGCTAAATTGTTCTCCAATGCCAAGCATTTCACCCCCTTCTTCAGCAAGTTCGCTGGAGTGGACGATGAGATTACCCAATGTTTCCTGGACTCCTGGTGCGACGGTGAGGTGCAGGTTAAGGGGCTACATTTTAAGGTAAACAAAGAGTTTCTTACAGACGTGATGGGCCTCCACCATGAGGACAAGGGTCGCGTTGTCAGGCGGGACAAGCACAAT
This sequence comes from Wollemia nobilis, assembly GCA_028583015.1. NCBI lineage: Eukaryota > Viridiplantae > Streptophyta > Pinopsida > Araucariales > Araucariaceae > Wollemia > Wollemia nobilis. The sequence goes on along the minus strand of JAQPPZ010003646.1, from coordinate 227,861 downwards.
TGGGAGGAGGAGCTGTCTCGCTTTTCGGAGCAGCAATGGGACAAGGCAAATCTTTTTCGATCCAACCTCCCGGCCCCCTTTGATGAAGCCATCGTCCCGGTAATGCAATACATTACCTACGATGACCCGGATCAGAGGCTCTTCAGTTTTCATTTGAGTTATTTCAATCACCTCCGGGGGGCCACGGTGGTCAGCACTCCCCGCTTTCTGCTGTACTCTCTGGGTCTTTCCATAGACCACGCCCGCAAAAACCACTCCCGGCCCTCCCACCAAGGCCTCATGGCGGTGTTGTACAGGCATGCCCTGGCCAACCAGCCGTAGCTCCACCGCATTCCCCCCTTGTCTGCTGCCCCCCCTAGCGCGGCAACTTCCCCGACTGCATCCCCTGAGGCTTCCATCGCCAAAGACTCCCCCCCGCGCGATGGCTCCCCCGCCCCGAAGCGCCGCAGGCCAACCCGAAAGTGCAGAACCCCGGCCCAGGGCCCAGGCGGGGCCCCGACTCCTGGGAGTGCCCGCAAGGATCCCTTCCCTGGCAGCAGCAGGGCTGCTGACAGCGCCAAGAGGGCCACTCAGGAAACCCCGGAGCCCGTCGACGTCAGTTCTGAGGCAGACAGCAGTTTGCAAAGCTTGGCTATCAGAGGCCTCATCGACGCGGCCATCGGATCTCTGAACGCGGCTGCCCAAGCAGCCTCCTCCGTTGCCACTGCCCTGGCCGAGCTCAGGCACAGGCTTGGGTGACGGCCCGGCAGGGAGTAGCTCGACCGACGTGGGGCCCCGTCTGGTCCGGGGTGACAGCTGGGCCCAGTTGTTCCGGGTGCCCTTCTTCCACGATTTGTCAGGGATGGTTTTTCATTTTGGCGGCATCTAGTCATGGTTTTGTCGGCTTTTAGCTATTTTTTGTAGGGCCCGGGGCCAGGGCCCCGGGTCTCGGCTTGCTGCCTTGGGCGCAGCCCCGCTTTTTGGTTTAATCGTTCAGTCTTGGCTGAAGTTGTAACTAAGGTTTTGGGATCTTGTCAAAAAACCCGCTGTATATATTTTGTTACCTAACAAAAAAAAAAATCAAAATAGGATAAAAAACATCTTCTAAGTTAAATAAAACAATATATATATATATATAAACATTGTTAGAATAAGTAATTATTCTCTTAAGTTCTACTAGGATAGGCATACTTGAGTTTCCACTCCTCCATGAGTCAGGTGAACTCTCAATATAGTCTAGATCAGATTTGATGAGTTGTTGTAATCCAACAACTCTCAATGATCAACTTTGCAATTTATACAAAGTTGATCCATGGATTAAATCAATCAGTTTCTTAAATATCAGGTTCACCAGGGTCTTATTCATGGGTGGAAATGGGAGACTAGTAGGTTAGCTATTTCTCATCTTTAGTTTATTGATGATACTGCTCTCTTGGGTGTGGCATCTATTCGTGAAGCAACCAACTTTAGACACATGATGGATATGTATTTGGTTGTCTCTGGTCAGAAGATTAATGAGCATAAGTCTACTATTTTCTTTTTCAATACGGATCCCATGATTAAAGCTATAATTATTCAATTTGTCAGGTTTTAGGTTGGGAATCTTCCCCTTACATACTTTGGGATTCCTATTTCTATTGGTCCTCTACCTAGGTCAGTTTGGACTAACATCCTTGATAAATTCCATAGTCAAGTTAGTTATTGGACTCACAGATGGTTGACTTTTACTAGTCGGGTTTTACTTTTGAAGTCGGTTGTTCAGGCTTTACCGGTGTATAGATGTTTTATTCAAATTGCTCTGGCAAGTTTTCTTCATGATATGGATTCTCTTTCTAGGAAATTCCTATGGGTTGGTAATATTGATTCCTCAAAATGGAGTCTTGTTAATTGGAATACTATTTGTCGAACAAAGCAGGAAGGGTGATTGGGTCTTCGTCTAAGCTCTATTTCTAGTACTTATTTGGTTGCTAAGCTATATTGGTATTGGTGTAGTAATCAGGAGTAAACTTGGGCCAGGATTATCTCCCACAATTATTTTAGGGGGGTGGAAAATTCTAATATTCCTATATATAGCTTGACTGGTTGAGGACCATTTGTTTGGAATACTCTAAAGAAGGGTGTAAAGTTGGTTAAGCAGGGATTGTTCTAGATTTGTTATACTGGGTCTCAAGCTATTTTTTGGCATGATTCTTGGGATGGATTGTATCCTCTCCTTAGAGAGTTTCCCCATCTTCAAGATCTTCCTCAATGCATTTTGGATGTTGGATGAGTGAAGGTGGCAGATTTTAAAACTATTAACTCCTTTGGTCAGATGGTTAGTTTTCGATGGAAGGATTCTCGGGAATGGCTTGTTTGTGGTACTATGGATGTGAGGGCAGAACTGGCCCATATTTTGGCTAGCCATACCTAATATTATCTACCTGGGGATGATGTTCTGGCATGGGGGAGGGATAATAGAGGTATATTTTTTATTGTTGTTGGTTATTATGTTTTGGATCGACAGCAGTTTGGGGAGGATGTGGTTCCATGGTGGAAGTAAGTTTGGAATAAGTTTATTTTTCCTAAGTGTAGTTTTTATGTGTAGTTGGCTACTCATAATCAGTGTGCTACTTGGGACAATATTCAAAAGCATGGTTTTGTTGGCCCCTCTTTATGCTATAACTGTGGGAAGGATGAGGAGTTTGTTGGAAATTTACTCCTCCAATGCAACTTTGCTCTTCAACTCTGGCATTATTGGTAGGGAGTGTGGAATAAAAAATGTTTGCATGCTTCATCTGTAATTTATTTATGGAGGAGTATGGGGCAGTCTCCTACAGGGGCTTTCTTTTTAAAATTTGGGTGGAGCATTGGTCCTTTGTGCATTTTTGGCATATTTAGCTTGAACGGAACCATCAAATTTTCCAATGGAAGGAGTTGTGAATGATCCAGGAAACTATGTCTACAAAATTTTAGATTATTTCTCCCATGGACCAAGTGAAATGTCAGATCATGGAAATATTAGGTTTTTTGGTTAATGGTCCTGGTCCTAATGTCTCTTGTAGATGGATGGGTTAGTGTAATCAGGTGTAGAGGGCTGGCAAATGGAATATACCTCCTACAGGAGTGCTAAATATTAATACATATGTATCTTCCCGGGGTAATCTAGGTAATGCTGGTATTGGTGGTGTAGGGCGAGACATTAGTGGTACTATCCATTTTTGTTCTCTTTATTTAAGGGATAAAATTATAAAAACTTCATGGAATCTCTTACAATTTTATATTCTTTGGAGCAAGGGTATGCTTTGGGTTGGCGTCAGATTTTTTATGAATATGAATCTCAGATTGTTATAAATTTGTTGAATTCTAGGGATATTCTTCATGGGATTTGGTGGTTGAATTGGATTGCTAGGAAAATTCTCAATATCTCTGCTCACTTGGAGTTTATTTCTTTGGTGCATATTCCTCGAGAGTGGAATGAGGTAGCAGATTTGTTAGCTAAATGGGATTCTAAGTTTTAGGATCGTTGGGATGTTTAGAATTGGTCTCAACTTATTCTGATTGCTATCAATCTCTCTTCTTTATTGAGAGCTGATATGTCTAAATAGATTCTTCTTTTTCTTTGTATCTTGGATGTTTTGCTGAGTTAATACATTTTTACCCTATTTTTAAAAAAAAATCAATTAGTTCTATTTTATTTCTTCAAATATTGTAATGTTGTGTAGTTCTACTCTTGGGAAATTCTAACATGGTACTAGAGCAGGATAGATTCTGCTAGGCATTCTCTCTTGAAGGCAGTTTCACAAACTGGTTCTTAATCTCTTATCTTTTATTTTTTTTAAGAAATAAAAGAGGTCTTTTATATATTTTGTAGATTGCTTATTTTAAATCTGCAATTTTATTGAGAAATTTTTTTATGGTAATATCTAAATAGTTTAACTAGTTTTTTTACCATATTATGCAAATATTCTCCTCAATTTTTTTCAAAAATATACAAATTGTTGCTCCTTCTTTGCAAAAATATATATTTTTTGATTTTTTTTTCCTCCTTGTATGCCTATTTTTGCGTTCCGATATTCTCTATCAATATTGATAAACACAGCTTGATTTGGCTCAATAAAAGCCATCATTGCATATCATCCATAAACAAACACAGCTCTGTGTATCATCCTAAGTGGAGATCGTAATAATAGGCATATCCTTTAGGTGGGGAATAATCATTTTTTTTTTAATCGGGTATTTTTGAGATCTTGAAATAAGGGAAAGTGTCGCTTCTGACGTCAAATACAAACAATGGACATTTGGTCTATTAAAAAGACCAAAGTCCATTTATTTTTTCTAAAAACATGGCATTTTGCCAATGTTTTATTGGCGTGTAGTTGGGACTACATCTTCTAAAAATGGTTTTTTTCCCTATTAATTTCTATAACGTTCGAAGATCTTATGATTTCCTAGATCATTTAACTGAAGCTTCTTCCTTTTATTTAGTCCTTCGAAACTCTCGGAAGAACTTCGATTATATTTATAAATTCATCTACTAAAAGCTTGGAAATATTATTCTTTGAGAATTTTATATTGTCTCTAGTTTGAATGCTATTTCTTCATTTTAAGCATTATACTTTGATGATTTTTAATTTCCTAACGTCTTCTAATTTCAATATCTGAGAGAGACATCTATGAGAATTTTGTTGCCCTCTCTGACATCTTCCAGAGAGCTCTTTGTGTCTATGCCTTTTCTACGTTCTTCAAGTGACGTCTCTTAGGAAGCCTCTCTTCATGTGGCGCCATCTGTGAGACCTCATTCCCACTCTATTCATGGCACCATCTGCAAAAACATCTTTCGAGATAGTGCCTTCTATGCATTCTTTAGGAACCTTTCCTTCGTAACGCAACACAAAGGTAATATTTATATATATTTTTAAAAATTATTAGTGTTGGCTCCCTTTTATCTTAATTATATGTAGTGATACAAAATCCAACCATATCCTTCATGTTATTCGAAGCTCATTCCAGCATCGTGCGAGCGAACCCTTCAGGTAAAAATATAATTTTTTTCTTAAGTTTTTTTTCTTTTCATCTCCTCTTAGTGCAACGAAATTGTAGCTTTCAGACGCTTTCCAATTCCTTCCTCACTTCCAACGACGTCTCCTATTCATTGTAGAAGCCTTGATGATTTCATCTCCTTTACTGCCTCTTTCAGCTGTTCAAATAAATTACAGAGCTCAGATCTTATATTATTATTTCATTTTTTTTTTAATTAAAAAAATTTAGATCTGCTAGTTCTTTTAAAATTGTAACCTTCTAAATATCATCTATCCTTTCTTTACAGCCTACTAGTGGCCCAAGAAAAGGAATAAAATTGTAATACCATAAATAAAAAATTTTGGGGGGGTTTTATTTTGAGGAGCTTGGTATTTCTCAAAGGTTTTTTGATCCATTGCATTCTCTAAAAAATATAATTGAAGTTAAAGGGGGGAAATTATTGGTTCTCTTAAATTTTCTTTGGAAAAATGAATACAATGAATACAATTGATCCACTCACCCCTCATAACTATCATACATGGAAACCTAAAATATTAAATCTCATTTCTCAAAAAGGGCTCACACACCTACTAGAAGAGAAGCAACTTGAATTTGAAAAAGAATATGAAAAATTTGTTCATAAAGGGAAGTTGTATGAAACAATGGGTATTATAAGCACTAATGTAAATGAAAGCTTATGGTTTCACATTACAGATTGTAAAACTCCTTATGAAAGTTGGGAGAAACTAAAGAACTTATTTGGAAAAGTAGATCAAATGAGGTCAATGCAACTAGAGGTAGAATTAACAACATTATCTCCTGAAGACTTCAACAATATTGTTGACTTTCTCACAAAATTCAAAGAAGTCCTCACTCAATACAAAGGTAGTGGGAAGAATAAAATAGAAGAAGAATGCATCTATCTAATTCTTTCTAAATTAAATGGTGTATTTCAAATTTTTGCAACCACCTTTCTATCTACAAAAGATGCTCTTGGTGCAAGTTTTAAAATGCCCTCCTTAGAAGAATTTTGTGATAGACTAACTAGAGAAGAAACAAAACTTGCAAAATATGAGATCTCTTCCTCTTCCTCAAAAGCCTTAGTAGCATCCACCTCTTCTAAAGAAAAATTCAAAAAGAAAGAGAGGAGTCCCATAACTTGTACTCACTACAAAAAGAATGGCCATTCTGTGAACAAATGTTGGAAAAGACTTCAACAACTAGAGGCAACAATGAAGGATCAAAAGGTAGACACTAAGAAGTAGATAGGAAAAGCCTTAAATGTTCAAGGCAAGTCTATAAAAACTTCATCAAAATACTAGGTTCTAGATTCAGGAGCAACTCATCACATGACTTCCTCAGATGAGTCATTCACTTCAATCTCCTCAAGTTCAACATGTAGCATAGAAGTTGGTGACTCATCATTTATCCCAATCAAAGGAAAAGGTGACATATCCATTGATGGTGGTTATATCAATAATGTTCTCTATGTACCAAACATTGCAACAAATCTCCTCTCCATCTATCAGATTTGTACTTCTGGAAAAGGTAAAATAATTCTCTTCTCCCCAACAGGAGTTGAGATAAGAGACTTTCAAGACCCTCACTCTCTAATAGCAAAAGGAGATATTGATCACAATACTCACCTATTTCACTTCAAAGGATTCAAAAATTTAGAAGGGGCCTCCTATTTTGTTGCTCATGGAGATTCTGAAAGCAAAATTTGGCATGAAAGGTTTGGACATCTCAGTTATAACTACCTAAAGGAATTGAACACCCATAAAATGGTAACAGGATTACCACAAGTCTCTTCTATTGATGGATTTTGTCCTGGATGTGCTCTTGGAAAGCAACATCAAGATCCTTTCCACCCTAGTGGTTCTCTAAAGGCCTCATCCCCTCTAGAGTTAATCCATAGTGACTTGATGGTCTTCCCAGAGCCTTCTTTCAAAGGAGAAAAATATGCTCTAACCTTCATTGATGATTTTTCCAGAAGAACTTGGGTATACTTCCTAAAATACAAAAGTGATGTTCTATCCCACTTCAAAATATTCAAAGCCTTAGTTGAAAATTAGGCCTCTTGCAAAATCAAGCAAATTCATATAGATAATGGGGGGGAATACTTCAGTAATGAGTTCTCAATTTTTCTATCAAGTCATGGAATAATTCATCAACATTTCATCTCCCATAATCCATAGCAAAATGGCATTGTAGAGAGGAAAAATAGAACCTTAAAGGAAATGGCAAATTGTATGCTCCACTCAAGAGATCTTCCAAAAAAAATTTGGGCAGAAGCAATTAACTATGCAAACTATATTCAAAACCACACACCTCATAAAGCTCTTGGCCATTTGACTCCTGAGGAAGCATGGACTGGCTCAAAACCTGATGTCTCTTTCTTCAAAAATTTTGGGTGTACTACTTGGGCACATATCCCAAAGAAGAAAAGGAAGGCACTAGATAAGAAAAGCAAAAAGCTCATATTTGTTGGTTATTGTGAGGAAATGAAAGCATACAGGCTCCTTGACCCTGCAACTCATGAGGTCTTTTTTCATAGGAATGTTCAATTTGATGAAACATTCCCTCATAAATATCCTCAACCATCCTCTTCCACCATTAATTCTCTTGAGCCTTCTCCAATGTTAGAGCCTCAATATAATGAAGAACCAACTTTAGAGGTTAATTTAGAGATTAATGATCAATATGAAGAACCTATAACTCCAACTCAAAGTCCTACCACTACTACTACTCCTTCCACAATGCCTAAATGGGCCCGCACCATTGTTGAAGAAGCAACTCCATACATCCAAAATCTTCCTTCATCCAGATTAAGCAACTCCATAGGCTCTGGTCTTGTCTGTCAATCCATTTCCTCAGATCCTCAATCCTTCAAAGAAGCAACTGGTATTAAAGAATGGGATGATGCCATGGAAAATGAATTCTCTTCCTTAATCAAAAATAAAACTTGGGAATTAGTTCCCCTACCTAAAGGAAGAAAATTAGTTCGTTGTAAATGGATTTACAGAACAAAATATGGACCTAATGGAGAAATTGACAAACACAAAGCTCGCCTGGTAGCCAAAGGTTTCTCTCAGATCGAAGGGATTGATTATTCTGAAACTTTTGCACTAGTTGCCAAAATGGATTCTGTTAGACTAGTTCTTGCTCTAGCTGCTTCCCAAAAGTGGCCTGTCTTTCAAATGGATGTAAAAAGTGCTTTCTTACATGGGGACTTAAAAGAAGAGATATTCATGGAACAACCTATTGGTTTCACTCAAGACTCCTCCCTTGTTTGTAGGCTAAGGAAGTCTCTCTATGGCCTCAAACAAGCTCCTAGAGCTTGGTATGACAAAATGGACTCCTTCCTTCTTTCCTCAGGTTTTTCTCATTGTGAGTCTGATGCCTCAGTCTACATATGGAGAGATGAAGAAAATATCATCATACTTGTTCTCTATGTTGATGACCTACTACTCACTAGTAGTAACATCGCTCACATTCAGACTATCAAGGACTCCCTTTCTAAAAAATTTGAAATGGTTGATCTGGGTTTAGCTCATTACTTCCTTGGGATTCAAATAAATCAAACAGATGCAGGAATTTCATTGTGTCAACAAAAATACACTCTAGACCTTCTTCAAAGGTTTAAGATGACAGATTGCAAACCTTCTCCTACACCTTTTCAGTCTGGAGTCACTCTAAGTACTTCCTGCACATCCCCTCTATGTGATGCAACTCTATACCGTCAGCTTGTAGGGAGTCTATTATACCTTACTCATACTCACCCAGATATCTCTTATGTTGTTGGCTTGATATCCAGATTCTCACATCAACCTCATTTCAGTCATTGGCAAGCAACAAAAAGAATCCTCCGCTACTTGCAAGGAACTCCTCACTTTGGGATCTTATATGAGGGAAAATCTATGGATATCATTGGTTACATGGATTTTGATTGGGCAGGTTCAGTAGAGGATAAATGTTCAACTTATGGCTATGTCTTTTGTCTTGTCTCCTCACCAATTTCTTGGTTATGCAAAAAACAACAAGCAGTAGCCTTATCATCTACAAAGGCAGAATACAGGGCAGCAGTTTTGGCAAGTCAGGAAGCTCTTTGGCTTCAATAGATACTAAGAGAATTTGGTTTTTCACATGACAAACCTATTACTCTTTGGTGTGACAATCAGAGCACAATTCATATTGCACGTAATCCAGTTGAGCATCAACGCACCAAGCACATTGAGATTCACATGCACTTCATTCGGCAGCATATTCAAAGAGGGGAAATATACTTGGACTATATTCCCACTGAAAATCAAATTGTAGACATCTTCACCAAGTCATTTCCTTCTCTGCGTTACATTCAGTTGCGAGAGAAACTTGGAGTAAAGCAGCTGCATTAAAACAATAGAGGTCTTTCACCTCTCCTTTCTTATTATTGTTGTATTCTTTGGAGGATGGTTTTTTCCCATGTGGTTTTTTTTATCATCTCTCCTAAAGTATAAATTGTTCATGAGTACCTCATCAGGCCAAGTTGTCGGGACTCATTATTTTTTTAATGAGGACAATCTTCGCCATCCGAAGACATGCCTCTATATTTATTTTTTTGACAGATGGTTTTTCCCAAGGGGTTTTTTCACCATCTGTATATTGTAAATGAGTACCTCATCAGGCCCTGTAGCTGGGACTCATCCTTTTTTTGTATATGAGGACAATCTTCACAAACCGAAGACATGCCTCTTACTTTTTTTGATAGATGGTTTTTTCCCATGTGGTTTTACCATCTCATCAAATAAGATCATTGTACATGAGTACCTCATCAGGCCCTATTTTTGGGACTCATTTGTATCATACACCCCTAGTATCACTTAAGGGGGGTGTTAGAATAAGTAATTATTCTCTTAAGTTCTACTAGGATAGACATACTTGAGTTTCCACTCCTCCATGAGTTAGGTGAACTCTCAATATAGTCTAGATCAGATTTGATGAGTTGTTGTAATCCAATGGCTCTCAATGATCAACTTTGCTATTTATACAAAGTTGATCCATGGAATAAATCAATCAGTTCTATTTTTTTTCTTCAAATATTGTAATGCTTTGTAGTTCTACTCTTGGGAAATTCTAACAAACATAATCCTTAAAATGTAGTTTAAAATATATATTATTATATATAGACAAAATTAAAAATAAAATCTATAATATTAACAATAGAACCCTTGAAGCTTACATTTATTTGCCACAATAGCTCTTTGGACTTGATCCCATGATCTTCAGTCTGGTCCTAGTACTTTTAGTACCCTTCAGGCTCTAACAAAATCTACATATTTCCAGTAGCAACCTCAAATCAAGTATTTTAAATTTCACAAAATTAACCTCGTTGTAGTATCTCCATTAATAACCACCATAGGTTTGATTTTGTGAACCTCATCAACCTCAACATCTCAACTTCCAAGGAACTCATGACTGAAAACATCATCAGGTTTGAGTACTTTTTCTTTCATATCCCTACAATTGTAGGTCCACTATGCCACCACCACTAAATCCAAAACACCTCTATCGTCCCCATACATAGCCTCAAATTCAAGTACCTCAACATACCTCCTCTCCTAGGGTACTACATTTTTGAGAAGGGGAAGCTCCTTTTCTACATTATGGGGACCTGCACCAGTGGCTACACAAACTACCTACGATGTAATAGGTTGGGGAACTTGATTAGGCCATGTGGGAGCCCACAAAAGTAAAATATGTGATGGAAGTGTTGGTTCCATGGTTATTGGATGAATGAATGTGATGGATCAATAAGGCGTTGGCATTTATCCTCCATGGTGCTTTCTCCACTATTGGACCATTTCTTTAAGCCCTATATATCTAAGGTAAGATTCAATAACCTAATAATCACAACCGACAAAGACTCCCATAGGTATGAAGGTGCTCATAGTTTGTAAAATGACCCTTATAAATAAATCTAGATGTAACCGTTTTTTTTCTTAAGGAATGAATGGTAAAAATGATCAAATTGTATGCATAAATGGGGATGGAATGGTCAGATTTATTTTTCTATGATTTGAATTAAACACAATCACATTATTCGACCTTTGTCACACTGATGGAATGGTCATATTGGTATCCAAAGATTTGAATTCCATCGTTCCACCATTGTCACGTTGATTGCTTCATGAGGTGTAACAAGGGTCCACCTGACTGAAGGAGCCTAATCATGCTTCAATAGGTGTAATGAGGGTCCACCTGACTGATAGAGATTAACTAAAGAGTATGAGAGGTCCACCTAACTCTAATGAGGTTTTTTCTTCTTTGATTTTCTTTTATATGTTTTAATACCTAATGTTTTACATAGCATGTAGGAACAAAAATAGAAAGAAACAAAACAGACACAACAAAACAAACCTAGAGAAGAAGGAGCCCACAAAACCCCAAGGAAAACCAGGCAAATCAACCAATGAGAGAACCGAGATAGTTCTACTTCATTGAGTCAAATTTGTTAACAATATTACCAGACATATGGGTGGCCTCCTCAGTGTAGTCTAAAGCCATATTAATAGAGCTCCAAATTACACATTGCTTAATTTCCAACAGACGAAGACTATGAAGAAAATCGCTTTTCTTCACTGCAGCTTCTCTCAAAGAATAAACATCAATCATCGACATATCTTTGATGGAGGGTCTAGGAAGAATCTCAACATCATCCACCTTAGATAGAGGAGAAGATTATACCAAATCCCTCCTTTTACCAATAAGCCAAACATATTTATGTGTACCGCCACCCTCCACCTTAGCACCAACAGAAAGACTCTCCACAACCGGAGAAGCAACAAGAGACACCAGAGAATTCTTAAAAACATCAGTGGGTGAGTTCATCACTGCTGAACCCCACACACCTTTAGAAAAAACATAAACTTTAGGAGAAATATTTTTTGAACCTGACCCCATGGAAAAGGAGTACACATCTTTTGAATCCGCATTCAAATTTTCTAACACCTACAAAGGATCACCAGGCACAAGCAAAGGAAGAGAGCTCAGAGACTTTAATAAATCATCCATTGCTACCCCATTCTCCATAGAAGCACATTCAAAAACCAACAAAGCCAAGCCTTGATGCAGGGGAAACTGGCCTTGCCCTCCTTGAACAACCAATTAAAATTTGCACATCGAATTGAAAAGGAACAAAGGGATGTTCATCCACATTTTTCATCGAAGGTGATTTAGGAACATGGCATGAAAACTATGAATTAAATCGTATGAGGAGTCCAAAGTGAAGAAATTAGGATACCTTGCAAATGGTGGCTCCACAACCAACTGAAAAGGGGTGTACATTCCAAGGTGCGAATTCTAGAATAGAAAAAATGAGAACCAATCCCGATGGCAAAAGTACTCACCATCCCTAGGGTCATCCTGACAACACAATCAAAGTAGAAGCCACCAAATCTCAAGGAACATGGGAAAAGGCACCCGTAAGACAACCCAAGGCCAGTTCGTAAACCAAAGCCTATACCTAGAAATAAAAATAAGAGGAGTAATTTGGGCGGATAACACCTTCCAAAGGAAGCTAGAGAAGCTTTGGGACATTCCCTGACAACTGAGGCACAGAGGTGGGCAAAAATTAAAAATTGAAATTTGAAAAATAAACACCTCAGTAATGCCACAAGGATGAATAAAAAATACCCACCCATTATGGCTGCCACTCCAAAGCCCCATCCACCCTAGCAAGAATGCACCCACCACCTACCACAAATTAATGAAAGTCATTATGAATGCAACAGATGATATCAAGAGGGAAATCCCTCTGCCAAACCAAAAATACCTAAATATTTATTCCGATATTCACCATTAAATCCATAGCTAAATTTCCCTCTCTAAAAATATACCTAATTTGAACATCGTCTAGAGAATAAGAAAAACCCACGGCCTCATCGATCAAATTAGCCACCCTCCAACTGATATGGCAGGAATTATTGAGCATCTTGATGATGTTTAACGAATCACCCTCAATGATAGCTCTATGAAAGCCAAAATTTCTTAATAGGGATAAACCTAAGAATGTCACCCTTGCTTCAGCAAACTAAGAAGAATTCACTCCAATGAACTCGGTGTAGGCAAGGACCAAATTTCCTCTATCATCACGAATGACCCCTCCAACACCCTGCCAACCTGTGGTTGCCTTTAGAGGCCCTATAAAAATTTAATTTAAACCATCCCATAGGTGGGGGGGGTCCAATGAACCATACTCCTTGGATCAGGAGCTAGTGGAGGGTAATCCACGTGCCTAAAACCAAGACTTTGCTCAATCAAAACTTCATTGGGAATGAAGGCCTTCGGAAGCTCCAACTCCAAGTAGGCACACAAGACATTCTCCACGGTCTTCCCTAAAATACAAGCACTCAAAAAATAAGATGAAAAATATGTCCTTAAAAACCCGGGTGTTCCTCGCCTTCCAGACTCCCCACATAACATGGGGTAACAAAAATTTCTAGAAACACTTAAGTTTAGGTGACGAGAAGGGGGAACCCACTGTAAAATATAGTCCAACACTGAATTAGGGAAAACCCAACTAACACCTAGCCTCCCAAGGAATGACAATAAAATCTCCTTAAAGACTTCACAGTTAAGAAGTAGGTGCGAAGTCGATTCCCAGGCTTCTTTGCACATGTAGCACCTATTTACCAAACACCAACCTCTTTTGTGGAGATTATCAATAGTAAGAATCTTGTTTTGTGTAGCCAACCAGAAAAACATGTTAACCCTTGGAGTTAAGTGCTTTAGCCAGATAGAGCCATGAGGGAAAAAGCCATCCCCATCCTCACCAAGTAGCTCATAAGCAGTCTTCATCGAGTAAGAACCAACATTGTTCACCTTCCAAATCAGGTGGTCCTCCACATTAATTTATTGAACTACATAGAGACAAAGTTCCTCCATAAGAAAATACCACATCTGAGAATCCCTAGCATTCCTAACCATCCTCAGATAATTGGACCAAACAGTTCTATTGCCACAAACCTCAGTAAAATCCACAACTTTCACCAAGCTTGCAGCCCTAGACCCATCAATTAAATCCCAAAATCAAACATCTTCATTCAAGGGATGATCTCTCAACCAAACATCATCCCAAAAATTAACTTACCTCCCATTATCGACAATCCATCTACTGTTAAGATTAATGAATTCCAAAGTTGAGATTACCACTCTTGATATTATTAGGATTTTGAATTTTAAATAATTAACATTTACATTCTTCATATTCTACTCACTTAGTGAATTGACATAAAAATGTTGTAAATATATATTTTTAATTTGTTTATGTATTCTCCATATTTTACTCACTTGAGATTTTAATGAATTGACATAAAAATAATTACATTATAAATATCTTTATTTTTAACATATAAACAAGTACCTCTTTTAGAGTTATAAAGTAACTAGATAATAAATTGAAATCCTCAAAGCTTTCCAATTAGATTTATTTTATGAGATAATGATAGATAGGATTACATCAAAATGTAACTTTTATAAAAAAATTAATATTAATTTTCCATTTAAGGATAAAAAATAACTTTCATAAAAGGTTTGAAGTTTTATTCTTCATCCTTTAACCTTGAAGTAAAGTGAAGGAAGTAATTTAATTTTTTATTTAAAAAATAATTTCAAATTTTATCCATCAAAAAATTATATTTAAATATATTATAAAAGATAAATATTCTAATATAAAAATTAAAAAGTATAACTCTAAAAAGTTTTCGAAGTATGATAAACTCATTTTTTTAAATAATTAAAAAACTACCAAAAAAATAATATATCTCAATATGCAAGTGTAACAAAAAGTCAAAGTTCAAGTAAAAATTATGATATCAATAAATTTCATAAGAAATATTATTTTATTTATCCTTTTGGATTGTAAATAAATGCAATAAAATATCAAGGAAAAATAAGTTTTAATAGATAATATTTACTTTGGATGACAATAACTTAATGTGCATTGTCTTATATTTTTTCTGAATTAATTAAATATATCTAAAATACCAGCCAACCACCCAAAGGAAGAGGTAAACAAAACAATGGAAAAGACTAGAACCAACCTAAGGAATGGAACAAAGGGCTGACGTAACCGAGAAAGTTCAATCCCAAAGCCCCAAGATCCTTCCCAACGACTGCCACTCCACTTCATGGGCAAAAAAGATAAAAAAATCTTAAGACATCGACTTAAAGATAAGGTTCCATTCCCCAAGGGGCAATGGGGTACAAAAAATAATAATGCATATCAAAAAAACCAGAGGCCAACCGCAAAATACCTACAGGGGCACCAAGTGATCCAATAGAATCATGGCACATGACCAAACGTCTAACAACCATAAATAAATAACCACCCATGCATGGAAAAAATAAGGTGGGAAGAACCACCCAATGTCCACCATACCAAATCAAGATTCAAAAAATAAAGATTAACATTTTCAAGAAACATAGGCAACGAGAATAAAACCATGAATTCAAAGAGGACAACATGAAATTAGCCACAAAGGGCAAAACTAGACAAACAAGAAAGGCACCATAAATTCTTCATACTGGAAAAATATCACTAGGTACCTACAAATATACTAGGAACACCACCATATACATAGCCCATGAACAATCTTCTAAAAAAATTTAAGGAATATCATCCCTCGCACAGTGAAATATCTCACTGGAAAAATTCCCCTACCAAATAGATAAACCCTAGGAATGAACACCTAGATTTACCATTGAGTCAGCCACCATATTACCCTCTCTTAGCACGTGCTCAAACCTGACATTATCAAGGGAGTGAGAGTTCCATATCATTTCATCAATGAGATTAGACACTTTCCAACCAGGCTGGTAGACCCCCTTGAGCATGTTAATCACTAGTAAGGAATCACCTTCAATGATAGCATTTTGGATACCAAGGATACCATAAAATTTTATTACTTGTGTTGACAAGTTGATTAAATATTAAATATTTTTATAAAATTCTAATTCATGACTACATTTGACTTTTTTTTAGCTATAATATTTTTTATTTTTATAAAATGCTTCTAATAATTGTAACATTCTTGTGTTTAAAATTATTTTTAGTGTACCCCTTGCATAATTAAATATTCTTATATTCATTAGGTTTAGGTATTTTATGAGATCCATCACATATTATTTTTTTGTCAATTGGAGAATAATCTTAGAGATGTGATCTATTGATCATGTTTAAATAAGATTTCTTACCACTCATAACATCAAGTATTTTTTAATCAAGTCTATATTATACATTCTATTCTTATAGGATATTGATTAGGTTTAGATAGTTTATGAGATCCATTACATGTTAATTTTTTATCGATTGGAGAATAAGCTTAGAGACATGATCTATTGATAATGTTTAAATAAGATTTCTTACCACTCATAACATCAAGTATTTTTTAATCGGGTCTACATTATCCTTTCTATTCTTATAAGAGATATATACATTTTTTCCTCAAAAAAATTACAATGCTACGAGTATGAAGTACCCTCAAGAATTTATGAACTGAGAGGAGGATTGACCTCCCTACTATAATATGTTACAATCAACTTACAATCTAGAAATAAAATTCTATAATAGGTCTAACATGTGGAAAATAGAAATAACTTCTTGATCGATCATAGTTCTCAAATGACTCTTACTTGAGTACTAAAATAAATCAGATTTCAATTTGGAAGACATGTTATTTTAAAGCCTAAACCCTTGTTTTGTGCTAATAAAATATCTTTGATATGATCCTTAATAAGAGGATGACTGTGAGGAAATACTAAGTCCTCTAACCATTTATTCCCTCTACCAAGTGCCTATTGGAAGGTTCAAATCATATTTTGAAAGACCATCTACTTCTACATTTAGTTCCCTATAGATGTTCTTGTATGAAATTTCTATTATAGAAGGTTCTAATAATTTTACTTGCTCATAGAAAGGATTGAGGAGAAATTTTTTCATATCAACATGATCAAAAATCCAACTTATCACTAATTTTGAATCTCCACAAATATGTAAAGTTGTAATTCCTTGCTCCACTCCTATTCTCATCAAGAGTATCTATGCTTTCCATTCTATCATATTATTTTTCCTTCACCTAAACCTACATTGAAAGTGATATTATAATTTTTATTTAGATAAAGTGCTCCCCTTGCCCTACACCACCTATGCTGCCTTAGCAAGCTCCATCAAAGAAGGCCCATAGCTTCATAGGATCCACTTAGTTTTGGTTTTGGGGAGAGTTTAGACTTTCAAAAATGGATTTAATCTACATTTGTACTTGAATCACTAGAATTTTCTTACCTTCAAACAACCTAACATTTCTAGCCAACCATAAGCCCCATTTCACTATCAAAGGGACATATCTATACTCCTTTAATGCTCTTTATTTGAACCATTATTGCATATTATATTAAATATTCCTAGTAGACCATTGTCCTTTCCCTTGAGTCAAAGAAAAAATTGACTTCCACACTTCTCTTACGAAAGGGAAATAAACCAAAATATGGTCTATTACTTCTATTTTATTTTTATACATGACATATTGACTTGGTCCTTACCAAGACCTCCTTTGAAGAACATCCTTTGTTAGTGCTTTTCTATATAGAGCTAACCAAGGAAATATTTTAGTTTTTAAAAGACCTTTTACCTTCCATATTCTACTCCACCACCAAAGCTTTTCCTTATTTTTGTTAGCAAAGATTATCTTATATCCTTTTGTAACTATGTATTGTCCACTTGATATATTCTTGGATGATATTAGATAACCTCTTTATTTATTTAGTATTATATTTACTCTTTCTATTTCCTATAGTCTCTTTTTTTATTTAGTTTTATATTTGCTCTTTCTAGTTCCTTTGTTTAGTCATGCAAAATATGTGCATCATTTCCTCCCAATGTTAGTTCTTCCACTGTAAACCATCCTTGTTTCTATAAATCAATACTATGTTGATGCCACCTATGCCAATACCATTTTTTCTTATCTATGGATATGATATATTATGTTTTGAGGAAGTTGACAATATCCTTTGCTTCCTATCCAAGGATATTTATCTATCCTTACTTCCTTTCTATTTCATAATTTTTAAGCCAAGAAATTCTCAACTAATGGAAAATCCCTCACTAGTACTTTCCAAATAATTGTGGCTTTTAAAATTAGTTTATTTTGTAATCTAATATAATCTACAAAGAGCAAGTACCTAAATATTTCTCTTGAATTAGCTTCTACCAGAATCATTTTCTAGTTATCAATCTCCATAAAAAAAATTCTATAAATGCTTGTCCCAAATGATGCATATCATTGATGCCCCATCCCCTTTCTGATTTTGGTTTATCCCTCAATGATAGCCATGTAGTGCACCATGTGTTGATATTTTTATCTATTTTTATATAAAACCAAATCCAATCCTAGTACCCATAGTCATTAAGTTTCATATGGAACTCTACAGATTTTATCCCTTTATTAAAGTATAATTGCTTAAAACCAAAAATTATCATTGCTACTTCTATTTGCCTTAGCTAAAACCTGTTGAAGGTTATTTCTACTTTTTATTGATTTTTTCTGTTCTTGTAGCCATATAATATAGCTCCAACACTTCTTTACTTTAATGCTTCCTTCAATATCCCATTTCTAGAAAGTATAATATCATTTACGAAGAGCAAATTCCTTTGAAATAATTACCAATTTTGGTAACCTTGATCATTTTCCCTCTTTTTATTTCACTAATAAGTCTACTCAAACCTCCTGCTACCAAAATAATTTTGGCAATTTGAGTTATTTTATGTTGTCATTGATGTCACATGGATCACATTGAGTTTTGGTGGCCAAAGCATTTCATAAATAAGCATTTATGATATTTTGGAGAGCATGGATATATACATGGTTTTTGTGAAAACCAAGGCAAGAAAAATAAAAGGTTTTATTTAAAACCATGGATGGCAGATTTGAAATGGGTTTTTCTTAAAACCCAGATTGGCTTTTCGTTTCATCGAAAAAGGTGCCCCGGTGATGGAGATATTTATTTTTAAATATTTAGTTTAAATTTTAAATTATTTAAAATTTAAATTTAAATTTTAAAATTAAATATATTAATTTTAGCGCCGACTAAAGAAAGGAGGAAAGGCTATATTAATTTATAGCACCGACGTCTAAAGAAAGAGGAAAGGCATATATATATGCCAACAAAATCTTAGACTTCAAAAGACCCCAACGCTTATTTTTTGAATGCCTTCGATTGGGGAACGAATTGCGAAAAGAGAGAGAAGTGTGACTTTGGTCTATTGAAAAATCATTCATGGAGTTTAATAAGATGCATAGGCATATTTGGCCTAGTGGTTCATGCATTGTGTGTTACGTAGGAGGTCCTGCGATCGAGTCCCGTCGTGGTTATTTGCTTTGTTGAAGCGCTCGAAGCGTTGTTAAGTTTTTCGAAGGGTGCAAAAGTTTATGATATAAGTTTTTGTTCGTGTCCCTTTGGACACGTGAGGGCGTGTGGCCCAATGGTAGGTTGGCTGTGGTTAAAGCGCTGAGCAAGGAGACGTCACGAGATCGAATCCCGTCAGGGACAGAGGCAAGTTAATAATTTTTTAATATATTTTATTTTTCTAAAGTTGCCCTAGGAGGAATAAGGGTTGTGATGCATGTTTAGAAAAAGAGATATTTCTGGTGTTTCTCCTTTTGAAAGTATATCATATTATATATCGTTGGAAAGCTTATTTCGAGGGCTATTTGATTAACTTGCTTAGAGGGAGAAATAAGGTGTATGTAAAGAGATATTTCTATTTTTGTAAAGGGTTTCAAAAGTGAAGGTTGTTTTGTTCTTTTTCAAAGGTGATTAATTCTTTCATGAGGGGACATGTTGTATCTTATTGAGTAGGAGTGATAAGGTGTTATTTGGATATTATTGTTGTGATATTAATCATGATCTCTAACCCTTGTTGAAAGTTGAAAAAGAAGTTTGTTGAGTGTGGCAGATTTAGTGGACATCCAATAAGGCATCAAAAGGTATGAGCAATATTCTCCATTGACTTTGTTTATGGTGGTTGATTTCTGAAATATCATTGGAGAGAAAAGGATTGATTGTGGTTTCCTTTTCGAAAGTGGTTGGTTGAATGCTTCAAGGTTTTCTGGTTTGAGAGTTGTGTTTAAACCTTGTTTTATAAGCATAGTTGTTGAAGCCCATTGGTTATGCAAAGAACTTGAGTTAGAAAAGAACATGAGTATCATTGTTATGTGAGATTTGTGGTTGAGCATTGTTGGAAACATTTGAGTTGGTTGATACATGCTTGGACTAGGGTTTTGTGAGAAAGAGTTGTCCCTTGTGGTGATTGGTTGAGTTGAGTTGATTGAGCCTAGTCAAGTGATTGTGTGAGGTGATTGTTCAAGTCCCATGAAACAAACAATTCTATAATTCTGATTTGGGTTGAGATTGAGCTTTGAGATTAGAACATATTGAGTCTCTAACAATTCTCTTTATGCTTCTATAATTTGATTTGAGTTGAGTTGAGATTGATTTGAGTTGAGATCATTGTGGATCATTGTTGTCATCCATTGTAGAGTGCATTGCCTTTCATTGTTGAATTCATCATTGAGCCTTGCCTTCATAGATTTGTGGATGAGATTTGAGTGCTACTTGAGCATGATTGGTTGAGCCTTTGAGAAGGCTTTTGGGATAGATTTGTGGTAGTTTTTGTGTATGATTGATTGAGCCTTTGAGAAGGTTTTTGGGATAGATTTGTGGATAGATTTGGGATAATATTTGAGCAAGTTCTTGGTGAGCTTGTTGAGCATATTTTGAGCAAGTTCTTGGTGAGCTTGTTGAGCATATTTTGAGCAAGTTCTTGGTGAGCTTGTTGAGCATATTTTGAGCAAGTTCTTGGTGAGCTTGTTGAGCAGATTTTGAGCAAGTTCTTGGTGAGCTTGTTGAGTATATTTTGAGCAAGTTCTTGGTGAGCTTGTTGAGCAGATTTTGAGCAAGTTCTTGGTGAGCTTGTTGAAGAGATTTTGGGCAAGTTCTTAGTGAGCTTGCTAGAGCATATTTTGGGCAAGTTCTTGGTGAGCTTGCTAAAGCAATTTTGGGCAAGTTCTTGGTGAGCTTGCTAGAGCAAATTTTGGGAGTCTTGGAGCTTGATTGGATTGCCTACTATCAAGTAGATCAGTGTATTGCCTAGCTTTGAGCAGATCAAAGTAATCATTTGTATTGGGATAAGGATCCTTATTTCTATGTGAAATATTATAAGGAGATTATCTTGTGGAGTACCCCACATTGGGGGAACCACGTTAAATCTTGTGTCTCAATTATGTGTGGTGATTTGTGCACTTGTTTACTATTGCTATCTATGTCATTAATGCACACTGCTATATTTGGTTATTGCAATTAAGGACACTAATTGATATTGGTTTGGAAAGAAAGTAAAAATTGGGTGCTATACTGTTCACCCCCCTCTCAGTATAAGCTTGTGTTCTTCAATTGGTATCAGAGCGGGTTCCTTCGGAAAGGCTAACAACTTGAGGGTAGATTCTACAAGAACACAGATGGCTTCATAGAATGGATTATCTACAAATAAGGCTCCACTATTTGATGGTAACAATTATGCTTTCTAGAGCATGAGAATGAAGAACTACTTGATATCACAAGGATATGAGGTATGGCAGATGGTTGAAAAAGAGTATAAGGTTGAAGGTGATCCCGAGGTAGATAAGACTATCAGGAAATTGGTTGAGATCAATGCAAGGGCAATGAATTGTATTTTGAGTGGGCTACGTGAAATAGATTTTGCAAAGGTCATGGTATGTAATTCAGCTAATGAAATGTGGACCAAGTTGCGGAATACTTATGAAGGAGATTCAAAGGTAAAGTTGGCAAAACTACAAACTCATAGAAAAATATTTGAGGAATTGAAAATGGAAGATTCTAAAGATATTGCAAAGTTTTTACTTCGAGTTGATGAGATTACTAACACCATGAGAGGCCTAGGATTTGAGATGAAAGAATCAGAAGTTACTCAAAAGGTTTTGAGATCACTTCCCATGAAGTATGATGCAAAGGTTTCAGCAATAGAAGAAACAATGGATATCAACAAGCTAACAATGGAAGAACTACAAGGAACTCTCACAACTTATGAGATGAGGGTGAGTAAGCATCAGGTTCCAATAAAAGAGATTGCATTCAAGGCTTCAGAGAAAAAGAAAGGGAAAGTTCTAGAGACAGATAGAGATTCAGATAATGATGAGGAAGCTAACTTCATCAAAAGGAAAAAGGACTTAAGAAATTACAGGGATATGAAGAAAGTCAAATGCTACAAGTGTGGTGATTTTGGTCACTATGCACACAAGTGTCCACATGAAGAAAATAGTGATGATGAAAAATAGGGTCATAGAAGAAAAGAATATGGAAAGTATAAGCATGACAAAGATAACAAGTACAAGCAAAGCAAGTATGAGAAGAAGAAAAGTTTTCGTAAGACAAAGAAAACTTTCTACATTGTAGAAGCAAGTGATAGCTCAGATCACAGTGATAGAGACAAGTCAGATGATGAAAAGGAAGAACATCTATTCCTAGGAATAGAAGGTGAAAGAGAATAATGCTTTGTGTGTGGTCAAAGAGATCACAGATCAGGATATTGCAATGGTTTTAGTGATAGTGAAGATGAGATGACACATCAAGGAAATAGGCATGGTCAAAGAAATCATGAAAGTTTGTTTGCTATAGAAGATTATAATGATCTTAGTGATAGTGAAGATGAAGAAGGGTTTTTCTATGGGATAAAAGAAGTAGAAGAAGAACATTCACTCCAAACAGAAGAAGTTAAGCAAGAGAACATTGTAAGAAAGATAGATGTCTCAGTTGATCTAAAGGAAGACTTCAATGATATCCATGAGCAACTACAAGAGGTTAAGGAGAATCTAAAAGAATTGAGATGTTCCATACTTGAGAAGTTTGATCCATCACATGACTCAAAAGGTCAAGATATTTTCACTAAGAAGGAAACATGTATTTCAGAGACAATAAATATGGATGCCAATTTGCTATTTGACACAAATGAAGAGAAAGAAGAGGAAGGTCCCAAAGCACCAAAGGTCTCATATTTCAGGTTTGGGGAATCACACTCAAAAGGAAAGGAAGTTCTAAAATATGAAAGCAAGGAAGCACCTAAGTTTTATGAAGAAAGTTCCAAAGTTCCTATGGCTCCAAATATTCAGTTTGGATCTTGTTTTGAGATAGGTGAATCAAGTTCAAAAGGAAAATAAATTCTTGAAGAGGAAAGCAAGGAAGAAACTAAGGAAGAGGATTTAGATACTACAAAGAAGGTTCAAGGATGCAATGCACAAGTTGAAAATGATCATAAGGATAATGGTCAAGAAAGGTATGAGGAACCAAGGCATGAACAAAGGGCTTTTCAAGGACATTGTTTTTCTTGTAATGGATTTGGACATAGGGCTATACACTACAGGATCCATGGATCAAAGAAGTTTGATTTTTCTAGAAGAAACTTCAAAGGAAGAAGGTATGGTTTTTAGGGACATTGCTTCTTATGCAATAGGATTGGTCATAGAGCTTCTCAGTGCAAATAAAATGAGCAACATGGTTTTGGTTTTAGAGCTACACAAATCAGAAGTCATGGTCATAATGGTCATGAAAACAAAACTTCACAATACAGGGTTCAGGAAAGGAATGGATATGGAAATTATTTCAAGAAAGAATTCAGGATATGGGCACCATCCAAAGGCTACAATATCAAGTGTTTTAATTGCAATAACTTTGGACATATTGCAAAATGGTGTAGGACTCAATTCCAAATAGGTTCAAGACAAGAAGGTCAAATAGGTTCAAGAAAAGAAGGTCAAACAGGTTCAAGACAAGAAGATCAAGTAATTCATCAAGAGAAGGATATCAGAAAAATATGGAAGGAAGTTGATAGAGGAAAGAAATAATGTAATATGGGAGTAAAAGTACTCCCACCCCAAAATTAATCACCTCAAGAGAGAAGGTGGTGAGGGGGCTAAGCTTAAGAGTCATATCTTTTAGCCCCATAGGTGTCCCTTTTGCCATTGATGTCAAAGGGGGAGAGATTTGAGTAAGGGGGAGAGCATTGAGTTAGGGGGAGCAGCCTCCAAAGAGAGCATTGAGTTAGGGGAGCAGCCTCCATAGAGAGTATTGAGTCAGGGGAGCAACTTTGATTCTCAGAGATGGTTTTTGCAGTGATTGTGGTTTTTGCATTAGAGGTGTTGCCATCAATGACAAAGGGGGAGATTGTTGGAAATTTGAGTTATTTTATGTTGTCATTGATGTCACATGGATCATTGATGTCACATGGATCACATTGAGTTTTGGTGGCTAAAGCATTTCATAAATAAGCATTTATGATATTTTGGAGAGCATGGATATATACAGGGTTTTTGTGAAAACCAAGGTAGGCAAAATAAAAGGTTTTATTTAAAACCATGGATGGCAGATTTGAAATGGGTTTTTCTTAAAACCTATATTGGCTTTTTGTTTCATCGAAAAAGGTGCCTCGGTGATGGAGATATTTATTTTTAAATATTTAGTTTAAATTTTAAATTATTTAAAATTTAAATTTAAATTTTAAAATTAAATATATTAATTTTAGCGTCGACTAAAGAAAGGAGGAAAGGCTATATTAATTTATAGTGTCGATGTCTAAATAAAGAGGAAAGGCATATATATATGCCAACAAAATCTTAGACTTCATAGACCCCAACGCTTATTTTTTGAATGCCTTCGATTGGGGAATGAATTGCGAAAAGAGAGAGAAGTGTGACTTTGGTCTATTGAAAAATCATTCATGGAGTTTAATAAGATGCATAGGCATATTTGGCCTAGCGGTTCATGTGATGTGTGTTATGCAGGAGGTCCTACGATCGAGTCCCATCGTGGTTATTTGCTTTGTTGAAGCGCTCGAAGCGTTGTTAAGTTTTTCGAAGGGTGCATAAGTTTATGATATAAGTTTTTGTTCGTGTCCCTTTGGACACGTGAGGGCGTGTGGCCCAATGACAGGTTGGCTATGGTTAAAGCATTGAGCAAGGAGACATCACGAGATCGAATCCCGTCAGGGACAGAGGCAAGTTAATAATTTTTTAATATATTTTATTTTTCTAAAGTTGCCCTAGGAGGAATAAGGGTTGTGATGCATGTTTAGAAAAAGAGAGATTTCTGGTGTTTCTCCTTTTGAAAGTATATCATATTATATATCGTTGGAAAGCTTATTTCGAGGGCTATTTGATTAACTTGCTTAGAGGGAGAAATAAGGTGTATGTAAAGAGATATTTCTATTTTTGTAAAGGGTTTCAAAAGTGAAGGTTGTTTTGTTCTTTTTCAAAGGTGATTAATTCTTTCATGAGGGGACATGTTGTATCTTATTGAGTAGGAGTGATAAGGTGTTATTTGGATATTATTGTTGTGATATTAATCATGATCTCTAACCCTTGTTGAAAGTTGAAAAAGAAGTTTGTTGAGTGTGGCAGATTTAGTGGACATCCAATAAGGCATCAAAAGGTATGAGCAATATTCTCCATTGACTTTGTTTATGGTGGTTGATTTCTGAAATATCATTGGAGAGAAAAGGATTGATTGTGGTTTCCTTTTCGAAAGTGGTTGGTTGAATGCTTCAAGGTTTTCTGGTTTGAGAGTTGTGTTTAAACCTTGTTTTATAAGCATAGTTGTTGAAGCCCATTGGTTATGCAAAGAACTTGAGTTAGAAAAGAACATGAGTATCATTGTTATGTGAGATTTGTGGTTGAGCATTGTTGGAAATATTTGAGTTGGTTGATACATGCTTGGACTAGGGTTTTGTGAGAAAGAGTTGTCCCTTGTGGTGATTGGTTGAGTTGAGTTGATTGAGCCTAGTCAAGTGATTGTGTGAGGTGATTGTTCAAGTTCCATGAAACAAACAATTCTATAATTCTGATTTGAGTTGAGATTGAGCTTTGATATTAGAACATATTGAGTCTCTAACAATTCTCTTTATGCTTCTATAAGATTTGAGTTGAGTTAAGATTGACTTGAGTTGAGTTGAGATTGATTTGAGTTGAGATCATTGTGGATCATTGTTGTCATCCATTGTAGAGTGCATTGCCTTTCATTGTTGAATTCATCATTGAGCCTTGCCTTCATAGATTTGTGGATGATATTTGAGTGCTACTTGAGCATGATTGGTTGAGCCTTTGAGAAGGCTTTTGGGATAGATTTGTGGTAGTTTTTGTGTATGATTGATTGAGCCTTTGAGAAGGCTTTTGGGATAGATTTGTGGATAGATTTGGGATAACATTTGAGCAAGTTCTTGGTGAGCTTGTTGAGCAGATTTTGAGCAAGTTCTTGGTGAGCTTGTTGAGCATATTTTGAGCAAGTTCTTGGTGAGCTTGTTGAGAATTTGAGCAAGTTCTTAGTGAGCTTGTTGAGCATATTTTGAGCAAGTTCTTGGTGAGCTTGTTGAGCATATTTTGAGCAAGTTCTTGGTGAGCTTGTTGAGAATATTTTGAGCAAGTTCTTGGTGAGCTTGTTAGAGCAGATTTTGAGCAAGTTCTTGGTGAGCTTGCTGAAGCAGATTTTGGGCAAGTTCTTGGTGAGCTTGCTAGAGCAGATTTTGGGCAAGTTCTTGGTGAGCTTGCTGAAGCAGTTTGGGCAAGTTCTTGGTGAGCTTGCTGAAGCAGTTCTAGGATCAATGGATTGCCTACCTGAGCAGATCAATGTATTGCCTAGCTTTGAGCAGATCAAAGTAATCATTTGTATTGGGATAAGGATCCTTATTTTTGTGTGAAATATTATAAGGAGATTATCTTGTGGAGTACCCCACATTGGGGGAACCACGTTAAATCTTGTGTCTCAATTGTGTGTGGTGATTTGTGCACTTGTTTACTATTGCTATCTATGTCATTAATGCACACTGCTATATTTTTTTCTACAATGAAATTTCCTAGAATGAAATTTATGCACATGTCTAGAATAAAATTTGTGCATTCATGTGGTGATTTGTGCACTTGTCTAGAATGAAATTTATCTAACATAGTTCTACAAGGATATACAAATTTAAGTTAGGCCTTCAAATTCATCCAATCCTACAAGACCATTTAAACTTGACAAATCAGAGTTTCTTGAAGAGCTTGAGGAGAGGGGTTCTAGGGAAATTTTTCTACCACCATTATCCAATGCACTTCAAAATATCAGGGTGACTAAGCCACATTTTTTCAAACCTGAAGGAAGTTTTGAAAATCTACCTTGGGTGCGAACAGTCCAGGACTAGGGGGTTGTGGTCTAAACCAATTTTAGGATGGGCATATATATTGGCATCTCCCAAAAAATGGATGATTTATTTAGACATGAGAAATATTTCTAGCCTTAATTTGATTAACTAGTTACCTGGTCTTTTGTTGCTTCATGTGAAATTTGATCCTTACAGTTGAGTGTCCCTAAGATAATTACCATTAACAAATTCAAAATAGTCTTCAACACACCTAACTATAATAGGGTTTCCTCCCCTTTTGTTGAAAGGAAATAGGGGAGAGTTGAAATATTTTATGAGCATCCATGGTTCATTCTCAAAGTTACTTCTCATCTAGGACAAAATATCCTAGAAAGTCCATCTACCAAAGGGGTTGTTCGATGCATAAATATTGGATATAATCCATTGGAGGTTTGTTTCTCTATTGATAAAAATAATGTTGATTATTCTATCAGATGTGGAGAGAATTATGCCTTCAATAGAGTATGGGTTTCACGAGCACAAAAAACCACCAAAAACCCCTTGATCTGGGTTGTAGAAAATTTTTTTGCTTTTATATAGACATTTGCATACTTCTTCATTGATTTTCACATCCAAATTGGATTCCTATAAGAGAATGATGTTTGGTCTTCCATAGAATATTCATATAGAGGTCTTGGAGGTAGATTTATTTCCCCTACCTCTTCCCTGATATGGAGGTGGTTTGGTTCTTTTTTCTTCATCTATTTAAAGCTTGATGTTTGTCATTTCTAATAGGGATGATAGAATAGTTATTTGGAGGCCATTGGCTATGGAATATTCCATCTCTTTCCATATTTTTTCTAGATTTATAGGTCTACCTATTTTTTATCACTGCCTATATCAGTATTAGTGATAGATTTTCTAGGGCTAGATAGCTATCCAAGAATTGGGGAGGATGAAAGAAGTTATTGGTTGGAACCATGATATCCTGTGAGAGGTAGGCTTTATGCAATGACAATGCTATATTTTGATTATTTTTGAGAGAAATGGAATGAGTATGGACAGAGTGGGACTACCAAGAGTTGTGGAAGAGGGAGTAGGCCCACGGGTTTTATGGTTTGGGTGGGAAACGGATAGGGTTGCAATAGACTCAACCATTGTGGATAAGTGGATGTGGGTAATACAGACCAATGTTTAAGGGGGAGAAAGGACCTTCCACATGATTCACAAATTTGTATGGAGAGAAGTAGGGGGAGTCATTCTTAGAAGGATTGGAATCAATAGCACAAAAATTTGATTTGTCATCCTGGTGGTTAACTAAAGTCATGAAAGGATTAGTTTTAGCGAAAAGAAAGCAAACCTATTTTGGCTTAGGAATCCTTTGGGAAAGTGATTATGGATGAGGCATGACCTATTTACCCTTATTAATCTACATTTTTTGGAAAATATGAACCTATTTAGGATTTTTCTCGTGAGGAGCTTCTTTCTATGAATATTTCTTGAGGGTTGGGCACTAATATATGAGGTGCCCTTGGGTATTGCATTCGATGCAATAGGATGGCTTGTTTTCATATTCTATGCCTTATCATCGTTAGTAAGAGCCTATGACTAGATCAACATAAGTTGGAAATTCAGAGTCCAGGTTTGCTATAACATAGATGCAAGCATAGGTCATTCTAGATTTAGCTCTAGTAGTAGGATAAATAGCTACCAAATTCCCAATGGTTTGGACTATTCCTTTGAGAGCATCATGGTAGAAAAACTATATAGGGATCCCATGGAGTTTGACCCATATGGGAACTAAATTGATTCTATGAGTTTCGGGGTCAAAATTCTTTTCCCACCTACAAATGAAGAGGCTTAATCTACCATAAAACCAAAGACCTCCAATGAGGATCCAATTTTAATCTTGGGTATTTTTCAAACAGATCATGAAAAACCCACAAGGAAAAGCAACCAGCTCCATGTTTCTTGAAAGACATAATTTTGATAGAGCCCATTCATAGATGGACTCGATGTCAAGCCAAGCCCGTAAAAATTTCCTGATTAGAGAGATAGATTCCTAGAATATTAGGGGTTCCATTATTGTGTGAAAATAGTAAACCTCACTACTCGAGATATAAAAAGATATTAGGATTTCAAAAGGAGAGACACCTAAAGAAGCATAAAATTTATCTGTGAAGGAAAGGGAATACGTACTCCATGGAGGAGCTTTGGGATTTTTCCCATCAAAACCCTAACTACTTCGGGACTACCACTACTATCTTCACCATCAAGAGGAACCCTTTGATCACTCTCTAAACCATAGATATTCCTACCAAAGGAGGATTCAAACTACTGTATTCCTCCACTTGAAGTTATCACTTATGCCACTATCACCATTGTCATCGTTTCTACCATCCCCATTATCGTCGTTCCAAGATGCAATCCATTTAAAAATATCTCAAAAATGAAAAGTAGTGATTAATCATAGTAAAATATAATTATCTTTTAAGTTCATCAATTTCCAATAACATCACAAAAATATCATGTATGTGTTTTATGATTTATATAAGATATGACATCACAAAACTTATTTTAATGTTAAAAAAATAAAATATGTTTTTCACGTAATCAAATATTTACAATCAATCATATATTACATGTTTAATAATTAATATATCTAAAAATACTATTCCCCAAAACATAATCACAATATAAAAATAATAATGAACTTTGAAAACACACACAAAGAAAGAAAGACACACCCTCAAGAATATCCATGGCCATCCTTGGGGGTTTTAGGAGGGGTTTTTTAACCCTCCTTTAAAAATATTGAATTTTTATTAAATATAAAAGTTCATCAAAATAAAAAATAATAATAATTTTATTGTATGAAACAATTTAGAATTTAGTGGAAAGCCTCTAAATATTTTTCAAAATTATTGTATTCCTGAGTTCTAACTTTAATTCTTCATCTCCTTGTGTAGAAAGATCTACCAATTGATATGTCTACTATGTACCTGCAATAAATAAAAAGAGTGAAATTAGCTAATTAATGAGTTATACAACTAAAAAGACAAGATTAAAAAATAATAATGAATTAAATTACAAGATAAAAAATTATATAAATATTGAAATTAATACAATACATAAGTGTTAAAAGAGAAGTAAATTGTTATGAAAAATTATAATCTTGATATCTCTATCAAATTTTTCTATATATATATGAAAGACACATTCACTTAAAAGGTTTTGTTATTTTATATCTACGTTCCATTCCATGGTATTCTCCATAGCAATAGCAATAGTATTTGAGAATAATTAAATTCATAAACATAAATTTACACAAGTTATGAACTCCTAATTTCAAAAACATGGAAAGGAAACCATACATTCAATAAACAATTTGATACTATTGATATAAAGCATAAAATTTCAGATTACATTTATTATTTGAAAATATGATATATAAAATAAATGTATACAATTTTTTATATTAAATAATTTTAATTAAAAATAAAAAATGAAAACTCTATAATATTTTATTCATGATAAAAAATATGGTCATAGAAGAAAATAATATGGAAAGCATAAGCATGACAAAGATGACAGATTCAAGCAAAATAGGTATGAGAAGAAGAAAAAATTTTGTAAGATAAAGAAAACTTACTACATTGTAGAAGCAAGTGATAGCTCAGATCACAGTGATAGAGATAAGTCAGATGATGAAAAGGAAGAACATCTATTTCTAGGAATAGAAGGTGAAAGATAATAGTGCTTTGTATGTGGTCAAAGAGATCATAGATCAGGATATTACAATGGTTTCAGTGATAGTGAAGATGAGATGACACATCAAGGAAACAAGCATGGTCAAAGAAATCATGAAAGTTTGTTTGCTATAGAAGATTATAATGATCTTAGTGACAGTGAAGATGAAGAAGAGTTTTTCTATGGGATAAAAAAAGTAGAATAAGAACATTCACTCCAAATAGAAGAATTTAATAAAGATAACATTGTAAGAAATACAAATATCTCAGTTGATCTAAAGAAAGACTTCAATGATATACATGAGCAACTACAAGAGGTTAAGGAGAATCCAAAATAATTGTTATGTTACATACTTGAGAAGTTTGATCCATCACATGACTCAAAAGGTCAAGATATTTTCACTAAGAAGAAAACATGTATTTCAGAGACAATAAAGATGGATGTCAATTTTCTATTTGACACAAGTGACGAGAAAGAAGAGGAAGGTCCCAAAACACCAAAGGTCTCATATTTCAGGTTTGGGGAATCACACTCAAAATGAAAGGAAGTTCTAAAATATGAAAGCAATGAAGCACCTAAGTTTTATGAAGAAAGTTCCAAAGTTTCTATGGCTTCAAACATTCAGTTTGGATATTGTTTTGAGATAGGTGAATCAAGTTCAAAAGGAAAATAAATTCTTGAAGAGGAAAACAAGGAAGAAACTAAGGAAGAGGATTTAGATACTAGAAAGAAGGTTAAAGGATGCAATGCACAAGTTGAAAATTATCATAAGGATAATGGTCAACAAAGGTATGAGGAACCAAGGCATGAACAAAGGGCTTTTCAAGGACATTGTTTTTCTTGTAATGGATTTGGACATAGGGCTATACACTGTAGGATCCATGGATCAGAGAAGTTTTATTTTACTAGAAGAAACTTCAAAGAAATAAGGTATGGTTTTCAGGTATATTGATTCTTATGCAATAGGATTGGTCATAGAGCTTCTCAGTGCAAATAAAATGATCAACATGGTTTTGGTTTTAGAGCTACACAAATCAGAATTCATGGTCATAATGGTCATGAAAATAAAACTTCACAATACAGGGTTCAAGAAAGGAATGGATATGGAAATTATTTCAAGAAAGAATTCAAGATATGGGCACCATCCAAAGGCTACAATATCAAGTATTTTAATTGAAATAACTTAGTACATATTGCAAAATGGTGTAGGACTCAATTCCAAATAGGTTCAAGACAATAAGGTCAAACATGTTCAAGAAAAGGTCAAACAGGTTCAAGACAAGAAGATCAAGTAATTCATCAAGAGAAGGATATCAGAAAAATATGAAAGGAAGTTGAAATAGGAAATAAATAATGTAATATGGGATTAAAATTACTCCCATAAAAAAATTAATCACCTCAAGAGAGAAGGTGGTGAGGGGGCTAAGCTTAAGAGTCATATCTTTTAGCCCCATAGGTGTCCATTTTGCCATTGATGTCAAAGGGGGAGAAATTTGAGTAAGGGGGAGAGCATTGAGTTAGGAGGATAGACCTCCAAAGAGAGCATTTATTTATGGGAGCAACCTCCAAAGAGAGCATTGAGTAAGGGGGAGTAGCCTCCATAGAGAGTATTGAGTCCGGGGGAGCAACTTTGATTCTAAGGGATGGTTTTTGTAGTGATTGTGGTTTTTGTATTAGAGGTGTTACCATCAATGAAAAAGGGGGAGATTGTTGTCAATTTGAGTTATTTTATGTTGTCATTGATTTCACATGGATCATTGATATCACATGGATCAAATTGAGTTTTGGTGGCATTTATGATATTTTGTAGAGCAAGGATATATACAGGGTTTTTGTGAAAACCAAGGCAAACAAAATAAAAGGTTTTATTTAAAACCATGGATGGTAGATTCGAAATGGGTTTTTCTTGAAACCCATAATGGCTTTTCGTTTCATCGAAAAATGTGCCCTGGTGATGGAGATATTTATTTTTAAATATTTAGTTTAAATTTTAAACTATTTAAAATTAAAATTAAAATTTCAAAATTAAATATATTAATTTTAGCGCCCACTAAAGAAATGAGAAAAGGCTATATTAATTTATAGTGTCGAAGTCTAAATAAATAGGAAAGGCATATATATATGCCAACAAAATCTTATCCTTAATGAACCCCAATACTTATTTTTTGAATGCCTTCGATTGGGGAATGAATTGCGAAAAGAGAGAGAAGTGTGACTTTGGTCTATTGAAAAATCATTCGCGGAGTTTAATAAGATGCATAGGCATATTTGGACTAGTGGTTCATGCGATGTGTGTTACGCAGGAGGTCCTATGATTGAGTCTCATCATGGTTATTTGCTTTGTTGAAGCGCTCGAAGCACTGTTAAATTTTTCGAAGGGTGCAAAAGTTTATGATATAAGTTTTTGTTTGTGTCCCTTTGGACACATGAGGGTGAGTTGCCCAATGATAGGCTAGCTATGGTTAAAACATTGAGCAAGGAGACATCACGAGATCGAATTTCATTACGGGCAGAGGCAAGTTAATAATTTTTTAATATATTTTATTTTCTAAAGTTGCCCTAGGAGGAATAAGGGTTGTGATGCATGTTTAGAAAAAGGAAAATTTCTAGTGTTTCGCATTTTGAAAGTATATCATATTATATATCTGTGGAAAAATTATTTCGAGGGCTATTTGATTAACTTTATTAGAGGGAGAAATAGGGTGTATGTAAAGATATACTTATGTTTTTGTAAAAAATGAAGGTTATTTTGTTCTTTTTCGAATATGATTAATTCTTTTATGATGGGACATGTATTTTATCGAGTAGGAGTGATAAGGTGTTATTTGGATATTATTGTTGTGATATTAATCATGACCTCTAACCATTATTAAAAGTTAAAAAATAAGTTTATTGAGTGTGGCAGATTTAGTGGACATCCAATAAGTCATCAAAAGGTATAAGCAATATTATCCATTGACTTTGATTATGGTTGTTGATTTCTAAAATATCATTAGAAAGAAAAGTATTGATTGTGGTTTCCTTTTCGAAAGTGGTTGGCTAAATCCTTCAAGGTTTTATGGTTTGAGAGTTGTGTTTAAACCATGTTTTATAAGCATAGTTGTTGAAGCCCATTGGTTATGCAAAGAACTTGAGTTAGAAAAGAACATGAGTATCATTGTTATGTGATATTTGTGGTTGAGCATTGTTGGAAACATTTGAGTTGGTTGATACATGCTTGGACTAGCTTTTTGTTGGAAAGAGTTATCCCTTGTGGTGATTGGTTGAGTTGATTTGATTGAGCCTAGTCAAGTGATTTTGTGAGGTGATTGTTCAAGTCCCATGAAACAAACAATTCTATAATTATGATTTGGGTTGAGATTGAGCTTTGAGATTAGAACATATTGAGTCTCTAACAATACTCTTTATGCTTCTATAATATTTGAGTTGAGTTAATATTGACTTGAGTTAAGTTGAGATTGATTTGAGTTAAGATCATTATGGATCATTGTCGTCATCCATTGTAGAGTGCATTGCCATTTATTGTTGAATTCATCATTGAGCCTTGCTTTCATAGATTTGTGGATGAGATTTGAGTGCTACTTGAGCATGATTGGTTGAGCCTTTGAGAAGGCTTTTGGGACAAATTTATGGATAGATTTGTGGTAGTTTTTGTGTATGATTGATTGAGCCTTTGAGAAGGCTTTTGGGACATATTTGTGGATAGTTTTGGGACAGATTTTGAGCAAGTTCTTTGTGAGCTTGTTGAGCAGATTTTGAGCAAGTTCTTGGTGAGCTTGTTAAGTAGATTTTGAGCAAGTTCTTTGTGAGCTTGTTGAGCATATTTTTAGTAAGTTCTTAGTGAGCTTGTTGAGAATATATTGAGCAAGTTCATTGTGAGCTTGTTGAACATATTTTGAGCAAGTTCTTGGTGAGCTTGTTGAGAAGATTTTGAGCAAGTTCTTGGTGAGATTGTTGAGCATATTTTGAGCAAGTTCTTGGTGAGCTTCTGAAGCATATTTTGGGCAAGTTCTTAGTGAGTTTGCTAGAGTAGATTTTGGGCAAGTTCTTGGTGAGCTTGTTGAAGCATTTTTGGGCAAGTTCTTAGTGAGCTTGCTAGAGCAGTTTTGGCCAAGTTCTTATTGAGCTTGCTAAAGCAGATCAGGATTGCCTTACTGAGTAGATCAGTGGATTGCCTAGCTGAGCAGATCAGTGGATTGCCTACCTGAGCAGATCAGTGTATTTCCTAGCTTTAAGCATATCACAGTAATCATTTTATTGGTATAAGGATCCTTATTTATGTGTGAAATATTATAAGGAGATTATCTTGTGGAGTACCCCACATTGGGGGAACCACGTTAAATCTTGTGTCTCAATTATGTGTGGTGATTTGTGCACTTGTTTGCTATTGCTATCTATGTCATTAATGCACACTGCTATATTTTGTTCTACAATGAAATTTCCTAGAATGAAATTTGTGCACTTGTCTAGAATGAAATTTGTGCATTCATGTGGTGATTTGTGAACTTGTCTAGAATGAAATTTGTGCATTCATGTGGTGATTTGTGCACTTGTCTAGAATGAAATTTATCTAACATAGTTCTACAAGAATATACAATTTTAAGTTAGGCCTTCAAATTCATCCAATCCTACAAGACCATTTAAACATGAAAAAACAAAATTTCTTGAAGATCTTGAGGAGATGGTTTCGAGGGAAATATGTTTACCACCATTATCCAATTCTCTTCAAAATATCAGGGTGATTGAGCCACAATTTTTCAAACCTGAAGGAAGTTTTGAAAATATACCTTGGGCGTGAACAGTCTAATACCAAGGGGTTCTTCTATTGCTCCATGTGAAATTTGATCCTTACAGTTGAGCGTACCTAAGATAATTACCATTAAAAAAGTCAAAAGAGTCTTCAATGCACCTGGGTGTAATAGGGTTCCCTTCCATTTTATCGAAAGGAAATAGGGGAGAGTCAAAATATTTGATGAGCATCCATGGTTCATTCTCAAATTTACTTCTCATATAGGATAAAATATCCTAGAAAGTCCATCTGCCAAAGGGGTTGTTCGGTACATAAATATTTGAGATAATCCATTGGAGGTTTGTTTCTCTATTGATAAAAATGATGTTGATTATTCTATCAATTATGGAGATAATTCTACCTTCAATAGAGTATGGGTTTCATGAGCACAAAAAACCACCAGAAGCCCCTTGATCTGGGTTGTAGAAAAATTTGTTGCTTTTCTATAGACATTTGCATAATTCTTCATTGATTTTTACATCCAAATTGGATTCCTGTAAGAGAATGATGTTTGGTTTTTCCATAGAATCTTCATCTAGAGGTCTTGGAGGTAGATTTATTTCCCCTACCTCTTCCTTGAGATGGAGGTGGTTTGGTTCTTTTTTCTTCAACCCTTTTAAAGCTTGATGTTTGTCATTTCTAATAGGGACCATAGAATAGTCATTTGGAGGCCATTGGCTATGGCATCCTCCATATCTTTCCATATTTTATATATATTTATAGGTCTACCTATTTTTTATCACTGCCTATATCAGTATTAGTGATAGATTTTCTAGGGCTAGATAGTTACCCAAGAATTGGGGAGGATGAAAGAAGTTATTTGATGGAACCATGACCTCCTATGAGATGTAGGCTTGATGCCATGACATTGCTAGATTTTGATTATTTTGGAGAGAAACGGAATGAGGATGGACAGGGTGGGACTACCAGGAGTTGTGGAAGAGGAAGGAGGCCCATGGGTTTTATGGTTTGGGTGGGAAATGGATAGGGTTGCAATAGACTCAACGATTGTGGATAAGTGGAGGTGGGTAATACAAACCAATTTTTAAGGGAGAGAAATGACCTTCCACATGCTTCACCAATTTGTATGGGGAGGAGTAGGGGGAGTCATTCTTAGAAGGATTGGAATCAATAACACAAAATTTTGATTTTTCATCCTGGTGGTTAACTAAAGTCATGAAAGGATTAGTTTTAGTGAAAAGAGAGCAAACATATTTTGGCTTAGGCATCCTTTGGGAAAGTTATTATGGATGAGGCATGACCTATTTACCCTTATTAATCATAATTTTTTGGAAACTATGAACCTATTTAGGATTTTTCTCGTGAGGAGCTTCTTTCTATGAATCTTTCTTGAGGGTTGGGCACTATGATATAAGGTACCCTTGGATCTTGAATTCTATGCAATAGGATGGCTTGTTTTCATATTCTATACCTTACCACCACTAGTAAGAGCCTATGAATAGATCAACATAAGTTGGTAATTCAAATTCTAGGTTTGCTATAACATAGATGCAAGCATAGGTCAATATAAATTTAGATCTAGTAGTAGGATCAATAGCTACCAAATTACCAATGGTTTGTACTATTCCTTTAATAACATCATGGTAGAAAAACTATACAGGCATCCCATGGAGTTTGATATAGATGGAAACTGAATTGATTCTATGAGTTTCAAGGTCAAAATTCTTTGCCCACCTATAAATGAAGAGGCTTCATCTACCATAAAACCAAAGACCTCCAATGAGGATCTGATTTGAATCTTGGGTATTGTTCAACATGATAATGAAAACCAACAAGGAAAAGCAACCAGTTCCATGTTTCTTGAAAGACACCATTTTGATAGATCTCATTCACGGATGGACTCGATGTCAGGCCAAGACCGTAAAAATTTCCTTATTAGAGGGATACATTCCTAGAATATTAGGGGTTCCATTATTTTGCGAGTATAGGAAACCTCACTACTCGAGATAGAAAAAGAGATTAGGATTTGAAAAGGAAAGACACCTAAAGAAGCATGAAATTTATCTGTGAAGGAAATGGAAGTCGTACTCCATGAAGGAGCTTTGGGGTTTTTCCCATCGAAACCCTAACTACTTCAGGACTGCCACTGCTATCTTCAATGTCAAGAGGAACCCTATGATCACTCTCTAAACCATAGATATTCCTACCAATGGAGGATTCAAATGCCACTATCACCATTGTCATCATTGCTACCATCCCCACTGTCATCGCTCCAAGATGTCAATCCATTTAAAAATATATCAAAAATGAAAAGTAGTGATTAATCAGAGTAAAATATAATTATCTTTTAAGTTCATCAATTTCCAATAACATCACACAAATATCACGTATGTTTTTTTATAATTTATATAAGATATGACATCACAAAAATTATTTTAATATAAAAAAAGTAAAATATGTTTTTCATGTAATCAAATATTTACAATCAATCATATATTACATGTTTAATAATTAATATATCTAAAAATACTATTCCCCAAAACATAATCACAATATAAAAATAATAATGAACTTTGAAAACACACAAAGAAATAATTACACACCCTCAAGAATATCCATGGCCATCCTTGGGGGGTTTTAGAAGGGGTTTTTTAACCCTCCTTTAAAAATATTGAATATTTATTAAATATAAAATTTTATCAAAATAAAAAATAATAATAATTTTATTGTATGAAACAATTTAGAATTTAGTGGAAAGCCTCTAAATATTTTTCAAAATCATTGTATTCCTGAGTTCTAACTTTAATTCTTCATATTCTTGTGTAGAAATATCTACCAATTGATATGTCTACTATGTACCTACAATAAATAAAAGTGAAATTAGCTAATTAATGAGTTATACAACTAAAAAGAGAAGATTAAAAAATAATAATGAATTAAATTACAAGATAAAAAATTATATAAATATTGAAATTAATACAATACAGAAGTGTTAAAAGAGAAGTAAATTGTTATGAAAAATTATAATCTTGATATCTCTATCAAATTTTTCTATATATATTCCGCCCATGTAGAGGAGTTGGAGAGCTAGTGGGTAGTTAAACCTCTCTAGTTGCTGAGAGGCCCAGGTTCAAATCTCTCGCCTCACATGTTGTGGATATGTTATGTAATGGTTCCCTCGTGGTCACAGTCATGTTTACCCCTTGTGGCCACCACCAAAAAAAAAAAAAAATTCTATATATATATATATGAAAGAGACATTCACTTAAAAGGTTTTGTTATTCTATATCTACGTTCCATTCTATGGTATTATCCATAACAATAGCAATAGTCTTTGAGAATAATTAAATTTATAAATATAAATTTACACAAGTTATGAACTCCTAATTTCAAAACATGGAAAGGAAACCATACATTCAATAAACAATTTGATACTATTGATATAAAGCATAATATTTTAGATTACATTTACTATTTAAAATATGATATATAAAATAAATGCATTCAATTTTTTATATTAAATCATTTTAATTAAAAATAAAAAATAAAAACTCTATAATTTTTGATTCATGATAAACATTCTACTCACATAATTTACATAATAATAAATGAACATATTCAACTTGCAGGACCATGCAGACAGTCGAAGCCCCATCTATGACCTCTATGCTTCGTATTTGTAGCGCAAGATCGTGCACAGAGGAGAACACTTGCTTAGTTCTCTATTGTGGCCCATGTCCAAGGTGTTTTGCTTGTTGGAGGTCTTGTTGGTTGTATTTCATGGGTTGTTATCAGTTTTGAGGACTTGGTTGGATGGTGCAACACTTCTTATGGGTTCAGTAGTTTTATATTTTTTACGTTTTTTAAGGAGGGGAAAGGGTCATCTACTGATCCAAACTTGTTGGGATGAATTTGTGAGAACACATATAGTGGTATGGTGTTTTATTGTAACTATATGAGGGTGTTTCCTTGACTGCCTTTGACTCCGTGTAAATTTTTAGTTGTTGATCCCCTGGTTGGATCTCACTTTGGTGGGTGGGCTTCATTTTTGGGCTCTTGTTCGAGGGCTTCTTGCTACTGGACCTGATCCTTTTGGTGTACACTCAAATATTTCTTCTTGGCTTTGAGGGTGGCCTTGCATTTTGAAT
Source organism: Wollemia nobilis (assembly GCA_028583015.1). Classification (NCBI taxonomy): domain Eukaryota; kingdom Viridiplantae; phylum Streptophyta; class Pinopsida; order Araucariales; family Araucariaceae; genus Wollemia; species Wollemia nobilis. The sequence goes on along the minus strand of JAQPPZ010003646.1, from coordinate 188,017 downwards.
GCTATTGAGTGGATCCATTGGCTTCTCAGGTTCAGTACTTGAAGCTATTCGTCTGCAGGGATGGAGGGTTTCAGATACTTTTTGGTTGCTCAAGGTACCATACTACATCCTTCGATATTTAGAGAGTGGACCTGTTATTTATCGATAGCTTTGGTTTATCTTGACTCCTCCAGATCTGGATCCTTGAAATCTTCCTACCCATCTCTACTCTTCACCTGGGTTTTGCGGGCCTTCATTTCCTTGGGTATTTTGGCTTCCTTGAAGTTCACCTTTGTGTGCAAGAGGATTTCCTAGCCTGAGGAGATCCTCAGGATTGTTGTTCCACTTTTCAGGCTTGTGTTGTGGCATCCTTGGATTCCTATTTTTTCCTAGATTGTGTCCTCCTACGACATCTTGTTCGCTTTCCTATTGTTGCTTCCTAGTTTGCATCCTGATCGACATCCTGGCCGATTGCTGCTTCATGGATTGCATACGAGTCAACATCCTGGTTTGTGTCCTATATATGCTTCTGGGTTTGTGTCCTATAGTTGCATCCCTAGTTGCCCATGGGTGGTAATGATTTTAAAATTTTAATTTTTTTGTTTTTCCCGCTTCATTTTCAAATTTCAATTTTAAATTTTGTGTAGGATGGTCCTGTTTCAAAATTTCCATCCTTTGTATGGTTTTGGGCGGGATGACCCTACTTCAAATTTTCCATTATTTGTATGGTTTTGGGTGAAATGGCCCTGATTCAAATTTTATATCCTTTTTTTGGTTTTGGGTAGGATGGCCCTGATTAAAATTTTATGATTTTAGCTGTTTATCTCCAATAACCTATAGAGGGTATGTTTCTTCAACTATTCTTTGTAAAATGTTATGGGATCCTTTCAAAAAACATTTTAGCAATAAAAATAAATAAATGAACATTATTCAAAAACTTTTAAAAAATAAAAACATATATTCAAAAACTGAAAATCAAACAACATTATATTTTTTTCCTGGAAGGAAACCATGATCGATTTCTCTCAAATACTTACTCCTCGCTTGAGGTTTAGGTGCTTCTCAGGTTATTGAAGGTGATATGCAGCTTGACAGTTCCTCATGATATTTCTATCCTGGAATGTCAAAGGTTTTATGGATCCTATCCTATACTTGGTCCATAGTGAGATTGATAAGCTCTATGTCAGCATGGAAAATTTGATTTTCTTTTTTTATGTGAAGTTAAGATCTTTGCTTTTAACTTACAATGCACATGTTCCTTTATTTGGCCTGGAAACCAATTTTATTCTACTAATCATGTTGTAGGTTGAGGTGGAGCTATCACTTTTGTGGCTTCCCACCGGAAATCCCATCTGGTTACTTGGGGGGTGGACCCTTCTAATCAGGATGTGTGGACCCTTTTTGAAGTTGATGGACATTATTTTAGAATTGTAAATGTGTATGCATTCAATCATACCCTTGACCAATTTTCTCTTTGGAAATGGTTGGCTTTATCCTTAAATTTCGTTGTTTGGTTACTCTGTGGTGATTTCAATATGATTGAGATAACTCTTGATAAATTGGGTCGCCTCCCTAAAATTCGGATCATGTGCCCATTATTTTTAACATCTCTTCGAGCACACTGCCAGCCAAGACATTTTCTTCTCAGTTTTTCTTGAATATCTCTTTCCTTCAGCATCCTACTTCTATTGCTCATATTATTATGGTTTAGAACCTAGTTCCTCGGACATCAAGGAATACGGGTTGGATTGCTTGGTGGAGCGATTTCACACATAATAGAGGGTATTGTTAGGAATGGAGCCTAATTATGAGGAGGCTAAACAGAGAAAGTTTCTGGATTTACTACAGGATGGGCAGGGAAAGTTTCCAGATTTACAGTCTGTTAGTCTACCAGAGAAAGTTTCCGGATTTACAACAGACAACCAGGGAAAGTTTTTTTGTTTTTATCCCAAAATTAGATGTTGGGAACTCAATGTTAATCTTGGAATGTATTAAGAAAAGCAGTTTGTTTTTTCTGTTTTTTTCTTATATATAGTTGTGAGGAAAAACAAAGAAGACTATGACAAAGAAAATTACTGTGTTGATTCCTTGGAAATATAGAGAGGAAATTACAGCAGATGTTTGCTGTAGGTTGTAACCCTCTATTGCTTGGATTGAGAAAATGAAGGACTGAAAATTCTCGGTGGATGTAACCCACATTGGGTGAACCACGTTAAAATCGTTGTCTCTTCTTCTGTGTGTGTTTGTCTAATTTTTCTTTAATTCTGCCGTTAAAGTTTGAAACACTATAATTGCTTTTCTATATAAATATATTTTATATAGTGATTTACTCTAACAAGTGGTATCAGAGCGGTTGTTTTGTTGGGTGCACTTGACAGAAGGAGAATTTCTGGATCAAGTGGGAGCAATGGCGGAAGAAGGGAGGTTTAGAGTTCAAAAATTCAATGGCCAAAACTTTCAATTCTGGAAGATGCAGATGGAGGATTACTTGTACCAGAAGGATCTTTACTTACCTCTTGAGGGGGAAACAGAGAGACCTTCATCTATGTCTGATGAGGAGTGGAGTCTCCTTGATAGAAAGGCATTGGGTACTGTGAGGCTGTGCTTGGGAGCCACCGTAGCCTTCAACATCTCTGATGAAAAGACTACCAAGGGAGTCATGGATAAGTTGGCCAAGATGTATGAGAAACCATAAGCATCAAATAAGGTATTCTTAATGAAAAGGTTATTTAACATGAAAATGAGTGAAGGAGGATCCGTGCATGATCATTTAAATGAATTTAATACCGTCACTAATCAATTGCATTCAGTAGGATTGGATTTTGATGATGAGCTTAGGGCCTTATTAATCTTATGCTCTCTTCCGAAAAGTTGGAACAATTTGGTAATGGCGGTAAGTAACTCTGCTTCGAGTTCAAATAAATTAGAATTTGATGATGTGGTTGGTGTGATACTCAGTGAGGACATGAGAAGAAAAACCACAGGAGAATCATCTAGCACCGCCTTAACTATTGAGAATAGAGGAAGAGGAAGAGAAAGAGGCAAGAGTTCACATCGTGGAAAATCCAAAGGCAGATCCAAATCACGTGGAAAAGGAAAGCTAAAGTGTTGGCACTGTGGCAAAAAGGGTCATCTCAAGAAGGACTGTTGGCAAAGAAAGGGTGATGGAAATGAAGGTAATGATAATAATGGTAACACTTCAGAAGCCAATATTATTGGACAAATTCTACAAGATGCTTTAATCTTATCTCTTGATAGAAATAGTGATTATTGGGTAATTGATAGTGGTGCTTCATTCCATGCTACCTCACATAAGGAATACTTCATAGATTATGTTTCTGGAGATTATGGACAGGTTCTATTGGGAAATGACCAACCATGTAAAATCGTGGGTATTGGAAAGATTTTGATTAAATCCCCAAATGGATGTCAATGGGCTCTTAAAGAGGTGAGACACATACCAGATTTAAAGAGAAATCTTATATCGGCAAGTAAGCTTGATGGTGAAGGATACACGGTTGCATTCGGAGAAAATGCTTGGAAAGTTACTAAAGGTTCATTGATAGTAGCTAGAGGTAAATTGGTGGGTACTCTTTATTTACTTACCGATTTTTCTCACTCGCTCCATGAATTTAGTTTCTACAGGTGAGAGTGCATCTTTGTGGCACCAAAGACTTGGCCATATGAGTGGAAAAGGTATGGAAATTTTACATTCAAGAAAGTTATTGCCTAAGTTAAAAGAGATTGATTTGGAATTCTGTGAGGATTGTGTTTATGGTAAAGCAAAGAGAGTTAGATTTCTCAAGGATGGCAAGGAAAGGAAGAAAGAGAAATTGGAGCTTGTGCACTCAGATGTTTGGGGCCCAAATTAGGTAACTTCTCTTGGAGGTTCCTCTTACTATGTACTTTTTATTGATGATGCAACAAGGAAAACATGGATATATTGCATTAAGAATAAAAGTGATGTTTTTAATACCTTTAAGAATTGGAAAGCATTAGTTGAAAATGAAACTGGAAAAAGGTTAAAGTGTCTAAAGTCGGATAATGGTGGAGAATATTGCAGTAGAGAATTTGATGTGTTTTGTTCTAAAAATGGAATTAGAAGAATCAAGGTAGTTCCAAGAACACCTCAAGAAAATGGGGTTGCAGAAAGAATGAATAGAACCATCATGGAGCGTGCTAGGAGCATGAGAATACATGCAGGCTTACCATTATTTTTATGGGCTCATGCTGTTGATACTGCAATATATCTGATTAATAGAGGACCGTCTAGTGCCTTGGATGGAGGAATTCCGTAAGAGCTTTGGACAGGTAAACCAGTAAATTATTCTTTCCTTAAGGTATTTGGATGTGAGGCTTTTATGCATATAGACAAAGAGAACATAAATAAGTTAGATGCTAAGGCCCAAAAGTGCTATTTTATTGGTTACGGTATTGATGGCTTGGGTTACAGATTATGGGATTGTGATAACCGAAAAGTCATTAGAAGTAGGGATGTCATATTTAATGAAAAAACTTGTATAAAGATCGGTTGCGTGGAAAGAAACAGAAAGAGGAAAATGCTGAATACATAGACCTTGATGGACACATAGAAAAGGTAACTCCAAAGGTGGTAGAAGATCAAAATGTACAACAGCAACAACAAGCACCTCAATCTCCAGAAAGTGTTGTTAGACGTTCTACCAGGATAAGTAAAATTCCTCAACGTTTCTCTGATTATGTTTTGTATACTGATGTCGGTGAGCCATAATGTTTTCAAGAAGCATTACAAATGGATACCAGGAATAAGTGGGAGCTTGCAATGAATGAAGAAATGGACTCTTTATTTCACAACCAAACTTGGGATTTGGTTGAGCTACCCAAAGGTAAAAGAGCTTTGACCAATAAATGGGTGTACAGGATTAAAGAGGAGAATGAAGGGCATAAGAGATACAAAGCAAGACTAGTGGTCAAGGGATTTGCTCGAAAAAAGGTATTGATTTTGATGAGATTTTTTCTCCAGCTTGTAAAAATGACCTCTATTAGAGCTATTTTGAGTCTTGTAGCTATAGAAAATTTGTTTCTGGAGCAATTGGATGTGAAGACAACATTTCTTCATGGTGATTTGGAGGAGGAAATTTATATGCACCAACCATAAGGCTTTCAGTGAAAGGTAAAGAGGATTGGGTATGTAAACCGAAAAAGATCTTGTATGGGTTAAAACAAGCTCCTAGACAGTGGTATTTAAAATTTGATAAGTTCATGGCTAATCAAAGGTTTGAAAGATGTCAAAGTGATCACTGTGTATATTTTAAGCAAACCGGAAATGGTAACTATGTTATTTTGCTATTGTATGTGGATGACATGTTAGTTGCAGGAACAAATATGCAAGATATAAACATGCTCAAGAAGAAGTTGGCTAAATCCTTTGCCATGAAGGATTTGGGAGAAGCCAAACAAATCCTTGGTATGAGAATAACAAGAGACAAGGAGAGTCACACTCTGAAATTATCACAAGCAAAATACATTGAAAAAGTGCTTAAGAGATTCAACATGAACAATGCAAAGTCTGTTGCTACTCCATTGGCAAAGCATTTCAAACTCACCAAAGATTTGTGTCCCAAGACACAAAAGGAACAAGAGCATATGGCTAAGGTTCCCTATGCATCAGCGGTTGGAAGCTTGATGTATGCAATGGTTTGTACAAGACCAGATATTGCCCATGCAGTGGGAGTAGTGAGTAGATTTATGAGTAATCCGAGAAAAGGACATTGGCAAGCGGTAAAATGGATACTCAGGTACTTGAGAGGAACTTCAAATTATTCTTTGAATTTTGGAGGCTCTAATATATGCTTGAAAGGTTTTGTAGATTTCGATATGGCAGGTGATCTTGATGGTGGAAGGAGCACTACCGGCTACATATTTACTATAGGAGGAGGAGCGGTTAGTTGGATTTCTAAACTCCAACACGTAGTTGCCCTTTCAACCACCGAAGCTGAATATGTTGCCGCTACGAAGCAAGCAAAGAGATGGTTTGGTTGCAAAGACTAATGGAAGAACTGGGAAGAAGCAAGAGGATAATAGGTTGTGGAGTGATAGCCATAGTGCTATACACCTTGCAAAGAATTCAGCATTCCATTCAAAAACTAAACACATCAAACTCAGGTATCATTTCATTAGATCAGTAGTGGAAGATGGATCTTTGAAATTAGGGAAGGTTCACACATCACAAAATCCTGCCGATATGCTTACAAAAGTGGTGTCAAGAGAAAAGTTGAGCTTTTGCTCAACTTCGCTTGGCCTTAAGGAATAAGAGGCCATGATGAGAATTTTTCACTCCTTGGTTGCAGTATGGTGCAATGGAATTAGTCTCCAAGTGGGAGATTGTTAGGAATGGAGCCTAATTATGAGGAGGCTAAACAGAGAAAGTTTCTGGATTTACTGCAGGACGGGCAGGGAAAGTTTCCAGATTTACAATCTGTTAGTCTACCAGAGAAAGTTTCCGGATTTACAACAGACAACCAGGGAAAGTTTTTTTGTTTTTATCCCAAAATTAGATGTTGGGAACTCAATGTTAATCTTGGAATGTATTAAGAAAAGCAGTTTGTTTTTTCTCTTTTTTTCTTATATATAGTTGTGAGGAAAAACAAAGAAGACTATGACAAAGAAAATTACTCGTGTTGATTCCTTGGAAATATAGAGAGGAAATTACAGCAGATGTTTGTCGTAGGTTGTAACCCTCTATTGCTTGGATTGAGAAAATGAAGGACTGAAAATTCTCGGTGGATGTAACCCACATTGGGTGAACCACGTTAAAATCGTTGTCTCTTCTTCTGTGTGTGTTTGTCTAATTTTTCTTTAATTCTGCCGTTAAAGTTTGAAACACTATAATTGCTTTTCTATATAAATATATTTTATATAGTGATTTACTCTAACAGGTATGTCACACAACCACCTTGCTTTGTGCTCTTGGGATCAAGCTTGCCTAGTTGCGTAAGAAATCAAATCTAGCCTTGAAGCGAGAGTTTGCCAAAGCATCTGTTAGGCTTGATGCTTCCCCTCTTAGTATCAATTTGCAACAATATGTTGCAAGCCTTCAACATGAGCTTAAGAAGGCTGAGTTATATGAGGCCAAAGGTGCACAGATCCATGCCAGAATGCACTGGCTCAAAGTCGGAGACAAGGTCTCCAAGGAGTTATTTCAGAGACTCAAACCGCCTAGGCAAGTGGTTCAGTTCAAAGCCATTATGGATAATGGCGAAAGGCTATCAAAGTTGCCTAACATTTCTAAGGCATTTGTTAAACACTATCAACAGGTATTTTTTGCCCACCATATCTCGAATGAGTTACAGGAAGTGTTGGAGGATTGTTGCTCGGTGGTTCCCAATAAGGTTTCACCCTCCCAGCATGAAGCTTGTGATACACCTCTTTTAATAGGTGATTTTGTTGAGGCTTTATCTCACATGGCTAATGACAAAGTACCAGGGCTTGATGATTTTCTTTGTGAATTTTATAAAGCTTTGTGGGATATGGTTGGCCTTGATCTTCTATGGGTTTATCGGGAAGCCATGTCCACTGGTTCCTTAGGATCAATTATCAACCGAGGTAACATCAAATTCATTTCTAAGCCTGGTGATACTGAGGTGATTACCAAATGGAGGCCTATCACTTTGCTAAATATTAGCTATAAAATTATTGCTAAAGCCCTTGCTCTTAGACTTTGACCTCTGCTTCCTCTTATTGTGAGGCATGAACAAATAGGTTGTATTCGTAATTGCTATATTTTGGATAATGTGCTAGAAGTTTTGGAATGTATGGAATGGTAACGACAATCTCAGCAACCGATGATATTTATTAAAGTTGACTTTGAAAAAGCTTATGATATAATAGAATGGAAATTTATTATTTCAATGCTTACAACCCTTAGATTTGGTCTTGGCTTTGTCCAATTTGTGAAGATGTTGTTTACAGATGCTTCAATGGTTCTCACACTGAATGGTGTGCAAATAGAGTGCATTGGTCTATTCAGATATGTTCGCCAGGGGTGTCCTCTTGCCCCCTCCCTCTATGTGCTTGCAGATGAAGTTTTTGGGTATCTTCTCACTCATAAAGCTTCACAAAGACTGGTTAAGGGTATTTCCCTACCAGGTAGGCAAGGGCAGCTCAACAATGGCCACTTTTTGGATGATGCTTTTTTAATGCTTAGTGAATATGAAGCGTCTGTCACATAGGCTCTTTCCAGCCTGGATGTTTTTTACAAAGCCTCTGGTTCTAGTATTCAGTGGAGGAATACTGCTTGCTATAGACAATCCTCCCTTCCCCTTCCACCCTAGCTTGAGCAATACCAATGGAGGTGGATTCAACCTGGGGAGATGTTCAAATTTTTGGGCATTCCCTTTGCTTTTCAGAGTACCCCATATCAAATTTGGGAGTATGTAGTGCAAAGAGTGTAGAGCAAGCTCACTTACTAGATCACCAAGAAGTTGTCCCTTGCGGGTAAATTCCAAATCTACTCTAAAATTCTTGCTAGTACTCATGTTTATTACTCCTCGTGCTTGGTGCCTTCTCAAGCCTATTATAAGAAGCTAGAAAAGCTTCTGAGGGATTTTTTATGGGCTAATTATTCTCAAAAACATGGCTTCCATAGAGTTGCTTGGGAGTTATGTTGCCTTCCTAAAAAGTCAGGAGGGTTGGGACTATTTAATTTCTTCCATCAAGGTCTGGCTCTCAGCGCTAAATGGATTATCAGATCTCTTAAAGGGGATGAAGCATGGAAAATTCTGCTTAGGAACTGTGTGGCATCAAGGCTACCCAATGGTAAAAAATGTTGGAAGGGATTGGATCTACCTTCCATTTTTGTAGCTCCTATTTCCTTTAAAAATTTTGGGTCCTTTATGACTCAAAGTATTTGGCGAGCTTGGGAGTCAGTCAAGCCCTGGCTCCATTGGAAAGGATTTGGTCGCCATCGAGGGGCAGCTATTGCTAATTTAAATGTTTGGTGGTCCCCTGTGGTCCAGTATTAGGGACAACCACTTGCTCAAGTTCAATGGATTCATGCTAAAAAGTTTTTTAAAAAGGGCATTGTGTCCCTTTCAAATTTTTATTATAGGCAAAATAGGGATTGGATTTGTTAGAATGACTATTACCTTACTTGGGTAATACCTAACAATTCTCCTACGTAGCATATATTTTTATTTATTGTTAGCATAAAATATTTATTGTTAGCTAATCTTAGGACATATTGTTAGGATATTATTTCCTAACTATCTATGGCTATCTTAAGCCATACGCTTGTAATATATAATGTGATATTAATCAATAGAATATATAGCATTGTTGTTTCACAATATGGTATCCGAGCGGGTTGGATTGACCCTGCTACTCGTTCTATTTTTTTGACTCATCAAATTTGACTGAGTAGTGGAGGTGGCCCTACCAGAGAGCTAATCTAGAAGACAGACCTAGGTCGTGTCAAAATTTGGATTCTAACACGCCTGATCTGGCTATGAGAGGACGTGGTCTGATGTTGATAGCTAACTGAGAGACAACTCTTTGAAGCCATGAAGCTAATATGGAGTCGATGTTCGGTGGCAAGTTTACCCAAGATCTAGACTATTGATTGCATGTTTTCGTGGAGTGCCATGGGTGTTTGATCTAATTCAATTTTGTGAATACAGACCAAGGAGTCTAACACAACATTTGGACATCGACACCTGATTGGGCATTGGAGACATATTAACAAGGAGTTCTTGTTCATCAAAGTTACGCAGCATATAAATAGGTAGATTTGTTGTGTGTAAAACTCCTTGCACAATCATCACAACATAAGTGATGCAGAGACATCGCACAACACCAAATATTAGAAGTAGATAAATTTGCACCAGAGATCGCTTATTCTGTAGAGGAATCCGAGTTGTAGATCGATGTTCTACCAACACCATCTCACAAATAATAAATCGAGACTCTTCGAAGAAATTTAAGGATGATATTCGATCCCAATATATGGTATATACAGACCAACGGTTGTCACGTTTGAGTGCAAACAACATTTCATTTTTGGTGTGGTGCAATGTAATACAATTGTGACCTAAATAATGTAGACAATGTCTGTTTCAGCCTTGCAGATGCATGAAGGCCAGATCGGACCTGCGGTGGACCTATCAGGTGCTACAAGCTAGGTAACAAGGGTGATCTATCTGACTGACCTAAAATGGACCGACTGACATAGATGACTACATGAAGCAGGACCCGATACAACATCCGAAATGTGAGGTAGACTGGGAACCTAGGTTTGGAACACAGATCACCATGGAGGATGATAGAATTTGTAGAAGCATTCGTCCATAATCCCTGTAGATCTCAAATCTTGCGAAGAAGAATCGTGATCATCTAGCTACAGTAGACATCGATCTGCAAAGACATTTTTCCCATTTTTCAATGACTGGACCACACATATGAAAACTGATAGTTACAGGCACAGACGAAGATGCCAGTAGTAAGATCATCCTCCATAACACCGTGGTGGTCGTTAGTAGCTCGCCAGATTGTGTGTCGTAGGATCGAAGTGCTGCAACTTGGATAAGGCTACCTAGAGGAATAAATAGACATTTTTTGTGCATGAAGGATGAGGTCGTGTGTCGGCTATTGTAGCAGTGATTACCTTTTCCGTATTGCAACAATTGTAGGCCACATTGTCAAGTCAAAAGACATTTTGTCTTCAAGACAAGAGGAGATCCAACAGAAGGCAGTGCTCGAGTGGAGGAGCACCTCTCAAGCCAATGCATCACCCGCCAGGAGAGAGTCACAATCGTTGGGGTAGAGAGAGGCAGCGCCGCCCGATGGAGATCTTATGGGTGCACCAATTTCTCAAGTAGGGGATGTTTCCCCCTTATCACCACCGATAGTGGTAGCTGAGGTGGTAGTACGCCCAGCGCTAAGGCGTACCTAAAAGGTAGGTCGGGGGTTCCATTTCCCCGCCCACTTGAAAGGTATATTTTGTTTTATTAAAATTTTTATTTTGTTAGTTTTTTATTTTTTTTATGATTAATTTTTTTTTAATTAAAATTCAATTTCTTAAATTTATATTTTATAAATTTAATTAAGAAATTGAAAGTATCTTTAATTAAAATTCAAATTTTTTCATAAAATTAAATTTTTTACTTTCAAAAATAATTATTTTACGTACCTTTCCAACCACACAAAAACAAGGGGATATCACATTTATGCCTCATTTTGTAAAAGCCTTTTAAGACTTTATAGTTGCATTTTTGCACTAAAAGGGGGGGATAATTTTTTTTTTCTCCACCATCTCCTATCTTGCATATAGGGAGATATAGTTTTGCACCAACAAGGGGGGATACTCATTTTCCAAAACCAGCAAAACTAAAATGACAAAGGCACATCATAAAAGCCATGTTTCTAGTAAAGTATGTCATTTTGATTTTGATTCTCGTTTAGATAAAACACATAGAGTGCTCATTGCTAAGACAATATTGTAAAGGGGAAACAAATTTGTCACCCTAGGCATGCACCATCAAAATGTAGTGGTATTTTTGTAAGTCCTACGGGCAGGCCTATAAGACCTAAGGGCACGAATATCTATCATTGCAAAAACCTTTTTTTTAGACTTCATAAATAGCAAAAGTTTTTGTTTGAAGTACCTATAATAAAGGGGTGCTTGTACCTCTTTTTAGACTTCATAAATAGCAAACTCTTCTTGTTTGGAGTACTTGTAATAGAAGGGGAGATTTTTTGGTGTACCATTTTCCTAGGAGGAAATCTTTGTAAAAATCCTTCACAAAGCTTCTTAAGTTGCACATCTTTTGCAATTAAAGGGGGATATACTTTCTTTTCTTCATAAATTTTTGTAAAAATGGAAGAAGACTTATAAGGGTGCATTTTCGTAGCGACCAACACCTTAGTCATACTTACTTTAGAAATTAATTACAACATGTTTTGCAACAATAAGGGGGGAACTTATAAGGGTGCATTTTTGGCAGCGACCGATACCTTAGCTACCTTATCAATTTTTTTTGCAAAATCATATTGTAACTGAATGAACCTCGTATGAAGTGATCTACTCTACTACACCTAGTGGTTGCAGTGGTTGGTTACCCATGCAATCCGATTAGATGATAATATTACAATAAGAACATTCGTTGATGTGAAGACAAAGTGAGGAATGACCCACTTTTTGCTTGGGAGCAGTGAAACAACTGTGACAGAGCAAGAACCAGTAGATCAACATTTTTTTCACTGTATTGGGATAGTTATATTATCACCTAAATAATGTAATAAGGGGGGATGTTAGAATGACTATTACCTTACTTGGGTAATACCTAACAATTCTCCTACGTAGCATATATTTTTATTTATTGTTAGCTAATCTTAGGACATATTGTTAGGATATTATTTCCTAACTATCTATGGCTATCTTAAGCCATAAGCTTGTAATATATAATGTGATATTAATCAATAGAATATATAGCATTGTTTTTTTAGAATAGGATTCCTTGGGAGATTTTTCAACAGTAGTATGTGTTACAGTCCAAATACAAAGCCACATATGATGTGGTTATTAATTGTACACCCTTTTACCTTTGGCCTAAGCTGGGTCAGGTTATTCAGCAACCTTGGTGGAAAGAGTGGGAATGGTATAAACATGTTCCTCTGCTTAATTACATTACTAAGAAGGATTACAGCTGGCTTACGCCCAATTTGCCCATGGTGCCAAAGCTCAATGGGTGCTGGGATTTGTTCTCTTCCAAACACATATGGAGAGCCCACTTTCAGATCACTTGGGCATCTTATATTGAACCTAAGTAGGACTCTTTTACTTGGAGTATGTTGTTTCAGGGGCTATTGCTTGGCCATAGGCTTAAGCAGTTTGGAATTGCTCCTTCCACTTGCCCTTTCTGTGGGGAATTAGAATCAACCTTGCATATTTTTTGGAACTGTAGTAGAGCAAAGATGGCCTAGGAGTGGATGGAATCCTTTTTTCAGCTATTTTTGCATGCTCCTTTAACTTGGATTCACAATTTGTTGGGAGATACGCCATAATTTTCTCAACCTCTATTAGAATTATGGAACATTTTTAGAATTAGTATTCTATTTCATACATGGAAAACTAGAAATGAGATAGTTTTTGCAGATAAAACTCCCTCTATTATTTTTTTCCTTTCAGATAAGATGATGGTGTTTCATGATGCTTGGTTACAGATTCAGGTGTAAGCTAATAAAGTTGCAATGGAGCTCACTCATTTGCAGGAGTTGATTAACTATCGAGGTAATGCACCATGTGTGGTGAGAAAAGTACCCCCAAAGAATGAACAACATACCCGGTCTAGATCCAGACAGTGTCGTTGCCCATCGTCGAATAATAAGGATAGGCCAGCTTCTAGGGCTTGTTGTCAGCCATCTAGAGATCACGCGTAGGGATTGCTACCCTCAAGCTCTACGCAACAGGTTTTCACTTGGGATGGTCGCCCTCAACCTGATCCTGTGCGCAATATGGTTGGTTGGGGAGCTCGCCAGGGATGGGGATCTCCTCCACATTCTTTCGACACTAGTTCTCCAAAGGGTGGCGACGTTAGTACTGGATGGAGCACAGGCAATGCGGGTGATTTAGCTTGGAGCACCCCCTTTGAGGCTCCCATGAGTCCTACTCAGCAGCTTGCTCCTGAGATGCCAGGGTCGGGCTGGAACACTTAATAGTTGTGGTGATCTTTCTTTAGTTTTGTTGTTAAGCCCGCCTTCTTGTAGTTTTCAGGCGGTGATATTTTGAGCTTGGTCCTGGTTGTCTTCTCAACCAATACTACCTGTCTTTTCAGCCGGTTTAGCTCGTGCTTGGGGTGTGATGTGTTAGTCCACCCATTTTGTATGTTTAGGATTTGTATTTAATATAATGCTTTTTCATTAAAAAAAACTGAAAATCAATTAAAATAATAAATAATAAATATTTTTAATTAACTAGTCAATCACATATATCCTCTCAATCTTAATTCTATTCATAATATAATAAATTAAACTTAAACCAATCAAAATCAAAATATGATAAAAAATTCTTCTAAGTTAAATAAAACCAAAAAATAAAATAAAAAATTATATATAAACATAATCCTTAAAATGTAGTTTAAAACATATATTATTATATATAGACAAAATTAAAAATAAAATCTGTAATATTAACAACAGCACCCTTGAAGCTTACATTTATTGGCCACAACAGCTCTCTTGGCTTGATCCCGCGATCTCCGGTCTGGTCCTAGTATTTTTAGTACCCTTCACGCTCCAGCAGCATCTACATCTTTCCAGCAGCAACCTCAAAGCAAGCGTTTCGAATTTCACAAACTTAAACTCGCTGCAGTATCTCCATCTTTCCAATAACCACCACAGGGGCGATTTTGTGAGCCTCATCAACCTCAACATCTCCGGCAACGACTTCCAGGGCACTCACGGCCGAAAACATCATCAGGTTTGGGGACTTTGCCTTCCAGGTCCCTGCAAGCGCAGGTCCCCTGTGCCGCCACCGCTAAAGCCAAAACGCCTCTGCCGTCGCCCTGCGTAGCCTCAACTTCAAGCACCCCAACATACTGCCTCTCCTGGGGTACTGCATTGCCGGGAAGGGGAAGCTCCTCTTCTACACAACGGGGACCTGCACCAGTGGCTGCACAAACTGCCTGCGGTGCAACCGGGCGGGGAACCCGATTCGGCCATGTGGGAGCCTGCAGAAGCGGAAGATGAGACGGAAGTGCCGGTTCCATGGCTATTGGACGAGTGAATGGGATGGATCGAGAAGGCGCTGGCATTTGTCCTCCACGGTGCTTTCTCCACTGTTGGACCACTGCTTTGAGCCCCACATATCTAAGGCGGAGTTCAGGAACCTACTAATCACGGCCGACAGAGGCTCCCACAGGTCTGAAGGCGCTCACGGTTTGTAAAATGACCCTTATAAAGAAATCTAGATGTGACCGTTGTTGTTTTTTTTTTTTTGCTGGGAATGGATGGTACGAACGATCAAATTGTATGCATAAATGGGGATGGAACGGTCAGATTGATTTTTCTATGATTTGAATTAAACACAATCACATCATTCGACCTTTGTCACGTTGATGGAACGGTCAGATTGGTATCCGAAGATTTGAATTCCATTGTTCCACCATTGTCACGCTGATTGCTTCATGAGGTGTAACGAGGGTCCACCTAACTGAAGGAGCCTAATCATGCTTCACGAGGTGTAATGAGGATGAGGGTCCACCTAACTGTAATGAGGTTTTTTCTTCTTTTGTTTTCTTTTATATGTTTTAATGCCTAATGCCATTGAGATTACCACTCTTGATATTATTAGGATTTTGAATTTTAAAGAATCACTTCGTATAACGAATCAATATTTACATTTTTCATATTCTACTTAGTGAATTGATATAAATATAAATATAAATATAAATATAAATATAAATATAAATTTAAATTTAAATATAAATATAAATTTAAATTTAATTTGTTTATGTATTCTCCATATTTTACTCACTTGAGATTTTAGTGAATTGACATAAAAAATTACATTATAAATATTTTTATTTTTTAACATATAAACAAGTACCTCTTTTAGAGTTATAAAGTAACTAGATAATAAATTGAAATCCTCAAAGCTTTCCTATTACGAGATAATGACATGATCTATTGATTATGTTTAAATGAGATTTCTTACCACTCATAACATCAAGTATTTTTAATAGGGTTTACACTATCCTTTCTATTCTTATAAGAGATATATATATATATATTTTTTTAAATTACAATGCTACAAGTATGAAGTACCCTCAAGAATTTATGAACTGAGAGGAGGATTGACCTCCCTACTATAATATGTTACAATCAACTTACAATCTAGAAATAAAATTTTGATAATAGGTCTGACATGTGGAAAATAGAAATAACTTCTTGATCGATCATAGTTCTCAAATGACTCTTACTTGAGTACTAAAATAAATCAAATTTCAATTTGGAAGACATGTTTGTTTGAAAGACCATCTGATTCTACATTTAGTTCCCTATAGATATTCTTGTATGAAATTTCTATTATAGAAGGTTCTAATAATTTCACTTGCTCATAGGAAAGATTGAAGAGCAATTTTTTCCTCTCAACATGATCAACAACCTAGTTTATCACTTATATTGAATCTCCATAAATCTGTAAAGTTGTAATTCCTTGCTTCACTCATATTATCATCAAGACTATCGATGCTTTCCATTCTATAATATTATTTATTCCTTCAGCTAGACCTACCTTGAAAGTAACCTTATGATTTTTATTTAGATAAAGTGCTCCTATTTCCCCACACCTACTTATGCTGCCTTAGAAAGCTCCATAAAATAAGGCCCATAAAGTCATAGGATCCCCTATTTTTATTCTTATATGCCTACTTAGTTTTGGTTTTGGGAAAACTTTTAGACTTTCAAACATGGATTTAATCTACATTTGTACTTTAATCGCTAGAATTCTCTTACCTTCAAACAACCTAACATTTCTAGCCAACCATAAACCCCATTTCACTATCAAAGAGACACATCTATACTCCTTTAATGATCTTTCTTTGAACCACTATTGCATATTATCTTAAATATTCCTATGAGACCACTGCCATTTCTCTTGATTCAAAGAAAAATTTGACTTCCACACTTCTCTTACGAAATGGAAATGAACCAAAATATGGTTCATTGTTTCTTCTTCCTTTTTATACATGACATATTGACTTGGTCCTTACCAAGACCTCCTTTTAAGAACATCATTTGCTAGTGATTTTCTAGATAGAGCTAACCAAACAAAGACTTTAGTTTTTAAAAGAGCTTTTACTTTTCATATTCTACTCCACCACCAAAGTTTTTCCTTATTTTTTTGTTATCAAAGCTTACCTTATATCCTTTTGTAACTATGTATTACCCACTTGATAGATTCTTGGACCATATTAGATAGCCTCTTTGTTGATTTAGTATTATATTTACTCTTTCTAGTTCCTATAGTCTCTTTGTTGATTTAGTCTTATATTTGCTCTTTCTAGTTTCTTTGTTTAGTCATGCCAAATATGTGCATCATTTCCTCCCAATGTTAGTTCTTCTACTGTAAACCATCATTGTTTCCATAAATTAATACTATGTTGATACCACCTATGCCAATACCATTTTTTTTTATTTATGGATATGATATATTATATTTTGAGTAAGTTGACAATATCCTTTGCTTCCTATCCAAGGATCTTTATCTATCCGTACTTCCTTTCTATTTCATAATTTCAAGCCAAGAAATTCTCAACTAATGAAAAATCTCTCACTAATCATTTTCAAATAATTGTGGCTTTTAAAAATGATTTATTTGGAATATAATCTAATCTACAAAGGGCAAGTACCTAAATATTTCTCTTGAATTATCTTCTACCATAATCCTTTTTCAGTTATCAATATCTATAAAAAAATTTCTATAAAACCTTGTCAAAAATTATGCATATTCTTGAGGCCCCATACCCTATCTGATTTTGGTTTAGCTATTATATTCCATTTAACTAGTGTCATTGCATACTTCTATTTATTCCCTACTAAAAGAAATTGGAAACGATTCTTCCTTATTTTTTCTACTATTATGATGTGAATTTAAACAAGGGAGTTCCAATAGACTAGGATGGCTTCCAAAATTGATTTCATCAACGTAAGGCCAGCCCTCAATGATAACCACCTAGTACACCAAGTGTTGATATTTTTCTCTATTTTGATATAAAACCAAATCCAATCCTAGTACCCATAGTCATTAAGTTTCATATGGAAGCCTATATATTTTATCCCTTTATTAAAGTCTAATTACTTAAAACCAAAAATTCTCATTATTGCTTCTATTTGCCTTAGCTAAAACCTATTGAAGGTTATTTCTATTTTTTATATATTTATTTTTGTTATTGTAGCCATATAATATAGGTCCAAAACTTCTTTACTTTAATGCTTCCTTCAATATCCCATTTATAGAAAGTATAAAATCATCTCTAAAGAGCAAATGGGATACCTTGAAAGAACTACCAATTTTGGTACCCTTGATTAGTTTCTCTCTTTTTAGTTCACTAATCAGTCTACTCAAACCTCCTTCTACCAAAACAAAAATGAGTGGAGAATTAGGACACTCTTTTCATAGACCTTTGGAAGCCTTAAAAAAACTAGAATCTAAACCATTAATAAGTACAACATAAGTGGTTGAATTGATACATCTCATCACCCAATTCACAAAGGAAATGCTACATAAAATTTGATTTAGCCTTAGCCTAATATATAACTAATTTACTGTATCAAAAAGATAAGGAAGCACCAAGAAATGCTAATAAAAAAGAGATATTTATATATTCCTGTAAAATTATGTATTTTATTAATGTTAGAAAATAACACAAAAATATTTTCAAGAATATATAGACAGAGTTTTAATCAAAATAATGCAAATAATACTATAAAGAATAAATATTTCATAGATTAATATACTTTTACTAAATCAAAACTATTTTATAAAATTATATCTTACAAATTTTGAATAACTTATAATCATATTAATGCACCCTAATTTAGATATTTACATTGTTACATGATATTCCAATAAGATAGTCCATTATAGTATACTTTTTTATAATCTGATGATAGCATTAATATATTATGATGATAAGATACTTTAAAAAAAAAAAAATAGCACAAGAGGATCATATTGAGGTTGCTTATAATAAGTATAAGAGATATTATTATATAAAGAATGCATTGCAATTTTTTTTTTTTTTTTTAATTAACAAGACAAAAGTCATTTCATCCCTTTACTATTAAAGGATGTCAGAGAAAACTACCTTTCAAATAAAAAAGAAGATGGAACCTTAATAATTGGGATAACTATACACAAAAAAAATATTAAAACCTTTTAAAAAATATTTGCTCTCATATAATAAAACTATTTAGATATAAAATTAAGCATCTATCATTAATATTAAATAATGGAGGAGTAAATATTCATAACAACATAAGAAATATGCTTAGTCTAGAAGGAAATTTATTTAACATAGTTCTACAATGGTAAACAAATTTAAGTTAGGCCTTCAAATTCATCAAATCCTACAAGACCATTTAAACTTGATAAATAGGAGTTTCTTGTAGAGCTTGAGAGGGGTTCCAGAGAAATTTGATTACCACCATTCTCCAATGCACTTTGAAATATCATGGTGATTGAGCCACATTTTTCAAACCTGAAGGGAGTTTTGAAAGTCTGCCTTGGGCGAAACAGTACAAGACCAAGGTTTTGTGGTCTGAATTGATTTTAATATGGGCATATAGATTGACATCTTCTAAAAAATAGATGATATATTTAGACATGAGAAACCTTTCTAGCCTTAATTGGATTAACCAGTTACACGGTCTTCTATTGCTCCATGTGAAATTTGATCCTTGTAGTTGAACTTCCATAAGCTCATTACCATTAACAAAGTCAAAAAAGTCCTCAACGCACCTGGCGGTAATAGGGTTACCTCCCATTTTGTTGGAAGGAAATAGGGGAGATTTAAAATCTCTGGTGATCATCCATGGTTCATTCTTAAAGTTGCTTCTCATATGAGACAAAATATCCCATAATGTTTGTCTGCCAAAGGGGTTGTTCGGTACATACATATTGGATATCATACATATTGGATATAATCCATTGGAGGTTTATTTCTCTATTGATAAAAATAATGTTGTTTATTCTATCAGAGTTGGAGAGAATTCTATCGTCAAGACAGTTTGGGTCCCACAAGCACAAAAGACCACCAAAAGCCTCTTGAGCTAGGTTGTGATAACATCTCCTTGTTCCCCATCATATGTTTTTTGCACCCATTATCGAGATATCATATGTTCTTCTAGCTCTCCTCATCAATACTACAAGTCAACAACATGTTCCCACATGCATCTCTGAACCCTGAATTTTTGGCTTCATCTATGTAGTGGGCTTCCTGTTAGTTCTCCTTGGCCATATTATTTTTACACTTGGAGATGTAGTGGTCGAACTTCTTGCAGTAGTAACATTAGACTTTTTATTTGTCCTTCTTTTGATCAGATCCACCTTGTTATTTTTTCCCACTGTCTCTTCCTCCTTGTTGATGGAAGTTGTAGTTGGTCTCCCCATCATTAGGGTTTTACCTTCCTCCTTGCTTGTTATCTTTCCCACACTTGCCTCTACCTCTTCCTCCTTGAGAACTAGAGGCACCATGGTGGGAATCTTGTCTATCGTTGTCTCGGAATGAGACCTGCACCTTGAACGTCTACCAGGGTTATGCATAGTGGCTATTTTCATAAAATTGGCTAAAATTTGGATTTTTAAATTTTGGAATTGGCTAATATTTGGGATCCTTGACCAGGGTCCATTAGCCAAAAAAATTGGGTGCAATTTTTTTTCGGTCAATTCGCCCCAATTTTATAATAATTTGACCATTTTAAGTTTAAATTTCGAAAATTACCCCTAATAATAGTGAACCTTCTACATGTGTTTCGACACTATTCACTTGGATTTTGAAACCGATTCGTCAATTTTTTATAAATACATTTTGGGGGCGACCCCTTATGCATAACCCTGACGTCTACTCTAGAGAGGACTAAGATGAATGGCTCAGCCTCTGCTCATGTTTCTGCAAGGAATTCATGAGCTCGTCTACCAAGACGATTGTCAGATCCCTCGATTCTTCAATTGCTATCACAACCGAGTCAAAATTGGTAAACAAACTTCTAAGAATCTTCTCCATGATTCTCTAGCTCTGCACAATTTCTCCATTCAACTGCATCTAGTTGATGATGTATTTTTTTTGGATGAATAAATCACTCATGGACTCTAACTCATTTATCTGCAGGTTCTCGAACTCCCTCCTTACCATCTATAGCTTCACCAACTTCACCTTGTTGGTGCCCTGATATAAGCTAGCTAGGATTTCCTAGGCTTACTTAACCTTGGTTGCTACTACAATCCAAGGGAAAATGGTCTCATTGACTGCTTTCATAATGTAGAATACCACCTTGTGGTTCTTCTTCATATTTTCCTTTAGCAGGTCCTTGTTTGCTTGGGAGAGCATGGTTAGTGCTGCTGCATCTACCGGTTCTTAATAGCTATTCTCAACCCTGTCCCATAACTCTTGAGACCCAAACATGATATTCATCTGGATGCTCTAGTAGTCATAGTTCTTACCATTAAACTATGGGATCTACAACTATAGGGAGTGATTTTTGAAAGCCATGCTTCAATCTCCATGGGGCAACAGTCTTGCTCTGATACCACTTTGAAGAAATTGATTCCCAACTAGAGACGATGATTGCCAGCTACATGCGTGACTTTGGGAATCGCAAATATAATGGAGCGAGGGAGGTAAAATTTATTTTGGACAGTAATCGCTAGCTAGGGGATTAAGGTTCCACAGGTCACCAGTTTCTTGAGCGATACTCGAAGTTGCACGCTGACTCAAGCGAGGATGATAAACACTTTGGCTGGCATGTGAAAAGAGAGGTCAATAAGTCAAAAAATAAAAAACAAGTTTGTAAACCTTTAATTAATTGATGAAAAGGTAAATTTATGGAGGTTGCTTAAACAACTAGCAATTCCCGTAATCGCTTGCTCCAAATAGCGAGAATGGGAGTCACACATGTGACGAGAGATAGTGGGCAGGAAGATGTGTTGACAGAGTTTGCTTAAAAATCTAGAGAGGACTAAGGTTCGCTTGCAATAGAGTGACAACTGCAGTTCATCGATAGATAAAATAAATTTAGATTTGGTTTGATTATTGTTTAAGTAACCTAGGAATGTTGTTGTTCGCTCACCCAAACAACAATGTTGTGAATCGCTTGGAAGAAAAACAAGACACGAAATAAAGGAAAGAGAAATATGAAACTTAGCACAACAGCATGCAGATTTTTATTTTAATAACATCAACCAAAATATAATTCATCCTCCTATGAGGGATTACACTCATCCACATAGAATGCAAGATAAACTAAAAGTAAAGAAAAACCTGAAACTATTGTTTGGTTCTATCAAAGTTCTCCAACTACTCTGCTTCTACACTATATTGACGCTCCTTCTACATGATACAAAATGGCAAAAGCAACTATATTTATAGCTGGAAATAGAGAACAAAGGCTGGAAATTTCACACCAACCCACACGTGGGAAATAACTGCGATGTCAAATCAGCTCGAAAGGCAGGAAGAACCCTTTATCGCTTTTTTTGTCAAGCGATTCCCAGAATCACTCCTTTCCTGAGTGATTCTCAGGATCGCTACAGTGGATGAGTAATTCCTAGAATCGCTCACCTCTGGAGCGACCATCGACTTTGGGTAAAAAATCAAGTTTAATTAATTTTTTAACAGGTGCTCCATCCTAAATGGGCAATGTGATGGGGACTTCCCAGCTCAAGGCTGCCATAATTATGGCTAATATGACCTCCACCACATCCATAGAAGAGATAGAGATAAAGGGCTATCATCGGTTTTGCTAGGTCATTGGACAAGTATGGCAACCCGACTGCAATCATGGAAATCAGGGGCAACGACATTTGCTATCATTTATAATTTTTTTATTTTGTTTATTTTTACATTTTTAATATATGTTTTTATTTTTTTTAAATATTTGAATATGAACATCTTTTAGTATTTGTTATTATGTGACAAGGTTGTTATTATAAATGAAAAATAAAAAAAATTATTAAAAAAAATTTAATATTTATTTTATACATTTTTTAAGCTTTATGTCAATAGTATTAAATTTTTTATTAAATGTATGGTTTTCTTTATGATATTTTTGGAATAGAACTTCATAACTTGTATAAAATTTTGTTTATGAATTCCATTTGCTATTTGGTAGCTTTGCCTTCGTCATTTCAACTATCTTGTGCCCCCACCACTACAACCAATAATTTTGGACAACATCAAATAAAATATAGAAATTTACACAAGGTATTATTATGTTATATACAATAGAATAAATATAAACAAACAAATACACAAATAAAGCACACAATCATAGGTTAAAAAATTATAAGCAAATTAAATATAGAGACAACAAATAATAGAATAAAAAATAATATATAAATATATATACATCTGCACATATTTTTAGATTATATAACATAAAATATAATTCCATATGCTAAAATAATGTCATGTTATAGAGATTTCATACTTCTTTGAATGTAATTTTATTAATTCAAAATTTATAAAATTTGGACATATTTAAAAACTTACAATTTTTTATTTACAATAACATCTTAATCATATATACTTCTTTGAATGTAATTTTATTATTTCAAAATTAATAGAAATAGACATATTTAAAGACTTTTAAAAAACTTGTAATTTTTTATTTATAGTAGCATCATAATCACATAATGACACATATTAAAATATGGATATATTTAAAGAACACCAGAATATTCATGCCCTATTGGAGCCTGACAAGATCTTAATGTTCCAGTACTGAGCATGGAAGTTGACAAAGGGAGCATAATACAAAATAAATAAGGCACCAAAGGAATTATACGCAGAAAGGCCTAGCTGGATTTTAAGGACCCGACATAGCAAAGGAGGCATCTAGTATAGGATTAGAATCATTGGTAAGTTGATGTATAGTCGAAGGTCATGTATGAGATAAAAGGGAATATCATATGTGCACATGT
Organism: Wollemia nobilis; assembly: GCA_028583015.1. Lineage (NCBI taxonomy): Eukaryota > Viridiplantae > Streptophyta > Pinopsida > Araucariales > Araucariaceae > Wollemia > Wollemia nobilis. The sequence continues at coordinate 164,364 of JAQPPZ010003646.1, read as the reverse complement.
GATCCAACAGTTGCTTCCTAACAAAGTAGGGTCTCTTTTTCCATGATGTATTCTAGGCATGATTTCATTTTAGGAGATCTCAATGAAAAAATCCATCACGTGGACAACAGGGTGGTTAGGTAGAGAGGGTTAGTAGAAATCAAGGGACCAGATGTAGCCAACAAGCTAAGCATGAGTCAATATGGTGTATATCTAGGCCATGTCAATCAATCATGTTTGGGTCATGTAGTAGCCATACTTTCAAAGTTGTTTAATAGGCTGGCAAAATCTCTAACATAACAACAATCTAATTCTGAGGTAATGATGATTTTGACTACTTAAAATTTGTAAAATATCTATAAATACTATAATGTAAAAGGAAAATAGGTCAACTCTTAGGTGTTTACAATTCATATGTAAATATGGATTACTGACATCTTAATAGAAATTGACTACTTTTTGGTCTATAAAAATTTATTTGCAGAGAATGTATGTATGGATGATTGCTTCTTTTTAATTTAATCATGTTGAATATTTATAGTATTTTATTCTAAATCCTAGATTTGCACTTCTTCATTCACTTGTCTAGAATTGGTAGTCTCATAAGATACAATATATTAAAATTAAATGTTCTATAATTTGTTGTAAAACTGGATGATATGTTAGGTAGTTGATTGTTTAGTTGCATGATCCTTATTTTTATACATGTCTTGATGTTGTTTAATATGAACCACTATAATTTCTAGCTTTAACCTCATTTATTTATTTCAGCACCCTTTTCCCCTCATATTTTGGTAAACTTAGCCAAGACTTCAAAGAACCGACCTCCTTTAGAGACACCATTGTAGTTCTCACAAGCTCCTCGATCATTCAATGTTGGTCAAGGTCTGTGGGCGCACAAACATTTCCATTAGACATATTATTTGACCAATATTTTTTTACATGCTTGGTGGGACCCGAAGGTCCCTTAGGTGGATAATCTAAGGATTGGTGATATCCTTTATTATCAAATCTCATCAAAATTACCTTGTGACTCCACTCAAATCCAAAAAGCTCTATCATATAACAAGTTACCTTTTAGATCTAAACAAAACATGGCGATACTCTATTTTAGTCCACATTCTCCATCACCTAGTGACTCCCATGTAAGAATGAACTCACTCTTATGATTAGTTACCTTTGAAATAAGTAGAACAAGGTGGATTTACTGAACATTAACCAAGGTTCATGAATGATTATCATTCTTCACCGTTCCTAAAGATCTATTTCCTGGAGGACTCAAGGTTTAATGAGCAACCTTGACCTCACTAGCATAGAATTTATGCTCATATGATGATTTTAAGGACTTAGGTGCTACAATGGCTTGGTGTGAGTGTCCCTACTAGAATTACACCTACCCTCTCAATGTTCAAAATCTTCATGAGATTCCCAAGTCTGCTTTGAATTACTTACCAAGTTTTGATGGGACAAATAAGACTACATTTGAACATTACCAAGATGTTGCTTCCTTGGTAATAATTCATAATGTTATGAATGAGGACATAGAACTTAGACTCATTGTCCTCTCTCTTAAGGTAAGAGCCTTTATGTGGGATAAATACTTGAAGTATGGTTGTATTTGTACATGGGCTGACTGAGACAAAGCACTCATAAACACATTTTATGACTCAAGGATCTCCTTCTTGATGCTCAATTAGTTCTCCTTCATCACACGTAATCCTCAAGAGAATATCATTGAATTCAACTTTTTTTCAAAGAAATTGAAAAATAATCCCCTACTAACTTCAATCATTTCCCACTCAAGCATACCTATACTATACCTAGGCCTTTTTCTTAGATATGAATCTCATTATTTAGCAATCCGAAGAAAAGGTATTTCCAAATATTTACAAGGAGGCCATGCAAGCTGAAAATATGCTACCCATTTAGGATGGAGCACCCAAATCCATTGTCAAATAGGGTCTAACACTTCTCATTCCACATGGATGTGTACGCTGATCAACAAGTGAGGATGCCACATAGCATCGGTATTATATGAGAAGCCACTTGTGGCAATTAATATCCTCGAACGAGTCAAGTATTATGACAAGGAGAATGCCATGTCAAAGCTACAAACCCCTCAACTTATTTCAAGCACCCCAACACACTCCTCTCCTAGGTGTTGCACCTTTGGAAAGGAGGAGCTCGTTATCTCAACAATGGAGATTTACACCAGTTATAGCATAAGCTACCTGGGATGCAACTTGGTGATTCAGCCAACATATTATTATAATATGCAGGTGTTGCATGATTTTCCTATTTGATGGAACCTTCTGGAAAGTTCATGAAAACCCCTTTTTGGAGAATATTCTAGAAAATTCATGGAAATCCCTTTTTTATAGAATTTATGTTTTTTTGGTATGATATGGAAGATTCCAGAAGACTTGTAAAACCTATAAAATTCCATAAGGTTGTTTGGGTGGGAAAATTAGAAATTCATCCCATTTTGGGATTATAAATTAGAACTATATGTATTTAACATTGGCATTGCAGAGTTCCTCTAAATAAATATATGTTTCTTTGTATTTATTGTATCTTTTTATCTATTGTTCATATTTCTACTTGTAATTTTTATTCAGCGTTTAATTAGTATATGCTCTATTTTTCTTTTCATGGTATCAGAGCACTATAGTGGAAGAGAGGCAGTTGTATATATTTTGGTAGTGAATCGTGCTCTCCCTCTCTACAAAATTGGTTGTTGAGTCTTTATTTTGGAGTGCTCCTGAGGGTTCATGCATTGGTTCACAATTTTAGTGGGAGTAGAGATTGATTCACAAAAAATGAGCAACAAACTAGAGATTGAGAAGTTCAATGGATTGAACTTCACATTGTGGAAGATAAAAAAGGTGGACTTATTGGTGGAAAGGGACTTGTGGGTTGTAGTTAGTGGAAAGCCCACTAGGATGGTGCAAGAGGAGTTTAATAAGATGGATATAAAATCAATGGCTCTCATTAGACTAATTTTAGCATACTCTGTGATTTTAAATGTGATAGAAGCACAATCTGCTCATGATATGTGGAAAATGCTAAAGAGCATCTACGCTTCCAAGTCAAAAGTGAACAAGTTAATATTGCAGAAGAAGCTATAAAATCTCAAGATGAAGGAGAGTGATAAGTTCTCATGCCACTTGAATGATTTTAATATGTTAATGAAGTAGCTAAACTCCATTGGTGATAAATGGAGTGATAAATAAATGTCTGGCACTATTAATCACTATGCCAGACTCATGGGAGAATCTTATTACTACCATAAGTGTTGCTTATGACAAGTTGCAGATGGAGTCAGTGGTTATCCAACTATTGAATGAGGATACAAGGATATATACTAGTGAAGCATCCACTTAAAAGGTCTATTTAGCACGTGGGCACTCAAAGGAAATAGGAAAAGATAAATCTAGTAGGAGAAGCAAGTCTAGAGGTAGACGCAGATCACCCAGCATAGGAAAGAAATTTTTTAGCAATGTGGAATGCTACTACTATCACAAAAAGGGGTATATCAAGTTTCATTGTCCCTTGTTGAAGAAGAAAACTAAAAAGGTAGTAGAAGAAGAGATAGTTGAGAAATTTGCAGATGAAAACTCCATGTTTCTTGCTTCTTACTATCTTTCAACTAAAGTGTGTCATGAAGATTGGATTATAGATTCAGGAGCCTCTTTCCATATGAAACCACACCGTGAGTGGTTTGTCAACTATAAAAAAATAAATGGTGTAAAATTTTATATGGGTGATAATTTATTTTATGATATAGAAGGAGAAGGTATAGTTCATATTGTTAGGTATGAAGACAGTATGAAGCAAGCAGGTCAGCTAGATGTCTGACCTGCTAGACATTTGGGTCAGACGTCTAGGCAACAGGCCATGAGTCTGACCTGCTAGACATCTAGGCCTAAAATCTAGGCTTACAAACATCTAGGCTAGTATACTTCTAGGCTTGATGCCTGGTCTACAAGATGTCTATGCTGGCAGACATCTAGATCTAACATCTAGGCTACTAGATATCTAGGCTGGTAGACATCTGGACCTAAAATATGGATAGCCAGACATCTAGGATGGTATATATCCAGCCTGACATCAAGCCAAGTAGATGTCAGAGGAGCGGACATCTAGATAGACGACAAGAATGCAGAAGACGAACAGTCTTAGAAGTGGAAATGAACAGACTTTAGGAGCTGAAATGAACAGGTTTTGGAGGTTTGTTGGAAGAGGAAAAAAATAGTTTGGACTCTTCCTTATTCTCTATAAAAGGGATGTGATCCCTTGCATTTGGGTGGGTTGTTGAAAATGTCAAAGGACGTGAATTTAAATTTTGCTAAAAATAATAAGAAAAATAAGTTGTCATTGCCCTTGCACATTGCATGTTTCCACATAAATCTCTGTGTCACTTGTGTTACTATTTTTGTGTTCTATATTTTTGTTATTGTGCTTCCTCTTGCAGGTGATAAATCTAAAGTTTTTTCTAACATCTAGTATCAAATATAAGGTTTTGTGTGAGTGGGAGCTACAACAATGACAAAAGGTGTAACCAAGTTCAAGATTAAGAAATTTGATGGTAGGAACTTCGCTCTATGGAAGATGAAGGTGGAGGGTTTGTTGGTTTAGAATGACCAAGCACAAGCCTTAAAATGGATTGTGAGTAAAATGAGCAACATGAAAGATGAGGAGTGGGTAACGCTTGACAGGAAGGCAGTTTCTACAATTCTTTTCTTCCTAGCGGACTTCGTCTGGTTCAATGTAGTTGAAGAAAATACTACGAAATCCCTTTGGCAAAGGCTTGAAAATTTGTATGAAACAAAATTAGCAAATAACAAGGTTTTTCTAAAAAAGTAGCTTTATAGCTTGAGGATGAAGGAAATTTCATCCGTGGTAGATCATTTGAATGAGTTTAATACATTGATCAGTAAATTGGTTTTAGTTAATGTGAATATGGAGGATGAAGATAGGAATATCACCCTAATTTTTTCCCTCCCGAACACTTGGGATCATATGGTGATGACCATTAGTAATTCATCATTAGGAACTCTTAATTTTAATGATGTGGTAGCTGCTTTTTTGGTAGAATATTTGAGGCAAAAACATCTCTGGAACCCTCAACCAATGAAGCCCTATTTGTGAGAGGTTGATAATTCGAGGGGAGTAAACAAGGTAGAAAGTAGTCTAGATATAATTCTAAAGGACATAAGTAGAAAAGGAAGTTCTGGTATTATGGGAAGCCATGACACTCCAATAAGGACTGTTGGCAATTAAAGATTGGTGAAAAGCAAAATCAGCCATCAATTGAAGCCAGTGTAGCAGATTCGAGATATATGACAACATGTGAAGCCTTCTGTATCAGTAAAAACAAATCAGTTTTATATACCTGGGTTTTGGTCTCAGGTGCATTCTTCCACATGTCTTACCACATAGACTGGTTTGATAAATATCAGCCATACTATGGTGGAAATGTCTATTTGAGTGATGATCATCCTTTATAAATTGTGGGAAGAGGGGATATAAGGATCAGGATGACGATGGTAGAGAAAGGATGCTATGTGATGTGCGATATGTGCCCAATTTGAGGAATAATTTACTATAAATAAAAATTATGGATAAGCTAGGATATTCTATTACCTTTTGTAAAAAATACTACAAGATTACCAGAGGAGCTCTTGTAGTAGAAAAGGAAGAATCTTATGGGACTTTATACCGTTTATGCGACGATACGGTGATAAACCATGCAGCAACAACAACTTCTATTCAGGATGCAGTAATTCTATGGTATCAACGCCTAGGCCATATGAGTGAAAAATGCCTAAACATTTTGTATGACAGAGGTATACTTTCTAGTATTAAGTCTTGCAATTTAGACTTATGTGAGCACTGTATTTTTGATAAATAGAAGATGTTTCGATTTACTACAAGTCTTGGTAAGAGTTTTGATTTTCTGTAACTTATACATTCAGATATATTTGGACCTGTCCCCACTCAGTCCTTGAATGATGCCATCTATTTTTTGAATTTTATAGATGATTATTCTAGGAGAGTGCGGGTTTATTTTTTGAAGAAGTCAGAAGCTTTACAAAAATTTAAGAAGTTCAAAGCATGGGTAGAAATGAGTTTGGACAAGTCAATTTTGTGTCTCAGGTCAGATAATGGAGGTGAATATTGCTCCAAGGAATTTGATAAATTTTGTATGCAGGAAGGTATTAAGCACCAAAATACTATACCATACACTCCACAAAAAAATGGTGTGGCTAAGTGGATGAATCACACAATCATAGAATGTGCAATAAGCATCCTTAGCGAAGCCATGTTGGAGAAAAAGTTTTGGGCGAAGGCTATTAATACAACTATTTATCTTATTAACAGTTCACCCATAACTGGATTGGATGGACAGATTCCAAAGGAGGTTTGGTGTTGTAAGCCAGTTGATTACTCTCATTTGTGCACTTTTAGCTATGATGTGTTTGCCCATGTACCCAAATAAAAAGGTCCAAGCTTGACCCGAAGTCAAGCAAATGTGTTTTTCTCGGCTATGGAGATATAGTGAAGGGGTATAGACTATGGGATCCTACTACCCACAAGGTAATTATTATCCAGGATGTAATTGTTGATGAAAAATCCATGCAAAGGAAGGAGGTACAACAAAATCCTAATGTTGTACCTATTGAAGTAGAATTTAGTGAAGATGAACATGCTAAAGTTTTTTATCAACATGTAGAACAACAAGTAGAACAAGAAGTAGATTTTCCACAACAGTCACAAGACAAAGAGCTAGAATCGACAAATAATTGGGTTAGAAGATCTACACGTCCACAAAAGTGTTCAAAAAGGTATTCTCATGTGTTTCAGTCCTCTTTTGATTTTTTAATTGATTATGATGAACCTAGTTCATTTCAAGAAGCTAGAGAGTCTGAGAATGCAGGAAAGTGGATGAAATCCATGGAGGAGGAAATCAAGGCACATTGAAATAATAAAACTTGGGAACTTGTGGATCTCCCACCTGGAAGAAAGACTATTGGAATTAAGTGGGTGTACAAATTGAAGAAGAACAATTATGGGCTGTTGGAACGCTATAAAGCTCGCTTGGTGGCAAAGGACTATGTGTAAAAGTCAGGTGTTGACTTTAAAAAAATTTCTCTCCATTTGTAAATATGACTACTATTAGAGTTCTATTTATACTTGTAGCTGTACAAGATTTCAAACTGAAGCATCTTGATGTAAATACTCCATTATTGCATGGCGATCTCAAGGAAGAAATATATATGGAACAGCCTAAGGGCTATGAAGAAATAGGTAAAGAGCATTTGGTTTACAGACTGAAGAAAACACTTTACAGGTTGAAACATGTGCTAAGGATGTGGTACAGGAAATTTGACACCTTCATGAAGAGCCAAGGTTTTAGCAGGAGTGAAGCTGACAATTGTGCATACTATAAGAGGTTTAATGATGGTAGTTTTATTATTTTGTTGTTGTATGTTGATGATATGTTGGTTGCAGGCCCCAACATGAAGAAAATAATTGATCTTAAGGCTCAATTGGATAGGACATTTGAAATGAAGGATTTAGGAGCAACAAACCAAATTTTAGGGATGAAGATACACAGGGACATAAAAGGAAGAAATATCTGGTTAAGTCAAAAGTCATATGTGGAAAATATTCTGCAGCGCTTCAATATATAGAATGCTAAACTAGTTAGTACCCCACTTCTTCCACACTTAAATTTGTCTTCCAACCAGCATCCTAAAACGAAAGCAGAGAAGACAAGCATGTCTCATGTACCATATTAATCATCAGTAGGAAGCCTCATGTATGCTATGGTGAGCACCAGACCAGATATTGCCCAAGTAGTGGGAGTAGTCAGCTGGTACATGGAAAATATTGGTAAGGAGTATTGGAATGTGGTGAAGTGGATATTCAGATAGTTAAGAGCCACTTCAGATGTTGCCATTTACTTTGGATCAAAATATTTGTAAGTTACAAGTTTTGTGGATTCTAATTATAGTGGAGATAGATATGGGAGAAAGTCCACTACAGGATATACCTTCACTCTTGCTGGAGGATAGGTGAGTTGGGCTTCTAAGTTGCAGTCTATTATGGCTTTATCAACCATTGAAGTAGAATACATTGTAGCAACTCATGCCAACAAAGAGGTAATTTGGCTAGAGTGATTTTTGGGTGACTTTAAGGTAATGTAGGAGAAAATTATGTTGCATTGTTATAGCCAGAGTGGTATTCAGCTAGTGAAGAATCCAATATTCCATGATCACACAAAACACATTGATGTCAAGTACCACTTTATCAAAAATATGGTGGAAGAAGGTAGGAGCCTATTATAGAAAGTCAACACTGAAGTGAATCCTGTAGATATGCTTATAAAGCCGATCAAGGTAGAGAAATTTGAATGCTGCATAACTTCTCTGGGCTTCCTGAAAAAGTAACAAGGGCATCATTGGGCAATTGGTATTGGATGAAATTTTTGAGTAGAAGAATTCTTGAATACTGACTTCAAGTGGGAGAATGTTAGGTATGAAGACAATATGTAGCAAGCAGGTCAGCTAGATGTCTGACCTACTAGACTTCTAGGTGATACATCTAGGAAATAGACCAGACATTTGACCTGTTAGACATCTAGACCTAACGTTTGGGCTACCAGACATTTAGGTTGGCAGACCTCTAGGCTTGATGTCTGGTCTGCTAAACATCTAGGCTGGCAGACGTCTAGGCTAGAAGACATCTGGGACTGATGTTTGGGCAGCCAAATGTTTAGGCTGGTAGAAATTTGGGCCTAACATTTGGGTAGCCAAAAGTATAGGTTGGTGGACATCCGGCCTAACGTCAAGCCAAGCAAACATCAGAGGAGCATACGTCTAGGTAGACGATAAGAATGTGGAATATGAACAGTCTTGGTAGTGGAAATGAATAAACTTTAGGATCTAAAATGAATAGGTTTTTGAGGCTTTATTTGGAAGAGGAAACAAACATTTTGGACTCTTCCTTTTGCTCTATAAAAGGGATGTTATTCCTTGAATTTGGGTGGGTTTTTGAAAATATCAAAGGACGTGAATGTAAATTTTACTGAAAATAATAATAAAGAGAAGTTGCCATTGCCCCATGGTTTTTCCTGCACATTGCAGGTTTCCACATAAATCTCTGTGTCACTTGTGTTACTGTTTCCATGTTCTATATTTTTGTTATCATGCTTCTTCTTGTAGGTGATAAATCTTGGAGTTTTTCCTAACACCTCTGAGGTATTCAAGTGGAAAAGTTAAGTATTTGTAAAAAGTTAGATATGTTCCTTAGTTGAGAAGAAATCTTCTCTCAATTAGATAGCTGGTTGAGAAAGAAGTAATAGTTACCTTCTCATATGAAGGATGCAAGCTCACAAAAGGTGCACTAGTGCTTGCAAAAGGAAAGAAGAAAGGAACTTTGTTCAAATTGGATGTCAGCCCTTGTGATAAAATCCATTGCAATGCAGTTGAGAAAAATGATGAAGTAGATGTTGGAGATTGTCTTCTTTGGTACATAAAACATGGTCATCTGGGAGAAACTAACTTGAAGCAGTTGGTCAGCAAATGTATGGTTTATGGCCTCAAGGATATCAACTACAACACTCTCAGCTTTTGTGAATCTTGTGTGATGGGTAAAAAAAAAAGAGTAAGCTTCTCTCCTCACCCACATAGAGCTAAATCTATTTTGTATCTTTTTCATACAGATATTTGTAGTCCTATGGATACTCCATCGATTGGTGGTGCTTTATATTTTGCCACTTTTATTTATGATCATAGAAGAAAAGTATGTACTGTATTTCTGAAGAAAAATAGTGACATACTTGATCATTTTAAAATATTTGTTGCTAATGTAGAAAGGTAGACAAGTAGGCAACTTAAGATATTACATAGTGACAATGGAGGAGAATACCTTTCTATTGAATTTGAAGAGTTTTGTAGGAAAAAAGACATCTTTAGACAAAATACTACACCTTATTCTCCTCAATAAAATGGAGTAGCAAAAATAATGAATAGAACACTATTGGAGAAGATTAGGAGCATGTTATCATATGCAAAGCTCAATAAAGAGTTTTGGGCTAAATCAAATTCAATTACCAGCTATTTGGTTAATTTATCACCATGCACTACTTTTGTTGGATAGTTTGAGTCCCTGAGCTAAAATGTTGTTATTGATGTCAAAATAGCATTTAATGTCAAAATTATCTATGAAGGATTTTTGTGAAAACCAAGGCAGGAAAAATAGAAGGTTTTAGTTAAAACCATGGACAACAGACTTGATCTAGGTTTTTCTTAAAACCCAAGTTGGGCTTTCGTTTCATCGAAAAAGGTGCCCCGGTGATGGAGTTATTTGAGTTTTAATATTTGGTTTAAATTTTAATTATTTAAAATTTAAATTTAAATTTAAATGTAAAGTTTCCCGCCGATGTCATCAAGCAAACATAAATTCATATTTCTATCGACGTATTCAAAGTTTTTTAAACACTATATAAAGGGGTGGTACAAAAATCAAAGTTTTATCCTTGCTCTTGTGATAAATGTGTGGCATTCGAATAAGTCTATGAGCTCGTGCAAATTTTGATAAGAGAAGCAGGAAAGAAAATGACAATGCTTGGAAAGTCAAAATGTGGTGGAAAGCATGGCACATTGGCAAATCGTTTGGTTTAAGGCATAAGGCAGCATAAACACTACGGATCGAATCCCTTGGATGGCATTTCAAAAGGCGTGTGGAAAGCGCTTTGGCACTTTGTCTTTTGTAGAATGCGGAGGAAGGTTTAAGGCACTTTGGGCCTTTGCCTTTCTAATGAGCACTTAGCTCGTGTGGAATCTTGGTCGTGGCTAAGATGCTCGTGGTCTGGCAAGTCGGGGGTTCGAATACCCTTAAGGAGGTAATTACGTTTTGCATTTAAATAATTTTTATTAGCCCTAAAGTTTGGAGTTATAAGGTAGTTAATGGAAATTAAATTTTGTTATTAAGGTTGTGATTATTATTGCAAAGCATAATTGGTTTATGATTTATTTGATGGTTATGGATAATTAATTTTAGGAGAAATAAGGAGTTGTTTTTTAAAAGCAATTTTGAGAGGTTTCTAATTTTTGATAAGGGTTTTAATAAAAGGGACTTTTGTGGATGTGTTTATTAACTTGAAGTAAAAATGGTGTAATTTGAGTAATGCTTTATTTTGTGATTATTTGAAGTCCATTAACCCTTGTTTAGATTGGAAAGGAAAGTTGTGTTTAAGTGTTGCAGATTTTCTGGACAACTTATTGGCATCAAAAAGGTATGGGTACATTCTCTTATTGATTTTTTATGGTGGTTGATTTCTGAAATATCTTTTGAGAGAAAATAATTGATTGTGGTTTCCTTTGAGAAAATGATTGGTTGAATGCTTCAAGGTTTTATGGTTTGTGAGTTGTATTTAAACCTTATTTTATTAGCATTGTTGTTGAAGCCCACTGATGATGAAATGAACTTGAACTTGAGTTAGAAAAGAACATAAGTATCAGTGCTATGTGAGACTTGTGCTTGAGCATTATTGGAAACATTTTGAGTTGGTTAATACATGCTTGGACTATGGTTTGTGAGAAATGATTGTTCCTTGATGTGATTGGTTGAGTTGAGTTGATTAAGCCTAGTCAAGTGGATGCATGTGGTTATTCAAGTTCCTAGAAACAAACTATTCAATATTATGATTTGAGTTGAGATTGATTTGAGTTGAGATTGAGGTTGATTTGAGTTGATATTGAGATCTGAGTATAGAACATATAGAGTCTCTAACAATTCTCTTTATGCTTATATTGAGTTGAGATTGGGATTTGATTATAGAACATATAGAGTCTCTAACAATTCTCTTTATGGTTCTATGAGATTGATTTGAGTTGAGATTGGGATTTGAGTATAGAACATATAGAGTCTCTAAAAAATATCTTTATGCTTCTATGAGATTGATTTGAGTTGAGATTGGGATTTGAGTATAGAATATATAAGAGTCTCTAACAATTATCTTTATGCTTCTATGATATTGATTTCGTATATTGATTGTGCATTGATATTAGAACATATTGAGTCTCTAACAATTATCTTTATGATTGTATGTGATTGAGACAAGTCCTTGAGAAGGCTTGTGGACTATTTTGAGTTAAGATTTTATGAAATCTTTGCATGGAGATTTGAGCAAGTCCTAGAGAGGACTTATTGAGCATATTTGAGCAAGTCCTAGAGATGACTTATTGAGCATATTTGAGCAAGCTCTAAAGAGAACTTATTGAGCAGATTTGATAAAGTCCTAGAGAGGATTTTTTGAGCAGATTTGGACAAGTTTTGTGTGAACTTATTGAGTAGATTTGGACAAAATGTGTGAATTTGATGAGCATATTTGGATAGGTTCTGTGTGAACTTGTTGAGCAAATTTGGAAAAGTTCTATGTGAACTTGTTGAGCAGATTTGGACAAGTTTTATATGAACCTATTGAGCATATTTGGACAAGTTCTGTGTGAACTTGTTGAGAAGATTTGGTTAGGTTTTGTGTGAACCTATTAAGTCTATTTGAGCAGGTTCTAAGTGAACCTATTGAGCAGAATTGTACTAGATCAATTGTAATGTGTTTAGTACAAGATATTGAGCAAAACTGTGCAAGACTGACTGAACTATTTTTGGTACAGTATTGAGACAGAGCTTTGAAGGTCACAGAGTATAAAGGACAGTGTCTCAGTGGATAGATATCCAGCAACCAAGAAAATTGAAGATAGATCTGAGTGAGGAGTCTTCAAGTGGAGAGAGATCCATAATTCAATGTAGCAAAGATACAAAGTCATCTAGATCACTAGCCATAGTAGAAGGGGAAAGAGTTCTCATGTGGAAGAGATCCACAAACTTGATATTAGGGGATCAACATCTCCTTTGGACAGAAGTCCATAAACATTGTAATTTGAGAAATATTCCCAAGATATGATATGAAAAATATTTAGAAGAAATATTTTGTCTATGGAGGTAGCTCACACTGTATGAACCACATTAAAATCTGTGTATCTATTGTGTGTGATGATTGGTGCATTTCTTTGGTTATTGCTATTGATATTTCCATTGATTATATTGATTAATACTGTTTAGGAAAGAAAAGTAAAAAGTGGTATTATATTGTTCACCCCCCTCTCAGTATAATATTGTGTTCTTCAATTGGTATTAGAGTTGGTTCCTTCAGAAAGGGTTTAACGGCTTGAAGGAAGATCTTGTAAGAACACAAATGGCAAAAAAATGCAAGAGTAAAATCATGAGACACAAGAAGAAAAGAACACCTATGGTCATGAAAGAAAAACAATATGAGTTTAATATTTTTGTGTTGGGAGCACACATGGAAATATAGTCAAGAGATGAATCAAGTAATGGAGAAATATCCAAACTGATAAATTTTTGTACCAGTTGTGGAAAGATAGGTCATCATGCAACTTATTGTTCACAAGAAGGTGAAGAATATTTTGTCCATGGTCAACTAGGTCATGATGCAAGTTATTGCAATGGGTTTGATAACAGTAAATATGAATATGATTCTCTTAGATTTTAATTTCTAAAGAATGAGTCAAAAAATGATAATAAGAATAGTCGAAGTAGGTATCAAGAAGAAACTCCACTTTGAACAATAGAAGAAATTGAAGAAGAGGAATATTCAGATAAAGAAAAGGAGGAAGCCACTCTTAAGAAACTTGTTGAATTGAAAAGAGAAAATTCAGAATTGAAGGCTCAAATACAAGAAGATGAGAAATGTAAAATAAAGCTTCTACATGTTATAGCTAACTTGAGAGATAATTTTGAAAAGGCAAGAAGAGTTGAAAAAGGTATGGTTGAATAGTAAAAGGTAAAAGAGATAGAATGTGAAAGGCTTATGGTTACTCTTGAAGAATTAAAAAGGGAGAACTCGGGATTAAGGGTCCAAGCTCAAGAAGATGAAAAAGCAAAAGCAAGGTTTTTACAGGAACTCACCAACTTCAAAATCAAAGTTGAAGAGATAAGGAAAATTGAAGAAGGTATGGTTGAAAAATTAAATACAAAATATCTAGAGTGTGAAATATTAGAGCATGAAATAGTTTCACTAAGGATGGAAGTAAAGGGCTCTAAGGATAAGCTACACAAGTTTGGGGAAAATTCAAGGACATTGAAAAGGACTATCAATGCTCAAAGATCATTAGTCACCATAACAAGACTTAGTTCTAAATAATAACAAGGGAGACAAGAAGCAAAAAAAGGAGAGCCAAGCTACTATGTGGATAATGCAAGTAAGTACTCAATTGATAGTGATGCTAGTTTTTTGAAAAATGATAGATATGAAAACTTGTTTATGGTTGAAGAAAAATATCCATTTAAGAAAAAGACTCCAATTATTCTAAAGTGTTTTCGATGTGGTAAATTTTGACATCTTGAATATGATTGCACTAGGTATGGCTATAGTTTCAGTGATGATGATTTTGAAGATGCACTTTGTAAACTGGATGAAAATATTCTAATGGCATTATAAGAAGAAGAATTGAGTGATCCTATAGAAGATAAGTCAAAAGAAAGGAATGATATGAAAAAGGGAAAACAAATAGAGGACTATTCAATAGATAATGGTTATGATCTCAATGGAGAACTTATCTATGCTCTTGACACAGTAAAGAAGGTGAGAAAGCAACACTCTAAACTTGAAATTCAATTTCAAGAATGTGATGAAGAAATATTACTGCTCATAGAGGACTTAGAAAAGTCAAAGGCTAAGGCAAGCAAGTTCAAAGATAAGTTAGAAGCAAATATTTTGGAATGGGAGAAGTTAGCACAAGAAGTGGCTACTCTAAAGAAATATTTACTGGACTCCAAGATCAAGATGAAGAGTTTCACAAATATCTCTAAGAACTTGAATAAGTTCATTTGTGGACAACAGAGAACATCATGTTCAATAGGTCTTGGTTTTGGAAAGAAACAAGAAAAAGCAAAGTCTACTTCAACTTTTCAAGAAGAAACAAAATCAAAAGAAGATACTTCAGAAGAGGGATTCTCAGATGCAAGTGAAAATGAAACTTCTAAGGATGAGTCATATTGTAGTGAGTCCAACAGGGACAATGGTCAAAGAAGATACAAATGGAACAATAATCAGAACAGGATACCAATGAGGTCTAGGCAAGGAAGCTTCAATGGGAGATGCTTCTCATGTCATAGGTTTGGGCACATGGCTTCATAGTGTAGGTCACATGAAAGACATGTATATGGAAGAGAACAAATTTTTCAAGGATATTGTTATTCGTGTAATAAGTTTGGTCACAAGGCAATGAATTGTAGGATTCATGACAGAAGAGGATATGGCTTCACTAGGAGAAATACTAAGACAGTTGCACATCTAAGGAATAATAACATTAAGTGTTATAAGTGCAATAATAATGGTCACATAGCAATATTTTGTTGAGCAAATATTCCAGAATCAAGCATAAATAGGAATAAGAATGTGAAAAAGAACAAAAATATGAACAGGAACAGGAACATGGGCAGGAACAAGAACATGAACAAAAATAAGAAGATGAACAGGAACACAGAATCAGAAAAGAAAAGAGACTCAAAAAATAATGAGGACAAGATAAGGTACAAGAATAGGAACATGGATAAAAACAATAATGGGAATAGGAATAAGGATGATGACTTGGAAAGAAACGGTGATATGATTCAACAAAAATAAAGAGGAAAAGATAAAGGTAGATAACAGTGCTTTCGGGGAGTAGAAATACTCCTACCCCAGAATTAACCACCTCATGTGGAGGTGGAGGAGGGGCTGAGCTAAGAGACTTAATTCTTATCCTCGAGCCCCAAAGGTGACCCTTTGCCATTGATGTCAAAGGGGGAGAGATTTGTGTATTATGGGGAGAGTTTTTGGATATGAAGAGAGATTTGATGTCTGAGAGAGCATTGAGCCAGGGGGAGCAAAGTCCCAGGGGGAGCAGGAAATAAGGTCAAAATTTAGTAAAAATATTTGGGTTACCATCAAATAAAAAGGGGGATATTGTTAGACATTTTGAGTCCCTAAGCGAAAATGTTGTCATTGATGTCAAAAGAGCATTTAATGTCAAAAGGATCTATGAAGGGTTTTTGTGAAAAACAAGGTAGGAAAAATAAAAGTTTTTAGTTAAAACCATGGATAGTAGATTTGATTTGGGTTTTTCTTAAAACCCAAGTTGGGCTTTCGTTTCATCGAAAAAGGTGCCCCGATGATGGAGTTATTTGAGTTTTAATATTTGGTATAAATTTTAATTATTTAAATTTATAATCCAAATTTAAATTTAAATGTAAAGTTTCCCGTCGACGTCATCAAGCAAACATAAATTCATATTTTTGTCGATGTCTTCGAAGTGTTTTAAACACTATATAAAGGGGTGGTAAATAAATCAAAGTTTTATCCTTGCTCTTGTGATAAATGTTTGGCATTCGAATAAGTCTATGAGATCGTGTGAATTTTGAGAAGAGAAGCAGGAAAGAAAATGACAACGCTTGGAAATTCAAAACATGGTGGAAAGTGTGGTGCATTGGCAAATTGTTCTGGTTTAAGGCACAAGGCAACACAAACACTAGGGATCGAATCCCTTGGACAGTGTTTCGGAAGGCATGTGGAAAACGCTTTGGCGCTTTGTCTTTTACGGAAGGTGGAGGAAGGTTTAAGGCACTTTGGGCCTTTTTCTTCCCAACGAGTGCCTAGCTCATGTGGAATCTTGGCCATGGCTAAGACGCTCGTGGTGTGGCAATTCAAGGGTTCAAATATCTTTGAGGAGGTAATTACGTTTTGCATTTAAATAATTTTTATTAGCCCTAAAGTTTGGAGTTATAAGGTAGTTAATGGAAATTAAAGTTTGTTATTAAGGCTATGATTATTATTGCAAAACATAATTGGTTTATGATTTATTTGATGGTTATGGAGAATTAATTTTAGGAGAAATAAGGAGTTGTTTTTTAAAAGAAATTTTGAGAGGTTTCTAATTTTTGATAAGGGTTTTAATAAAAGGGACATTGGTGGATGTGTTTATTAACTTGGAGTAAAAATGGTGTAATTTGAGTAATGCTTTATTTTGTGATTATTTGAAGTCCATTAACCCTTGTTTATATTGGAAAGGAAAGTTGTGTTTAAGTGTGGCAGATTTTATGGACAACTTATTGGCATCAAAAAGGTATGGGCACATTCTCCTATTGATTTTTTATGGTGGTTGATTTCTGAAATATCATTGGAGAGAAAAGGATTGATTATGGTTTCCTTTGAGAAAATGATTGGTTGAATGCTTCAAGGTTTTCTGGTTTGTGAGTTGTATTTAAACCTTATTTTATTAGCATTGTTGTTGAATCCCATTAATGATGAAATGAACTTGAACTTGAGTTAGAAAAGAACATAAGTATCATTGCTTTATGAGACTTGTGCTTTAGCATTGTTGTAAATATTTTGAGTTGGTTAATACATGCTTGGACTAGGGTTTGTGAGAAAGGATTGTTCCTTGAGGTGATTGGTTGAGTTGATTTGATTAAGCCTAGTCAAGTGGATGCATGTGGTTGTTCAAGTTACTAGAAATAAACTATTCAATATTCTGATTTGAGTTGAGATTGAGGTTGATTTGAGTTGAGATTGAGATCTGAGTATAGAACATATAGAGTCTCTAACAATTCTCTTTATGCTTATATTGAGTTGATATTGGGATTTGAGTATAGAAAATATAGAGTCTCTAACAATTATCTTTATTCTTCTATGAGATTGATTTGAGTTGATATTGGGATTTGAGTATAGAACATATAGAGTCTCTAACAATTCTCTTTATGCTTCTATGAGATTTATTTGAGTTGAGATTGGGATTTGAGTATAGAACATATTAGAGTCTCTAAAAATTCTCTTCATGCTTCTATGATATTGAGTTGAGATATTTATTGTACATTGAGCTTAGAACATATTGAGTCTCTAACAATTCTCTTTATGATTCCATGTGATTGAGACAAGTCCTTGAGAAGGCTTGTGGACTATTTTGAGTTAAGATTTTGTGAAAGCTTGCTATGCATATTTGAGCAAGTCCTAGAGAGGACTTATTGAGCAGATTTGAGCAAGTCCTAGAGAGGACTTATTGAGCAAATTTGAGCAAGTCCTAGAGAGGATTTGTTGAGCATATTTGGACAAGTTTTGTGTGAACTTGTTGAGCAGATTTGGAGAAGTTCTGTGTGAACTTGTTGAGAATATTTAGATAGGGTCTATGTGAACTTGTTGAGAAGATTTGGACAAGTTCTGTGTGAACTTGTTGAGCAAATTTGGAGAGGTTTTGTGTGAACATGTTGAGCAGATTTTGACAAGTTATGTATGAACTTGTTGATCAGATTTGGATAGGTTTTGTGTGAACCTGTAGAGTAGATTTGAGCAGGTTCTAAGTGAACCTATTGAGCATAATTGTACTATATTGACTGTACTATGTTTAGTCTAAGATATTGATCAAAACTATGCTAGACGGACTAAAGTGTATTTAGTACAGTATTGAGACAAAGCTTTGGAGGTGATGGAGTATAGAGGATAGATTCTTAGTGGATAGATATCCAACAACCATGACAATTGAAGAAATATCTGAGTGAGGAGTATTCAAGTGGAGAGAGATCCACAATTTAGTGCAACAGAGAGACAAAGTCTTCTAGAAGATCACTAGCTAGATCAGAAGGGGAAAGAGTTCTCCTGTGGAAGAGATCCACAAACTTGATATTAGGGGATCAACATCTCCTTTGGACAGTAGTCCATAAACATTGTATTTTGGAAAATATTCCCAAGAGATTATTTGAGAAATATTTAGAAGAAATATTTTCTTTATGAAGGTAGCCCACACTAGGTGAACCACATTAAAATATGTGTCTCTATTGTATGTGATGATTGGTGCATTGCTTTGTTTATTGCTATTGATATTGCCATTGATTATATTTATTAATACTATTTGGGAAAGAAAAGTAAAAAGTGGTCTTACACTGTTCATCCCCCCCCTCTCAGTATAAGCTTATGTTCTTCAAATTTGAGTGACAAGACACCTGAAGAGGCTTGGAGTGGGAGAAAACCATCTATCTCTCACCTGAGGGCTTTTGGTTGTGAGGCATTTATACACATTCCTGCTGAAAATATAAAAAAGTTGGATGCAAAATCTAAGAAATGCATTTTTTTTTGTTATGGAGAAGTTTTTGGAACAAAAGGATATAAATTATGGATTTTGAAATAACATAGAAATATTTTTAGCAGAGATGTGATTTTTAAAGAAATTAAGACATCTAGAGATATTCAACAACATGAATCACAAAAATACTTGAAATAGAAGGTTAGTGTGCATTAATACACTATGTTAGGTCAACCTTCAAGTTATGCACATGCTCAGCCCTATTAGCCTCAAGAAACAATATCTTTTGATATTTCAGATAGAGTTTCCAACCTACAAGGACCTGGTGAAGATTTACCTGCTTATATGCCTAAAGAGGTGCATCAAGAGGATCAACAAATAATGTAGTCTGATTATCCACCTTGCAGAGAAGAGGTCCAAGAATTAGTGGAGCAACCTAGAATAACTAGAAGAGAGAAACATCTTCCCAATAAGATTCAGAATTATTTTTATGGATTTACAGTTGTTGGTGATGATCCTCTCACATTTGAAGATACCATGAACAGTCTGGAGAAAGAGCATTGGAATAAGGTCATGCAGGAAGAAATAAATTCAATGAAGAATAACCATGCATGGTATTTAGTTCAAAAACTTGTTGGGAGAAATATAGTAGGCAGCAAATTGGTGTTCAGTAAGAAGTTAAGGCCTAATGGGTCCGTGGAAAGATACAAGGCCAGATTTATTTCAAAAGGGTTCTCTCAGATCCCAGGTATTAATTTTCATCAAACTTATGCTCCCACTATGAAGTTATATTCTATTATACTTTTTCTTGCATATGTTGTTGCTTTTGATTTAGAAGTTGAATAAAAGGATGTTAAAACTACATTCTTGCATGGATATTTGGAGGAAAAATACATGCAGCAGTTGAAGTAGGAGGTGCAGGTGTTGTTTGTAGGTTGAAAATATATATCTAAGAATTGAAGCAATATCCTAGAGAATGGTACCAAAAGTTTGATAGTTATGTGTTGTAGATTGGATTTTTTTGTAACCTTGTAGATCCATGTGTGTATTACAAAATAGATTATAAATTTTTTATAATTTTGGTTTTATATGTGGATGACAACCTCTTGATTGGAAATAATAAGCAATTGATTTCAAAAACTGATTTCTTGTCAAAGAACTTTGATATGAAGGACTTGGGTCAGCCACGCCATTGCTTGGGTATTGATATTGTCAGAGATCATAAGGGCATACAATTATGGCTTTCCCAAAATGATTACATTTTTGAAGTAATTTGGAATGCATGATTGTAAATCTGCCAAAACTCCTTTTCAACCTGGAGTTAAATTATCTGTAAAAATATGTCCAACTATAGCTAAATAAAATGAGAGGATGAAGAAACGTCCATATGCAGAGATTGTGGGATCACTGATGTATGCAATGGTATATACCAAGTCTGATATTGCTCATGCAATTGGTATGGTCAGCAAATATATGTCCAATCCTGGAAAGGAATATTGGACAGTTGTAAAAATAATTTTTAGATATTTATAGGGTACTAAAGATCATATTTTGTGTTATATGCCCAAGAATAATGAATATTTTTGTTTGTAGGGACATGTAGATGTAGATTGGGCAGGTGACTTGGACAATCGTAAGTCAACAGGAGGATATGTCTTCACTTTGTATGGTGGTGCAGTGAGCTGTAGGAGTAAAAAGCAAATTGTTGTGTCAAGTGCTAAAGCTGAATATACCACTGCAACTAATGCTACAAAAGAAGTTATTTGGTTGATGATGTTGTGCAAAGGTTTGCATTTGAACCAAGAATATGTTGGAATAAAATATGATAGTCAAAGTGCAATAGCACTTGCATATTCTTCATCATTCCATGAAAGGAAAAAATATATTGCAATGAAATATCATTTTGTGCGTGATATGGTGGAGTGTGGAATGATCAACCTGATCAAATGCAAAACTCAAGAGAATGCAACAGATGCACTTACTAAGGTTATCACAATTCAAAAGCACCAATTTACTGCAATGAGATTGGGATAAAATATTGCAAAAAAATCTTGCATCAAGTGGGAGTTTGTTATAATGTGTAGGTGTTGCATGATTTTCCCGTTTTATGGAACCTTCTGGAAAGTTTATGAAAATCCCTTTTTGGAGAACCTTCTGGAAATTTTATGAAAAACTTTTTTTGTATGACTTGGAAGATTCCAAAAGACTTGAAAACCCTATAAAATTCCAGAAGGTTGTTTGGGTGGGAAAATTAGAAATTCATACCATTTTTTGATTATAAATAAGAATTGTATGTATGTAACATAGCATTGCAGATTTCCTCTAAATAAATATATGTTTCTTTATATTTATTGTGTCCTCCTTTTACCTGTTGTTCATATTTCTACTTACAATTTTTATTTGGTGTTTAATTAGCATATGCTCTATTTTTATTTTCATGCATAGGGTGCAACTTGGCATGGAACCTGATTTTATCAACGCATGGGGTGCAACTTGGCATGGAACCTAATTCGGTTAGCTCATGGTGTGGATCACATGGCTGCTATCATTAGTCTACCACCTCCATAGGAAGCCTAGTTCTAGACCATCTAACATTGAAGGTGTTACTACCTCCACATAGGAAGGAGGAAGCCACATTCTAGATTCTCATAAATTGATCTTATAATTTAAAGTGACATTCATAAACATTATAGTATTTGAATTATAATAAAAAATTATAAAATTTAAAATACTGTAGTATTGTTATTATGGTGTGCCAATGAGTTCTTGGGTGGATGATTTTAAAATCTCGATGATGTAACTCACACCAAGATTCAAATTTGGATGATACCAAGAGTTCAAACCAAACCAAAGATACCAAAAAAATAAAAATTAAAATATCTTAAAAATAAAAAAAATTAATATTTTTAAACAACAATAAATTTACATAATATAATATTTTTAAAATAAAAATATTTAAAAAATAAGTAATTAAAGTTGAGGTATGAATAAATACAAGATTTTTTGCTTTAATGATAATAATTTCATGTTTGTATTAAATTTTCATAATAATATATTTAATATTATAATATTTATCATGGACAACAGCTTCACACTTTCCATACGCGAAGTAGTGGATGGTAGCCAAATTTGTTGCAGGAGTTCATCAAAATCTTCCTAGAGGTTTAAATCGTAGAAGTGGCTACTGGCACGTTCCTTCAATATTTTAATGTTGGTACCCAAATACTAGCCACCAAAAGAATATCAATATTTTAATGCTAGCACCCAAAGACTAGCCACCAACAAACTATCAAATCCTACCTAAGTTTCGAATGCTGCCACTCCAGGTCAAGATTACCACCAAGGAATTTCTGTAGTCATTGGGAGGAATCCATAAAAATGTGGTACTACCTCCATCATATGTTTGGTATTGTCTCCATAGCACCATATCCATTTAGTTTTACATTATTTTCTAGTCTAAAGTGTAAGGGCTTATGGTTGATGGCACTTTCTCCTCTTCCATGCTCTTATTGGCACATAATTATTGATGGTGCTTTCTGGTCTTCCATGCTAGTTGGCACATAGCCATAGAATGAATCCATAAAAAATGCAACATTACCTCCATCATATGTTTGGTATCACCTCCACAACACCATAACCATTTAGTTTTCTATTTTTTCTAGTCTAAAGTGCAAGGGCTTATGGTTGATGGCACTTTCTTCTCTTCCACGCTCTTGTTGGAACATAAAAATTGATGGTTCTTTCTTCTCTTCCATGCTATTTGGCACATAGCCATTGATGGTACTTTATTCCCTTCCATGCTAGTTGGAACATAGTCATTGATGGCACTTTCTTCCCTTCCATGCTAGTTGGCACAAAATTATTGATGGTAATTTCTTCTCTTCCATGCTCTCATTGGTAATGATGTTATTGTCACATAGTGGCACATTCCTGCTCACCTTCAAAACTTTTAGCCAACACCATTAGCCTAAATGCCTTCTCCCTATCACTCAATACGCCAGAGTGCTTATTATCTAAAATATATCTTGATCTCTCTAAAGGCCCAAAACCTACCAAATATTTGATGAGTAAAGCACAAAATACTGAGATCATGTTGGTTACCTAGATGGGGAATTTTTGTTAACCAGAGGGGTATTTCACAGAGGCATATAGTCATTGATGGCACTTTCTTCTCTTCCATGCTTTCGTTGGCAACCATTACGACAAGAGATATAGTACATTAGGCAAACACAGGATGAGCAATATATATATATATATATATATATATATATATATACATATATATTCAAACTGTCGATCCTCTCTAGTACCTGGTCTTGCATCCATCATATTTTCTTTGTTCCCTAGGATGCTCTTATTAATATGGATCTAGGCACCATGGTCTTCATGAGGTCAGGCCCTTATGGCCAAATCTATGGTCCTAAAAATTAGCACCATTTTCTGCATGAGATCAGGTCGTTATGGAAAGATCTTTGATCTTTGACTCCATTCTCTAATTGGTAATGTTGTTATTTTCACATAGCCATTTATGGTACGTTCCTTCTCACCTTCAAAACATTGAGCCCATGCCATTATCCTAAATTTCTTCTCCCTATCAGTCAATACGCAAGAGCACTTATTATCTAAAAGATATCTCTATCTCTCTAAAGGCCCAAAACCTATCAAAGATTTGATGAGTAAAGCACAAAATACTAAGATCATGTTGGTTATCTAGATGGGGGCTTTCTATTAACCAGAGGAGGATTTCACACTTTTGTTTGTAGTCGTTATGACAAGAGATATAGTACATTAGGCAAACACAGGATGAGCAATACATAAAAATATATTTTTTCAAACTGATAATTCATATTCTAATCCCTTTATTGATCCTCTCTAGTATCTGGTCCTACACCCATCATATTTTCTTTATTTTACAAGATGCTCTAATTAATCTGGATCTAGGCACCATGGTCTTCATGAGATCAGGACTTTATGGCCAAATATTTGGGCCTGATAATTAGAATTGTGGTCTGCATGAGGTCAGACAATTATGGAAAGATCTTCGATCTTTGACTCTAACAATTTTGTGTTTGATCAATCCAAAGCAGGCAATTATTGTACCAAGGGCCAGTACACTAGTGGGTCTGAGCTTAACTATGTTTTGTTAAAAAAGATGTGAGAACTGGGAAATGCCTTCAAAGTATTTGAAATTCATTTTTAGGGTTTTAATTACGAATATTCTAGTGTAGGCTTTGATTGATTTATCCTTGGTACAGAGTTTCATTTTTATCTTTGGTGCATATTGTTTTATCTTTAGTTCAGAGTTTCAGTTTTATATTTGATACAGAGTTTCAGGCATGGCATTCTCTGAGAGGTGGAATGGGTTTCCATGTTTTCCTTACCACATTTATGCTCACCTTCCAAAATTTGAACCCATGCCATACCTCCCATTCTTGGGGGCTATCTTGGCATAAAGGTCCTACCTCTATTAGTCAATAGGCTATAGCACTATCTGGATCTTGACCTAAAGGCCCAAAACTCACCCGAGATCTAAGGGGTTAATCCAGAACACCGAGATCCTATTTTTAACCAGAGGCACATTGTCGTTATGGTAAGAGACATGGTACAATATGTAAACACAGGCTAAAAAATACATATATTTTTTCATAATCCTATCCATCATCTCCAGTACCATGGATAGTATCATTCCATATTTTAAGGATATATATAGTCCTAGAGGTCTCGTCCTACCCCATCATATTTTCTTTGTTCCCCTCATTGTTTTGATTGACCTAGGCACCATGGTTTGTGTGAGGTCAGGCCATTATGGCCAGATATTCAGGCCTAACAATTAGCACAATGGTTTGTGTGATGCTTCACCCTTATGGCTAGTGTGGAGTAGGAAACTACTACTGGGCCAAGTGCCACTACACCAATAGGGCCGATCTTATCGCTATCTAGTTCAAATTTGTGCAAAAACAAGAGAGAACTAGGAATGCCTCCAAGGTATTTGAAATACATTTGTTAAAGTTCTAGGGCATTTCATAGTAGAATCTGATAAATATAAATATAATAGAATAATAAGTAAATACAAAGACAAAAAATAATATATAAATATATACACATCTACAAATAATTTTAGATTATGTAACATAAAATACAATTCCATATGCTAAAAAAATATCATGTTATAGAGATTTCATACTTCTTTGAATGTAATTTTATTAATTCAAAATTAATAAGAAATGAACATATTTAAAGACTTTTAAAATACTTGCAATTTTTTATTTACAATAACATCATAATCATATATACTTAATTAAATGTAATTTTATTATTTCAAAATTAATAATAAATGGACATATTTAAAGACTTTTAAAAAAATTGTAATTTTTTATTTACAATAACATCATAATCACATAATGACACATATTAAAATATGGATATATTTAAAGAACACTAGAATATTCATGCCCGATTGGAACCTGGCAAGGTCCCAATGTTCTAGTCCAAAGCTTGGAAGTTGACAAAGGGGGCATAATACAAAATAAATAAGGCACCAGAAGAATTATACCCAGAAAGGCCTAGATTTTTTTTGAGGACCTGACATAGCAGAGGAGGTATCCAATCTAGGATTAGAGCCATTGGTAAGTTTATGTATAGTCGAAGATCGTATATGAGATAAAAGAGAATTTCATAGGTGCACACGTGATTTAGCAATCACTTTTTAATAATGTAGGGTCTCTTTTGCCCACGATGTCTGCTAGGCATGATTTTATGTTAGGAGATATCAATGGCAAAAGCCATCAAGTGGAAAACAAGGTGGTTGAGCAGAGAGGGTCAGAAGAAATCAAAGGACCAGATGCAGCCAACAAGCTAAGAAAGACTCAATATGGTGCAAATCCAAGCCATGTTAATCAATCACATTTGGGTCAGTGTAGTAACCATACTTTCAAAGTTGTTTAATAGGCTGGCAAAATCTCGAATATAACAACAATCCACTTCTGAGGCAATGATGGTTTTGAATGCTTAAGAATTATAAAATATCTATAAATATTATAATGCAAAAGGAAAATAGGTCAACTCTTAGGTGTTTACAATTCATATTTAAATATGGATTACTGACATATTAGTACAAATTAACTATTTTTTGGTCTATAAAAATTTATTTACAGAGAATGTATGTATGGATGATCGCATATTTTTAATTTTAGCATGTTGAATGTTTATGATATTTTATTCTAAATCCTAGATTTGTACTTCTTTATTCACTTGTCTAGAATTGGTGGTCTCATAAGATACAGTATATTAAAATTGAATGTTCTATAATTTATTACAAAACTAGATGATCTGATAGGTATTTGATTGTTTAGTTGCATGACCCTTAATTTTTACACATGTCTTGTTGTTGCTTAATATGCACCACTGTAAGTTCTAGCTTTAGCCCCATTTATCTCTTCCAGTATCCTTTTCCCCTCATATTTAGGTATACTTAGCTAGGACTTCAAAGAACCAACCTCCTTTAGAGACACCATTGTAGTTCTCACAAGCTCCCCGATCATTCAATGTTGGTCAAGGTTTGTAGGTGCACAAACCTTTCCATTAGAAAGATTCTCCGACCAATATTTTTTGGCACACCTGGTGGGACCTGAAGGTCCCTTAGCTATATAATTTAAGGATTGGTGATATCCTTTATTATCAAATATCATCAAAATTATTGGGTGACTCCACTCAAATCCATAAAGCTCTATCATATGACAAGTTATCTTTTAGATCTAAATAGAACATGGTGATACTCTATTTTAGTCCACATTCTCCATCACCTAGTGACTCCCATGCAAGAACGAAATCACTCTTATGACTAGTTACCTTTGAAATAAGTAGAACAAGGTGGCTTTACTGAACATTAACCAAGGCTCATGAATGATTATCATTCTGCATCGTTCCTAAATATCTATCTCTTGGAGAACTCAAGGTTTGATGAGCAAACTTGACCTCACTAGAAGAGAATTTATGCTCATATAATGATTTCAAGGATGTAGGTGCTACAATGGCTTGGTGTGGGTGTCCCTACTATAATTACACCTACCCTCTCAATGTTCAAACTATTCATAAGATTCCCAAGTTTGCTTTGAAGTACTTGCCAATTTTTGATGCGATAAATAATACTACATTTGAACATTGCCAGGATGTTGCTTCCTTGGTAATGATTCATAATGTTATGAATGAGGATGTAGAACTTAGACTCATTGTCCTCTATCTTAAGGGAATAACCTTGATGTGGTATAAATACTTGAAGGATGGGAGTATTTAAAAATTTGCAATTTTTTATTTACAATAACATCGTAATCATATATACTTATTTGAATGTAATTTTATTATTTTAAAATTAATAAGAAATAGACATATTTAAATACTTTTAAAAAACTTGTAATTTTTATTTACAATAACATCATAATCACATAATAACACATTAAAAGATGGATATATTTAAATAACACTGGAATATTCATGCCCGATTGGATCCTGAAAAGGTCCCAATGTTCTAGTCTAGAGCTTGGAATTTGATATAGGGAGCATAATACAAAATAAATAAGACACCAGAAGAATTATACCCAAAAATGCTTGGCTAGATTTTGAGAACCTGACATAACGAAGGAGGTATCCAATCTATGATTAGATCCATTGGTAAGTTTATGTATAGTTGAAGGTCATATATGAGATAAAATAGAATCTCATAGGTGCAAACGTGATCCAACAATCACTTCCTAATAATGTAGGGTCTCTTTTGCCCACAATATTTTCTAGGCATTATTTCATGTTAGGATATCTCAATGATAAAAGCCATCACATGGGCAACAAGGTCGTTGAGCAGATAGGGTCAGTAGAAATCAAGGGACTAGATGCAGCCAACATGTTAAGCATGATTCAAGATGGTGTAGATCCAAGCCATGTCAATCAATCACATTTGGATCAGTGTAGCATCCATCCTTTCAAATTTTTTTAATAGGATTGCATAATCTCTAACATAACAACAATTCAATTCTAAGGCAATGATGGTTTTGATTGCTTAAAATTTGTAAAATGTCTATAAATACTATAATTCAAAATTAAAATAGGTCGACTCTTAGGTGTTTACAATTCATATGTAAATATGGATTACTAACATATTAATACAAATTGACTACTTTTTGGTCTATAAAAATTTATTTGCAAAGATTGTATGTATGGATGACCGCTTCTTTCTAATTTAAGCATGTTGAATGCTTATGGTGTTTTATTCTAAATACTATATTTGCACTTCTTTATTCACTTGTCTGGAATTGGTGGTCTCATAAGATACAGTATATTAAAATTGAATTTTCTATAATTTATTGCAAAACTAGATGATCTATTAGGTAGTTGATTGTTTAGTTGCATGATCCTTATTTTTACAAATGTATTTATGTTTCTTAATATGCACCACTGTAAGATATGGATTTAGCCTATTTTATCTCTTTAAACACCCTTTTCCCCTCATATTTAGGTATACTTAGCCAAGACTTCAAAGGACCAGCCTCCTTTAGAGACTGGACATTGTAGTTCTCACAAGCTCCCTGATCACTCAATGTCGATCAAGGTCTGTAGGTGCACAAACCCTTCCATTAGAAATATTATTTGACCAATATTTTTGGCATGCCCGATTGGACCTGAAGATCCCTTAGCTAGATAATTTAAGGAATGGTGATATCCTTTATTATCAAATCTCATAAAAATTACTTGGTGATTCCACTCAAATCAAAAAATCTCTATCATATGACAAGTTGCCTTTTAGATCTAAAAAAAACATGGTGATACTCTATTTTAGTCCACAATCTCCATCACCTAGTGACTCCCATGCAAGAACGAACTCACTCTTATGATAAGTTACCTTTGAAATTAGTAGAACAAGGTGGCTTTACGGAACATTAAACAAGATTCATGAATGATTGTCATTCAGCACCGTTCCTATCTCCTGGATGACTCAAGGTTTGATGAGCAACCTTGACCTCACTAGCAGAAAAGTTATACTCATTTGATGATTTCAAGGACCTAGGTGCTACAATGGCTCAGTGTGAGTGTCCCTACTAGAATTAAACCTACACTCTCAATGTTTAAAATTAACATGAGATTCCTAAGACTTCTTTGATGTATTTTCCAAGTTTTGATAGGACAAATAAGACTACATTTGAACATTTCCAGGATGTTGCTTCCTCGGTAATGATTCATAATGTTATGAATGAGGACATAGAACTTAGACTCATTGTCCTCTATTTTAAGGGAATAACCTTGATGTGGTATAATTACTTGAAGTATGGGAGTATTTGTACATGGTTTGACCTAGACAAAGCACTCATCAACACATTTTATGACTCAAGGAACTCCTTATTTATGCTCAATTAGTTCTCCTTCATCAGACATGATCCTCAAGAGAATATCATTGAATTCAAAATTTGTTTTAAAATAAATTGAAAAATAATCCCCTACTATCTTCAACCATTTCCCACTCAGGCATACCTATACTATACCCATGCCTTTTTCTCATATATGAATCTCATTATTCAGCAATCCGAAGAAAAGAGATTTCCAAAGATTGACAAGGAGGCTATGCGAGCTGAAAATATGTTGATTTAGGTGGGAAAAATATTCATCAAGAATATCCCTTTTGCATGGCAAGCCTTGTCAAAACCACCTCCTAGAGCATCTATGACATAATTTTCCCATACAATGTAAAATTCTTTCCTCATAAATTCCTATGAAAGAAAACCCCTAGTAGATCAGTAAGTGTTGGTAGAAACAAGGACAACCCTAGAAGAGGATGAAGATTAGACAACCTTTCCTCTCAAGAAAAATACCAGCACTATGGCCTTATTTTTTCCAACACAAAATATGAATTCTTGGGGTTTAGTGTCTTTGTGATCATCTTTATTGTGAGACTCTCCCACAAGTTAGAAAATGCCAATAGGAAGTAGGTAGCCATCACTTTTAGCTGGTAATCCTAAGCAATAAAATAGAATACCAGTGCTATTTCATGACATATTTGGTGGACCTTATTTTTGGTCGACTAAGCTCTAGGATCATTTCAACTCTAACGAATAATAATCAACATGGACATCATTACCCATGCCATGTGACACATTCCATGCCATAACATTCTTTGGAAAACCAACTGTCAATTTTCCAATCCCATGGCAATTAATGAATGCCAATAATAGTGGTTGGTTAATAACTCAAACCATGGTGGAAACAGACCAAGATGGGATATGGACCTCAGTCCTAATGAACTTAGATGAAATACAAAATTGGCACCCTTTCCTAGTAGATTCAACTACCAAAGTCAATTGAATGGACACTTGTACTTTTCTGATTTGTTATAACTTGGGTTTGCCAATCCCAAGAAAATTTACTAGACCCGAATGGTATTCTATGAGACCTAAGAATAGCAACCAATAGTACCAAGATCAACATAAAGAATAGCTTAGGTTCAGTGTCATCTGTTCCAAACTTTAGAAATTCATACGATGACCTAAAATATTTTTTCGTTAGGTGTGCCAAGAACATAATTCTTTTTTGTAAATATGTAACAAGTAAATAAGATCTACGATGAAGATATGGATGCTCACAACTTGCAAGGAATGTGCTCAAATAAAGAAATGCCAGAATATTTTCTAGGTCACCTCTTGGAATATTTTCTACCTCATTGTATTTCTTCGATCTCTTTATTCTTTGTTTCATTTTACCTTTCTATCTTTTGTTGTTTTGACTCCACAACCCAATGAATGATGCCCAACAAGTATAAAAGCATTAACATGTTGTCCTGGAGAATCTAAGATCACATGTAAGAAATTTTGAGACTCATGTAAAAAGGACTATATGCCACACTTACATGGACATGAAATCAATAGCGAAGAATATGCCTAAAGAGTTGGATCCACACTCACGTGTTAATTGGACTTAGGTATGATGCGATGCATGACAAATATATCCAAAGTAGGGTAAAAATTCTATAATTAGGCCCCCATGTATAGTTGCAAAAATGTTCAAGAAATATGAGTCTCAGAGCACAACTGGAGCCAAGTGTTTATGTGATGAATGGCAATGAATAGAAGAAATACTTGCTAGATTACATCAACAAAAAATCCATGATAGGATGGGCAAATGTCATTGGCATTTTTCCCATTCTTGAAATCATGATGGGGCTTCGAAGAGTGTGTACATTGGAATGCAATTTGTGGGGGTGTCCCATGGAATGGGTGAATACACCTCTAAAATACTTTAATGTGACATCCTCAACATTCCACTCAGTGCCTTGTGCCAACCAATGGATCAAATTAGAATTGTTATGTTTGGCTAGGCCCCTATTCATTGATGGCATAGGGTGCTCCATCCTAAATGGTTAGGGTGATCTTGGGACCACCCACTCCTTTATGGCTAGGTGTGCTCGTTGTTTCCCCTCTCATAAATCTGGCTAAGATGACCTCCATGACCATTGCATAGGAGATGGAGATATGGGCTATCAACGGTTTGGTTAGGCCATGTAAGGATGATGGTAACCATGTCATACTCCTAGAAATTAGGGTAATGATAGGAGGCATTTTGGCTGTAGCGATGGCAACATAGGGAAGCTGAAAGAACTCAAGCCATGGAAGGTAAAGTTGCCAAAATTGATGATGTTTTTGGCCATGATATTGCACTAAATTTTTTTTCCGGAGATGTCTAGATTGACGAGGTTTTGAAAATATCCTATTAGATGAGGTGGTTGTTGGGAAGATGTAGATACACCAAAAATGATTGATACTCTCTTCGAGGTTGCAAAAAATGAAAATGTGTCTATATGTATATATTATTTTTTATTCTATTATTTGTTGTGTGGGTATTCACTTTGCTTATAAGTTTTTCAAACATGTGATTGTGTACATTATTTTTGTATTTTTTACTTATATTTATTCTATTTTATATAACATAATAATACCTTGCTGTATATTTTTATATTTTATTTGATGTGGTCCAAAATTATTGGTTGCAGTGGTGGTGGTACAAGATAGCTAAAACTACCCAAGCCTTCGAAGGTAAAGCTACCAAATAGCAATTTGAATTCATAAACAAAACTTTATACAAGTTAAGTTGAAAACCATACATTTAATAAAAAATTTAATACTATTGATATAAAGATTTAAACTTCAGATTACATTTATTATTTGAAAATACTATATGTATAAAATAAATGCTAACAATTTTTTAATAATAGAAACTTAAATTTTTCATTTATAATAATAACCTAATCATATGATGACACATATAAAAAGATGTCATATTCAAATATTTTTAAAAAATAAAAGCATATATTAAAAAATTAAAAATATTCAAAATGAAAAAATAGTAAATGTTAGCAAATGTCGTTGCCCCTCATTTCCATGATTGCAACCCAGTTGCCAACGTTGTTCAATGACCTAGTGAATCTGACAATAGCCCTTATCTCCATCTTCTTTGTGGATGCGATGGAGGTCGTATTAGCCGTAATTGTGGTAACCTCAAGCCTGAAAGTCCCCATCATGCTACGCGTTTATAGGGCCTGACCCTTCTCCTTCGACATGGATGTGGACACTGATCAATGAGTGAGGATGCCACATACCACCAGTATTATCTAAGAAGCAACTTGTGGTAATTAAGGTCCTTAATAGGTCAAGGACAATGACGAGGAGAATGCCATGTCAAAGCTACACACCCCTCAATTTCTTTCAAGCACCCTAACACACTCCTCTTCTAGGTGCTGCACATTTGGAAAGGAGAATCTTGTTATATCAACAATGGAAACTTGCACCAGTTGCAGCACAAGTTAGCTGGGGTGCAACTTGGCGTGGAACCCGATTCAGCCAACGCATAGGGTGGATCACATGGGCGCTAGCATTTGTCTACCAGACCATCCAAAATTGAAGGTGCTATTGCCTCCACATAGGGAGGAGGAAGATATATTCTAGATTCTAAAAAAATGATCTTATAATTTAAAGTGACATTCATAAACATTATAGTATTTGAATTATAATAAAAATTTATAAAATTTAAAATATTGTAGTATTGCTATTATGGTGTGCCAATTTCTTGTGTGATGATTTTAACATCTCAATGATGTAACTCACACCAAGGTTCAAATTTGGATGATACTAAAATTTCAAACCAAAAAAAAGATACCAAAAAATAAAAATATCGTAAAAAGTATAAATTTTAATTTTTTTAAATAACAATAAATTATGTAAAATCTTTAAAATAAAAATATTTAAAAAATAAGTAATGAGATTTTTTGCTTGAATTATAAAACTTTCATGTTTGTATTAAATTTTCATAATAATATATTTAATTTTACAACATTTATCATGGAGATGAAGATGTTTCCCACCAATAAGAAAGGTGCTTCACACTTTTCATAAGCAAAGCAGTGAATGGTAGCCAAATTTGTTGTAGAGCTCATCAAAATCTTCTTAGAGGTTTAAATCGTAGAAGTGGCCAATGGCATGTTCCTCCAATATTTTAATGATGGAAACCAAAGACTATCCACCAACAGACTATCAAACACTCCAGGTCAAGACCACCACCAAGGTGTTTCTGTAGTCACTGGGAGGAATCCACAAAAACTGCAGATGAGAATGGACACTCCTATGATACAATTCTAGGTATGTATTTCCATTAAATGGATTATTTAATGAAAGTATGAAGACGAAGAGGCTCAAAAATAATTTCTTGTTGTCATACCCTCTATTATCTCTAAAGAAGAAAATCAGGCCCTACTTAAACCTATTGATAGAGAGGAATTGAAGAATGTGGTCTTTGGAATGAGCACCTGAAAAACACCAGGTCCATATGGCTTTTCAATTGAATTTTTTTAGGCCTTATAGGATAACTTGGAGGAGGATGTAATGGCTATTATAGAGGAGTCCAAAGGTAGTAAAATAATCCTTAAAGCATCCAATCATACTTTCATTGTCTTAATTTCAAAATGGGGGGAAGGGTGCATATTTCATATTATCGACCTATTGCCTTATGCAATGTCATATATAAAATAATCACAAAGGTAATGGGTGAGCGGCTAAAACCTCTTCTACATAGCATTATCTCCTTGGATCAATGGGGTTTCGTAGAGGGTAGGCAGATCTTGGATGGTGTGGTTCTATCTCGAGAGGCATTCTATTCAATGCAAAAATCTAGTAATAGAAGAATGTTCATAAAATTGGATATGTCAAAGGCTTATGATAGGATGGAGTGGAGATTCTTGTCAAATATGATGGCAGCCTTTGGTTTCTATCAATATTGGATAGAATGGGTCATGAACTATGTTTCTACTCTAAAATATTCAGTTTTAATCAAGGGTCTTCCCTCATAATCGTTTGGAGCTACTCGAGGCCTTCATCAAGGAGATCCTTGTTACCCCTATATTTTTATCATATTGGATGAAAGCTTGGGTAGACTCATCTTGAGGAGAAGACAACAAGCTTTTCTAACAAGTATTATGGTGGGTGAGGAAGTTTTTACTTACCTACAGTTTGTGGATGACACAAGATTTGTGGGAGTGGCCAAATTGAGGGAAGAAAGAATGATTAGAGATACACTTAATGTCTACCTTGGAGCTACAAACCAAGTCATCAATGATAAAAAAAATTTAAGTGGTCTTTTTCAATCGTGATCAAAGGCTTTAGGACAAAATTTTATAGATCTTGGGATTCACAAGGACTTCTCTCCCAGTGGTATACTTGGGGGTCCCTTTGCATTTTAAAAAACTAAAAATAGATATCTAGATGAATATTTTATATTATATCAAGGAAATAATTAACCATTGGTATCACAAATGGTTAAGTTATGGGGTTATATTAAATTTTTTATAGTCATTCATTCAAGCCATGCCAATTTATAAATTTTCTATCCTTGCTACCCCACATACCATATGGAAAGAGTTGGACAAGATGGCCAAAAAAATTTATGGGAAGGAGTAAAAGGAGAGAGGAAATGGACCTTAGTATTTTGAGAGAAACTAAGATAACCTAGGGGAAAAGGAGGTTTGGGACTGAGAAGAAAAAATTTAAATAATAAATCTTTGGCTAGAAAGCTTTATTGGAGGTGTATTTCCCATCCAACTTCTTTATTCAGTAGAATTTTAACTAGTAAAAATTTGGGATAGGTAAACCCAAATGAGGTGGGTCATTTACCTTTGGATGGTAATTGATCCTTAGTGTGGTAGGCTCTTAAGTTAGGATCTCAGGCAGTAAAATATGGATTATTTTGTAAAGTAGGAGAAGGGATAAGGCATGATTTTGGATAGATTCATGGGATCAATACCCACCTATCATTGTTGAATTCCCTAAACTAAAACCAATAAAAATAGCCATGGAAACCAGGGGTTGGGTCCAAATTGAAATTTATTTCAATAGTAGTTAGCTCGGGGATTATAAGTTTAAGCAATTTAAGAAGTTGGATGAGTGGCCAATATCAATCCCTCTAAATTTGGCACCCATCATGACTAAAATCTTGGCAAAAATATTTCTCATGGGTAGATATGAGGAGGATGAATTAGCTTGGGGCTATGGGAGCCTTGGTGTATACACAATGAAGTATGAATATGATAAGATACTTCTAGAGCCTCCTCCTAATACATATCAGATTGAGGATTGAAGAAATATATGGCAATCCAAGTGTTGACTGAAAGTAAACTTTTTTACCTCACAATTCATGCATAATGAAATTCTTACTTTTAATAATCTCATATGTAGGGGAATCATTGGTCCATATAAATGTGTTTTATGCTACAAGAGTGATAAAATAGATTATCACTTGATATTTGAGTACCCATTCACATGCCAAATCTAGGAGATATGGGTTTTATATTATAAAATCCGAGTTAATGGTGATTTGAATCAGATTAATATTTGGGAAAGATGGAAAATGTGTAGATTTTAATCTAAAGATCTTTGTATTGGTTGGGATATTGGATTAAACTTCATTTTGTGGCAAGTTTGGTTGGAGAGAAATGGTAAAATTTTTAGAGAAACCTTTTCATCTTTAGATGGAGTTTGACAGGTCATTTGGAGTAAAGTCATAGAAAATATGGCAGTGTATGCTAAATATAAAACTTATGTTGTTATAGGGACAATGGAGAAGGAATTTGAAGTGCAAGAGGGGCAGGATAGAGCTAGTTGGAAACCACCCCCAGAAGGTTGAATCAAAATTAATATTGATGGATCTACAAAAGGTAATCTAGGTAGAGCTGGAATTGGAGTGGTTTGCCAAAATAATGTTGGGACAATGCTCTATTGGGAACTTTAAGGCTTGGGAATGGCCACTAACAATGAAGCAAAAGCCTTAGCTATCAAATATGCTTCTATTTGGATAGTAAAACAAGGTTACATGAGGATAATCCTAGAATCAGTTTCTCAAATAATGGTTGGAGCTCTAGATTGCATGAGGATATTTGATTTGAAGACATCAAGGTTGAGGATTCTTATCACTCAAATTAAGGAATTATGGGATGATGCGATTCCAGTTTATGTGAGTAGATAACTAAATAAACTGGAAGACATCCTTGCTAATATGGGCACTGAGAAGGAGGTAGGGGTTCATTGGAACAGTGACATAGCTATTAGGGATGATATGATTAGGCAGGTTGGTTCCACCTCCCAAAGAATGGCCTGCACACATTATGAATTCCATCCAACCTCCTAGATAATCCAACCTTCTAGATAATTGTGTTCCTGAAACTCCGCACCAAAAACAAAAGAGTTAGACCCTACTTTGAAATCCTCATAATTAGATCCCTAAAAAATGAATTTTGCCTTTATAGAACTCATTCCACCTTCCACTAAATGGCATGCGTGAAACTTCACCAAAAATAAAACATCTAGGAATAAGACAGCCTAGCCCTACTTTGTAGTCTCCATAATTAAAACCCTAACAAATGAACATCACCCATTATAAAACCCATTCCACCTCCCATAGAATGGTGTGTGCCTATTATGAAGCCCATTCCACCTCCCAATGAATTTCGTGCTTGAAACACCACTAAATAAAACAACCAAGAATAAGATAGCCCCAAACCTACCCTGTAGTCTCCATAATTAAAACCCTAAAAAATGAACTTCACCCATTATAAAACCCATTCCACCTCCCAAATAATGGCGTGCACCTGTTATGAATCTCGTTCCACCTCCTAAAGAATTCCATGCCTCAAACTCTGCACCAAAGTTAAAATTGTCAGGACCTACTCTGAAATACCCTAGAACAACCCTAACAAATGAATTTCAAAATACCTTGGAGGTATTTCTAGTTCTTGCATATTTTTTGCACCTAATTGAACAAGACAACAACAAGCTCAACCCCATTAGTATAGTGTCCCTTATCCCGGTAGTAGTTTTCCCTTCGGATTAGCCAAACATGAAATTGTCAGGTTTGAAGAATGGCCATAATGACCGTAACGGTCTAACATCAAGGACACCATTGTGCTAGATCTGGCCATAAGGGCCTTACATCACATAGACCATTGTCCTATATCTGGCCATAAGGTTTTGACATCACGTAGACTATTGTGCTAACCACGGTGCCCAGATCTAGATCAATCATAACAACCAGGGAACAAATCAAATATGATGGGGTAGGACGAGGCTTCTAGGCCTATATATATCCTTCAAACATGGAATGCTACTAGACATGGTACTGGGGATTGGAATATGAAGTCTCATTATAAAAATATATATACTATTTTCAACCTGTATTTGTCTAATGTACCATATCTCTTACCATAATGGCTATGTGCCTCTACGAAAGGCCCCCTCTGGTTAAACAACATGATCTCAGTTAAACAATATGATCTCGGTGTTCTATGCTTTACCCATCAAATCTTCAACTGGTTTTGGGCATTTAGGGCGAGATCGAGATAGTGCTTCTGCCTATTGACTGATAGTGGGACAACCTTTAGGGTAAGATAGTCCTTGAGAATGGAAGGTATGGCATGGGCTCAAAGTTTGAAAGGTGAGCATAAATGTGCTAAGGAGAGCATAGAAGCCCGTTCCACCTCCCATAAAATGGCATGCTTCAAGCACCAAAAATAAAATAGTTAAGGCCTACACTTAAATTTCCATAATTAAAATTGTAAAAATGAATTTCAAACCTTCCATAGAATGGGATGCCTGAAACTCTACACCCAAAATAAAAAAAACAAGGCCTACATTGAAATCTCCATAATTAAAATCCTAAAAATAAATTTTGGAAGCATTCCCCACTTTTCACCTCTTTTTTCACCGGCACATCCATAAGCTCAGATCCATCGGTGTAGTGGCCCTTGGCCCAGTAGTTACCGGTTCGGATTGGCCAAACACAAAATTTTCACGACCAAAGATCTTTCCATAATGGCCTGAACTCACACAGACCACGATGCTATGTGGCATCCATGATGTCGGCCACCCACTCGTTGATCAGGGCTCAAATCCATGTCTATGGAGAAGGGTCAGCCCCTATTTGACAATGAACTTGGGTGCTCCGTCCTAAACGGGTAGTGTGATGGGGACTTCCCAGCACGAGGCTGCCGCAATTACGGCTAAGATGACCTCCACCACTTTTACAGAGGAGATGGAGATAAATGCCGCAATTACAGCTAAGATGACCTCCACCACCTTTACAGAGGAGATGGAGATTCGCTAGGTCAGTGGATAAGGATGGCAACCCGACTGCAATCATGGAAATCAGGGTAACCGGATTTTGCTAAAATTTATTATTTTTTAATTTTGATTATTTTTAATTTTTTAATATATTTTTAATTTTTTTAAATCTTTCAATATGAACATCTTTTAATATATTTTATTATGTGACTAAGTTGTTAATATATATATTAAATGTTATTATAAAATAATTGTGAACAATTTTTTTAATATATATATATTTAAAAAATTGTTCACATTTATTTTATACATATAGTAAATGTAATCTGAAGTTTTAAGCTATATATCAATAGTACTAAATTGTTTATTAAATGTATGGTTTTCTTTTTGGATATTTTTGAAATAGAACTTCATCACTTGTATAATTGTTTTTTATGAATTCAATTTGCTATTTGGTAGCTTTGCCTTTGAGAGGTTTGGTCATTTTAGTTACTTTGTGCCCCCACCGCTACAACTAATAATTTTGGACAACATCAAATAAAATATAGAAATATACACAAGGTATTATTATGTTATATACAATAAAATAAATATAAAAAAATACACAAATAAGGCATACAATTACATGTTAAAAAAATTATAAGCAAAGTAAATACCCATACAATAAATTATAGAATTAAAATAATATATAAATATATACACATCTATAAATAATTTTAGATTACTTAACATAAAATACAATTCCATATGCTAAAACAATGTCATGTTATACATATGACATATTCCATACTTCTTTGAATGTAATTTTATTAATTCAAAATTAATAAGAAATGTACATATTTAAAGACTTATAATAATAAAAACATATATTAAAAAGGGAACCAATCATAATAAAAGAATAACAAATGTTCTTATATAACTAATCAATCATATATAAAATTATATTTATATACACTTTCAATCTTGATTCTAATGAAGTATATAATAAATCAGAATGTATGTTATATATAAACATAATTCTTATTTTCAATACACAATTTTAAAAAAATATATGAATGTCATATAATATTTACTTCAAATTCCAATTCTAACCAGATTTTTGAGCCTTACAACAACTTTCTAACGTTGATCCAGCTAGTCCTAGAATGCATCTACATCTTTCCAAAAATCACCTCAAAGGAAGCGTCTTCAAATTCTACAACATATCCATCTTTGCAACCTCAAAGGGAGTATCTCCAATTTTTGTTGTAAAACCAGCTCACCTAAAGAGAGATTTTAGAACCTCCTCAACCTCAACATATTTGGAAAAAACTTCCAATGCAATATCATGGTAAAAAATCATCAGGTTTGGTGAATTTACCTTCAATGGTTTGAGTCCTTGTAGCTCCCATTTGCTGACATCACTATAGCCAAAATACCTCCTATCATCATCATAATTTCTAGGGGTATGGCATGGTTGTCATCGTCTTCCCATGGCCTAACAAAACCTATGATAGCTCATATCTCAATCTCCTATACAATTACCATAGAGGTCATCTTAGTTGTAGTGATGAGAGGGGAAACAATAAGCACACCTGGACTAGACTGCAATCTACCAAGTAACCTGATTCGGACATGTGGGTACATGTCATATTAGCTGTAGTGATCAAAGAAGCATCGGTAAGTGAACTTGGACACAAAGGAGTGGGTGGTGCCTAGATCACCCTACTCATTTAATATGGAGTACCCATTTTCCATCATCGAATAGGGGTCTGGCCTGACCCTTTTAATTCAACACAAAGATTAGTGCTAGGTAGTGAGTGAGATATTAATGATGATACATTAGAAAATGTACACAATGGTGATCTACACAAGTGGCTGCATAAGCTACCGGGGTTGCAACTCATCGAGGAACCTAATTCGGCCATGTGGGAGCTTAAAAAAAAAAAGAACTAGATGGAAGCACCATGTGGTTCCATGGCTATAAAGCTTCTTGGTGTGCACCCCACCAAGGAACTTGATTTGACCATGTGGGAGCCTATCGAAGCAAAAAATAAGATGAAAGCACCATGTTGTTCAATGGCTATCGGGTGTTTGCATGGGTTGGATCATGAGGGCATTCAATCTGCTTGGTGTGCAACCTATTGAGAATTCCAACCATGTGGGAGTCTACAAAAGCAATAATGAGACATAAGCACAATGTGATTCCATGGCTATAGGGTGAGTTCATCGATTAAATCACGAGGGTGATGGTATTTTTCCTCCATGGGTGCTTGAGATCTTCCAACAATGAAGTGTTCTTGACCATCGTTAGGGTTGAGCTAGAGTTGGTCATCAAGAGGAAGATGCTCTTTTCCAAGGTAGCAAAATGACCTGATTTATAAAGAAATAAATGTACACCTATTGCTCTGGGGTATGCAAAATATCAATGAGCAAATTTTAGATTTAAAATAATGATCACAATATAAATCCAATGTATTTTATTTATGGGACAACAGAGATGAAGATACCATTTTTTATTGATGCAAAATGAAAGAAATGTACATGTGATTATTATTGAGTTACTATTGCTCTCGGGGATGGAAAGATCAACGAGTAAATTGTGCTCTTGGAGATGGAAATATCAACAAGTAAAATGTAGAGTTAAACAGTAACAGTCAGGTTATTCATTGTAGAATGCACACATTCTACTATATATATGCTTCACCCTCACCCACTGCACCTCTTTTGATTTTCAAATTTAAATTTTAGTTTGGAGGTGCACGGATTATAGAATCTTTTGCTTCACCTTTTTATTTTAAATGGTAGTAATGTGAGCTTGGAGGTGCCCCTAGAGTAGGCTTCCAGTCCAAACATTGTTTCTTTCTTATAAAAAGATGTCTATGTCCCTCTATGCCCCACTTTCTAAAAAATTCTTCTACCCCTAACCATCATGCTCATTTAAACTCTCACATAGCTAAAATATATTAACATAACCATGGCCACGAAACCACATAACCTAAGAAAATATATTAGTTATATGCTTCACTACACAAATATAAACTCTCTCTCACATACATGCACATGTGTGCACACACACATAAAATCTCTCACTCTTTATCTTCCTCTTGTCCTCACCCTATTGCCTCCTCTATCTCACACATATAATTTCTCTTTTTCTCACTCTCAAATTTACTCTTACTCTTTTTTAGACTTACATATAGACTATCTCTCTCTCTCAAATTTAAAAGGGCCACATCTTTCATGTTCACAACCATCCTCGAAGTTTTGAAGATTATTTTTACTAGCCCTCCTACCTACACCTACCCACACCTGACTGTTAGAAACCATATATTTGGATTACCATTTTGTAAATAAAACTAGAGATCATAAACAATTTTTTTTGACAAGCTCTAAAGCATTTCCAAAAGAAAAGTTGAGCAAACAAGTCATTGCATGGATGCCCCTTGAAGTTTCCACATTTCTTATGTCCGATCAACGTCCAAAATAATGACAAAGATTCAACATACTGCAACTATGAATTGGAAACTCATTGATGTTCACTATGGCATCAAAAGGTGACCAAGGCAAATTGATCAAGGTTTGAGGCTACCAGAATTATGGTACCAAGAAAATGCATACCACTTCATGCTATTAGAAGATAAAATCTAGCTACAGTGGTTATCTCTCAAAGATGTAAGAAGGCTTGTAATTGATTGGACCCTTGGGGTGGAACCATTTTCCCATACACCAACTGAATGCTGATAAGACTGAAGTGGAGAAAATGGCTTAAGTCAAGAGTGGAATAGTAGACTTGAACACAAATGGGATCCAAAATATTTGGTATGTATGGTAAAATGAGCTAAATATTAATAATTTCATAACATCTACAATGTCCAGAGCTTAATATTATGTTAAAGAAGGATGAAATGGTCAAGTCTAGGGATTACAAGAACAATTATACCCAACTAGAACCAAGTGACATAAAAAAGGCCTAGCCTTCATATAGATAGGAAAGTGGCTATGTCTTAAGGAGGCCAAAGCTATTAAGCTTGATCGGAGCCCAAAAACCCCCCATAATTACCTATCAGGTGAATGGCCAAGTCACTAGAACATACGAATATTTATGCTAGTCAAAACCCGACCAAGTTCAAGTTTTGTGCCCAACTCTAGATAATGCCAAAAATTTCATACCCAATAGTATCCTTATCAACACTCAAAATCTTGACATGTGTAGAAGTGATAAATATATCAAGGACTAAGATTTTTAGAACAATTACACCCGATCAAAACTCGGTGGGGTCCCTAAAGCCTGACAACATAATGAAAGTTCGACAAGAGAAATGGAAAAGTTCTAAGAACACTAGAATATTCATGCCCAATTGGATCCTGGAAAGATACCAATGTTCCAATATAGATCTTGGAAGTTTAAAAGGGGAGAATAATATAAAACAAAGAAGGCAGCAAAATAATTATACCCAAAAGGGCCTAGTTGGCTACTGAGGACACAACATAGTAGACGAGGTATCCAGTATGGGATTGGAGTTTCTGGTAAGTTGAAGTATATCCGAAGGTCATATATGAGATAAAATGAAATATCATATGTGCACACATGATTCAAAATTTTCTTCCCAACAAGGATCTATTTTTCCATGATGTTTGCTAGGCATGATTTTGTGTTAGGAGATCTCAAAGGAAAATGCCATCACACAGAAAATAGGGTGGTTGAGAAGAGAGGATTAGTAGAAATTAAGGGACCACATGCAACTAAAAATCTAAGCATGATACAATATGGTGCATATCTAGGCCACATAAATCAACCATATTTGGGTTAGTGTAGTAGCCATGCTTTTGAAGTTGTTTAATAGGCTGGTAGAATCTCTAACATAACAACAATCCACTTCTAAGGCAATGATGGTTTTGACTACTTAAAAATTATAAAATGTCTATAAATACTATAATTCAAAATGAAAATAGGTTGGCCCTTAGGTTTTTACAATTCATATGTAAAGATGGATTATTGGTATCTTAATACAAATTGACTATTATCTAGTTTCTGGTTTAATTCATTTGTAGAGAATATATGTATGAATAACTGCTTCTTTATAATTTAAGCATGTTGAATGTTTATGGTGTTTTATTCTAAATCCTAGATTTGCACTTCTTCATTCACTTATCTAGAATTGGTGGTCTCATAAGATACAATAGATTAAAATTAAATGTTCTATAATTTGTTGCAAAATTGGTTGGTCTATTAGGTAGTTGATTGTTTAGTTGCATGATCCTTATTTTTACACATGTCTTGATGTTGCTTAATATACACCATTGTAAGTTCTGACTTTAGCCTCTTTTATCTCTTTCAGCTCCCTTATCCCTTCGTATTTAGGTATACTTAGCTGGGACTTCAAGGAACCATCCTCCTTTGAAGACTGGCCATTGTAGTTCTCACAAGCTCCCCGATCATTCAATGTTGGTCAAGGTCTATAGGTGCACAAACCTTTCCATTAGGAATATTCTCTGACCAATAGTTTTTGGCATGCCTGGTTGGACCCAAAGGTCCCTTGCCTAGATAATTTAAGGATCGATAATATCTTTTATTATCATATCTCATAAAAAATTACCTAGTGACTCTTTTCAAATACATAAACCTCTATCATATGATTAGTTGCCTTTTAGATATAAATAGAA
Source organism: Wollemia nobilis (assembly GCA_028583015.1). Lineage (NCBI taxonomy): Eukaryota > Viridiplantae > Streptophyta > Pinopsida > Araucariales > Araucariaceae > Wollemia > Wollemia nobilis. The sequence continues at coordinate 119,960 of JAQPPZ010003646.1, read as the reverse complement.
CATAGTGATACTCTATTTTAGTCCATAATATCCATCACCTAGTGACTCCCTTGCAAGAATTAACTCGCTCTTATGATTATTTACCTTTGAAATAAGCAAAACAAGGTGGATTTGCTGAACATTAACCAAGGTTCATGATTGATTATCATTCTGCATCGTTCCTAAATATCTATCTCCTAGAGGACTCAATGTTTGATAAGTAGCCTCAACCTCAGTAGCAGAGAATTTATCCTCATATAATTATTTAAAGGACCCATGTGTTACAATGGCTTGGTGCAAGTGTCCTTGTTGAAATTACACTGACCCTCTCAATGTTTAAAATATTCATGAGATTCCCAAGTCTACTTTGAAGTACTTACCAAGTTTTGATGGGGTAGATAATACTACATTTGAACATTTTTAGAATGTTTCCTCATCATAAATGATTCATAATATTATGAATGAGGACGTGGAGCTTAGACTCCTTGTCCTCTCTCTTAAGGGAAGAGCCCTAATATGGTATAAATACTTAAAGGATGGGAGTATTTTTACATGGGCTGACCTAGCCAAAGCACTCATAAACACACTTGATGACTCAGGGAACACCTTCTTGATGCTCAATTAGTTCTCCTTCATCAAACATAATCCTTAAGATAATATAATTGACTTCAACATTCATTTCCAAAGAACATTTCTATGAATATCAAATATGTATCATTTTACATCAATCCAAAGAAAAGAGGTTTCCATAGATTTACATGGAGGTTATGCGAGCTGAAAATATGTTGATTCAAGTGGTAAAATTACCCCTCATGAATGTCTCTTCTGCATAGCAAGTTTTATTAAAACCACCTCCTAGAGCATCTATGATAGGCTTTTCCCAAACAATGTAATATGCTTTCCCCATCAATTCCTATGAAAGCAAATCCTTGGCAGATTGGGAAGTGTTGGTAGAAACTAGGACAACCCTAGAAGAATATGAAGGCCAAACAAAATTTCCTCTCAAGCAAAATACCAACACCATGGCCGTATTTATTCCAAAATAGAACATGCATTCTTGGGGTTTAGTGCCTTCATGGCCCTCTTTGTTGTTATACTATCCCATAATTTAGAAAAGGCCAATAGGAAGTAGGAGGCCATCACTTTTAGCTAGAAATCCTAAGTAAGAAAAATGAATACCAATGCTCTTTCATGACATATTTGGTGGACCTTATTTTTGGCTAACTAAGCTCTAGGATCATTTCAACCCTCACAAAGAAAAATCAGCATGTACATCATTACCCATGCCATGTGACACATTCCCTGCCATAGAATTCTTTGGAGAGTCAGCTGTTAATTTTTCCATCCCATGGAAATTAATGAACGATAATAATGGTTGGATAATAATTCAGAACATGGTCGAAAAATACCAAGATGGGAGATGGACCTTAGTCCTAATGATCTTAGATGAAATACAATATTAGCACCTTTCCCTAGCTGATTCAACTACCAAAGTCAATTGGATGGACACTTATGCTTTCCTTATTGGTTATAACATGGGTTTGCCAATCCCAAGGGAAATTACTAGACCCAAATGGTATTCTATGAGACTTTAGAATAGCAACTGGTAGTACCAAGATCATCATGAAGAATAGCTCAGGTTCAGTGTCACCTGGTCTAAACATTGTAGATTCATAGGATGACCTATAATATTTATGCCTAGGTGTGTTAGGTACATCCAATTATTTTGTAAATATGTAGCAAGTAAATAACATCTACTACGAAGGCATGGATGCTCACAGTTTGAAAGGAAGCACTTAAATAAAGAAATACCAGGATATTTTCAAGGTCAACTCTTGGAATCTTTTCAGCCTCCATGTCTTCCTTCGATATCATTGTTCTTTGTTTCCTTTTGTATTTCTATATTTGTTTATTTTGACTCCACAACCCAATGAATGATGCCCAACAAGTACAAAAGCATTAACATGTTATACTTGAGAATCTAATATCACATGTAAGAAATTTTGAATCTCATAAAAAATGACAATATGCCATGCCTACATGGACATGAAATCAATAGCGAAGAAGATGCCTAGAGAGTTGGATCCACATTCACATGCTAATTGGACTTCTGTGTGATGTGGTGCATGCCAAAACTATCCAAATTAGGTCAAACATTCTATAATTAGGCCCCCATGTATAGCTACAGAAATATTCAACATATATAAGTCTCAAAGCATAGATGGAACCAAGTGATTATGTGATTAAAAAAAATGAATAGTAGTAATTATTGCTAGATTGCATCAAGAAAAAATCCCTTTATAGGATGGGAAAATGTCATTGGCATTTTGTCCATGCTTGAAATCATGGTGGGACTTCAAAGAGTGTATACACTAGAATGCAATCTGTGGGGATGTCCCATGGAATGGGTGAATGCACCTCTAAAATGCTTTGATGTGACGTCCTCAATATTCTAATCGATGTCTTGTGCTGACCAATGCATCTAAATAGAATTCCCAGTCTAGTCTAGGTCCTATTCAATAATGATAGGGTGATCTAGGGACCATGCGCTCCATTGTGGTTAGGCGTGCTCATTGTTGCCCCTCTTATCACTATAGCTAAGATGACCTCCATGACCATTACATAGGATATGGAGATATGGTATATCATCGATTTGGTTAGGACATGGAAATATGATGGTAACCATGTCATGCCCCTAGAAATTAGGGTGATGATAAGAGGTATTTTTGCTGTAGCGAAGGTAGCATAGGGAAGTTGCAAGAACTCAAGCCATGGAAGGTAAAGTCACCAAACCTAATGATTTTTTTGGCCATGAGAATGCAGTAGAAAATTTTTCCAGATATTTTGTGATTGAGGAGGTTTTAAAAATCTCCTGTTAGATGAGTGGTTGTTGGGAAGATGCAAATACACAAAAAATTAGAGATACTCTCTTTGAGGTTGCAAATATGGAGATGTGTATATATTTATATATTATTTTTTATTCTATTATTTGTTATCTGAGTTTTTACTTTGCTTATAATTTTTTCTAACATGTGATTGTGTGCATTATTTGTGTATTTGTTTGTTTATATTTATTCTATTTTATATAACATAATAATGCCTTAGTGTATATTTATATATTTTATTTGATGTGGTCCAAAATTATTGGTTGTAGTGGTGGCAACACAAGTTAGCTTAAAGGACCCAAGCCCTCCATGGAAAAGCTATCAAATAGAAAATTGAATCCATAAACAAAAATTTATACAAGTTATGAAGTTGAAAACCATACATTCAATAAATAATTTAATACTATTGGTATAAATCTTAAAACTTCAAATTATATTTATTATTTAAAAATTCGATATATAAAATAAATGTTAACAATTTTTTAATAAAAAACCTATAATTTTTCAGTTAATAACAACCTAATTATATAATGACACATTAAAATATGGCCATATTCAAATATTTTATAAAAAATAAAAGCATGTATTAAAAACTAAAACTAATCAAAATGAAAAAATAATAAATGCTAGAAAATGTAATTGCCCTAATTTCCATGATTGCAATCCAGTTGTCATCATTGTCAAATGACCTAGAAAAATTGAAGATAGCTCTTATCTCCATCTCTTATGTGGATGCGATGGAGGTCATCTTAACCACAATTGCAGCAACCTCAAGCTTGGAAGTCCCCATCACGCTACCCATTTAGGATGGACCATTGTTGGTCAAATATTTGCCTAATATATAAATATACGTTTGTGCACCCTAGACATGGACAAAATTGAAATTTCAAGGGAAATAAATATCCTCCATTCCAATCTTGAAATAGGGTTGGCTCCCTTACTAATCCTACACTGGTTTAAGACTAGAGTTGTAGGAAATAAATTGGAAATAACAGAAAGAAATGGGAAATATGGCCACAGGATGAAGGTGTAGGATTAGGGATAGACTAGCAGTAGGAATTCCAACCAAGTGTTATAGCAACATAAAATAGAAAATGAGGCAAGAGAATCCACTTACATTTTCTCATAGATAGCTTCCATAATCGCACTCCAGTATTCACACTTACACTAGCAATACCCAAATCTAGATGTGGAATTTGAATTTAAAATAAGATAGCAAACATGAATATAAAACAGAAATGCTTGAATAGAAAGAAATCACATAAAAATATTGCTTGCAAAATCAGAAGCCACAACTTCTTCTATTTACATAGAAAACTTGAATAGTTTTTTTGTAGAATGCCTATCCTCTTTTACAATAGAAATTGGATAGTATTTATAGAGGAATTTTACCTTTATCATTTAACAAAAGATAAAATATTCCTGCATCAGCAACCTGTGTGAAGAAAGTCCTCCTTGAAGTATTTGAAAATCTTTCTCCTGAGGTAGCGATCCAGTTTTTAAGATAGAATATCCAAGAAATTAGCATATTTAGGCGTCGGTGCACAAAAAACTTCAAAGCTGGTTGTTGACTTGAGACCTCCATTGTTCCTCGAAAATTCACCTTCGTTCGAAATGTTTTGGAACTCATGAAAATATCCTTGTGAATTTAATGTTGTAGCTCCTTTCACTTGAAATCCATAATTTTGGTTACTCCTCGCCACAATCATTAAATTCTCTCATTCACCCGACCCAAGTGCCTTTGACCAGTCTCCATCGATGCTTAAACTTTGAGTTTGCTCAAAATAGAGCCATGAGAAAAAGCACTTCCTTTAACTCTTATTGCTTTCTTCTTATTCACTCTTCCTCTTGCAACACTCATGCCATTGCACTCCATGGATAGCCCCCTGACTTTGCATTCACATTCTTGTTGTGGCAGCAATCAACTTGGAGAAAACCCAGGTAAAAATAGTTCACTGTACCCCTTTGATTTCACATTCGATGCTTCAAACCATTTCACCTCATTTAGCCCCTTAAAAAGGTGATTAAGAGCTTCATATTTCTCCCAGGCTGGAAGCACTTCGCATAAGATATTATTTTCCTTTTTAAAATATACATTAACCCCTAAAATCTATGAAAGGCATTGTCGCCCTCCACCTAGGGTGAACGTAAATTTGACTTTTCAATGCCCCATATCTTTAGATATTTTCACAAAAACAAAATAGCCTTTGACACCTTTGTTGGGTCATTTTTCTGATAGCTTTGCCCCAATTAAGGGCAAATGGGTCATTCACCCCTCATCTAGGGTGAAAGCACTTTTAAATTTGCATTTTTCTCAATGCACATCGAAGTGGTATTCATGCCTTATCTTATATATATGTTCACCCAGAGGAAGGGCAAAACAAGCATTGACCTTTCAATGCACAAAAGCACTTGACATATCCTTTTATTTCACCAAAACTCATCATTCATTGCACTTTAGTCATTGGGAGAGGCAAATCAGACTTTCACCCCTCAACTGGGATGAACATGTTGTTGACTTGTCAATGCCTTTGTTGTAAATGACGTTCACCCCAAAGTGGGGAAAATGAAGCTTTCACCCCAACTTTGGGGCGCACACACCCTATTTAATCACCAATTTTTTCCTTTGGGATCACAACCATTTTAAAGCACTTCGATGTGCTTTCACCCCAATGAGGGGTGAAAGGGAATTTTTCCCCTCACTTGGGGTGAAAGCGCTTCTTGGGCTGAATACTTCCTTTTGCATCTAAAATTTCACGTTCACCCAAAATGAGGTGAAAGGGTTCTTCGTCCACATTTTGAGGTGAACATAATTTTAACCATTCCTCAATCATACACTTAGTCTTTAGGCATCATTTTTCTTTGAAAATATTTCGAGTGATCTCAACTGATTTCATAAATCAGTTATTTTATGATATCCAATATTCCAAAGTGTGAAATATCATGACAATACAAGAAAATAATGACACATAAAAATATTGCACAAAAAAATTGTAACACAAATTTATTATAATTTCCACTTTTACAAACAAAACCCTTCAACAAAATTACATCAAAAATCCCAATGTGGCATATGTCAAAATTGCCAACATTTTTGGTGGCTCACGAGGTATCTAGATCGCATGGATGCAAGTGATCCCAGGCCTTAATCCATTGGGCTTCTTATTGAGTCTTCTTATTGGTAGCTTTGGTGGGTGCTTTTGATGTGGATGCCTTTTTTTGCACTAGCGCTTCTGTTGCCTTTTCTACTTCCTCTACCTCTACAGCTATCCTAAGTATTTTTGCTTGCTTCACTTCAGCTACTTCTTGCTTTGCTGCTACCCGCTCTACTTTGGCCTGTTCTTCCTACTCCTTAAAACTTGCGTATATGACCTCATAAAATATTGTTGAATCGGCCCAGACATGTGTGGTAATACATGGAGGGAACACTAAGTGATTCATAGATAAACCACAAGTGTTCAACATCCTCTAGGCTAAGGCGTTTAGCTCGTTAGGCCAACTCAAACAAGGCCACCTCCATACGAGTGTACTTTTTCATAAGTGGTATCACCTGCTCCTCTATGATTGACTCCCCCCACTTGTCAACTTCGGATGTACATTCCACAAAATTCTTCCAGGTCACTTCCAATTGTTCCTTTGATAGAGACGCACCTCATTCATCAATGAATTCTAGAAAACCCATATCAGTGAAAGCATCAAAATGAAACATCAAAATAGTATGCTCTCGATCCATTGTGTTGAAAAGTTTTCTACCTTATCTTACCAGATCCAATCACTTAAAATAGTTGTGCAATGTGAACTTGGTGGTTCACCATGCTCGGTCCATGTCACTCATGGGATGAATGCGTATATCAGACTGAGCCAATGCTTGGATTTTCACAACTATTTCTAGGTGAGGCTCTAGCATCTCCTCAATACTGTCTATTATCTGTTGGCTTAGATGAATCTAAATCTAAGCCTCATAGAGATACTACAGAACCTGGACTACTCTGCATGCTAAATTTTCATAGCTTTGGGCTAAACAAATATGGGCCTCTTTAATTATCTGATGGAAAAAGCTTGTAGCTTGTGTGGCCTTCTATGCCTGTTGATTTTGAATGGATTCAAGCTGCACCTTTAGTGTTTGCACCTGCTACTCTAATACATCCTTATAATTTTGATGCGCCCCTACCTCCCAACTCAAGTGTTCAATTTATACCACCATATTCTCTTACTATGCTCTACTTACTACCAAGGCATGTTCAATTTCGACAATTTTTATTTTGGCATCATAATATATTTGCTTGTAATACTCATCGTGTAGGTAGACCAAACTCATATCAACCTGTATATTCCCCATTTTCTCAATTGGATCTATCCTTTTTAGGTCCTCTATTGTGGTCTCATAAGCATAGTCACTTGGTGTCATCTCTCCTCACGGCTTCTAGACCAGGGGAATGATCTTAGTTGTATGGGCCTCCATGGCAATCGGATCAAAGGTGAATTTCTTGAGTGGCCTAGTTGGAGTAAGTGCCTATTTCCTTATGTGAAATTTTATCCACTATGATGAATTGAAGTACACTCAGCTGATTTTATCTTTGTCTGGATGCTTAGGCACCACCTTAGCTTTGGGTAGTACTTGCAACTCTAAAAATGGTGTGAAAGAAATTAAAATATATGAATGGTCTGGCTTGAAGGAATAAAAGGAGATATTTAATAGAGGAGGAACCAAAATAGTGGAGTGGATGGAAGAACCAGGCTTGGCTATAGTTACGCTCACTCTTGGAGGAGCTTGTGTACTTACAACCTCAGTGAAAGTGGTGGTATCAATGGAATGGGAAGGGTGTGAAAATGGATTCAGCCCTGATGTAATTGAGCTAAGGGAGGCCAAAGAGGGGTGAATTTTAGGAGTAGTAGTAACTTGTGAATGGAAATAAGGAAGTAAAATGGACATGGAGGGCATACTAAAAATGGAGCGAATGACGTACAAATTGATGGAAATGAACTAAAAACCACTACACGCTCCTAAGTAGAAGAAGAGGGAAGAAAATGTGTACCTTCGAGCATGGTCACCATGTATTCTGGTGATGGAAGTGATTGCATCATAATATCTTCTTACTGATCCTCTACTTATACCTCAAGCTTAACAATATCCAAATGTTGGTCCATTAGTTGCTCGTGTAATAATGGAAAATTTTGAGCAATGCTAACCGAATCAACCAGCTCCAACAGAGGTGAATTAACAGTTGCTGCAACAACTACAATTGTAGAAACTATGACAATAGATACTGCAATAGTGGATGAAGAAGAAGTTTCAGTTCTTGGCATTTTTGCAACTTTTAGGAATGGAAGCGCCTCTCTATCAGTCTGCTTCTCCAACAAAGGCATCTCTTCTATATTTTGCTTCACTCACCGGGATATTTCCTAAAACACGTACTGTTGCTCTTCTTCCTTAGGTGTCTTTTCCTTAGGTGTTGGGCGCTCTGCTCTTGCCATGCTTTCATCACTATCATAATGTTGAAATATTTGAGGCACGACTTTGACGAAAGTTATGGGTTGATAGGTATTTAAAAATTCATCATATGCCTCCGAAAAAGCTCCATTCATATTCAATCCATAAGGTGATGCAATTTTTCCTCTATGGACCTGCATTATCCACCAATTCATAATTTTCTCTTTGGTCTAGGGTAATTTTTTCTTCATTTGGAAAAATATCCCTAGTGGATTAATGTGATCTCTATGCATAGTCGGGTTGTATTCAGCCTCCTACTCATAAAAGCCATGTCACGGAGGAAGGGCAATCATATCTTGAATGTGCCACTCTAAATCATTCCCATCAAAATTATTATGATTTTCTAGGATATCCAGTCGTGGAAAAAAATGAAAGGTCTTGGCCTTAATTATTTCTATAAATTTTCCCAACGGGTCATATCTCCACCATTGTGGTAGTTCTATCAATCCCAGGTCCTGAAGTGCCTCTGTGAGTAGCTTATTCTACCCGACTTGGTACACCTCTATACTACAAAATTTGAATGGTATGGTGCAAGTTGTTTGCTTGTCGCATCCTGATCCATACACATTGTTGGTGTAGTTTTTCTGGCGCACCACCTTCATAGAAAACATGTGCTCGATTTTGAAGAATGGCAGTAGGAATGGCTTGCTTGTGAAGCCATAAATTCTAACAACCACTCATTGAGTCAGAAAAAATATCACCCTTTTTGGCCATGACAATCACCTCCTTCATCACCCATGACACTGTCTCACTTTGGTCACAAATCAACTCAATTGTGGGCCTTAAAAATAACTAGTTAAATCTATAATATGACTCCTTCCTTGATAAAGAAGGAGTCCACATATAAACAGGAACAATTCATCCTTTTCATCAACCTATTTTATTGCAATGAATGAAAAATGTTGGTGCAAATGGAAGAAGAAATACCAAATGAGGAAGGACATGTGCTTGAATGAAGTCTCTTCTCTCGTATACATATTTTCCAACTAGACGTGCATATTTTGATAGATGAAATCAGCCCAATCAAAATAAATTGGATTCGTGTCCCTTATCATGGCCCTTGGAGTGTAAAAATCCACTTGGGATATGCATTGCACAAGCATACCTTACCACTTGTGAACTGTAGAATCCATTGAAAGACTAGAAATCCATGCCAGCATAAAAAATAATTCAAGGCTTTTGAAATTTGATAAATATTTTAGTAGATTTGGAATTTTCCCTAACTGCGGCTCCTTAATCAACTGTGTTTCCATAGAATGGCACATTGTCACCGTGGAAACATATCTTTCTTCTTGCTCGTTGATGTGCAAATTCTTGAAGATCAAATCAGATAGGGGTTTTAACCCATAGAAAAATGCTTCCCTAACTTCAATGGCAAAAATAAGAAAAAGTACCTTCCCATTTGCTTTTTGAATGGCCTTGGTAACTGGATTATAATGTCTGGCAATTAATTTCACTAGTTTTGAGAAAGGGTGTATAGGCGTACATAGATACCAAAATTACAATGCATGAAATGACATAGTCAGAGGGGTTTTCACCATCACTCCCTGTTTTATGGAAAACTCCACATCTTACTAGAGCTTCATCACATCTTTGTTTATGATCAAGCAGTCCCCGATCTCTACCATTATGTCAAAGTACAAGTCCAAATATACATTCTCATTTCTATGGGTCTTCTTAGACTTTGATATGTCTTCTAATTTCTTTTTTGACTATTTTAGAATTTTAGCCTCTTTAACTTCCTTAATTTTCCTCCCCATTCTGTTAATTTCAGCAACTCAACAATTCCAAAGATGTTCTACAACTTCTGCAAGCAACAAACTCGAAAATGCATCAACAAGAAAATTCTTTTAAAAAATTCAACTTTTGAGCAAATTTACCTATGCTCTATTTATAGGGCATGCTTCATCTACCAAATTAAATGCAATAAATTTCCATGGTGGATTCGGGAGGAGTTGCACTTTGCTTCTATTGGTGGGGACTATTCCCAATACTGCTATAGCAGCTGATATATAAATTCACCATAAAATTCTCCTTAAAAATTAAGCCCCTATTGCCAGTAATATCTTCAAAAAACATGCCCTAGCTCTTTAAAGCTGCTTCAGGAGAATAAATTTACCACCTGTGGTCCAATGATCATGCCTGCTTCCACCGGTGTGATATTTCATTCCTCGAGAATTCCAAATCGGTTCTCAATGCAAATATGGGCACGTGTTTTAAATTAAATGCCCTGAAAATGTATCTCAAATTGCATGCACACCTTTCAATATTCACCACGTACCAAGGGGGGCAAAATCGCTTTGAGGGGGCACTCTTAAAAAATTTAATCACACTTAAAACTTATCATTCTTCCAAAAAAGCAATGGGGTCAAAAAACACTTTTGGGGCGTACTTGATTCCTTCTTCTTTCAATTTCAAAAATCTCTTCAACCTGCTTGATTCGATCTCATGGCAAATGCTCTCCTTTTAAAACAATTTTGTGCCTTTCCTTTTCACCTCATGTTTAGAAAAAATATCTTTAAAACTGAAGATTTTTTTATTTTATTTTCTTTTTACTTCACTCTTATGACATATAAAAAAATAAAATAAAATTTTCTAAAAAATCGCTTTAATGCATACTTTATTTTTTTTCTTTATTTTTGCCACTACCTTTTTTCTAAAAATAATAAAGCCGACGTGAGATTAAAATCCATTCCCCCTTTTCATTTCTAGCAAAAAAAACTTAGTGCAAAAATCTTTTTACAACATCTTCTTTTGAAATGAGGATCGCAGGCCTTTACATTTAATGTTTCTGTCCCATATTTGGGTGAACAGAAGTTCCACCTTTCATTTGTGATGGAAGCCTCATTTAACCACTTTCATTATGGTGACTTTGGCACTTTTAATAATCTTTCCCTCTGAGCATATTTAACCAATGCGTTCGACCCATAGGGAGGTGAACGAGATTGTCACCCTTTCATTGGGGTGAAAGCACCTTTTCTTTTGGCACACTTATTAATTTTGTAATGTAGCGCCAAGCCTCTTACATATTGCATTTTACTTTAGTGATAAAATCTAAGGTGAAAGAGATTTAAATCATATATCTTGGTTTAAGGGAGTGGAGGCACTATAATATTTTAAATTAGAATCTTTCATATAATGTTTTCACCTTAATGAGAAGCGAATAGGAGTTTTACCACTTCATTGGGGCAAAACCCTTTTTTACTTTTCCACCTAAAATTCTTAACGCCTTTTGTACATGTTCACCCCATAGGGAGGCGAATGAGACTTTCGCCCTTCCCTTGGGGTGAAAGCACTTAGGCATTTATATTTTCATCCTTATACTTTCGCTATGGACACTTTCTTAAAAATAATTCTCCCTTTAACTTTGAAGAAGTGCAAAGTGGAGCACCCTTTTAATCTTAGAGCCTTCGAACCTGCTCAAAATTTTTTAATACAACATCATACAAAACTCGTGACATGCTTCCCGGGAACTACTTTGGGGTGAGATCAATTTTCAAAGAGAGGAAACATAGAGCAAAATTTCCCTTGACGCAAGCCTAGCATTTTATTTTTATTTTCTTTTTTTCTTTTTGGTTTTTTAATAAAACAATACAAGGAACAATAAAAATACTTGTAAATGGAAATATGTACATATTTACACATCATACCTCTTGAGTTCATCATTGAAAATAGGCCTTCAAATGAAGACCATTTACTGGAATCGAAAGATCCCCACCATCCATATTTCGAAGATAATATGCATTCACCAAATTTATTGTAGAAACCTGAAATGGACCTTCCTAGATCGCATCAAACTTGTGGTGCTTCCTTGGTTTGGATTTGTTCTTATTCTATTTGAGGACTAGATCACACACATGAAACTTGTGTTCTATTATATTCTTTCCAAACCACTTTTGTTTCACTTTAGTGTGTTCAATGAAAGCTTGATACGCCTTTTCTCTCTCTTCCTCCAGTTGTAGCAACAGAGTCAACCTTACACTCATTAGATCAAACTCATCATCATCTTTGAACAACTAAAAGGTTTGAAGGATAGGTAACTCAATGTGAGTTGGTAGAACTGCTTCTTTCCCATACACCAAAGAGTAAGGAGAAGCTTTAATAGACTTCTTCATTGATATCCTCTCTGCCCACAGATCCTGATTTAGTAGTAAGTGCCATCTTCTTTTATTGTTTCCGAGTGTCCTTTTCAAAATCTGCAACAAGTTTTTGTTTGTGGATTCGACCAAGCCATTTCCTTATGGGTAATAGTTAGATGATATCTTCATATAAATACCATACTTTATTGTAAATTTGGTGATATTGGACCCAATGAATGGAGTCCCATTATCTATTATAATAAAATCTAGAACATCGAAGCTAGTAATTAGTCCCTGCAGGAAGGAGATAACTATAGCCTGATATGATTTTTGGTTGGGATGGCCTATGCCCACCTGGTGAAATAATCAGTCACTATCAGGATATACTTGTGTTCAATAGAGGAATTAGGGTCAATAACTCCAATGGATTCTAGTCCCCACTACTGAAAAGGTGCTTCCACTTGAATTGGATGTAAGGGCAAATATGCTTTGTTGTTCCTACCAACATATCGTTGATAATTATTGCAAATTCAGCTCACATTAAGTGCATCTACACAAATAGTAGGCCAAAAATATCCAACTCGGATGATCTTCAAGGCCATAGGCCTTCCTACATAGTGTCCACCAGATAGGCCAGAGTGGAATTCCTCCAATATTATTTTCTTCTCTGACTCTTTTACACACATGAGGAGTACTCCATATATATTCTTATGGAAAAATCCATTCGGTAACAAGACATATCTAAGCACTTGAAATATGAATCTTCGACGTTGTGAAGCATCAAGTTGTGATGGATATTTACCATATATAAAAAATTGACAAGGTCCTTTTTCCAATCATGATCACCTATAGCTTGATTTGCATAGTTTCTTTCACTGATATCCTCATTCTATACTAGAGCCAATGATTATGAAGCTACAATTTTGGCCAATTCTTGGAAGAGAGATCACCCATGAATCAACTTAGTCGGTTGGATCTCCACATCATATTCTTGAATTTTTGAGACCCAACCTCCTCTCTTGTCACCCAATTCTCCTTGAAGAATGAAATTTCTAATATTTGGATGTATGACATAGATGAATGTTTTGCTCTATGAAATGAAGTTTCGGGATTTATTCAGGGATTTCATAATTGCATACACCTATCTTTCAATAAAATTATACTTTTCTTGGTGCAGTGAAATCACTTGACTCAAGAAAGCAATCATCTTTTCATCTCTGTCTTCTTGCTTGCGAGAATGGAAGCGTAAATCTCCTATTTGTTGACTACATAGAGGATGAAGTATTTTTTGTAATCTAGGTTAATCAGTACAGGTAATTGGGTGATTATTTCCTTGACTTCATGAAAATCTTGTCTTCTCACTTCCTTACATTTGAATTCGATATTGTTTTTTAGAAGCTCGGTCATTGGTTTTACAACTTGAGAAAAATGAGCAATGAACTTCCAAATGAAGTTGATTTGTCCAAAGAAATATTGCAGATCTTTCTTACTAACTAGAAAAAATAATTTTAAAAGTGCCTTGGCTCTTGCAAGATCAATCGCTAGTCCTTCTTGTGAAATCATGTGTCCTAAAATTTTCCCTTCTTTGAAAGAAAATATGGACTTCTTCGAGTACATGGAAATTCTAAACTCCCAATATTTTTCAAACACTTGCCTCAAATGAGAGACGTGTTCTTCCCTACGGTGTGAGAAAACATTCATGTCATCAAGGTAAATTACAATAAATCTATTCAACAACTCATCAAAAGCAATATTCATAGCTCGTTGAAATGTAGCATCGGTATTTGAAATACCAACTGGTATTATCTGATAGGCTAAAGTGCCCCATTTTGTAAAAATCGTCTTGTTTTGATCTTCATCCTTCACCCAGATCTAGTTATAACTAGAGAAACCATCCAATAACAAAAAAAATTGTGCTCCAGTAACCACATGGATAATTTGATCAATTTGTGGTAGGGGTAGTGATCTTTTAACAATGTCTGGTTTAGATTCCAAAAATCCATGCATAGACATATATCTTCATTCTTATTTTGAACTGGAACCAAGTTCACCATCCATGTCGAGTGCTTAATTGGATAAATTATTTTTTCCTCAAAAATATTTAACAACTTTGTATTCATAAGAACTCCAATTTTGGGATTGGCAGATGTTTCTGTCAAAAAGGCTTTACTCCTTCCTGCAGTTCAATGGTATGTTGGATCACATTTTTATCATAACCTTTTAAATCATGGTAGCTCCATGCAACAATGTCGGGGAACTCATAACATAATTTTTTATATATTTGAGTTCTTCTGACGTACAATTTGTTCCAACTTTGATAATCTTCTCAGGTTCAAGTTGCATTTCTTTGTATTCCTTTGCATCAACCTTAATCTTATGCTTCTTTTCCTAGTCATTCTGATCAAAAAAATTGTCCAACGAAATTAGTCCCCTAGGAATGTGATTGTTTTTCAATTGAATCATTCCTTCTATTTCCTCCTCGGCTAGTGTTCTATCCTCTGCACTTGAAGCTTACTTAATCAAAAAAATAATTATTTATTCATCATTGTCGAATACTTGCCAATAAATGTTTTTATCAGGGACTGAGGGTCTATAAATTATTCTCACTGTTTTGGTTTTCTGACTGCTTGTTCTATAGGAGAGAAATTAGCCCCAAGAGAAGCTAAAATATCTGCATATTTGTTTTGCTCCCACGATATTTCCTGAATGTTTAATGCTATAAAGGAATCAAATAAATCCCATACTTTGTTATGGTAGGCCTTCGAGTAGTGCTTATTTGAAACACATTTTTTTGTATTCTGGTTAACGATGAGCTCAGTATTTCCAAATATTTTTAGCTAGTTTAAGCCTAACTTTTTAGCTTTCTTCAAGCCAAGGCACAATGCTACGTATTTTGTGGCATTATTTATGCAGGTCCAAGTTAGCTGATATGAATAGGTTTCCTAAAAATATTTAGGAGAAACAATAATAATACTAGAACTTACTCCATTTTTGCACCTTGCACCATAGAAATACATCTTCCATATCTCATCCGAGACAAGGTCTGGGGAATGACAGATTTGTTTTTAGTTTTCTCAGGTTTAGTTATTGTATAAAAATTGATGTCAGTTTCGACCATCACGTTGAAATCCACCAATGAAAATTCATCCTCTAGGTGGAGCTCACCAAGAACTTCTTCTATCAAGTCAACTTCTTGTGATTCATCCGTCATTATGTTGACTGCACTAGTAGGTTTTTCATCCTCTTCCAATTTTTATATATGAAAAGTGGATGTCTTTTCATTATAGATGCATATTCCTCTTCCCTTGAATGGAATCTCCAAATGTGAATAATCCAAGGAAAGATATCCTCCTAATTTCATTGTGAACTCCCTTGAGAGGCACATGCTAAAGTATGGTTCCAATTCAACCACCACTACTTCTTGAATGATAGTAATTTATGGCAAACCATATAGAATGATGGGAATATCCTTGATTACTACCACTATTTTGATAGGGATTCCATCCAACTACAATACACCTAGAATACTTCTTGTGTATTCCATTCCCATTACTTCACATATTGCATTTGGCATGATAGTAGTTGGAGCACTGGATTTAATCATACAATTATACATGATCCACCCTTCCATTCTAAGTGACATAGAAAGAAGGTGGTATGTTCTTTCTAGTGGCAAAAGTAGGTAGTGTCTGTGCTAACACTATTTAGAAATGACTTTTCTTTTGATATTTGCTAATTTGAGAGATTCTTTCAATAGGTCAACCTACCCATGTAACTGCAGTGCATCGTATAGACTTAATTTCATTGGAATATTCTTCATTTCTTCCACAATATTATAATCCAAATAACTAGGAGCCTTTTATTCTACAACATGCTCATACTTGTTTTGATATTGTTGACTATCTTCCACCCTTTATCGCTTAGTTAAAGATGGATATTTGAGGTATTATTTAGCTTAATATTTTGCCTCAATCTATACTTAAGCGACTATAGGCTACGAAGATGATGCTATCACCTACAAATTCTCTTGAGATTTCTTAGGAAATAGATCCTTCAATAATATAGAATCTTGATGCTTTGTTTTTGTGTCTGGCACCTTCACATTAGGTGCTTTTGCATCAGAAACTTTCGTTGGTGTCTGTTCCCTTTCAATTTGTATCTTTTGCTCAGCAAGAACTTTCAAAGGCTTCATTTCTACTATATCAAAAATCATCGACTTCTTTCCAACCCTTGTGATAACTGAAACTTCCTCCAAATATGGGACCATAAAGCTATGATCAGCTTCCATTATCTATTGACTTGTCCACCAGTAGAAATTTTTGCTAATATCTGTGCCTAGTTCAAATGAACCATGCATGTGTCTCCTCCATGAGTATCATTATAGGTGGAACACCAGTACACTTTCTTCAATGTACTAGTTTTTTTATTATCCAACATAGTTGTGTTCCTCTCAGGATCCTTGCTAGAGGTTTCTTTCTCCCTAGTAATTGGCAATGTTTGAAACCTCCTTGACCAAAAATTAGCTTCAGCTTATTTTTTCTTAATTGTCGTGATTTAATTTGACATTGTCCTTACAACCAAATTTATAGATTGCATTTCTTGTAATAATTTCATGTAAGGATTAGGATTTTAAGGTATTGGAGGTGTTGGTAAGGGTAGGGGCGATGATGGATCAGGCAACGAGAGTGAAATAAGTGGTGCTGGTAGTTGAGGAACAACTGGTGCAAGTAATTATGGAACACTTGGAATGGAAAGTTATGGAACTATAATCAGAGCAATTTGAGGTGGACCTGAGCTCCATAAGGGAACTTGGTACATATAAGGCATAGGCTACAAAAATGCACTCAAATACAAATATTATGGGAGATCAGAAAGAATGGGTATGGTTACTTTCGGGGGCAACTTACCTATGGTGATCAAATCTACTTTGGTCTTATGTGTTTGCATGTATAACTATGGAAAAGTATTTACATTGGATTGGCAGACAACCATTCCAATGTCTGATTTGAAAGCCCAAATATAGTAAAACACAACTTGATCATGCATGGGCCGAAGGCCATCAGGAACTCTCTAGCATATTTGAGTAAATATGATGTTGAAGTCCACTATCTCCTATTGTAGATATCTTTAGATATTTTTGAATTGATGTAGCAGAGAGAAAGAATAAAAAATTTTCATGAAAGTTCTTAATTAGTAATTCCACCAATTAGTCCCATGTCGTAATAGTGGTAGGTGGTAAAGATAGATACCAATACAATAATTTCTCTCTGAGTGATAATACTAACAATATTACCATAATGTCTTTGTCAATAATACCATGGATCATCGTCAAAGAATCCACATCTTGAATATTCTCATAGGCGGTCTTACCAATACCATCATAGGTAGGCAAAGCCTTCAAAGCTACTTGAGAAACTGGATTCTACACTTGTAAATTCAAAGCTCTTGAGCTATTCTATGTTGGAAACTATCTTGGTGGTTGTGGCTAATATGGTGGTGGGTTTTGAGCCATTTTTACTGGTGTATGGGATTGAGGATGTGGAATTCTAGTAGAAGTACTAGCTAGACTTGAAGAAATGGAGAACACAACAACTATCTGTGAGGATTTTGCATATGACATGTGAGGTTTAGGAACTAACTTGGGGTGTTCCCCTAATATTTCAATGTCAAGTTCGTAGAACTCAATGGGGTCTTTAGAATTTTTGGCCTTCGATCTTGTGATCATGAAGCACAACTTTCATTGCCTTCACATTCAAAGGCTTTTAGGTATAATTGAGTCACCATATGTTCTAACCATACAACATGAAGGTGAACATCAAAACCCAATATGTTTGAAAATGAAACTTTTAGGGTACCACCGAGTGTGCCAAAAACTATTGGTCAAATATCTTCCTAATATACAAACATGCATTTGTGCACCCTAGACATGGCCAACATTGAAAGGCTGGGGGAAATAAATTTCCTCAATGCCAAAATCCAGAGAGGGTTTGCTCCCTTACTAATCCTACACTAGTTTAAGACTAGAGTTGCAGAAAAGAAATTAGAAATAATGAAAAGAAATGGAAAATATGGCCACAGGCCAAAGGTGTAGGATTGGGGATAGACTAGCAGTAGGAATTCCAACCAAGTGTTATAGCAGCATAAAATAGAAAAATGAGGCAAGAGAATCCACTTACAGTTTCTTGGAGGTAAGTTCCAGAATCTCACTCTAGTATTCACACTTACACCAACAATACCCAAATCCAGATGCAAAATTTGAACTTAACAACAAATAACAAACATGAATATAAAACAAAAATTCTTGAACATAAAGAAATCACATAAAAATATTGCTTGCAAAATCAGAAGCCATAACTTCTTCTATTTACGCAGAGAACTTAAAAAGTTTTTCTATAAAATGTCTATCGTCTTTTACAAAATAAACTGGGTAGTATTTATAGAGGAATTTCACCTCTATCATTTAATTTACAAAAGATAAAATATTACTAGATCAGCAACCTGTATGAAGAAATTCCCCCTTGAAGTCCTTGAAAATATTTCTCCTCAAGCAACAATCTAGTTTTTAAGATAGAATATCAAAGAAATTAGCATATTTGGGAGTCGGTGCACAGGAAAATTACAAAGCTCATCATTGGCTTGAGACCTCCATTACTCCTTGGAAATTTACCTTTGTTCAATTTTTTTTGAGAAAATATCCTTGTGAATTTAATGTTGCAGCTCTTTTCGCTTGAAATCCACAATTTTGGTTACTCCTCGCCACAATCATTAAATTCTCTCATTCACCTAACCCAAGCACCTTTGACCAATCTCCATCGATGCTTAAAATTTGAGTTCGCTCAAAATAGAGCCATGAGCAAAAGTGCTTCCTTTAACTCTTATTGCTTTCTTCTTATTCATGCTTCCTCTTGCAACACTCACGCCATTGCACTCCATGGACAACCCCTTGACTTGGCGTTCACCTTCTTGTCATGGCAACAATCAACTTGGAGAAAATCTAGGTAAAAACAGTTCACTATACCCCTTCAATTTTATATTTGACGCTTAAAACTATTTCACTTCGTTTAGCCCTACAAAATGTGATTAAGAGCTTCATATTTATCCTAGGGTGGAAGCGCTTCACACAAGATCTTCTTTTCCTTTTTAAAATATATGTTCACCCCCAAAATGGGTGAAATGCACTATCGTCCTCCACCTGGGGTGAACGTAAATTTGACTTTTCAACACCCCATCTCTTTCGATATTCACCCAAAAACAAAATAGCCTTTGACTTTGTTGGGTCATTACTATGATAGCTTCACCCCTATGAACGACGAATGGGTCGTTCACCCCTAATTTGGGATGAAAGTTCTTTTAAATTTACATTTTCTTAACACGCGTCGAAGTGGGATCCACACATTATCTTATATATACGTTTGCCCAGATGAAGGAAGAAACTAGCGTTGACCTTTCAATGCACCAACACACTCACGATATCCTTTTCTTTTACCAAAACTCATCATTTATTGCACTTTTGCCCCAGGGAGGGGCGAACGAGACTTTCACCCCTCAATTGGGGCAAACGTATTGTTGACTTGTCAATGCCTTTGTTGTAAATGACGTTCACCCCAAAGTGAGGCGAATGAAGCTTTTGCCCCAACTTTGGGACGAAAACACCATCTTTAATTGTCAAATTTTTCCTTTGGGATCACCACCATTTCAAAGCACTTCGATGTGCTTTCTCCCTAATGAGGGGCGTGTTGAGTGTTAATTTTACCCAATTGTGAAATTACACTCTCCCTTAGGGTTTGGATCTCCAAAACCCTCTCTTGCAAAGAAGTTAAACAAACAATTTCTCCAAGGTCTCCGCTATATTAGCATTTGCATATGTGTATTAGTAATCTCAAATAAAAATATATCAATTCAAATGCTTGGAACACCTTAGTGATTGCAAGTAACTGTAAACAAGGGGCATATGTTGGTTTATTTTACCATGCTACTTTAATGATTGTTCATGAAACCAAAATAAAAAATAAATGTGAATTGGCCCTCATATGACCACGATGTAGTGCCTTAGTTCTTTTTATCTTGAGGATTTTAAGGTAGATTTTATCTTCCTTATTAAGTGGGTTTTAATCAAGCTTTACCTTGCATTAAATCCTTCTTTAAACATGAAAGTAAAGATTAAAATCTATCTATGAATGTGAATCCGAAATGATGAATAGGCTCCTTAAATGTAGCTTCTTATCATGAAGATAAAGATAGCCTTTGATATGAATAATAAATTATTCCTCTTTGGTGAAATCAATTTTCACAAAGAGATAATAATTTATAGCCTTGAAATATAGGCTTTAAAATGTCATTTAATTATCTTTCTTTAATGAAATAATTTTCATAAAGAATAATAATTTAATGTGTTAAAACAATAGCCTTTTAATGTAACATATAAAATCACCTCTCTTTAATGAAATTGAAATTTTCATAAAGATAGGTGCATTAATGGCCCCAAAAAAGATAGCTTATGAAATGCCATAAAATTAACCCCCTTCGATGAAATTGAAATTTTCATGAAGGAAAGTTTATTTTATGCTTGCAAATAAAAAATATGAAGCTGAAAAAATCTGATTTGACTCCAAAATGTGAAAAAATGAAATTCCGAAATTATAAAATCTGCATCAAACAACCATTTTCAAAAATTTGTATAAAATCGAAATGACCTCGGAATGAATCCGAATCTATTGCGTATGATAGATTTTACATCATTCTTCACAACCATGTAATTATTTTTATCATTTTAATTTTTTATTTTTATTTTAATCTCTGAAAATTAAAAAAAAATAGCAAAAAGAAAGTAAAAAATTAAAAAAAATGAAAAACAAAAATGTTGCAACCCCGAATTTCTCCACAGACCCTGCAAGCATTAGTATTCTGCATAAAACCAGTATTAGAGTGACCCGACTTCGTGCAATCAACATCTAATACGGTGCGAGCTTCAAAGGAAAAGGGTGCAATAAACTGAAAATGAAATCAAGTTAACCATAAAAAATGCATAAAACTTGAGACATTTCCAATTAATTGCTGCAAAAAGATATTCAATATTCCATTACAATGCAAAAAAAAATGCCCAAAGTTGGCATCCAAATGGTGAAAATCGGCCCAACGGTATGCCTTCCTCCTCCGGAAAAATCCCCAAAAGATCCAACCCTTTTTCTGTGCATCCATCTGGTTTTTAAAGTCTTCTCTCATGACCATTCGTTTCAGGTTTCCAAACCCTTGGTTTCTCCTTCCAACGCTGTTGTTTGGTTTTCCTTTTCTTGTTTTCAATTTTTTTTCTCAAAACCCTTCGTTGGCTTTCCATAACGTCTTTCTTTCCTTTCCTTTATTCTCCTTCCACCTTACCTGCATATAACACACGTGAATTAACTTTTAACATTTCAAAGAAAAGAAAAATACTAATAAAATAATATACTAAAAAGTTTAAAGAAGCTTTTGACGTTTCCATCTTACATGCATCAAAAAAGCTTGAGTTAGTTTTTATTAAAAACAAAATAACAAAATAAACTATATTAAAAGCATAAAGTTAAACTATTTAAAAAAAAAATAAAAGAAAAAAAAAAAATTAAATTTAAACTATTTTAAAAAAGTGAACTAAAATGTGGTGAATGAAGCACCATGGCTTCATTCACTACTTTTTTTTTATTTATATTTTATTGTTTTTATTTTTTTTATATATATATATATATATATAATATTTTCACTTTTTAATTTATTTGTTTATATATATAAAATATATATAAACTTGTTTTTTTTTAAATTCAAAAAGCTTTATTTAATTATTTTTTTATTTTACTTGCTTTCTTTTTATATTAAATTTGATTTAATTAATTTTAAATGTTTGAATTGATTTAATTCAAAACATTAAAATTAACCAAAACAATAAAAAACAAGGAGGAACCTAACCAATCCACTAGACACTCAAAATGAAACAAAAACACCCAAACACAAAAATTAAAAGGTGGGTCCCCAATTATTGGGGCTAGTTGTGGAATGGCCACAACAAATGGCGACTCTACTGGGAAATGCTCCTGAGCATTTCGGTAAGAACCCAACCTGAAATGAAAACACGCAAGATTAGCGAGACATAATAATTTAGCAACGTCCCAAGAAGGTGGGGGTAAATAACTTCAGAATGAAAACAACTAATCCATCTGCCTTTGCTCAGTGTGTGCAAAAGTGATTCATTTCCGCATTTCTGAAAATCCTCTAGATTCCATCATCCCTTTCTGCATTAGGCTATGAAGTACAACTCATGAAGTGAAGACTTTTATAGATAGAGCCCCACTGCCAATCAGGCGTCTATAGCCCTGGTGAGGTTTATCTAACTCACCCGTGTGTTCGCTTAATGCTTTGCAAAGCCCATCTATCCTAGGTGTGTCAAGATTTCTAACGCTCGTTCTCACTTTTTCTTTCTTTTTTTTTTCTCTTTCTAAGTATCAAGCTTTGCCTAGCTAGGGCCCCATAACTAGTCAGGCGTCTATAGCCCTGGTGGAGTTTTCCTGAACTAGATGATAGACTTCGAAAAGTCTGTTGCATCGCTTATACTAATGAACTCTTGCAAAAGCATCAAGTCTCACTAGGTTAGAAAGCCAAAGTGGAGCATTTTAGATTTTTGCCTAGGGTTGCATAATCAAGACAACTTCATCCTTCTTACTTTCAGAAACACCATTTAATGTGTGTGTGGGTCCCATGTGGAGCTTGGGCTAATATTTCATTGTTCCACTTTCCACCATTTTAGTCCCAACATCTGAGCATGATCACCAAATAACTCATCCCCCTTTTCTCGGGTTCATCAGTTTTTCAAATCAGGTGCTCCCCCTACTAAGCAAAGAAACACGCAAACGGGCCAGAGACCAAAAGTTAGCGACCACAAAACATCACCTCAAAACAAGGGAACAACCTAACACACAAAACTAAAAACACAAACCAAAACTAAATCCAAACCCAAAAATCATGGACAAAGCACAAAAGAAAAACCAAAACTATATACAAATGTACAATATGGTACAAGATGGTGCAAAAATTTGAACTATCACTTTCCAGGATCCCAAACATGATTAGAACATTTCAAGAGACATATAACGTGATACACATGCCAAACTTTGTAGGAACCCAACAAAAACAAGATTAGGCCAAACAATGCAACAATCTTCATCTTACCCCTCTCACCATACCAATTTGATTTAGTTCCATTAATAATCTTATGGTGGAGTTTCAAGTTCTCAAGTTGATTATACAATAATTGATCTTCAATTCTTTCATGTTTATTCTTTAAGATGTCAATTTCACAATTCCATTTATGGTGTAGAAATAAGCTTTCATTTTTAGATATGAGATCTTGCAAATATGAACCTATTTCTACAAATTTTAAAGCCAAATCATTTTTCAAATCTGTAGACCAATCAAATTCATGTAACCATTTGCAAGCACCTAGGATATTTATTAAATGAGCATCATCATAAGCTTTTATCCTAGATTCTGTTACTAATTGATTATGAACTTGATTTAACACTTCAAGCATACCAACTTCATTTTCATTCAATAAAACAATATCATTAGTGGTGTGAGGAGAAATTAAGTCAAATTCTTTATCAACCACAAATAACATTTCATCATTGATAGTATTTAAATCCATCAATCCATTAGACAAACCTTCACTTGCATTTCGAATGGTGGAACCTAAAAGGTGAGATTTTACCTTTGGCACTTTTCCATTTACCATTACTTGGAGAGGATTTGAAACTTCCTCTTTTTCCTCATGACATTCATCATCATCATCATGTAGCATTTGTTCTTTCTCCATGACCTATTTATCAAAGACACCAAACTTAGGTACCCAATTAAAAACATGTCCATCACTTTCAAACCATAAGTCTTGTCTATCTAGGGGTGGGTCAATTAACACATCCCTATGATCAATCACTTGGGTTGTTGTAGATAACGTGAGATTTTCAATTGGATCATCAGTGATATCAAACCCAAACCATTTCGGTTCTGAAATTTCCCCATTTTGAAATGGCATAGACATTGTAGAACAAGTAAGTGGATCAAGATTTTCAATTTCTTTTCCCTCAAAGGAACCCAAATCAAATGATTCTCCTTCTTGATTCATGGTTGTATCATTTTCCAAAACTTGATTAGATTCTGATTCTTCTTCCAAAACTTCCTCAAATTGTACAGGATTTATAATATCCTCATGCGAGAAAACAATCATATTATCCTGCATATCAATTGACACAAAAAGTTCATTAGAAGATTTAGAGCGAGCATATTCTTCCCATTTCTTCCAAGAATCATAGTAATCATCTTCCAAAACCAAGTTGTGATGCTCAAGTACTTCTTCATCATCTTCCGATTCATCAACATGTTTCTCATCCAATTCATCTTCACCTTCCCTAGATGGTTCAATTATTTCCAAAAGTGGGTTATTTCTTGAATTCAAATTTGTGAGGCTATCATAATCCAAATTGGTAACCCATGATTCAATTTTATCACAATTTGGAAGGTGTAGATCTTCTTGGCCATCAGTTTCAACAATATCATTCAAAGTATCTTCCGAGAACAAGTGGTGAAATTTTGTTATGTCTTCAAATGCATTTATTGATTCTCTTTCAAGTTCACTTTCAACCACTTTTGATGGCTTAGGAGCTTCTATAAGGGGATCAATTTTTACATCTTGCTCCATATAGTCACTCCAATCTTCCTTTGCAAGTACACATGACCAACTCATATCCTCATAGGTTTGTTCATCCCAATCCTCATTTGTGGGTAATGATTCTAGATCTTTTCTTTCCGAAACAAAATGTTGATCTTTTGGTTCCAACTTCTTGTTACCCATCCATAGAATTTCTTCTCCAAAATCTTCATGCTCTTCAAGACATTCTGAATAGGCATTTACTTCAATGTAAGTCACATCAAAGTCTCTTCTATCACCTGAAGGAACATAACATGAAATATCATTAAGATTAGCATTATGAATTTTCTTCCTAGGATGATTTGGATGCATACATTGATGTGCTCATTTTTGTGATGGAACCACATATCTACTTAACTTCTTAACCACCTTCTTTTGCTCTTTTACTTCCGATACAAGCTTGTTGGGTTGAGTGGTAGAAGTAGTAGGATTAGTTGGATTGATATCAATAGACAAAGCTTGAACACTTGTTGTAATGGCTCCATGAGTGACCCCATGATTCTCTAACCATGATGGAGTAGTTGGATGGATAGAAGTACTCGTATAAGCACATGTGGGAGCATACGTAGGTATGGTAGGGTAAAATTGATTGTGGGGCAAAATATTTGATATCAAATTTTGTTGTGCCCATGCTTGATTTACCATCGAGGTTTGATTGCAAGCCCCTAGTTGTCCTACCATAGGCAATTGCTCCATCCCATAACCTTGTGGCCTTAATTGTTGATCTACAATCATAGCTTCCATGTAGGCCGAGGCAAGATTAGTAACCAAAGGATTTGTCCTAGTGAACATGGCAAGCAAGGGATCCAATGCCCCAAAGTATATTTGAAGAGCACCACTCTCCTCAATAGTATGGGGAGCAATCAATCTTGCATAGAGCTTTCGAAATCTCATGTTGAATGTTCTCACTGGCTCATTAGGCTCCTTCTTGCAAGAAGCAAATTGTTGATAAATCATGACAGGATCAATGAGCAACCTAAATTGATTGATAAAAGCAGTTTCCAATTGGGCCCAAGATGTAATAGAGCCAATGGGTAAATTGATGTACCAATCATATGCCACCTCATCTAGGCTCCCAGGAAACAATCTACATGCCACATCCTCATGTTCAACATTCCATCTAACTAGGATATCCACATAGGACTGAATGTGCTCCTCGGCTAATGTTGTGCCATTGTGCTTAAACTTGGGCAAAAGTTTCTCTATGTTCTTGGGCAAGTCATGAGCATCTCCACTAATGTTCAAAGGATTACCATGCACCCCATACCACTTTCTAGTATTTGTAGCCATTAGTGAAACTCAAAGAATAACTTCAAAACCAATTTGTTAGTCAAATAAATATTTCTTACAAATAAGCATAAAATGACTAACCAATATCAAATATATAACATATGAATCATCATGTTAGCATCAACCAAGAGATATGTATCCATTAAACCATGAAATTGAAGAACATTCTCAAATTTACAACATGTTAGCATTAATGCATCATCAAAAATAGAGAATGTTAGAATCAAATGAAAGTAATCATATGGAAACAAAACCTCGTTAGTCAAGACCAATGTTTTGTAAATAAATATTTCAAGTAACATGAATAATTTAGCATCTAAATAGCAATAAAATAAATCAATTCAAATCCTCCTAGCTCCCAAAGTGTGAGTGTTAGAGGAAACCAAAGATGCTAATCAAATGAACTTGAAATATTTAGCAATTCAAAACTCTTGAGTAACCATGAACAATCCAAAAGCGTTAGATCAATGAATACCAATTCATGAATTGCTTAACATAAATAAAATAAAGTAAACCAATTCATGCCCTCCTTCTAGCGCCAAAATGTTGAGTGTTAATTTTACCCAATTGTGAAATTACACTCTCCCTTAGGGTTTGGATCTCCAAAACCCTCTCTTGCAAAGAAGTTAAACAAACAACTTCTCCAAGGTCTCCGCTATATTAGCATTTGCATATGTGTATTAGTAATCTCAAATAAAAATATATCAATTTAAATGCTAGGAACACCTTAGTGATTGCAAGTAACTGTAAACAAGGGGCATATGTTGGTTTATTTTACCATGCTACTTTAATGATTGTTCATGAAACCAAAATAAAAAATAAATGTGAATTGGCCCTCATATGACCACGATGTAGTGCCTTAGTTCTTTTTATCTTGAGGATTTTAAGGTAGATTTTATCTTCCTTATTAAGTGGATTTTAATCAAGCTTTACCTTGCATTAAATCCTTCTTTAAACATGAAAGTAAAGATTAAAATCTATCTATGAATGTGAATCCGAAATGATGAATAGGCTCCTTAAATGTAGCTTCTTATCATGAAGATAAAGATAGCCTTTGATATGAATAATAAATTATTCCTCTTTGGTGAAATCAATTTTCACAAAGAGATAATAATTTATAGCCTTGAAATATAGGCTTTAAAATGTCATTTAATTATCTTTCTTTAATGAAATAATTTTCATAAAGAATAATAATTTAATGTGTTAAAACAATAGCCTTTTAATGTAACATATAAAATCACCTCTCTTTAATGAAATCGAAATTTTCATAAAGATAGGTGCATTAATGGCCCCAAAAAAGATAGCTTATGAAATGCCATAAAATTAACCCCCTTCGATGAAATTGAAATTTTCATGAAGGAAAGTTTATTTTATGCTTGCAAATAAAAAATATGAAGCTGAAAAAATCTGATTTGACTCCAAAATGTGAAAAAATGAAATTCCGAAATTGTAAAATCTGCATCAAACAACCATTTTCAAAAATTTGTATAAAATTGAAATTACCTCGGAATGAATCTGAATCTATTGCGTATGATAGATTTTACATCATTCTTCACAACCATGTAATTATTTTTATCATTTTAATTATTTTTATTTTTATTTTAATCTCTGAAAATAAAAAAAAATTAGCAAAAAGAAAGTTAGAAAAATAAAATTAAAAAAAATGAAAAACAGAAATGTTGCAACCCCGAATTTCTCCACAGACCCTACAAGCATTAGTATTCTGCATAAAACCAGTATTAGAGTGACCCGACTTAGTGCAATCAACATCTAATACGGTGCGAGCTTCAAAGGAAAAGGGTGCAATAAACTGAAAACGAAATCAAGTTAACCATAAAAAATGCATAAAACTTGAGACATTTCCAATTAATTGCTGCAAAAAGATATTCAATATTCCATTACAATGCAGAAAAAAAATGCCCAAAGTTGGCATCCAAATGGTGAAAATCGGCCCAACGGTATGCCTTCCTCCTCCGAAAAAATCCCCAAAAGATCCAGCCCTTTTTCTGTGCATCCATCTGGTTTTTAAAGTCTTCTCTCATGACCATTCGTTTCAGGTTTCCAAACCCTTGGTTTCTCCTTCCAACGTTGTTGTTTGGTTTTCCTTTTCTTGTTTTCAATTTTTTTTCTCAAAACCCTTCGTTGGCTTTCCATAACGTCTTTCTTTCCTTTCCTTTATTCTCCTTCCACCTTACCTGCATATAACACACGTGAATTAACTTTTAACATTTCAAAGAAAA
Organism: Wollemia nobilis; assembly: GCA_028583015.1. Classification (NCBI taxonomy): domain Eukaryota; kingdom Viridiplantae; phylum Streptophyta; class Pinopsida; order Araucariales; family Araucariaceae; genus Wollemia; species Wollemia nobilis. The sequence goes on along the minus strand of JAQPPZ010003646.1, from coordinate 91,269 downwards.
GAAAAATACTAATAAAATAATATACTAAAAACGTTTAAAGAAGCTTTTGACGTTTTCCATCTACCTGTACATGCATAAAAAAAGCTTGAGTTAGTTTTTATTAAAAAAAAATAACAAAATAAACTATATTAAAAGCATAAAGTTAAACTATTTAAAAAAAAAATAAAAGAAAAAGAAAAAAACATTAAATTTAAACTATTTTAAAAAATGAACTAAAACGTGGTGAATGAAGCACCATGGCTTCATTCACTACTTTTCTTTTTATTTATATTTTTATTGTTTTTTTTTATTTTTATATATATATATATATATATATATATATATATATATAATATTTTCACTTTTTAATTTTTTTTTATTTGATATATATATATAAACTTGTTTTTTTTTTTAAATTCAAAAAGCTTTATTTAATTATTATTTTTTTACTTGCTTTCTCTTTTATATTAAATTTGATTTAATTAATTTTAAATGTTTGAATTGATTTAATCCAAAACATTAAAATTAACCAAAACAACAAAAAACAAGGAGGAACCTAACCAATCCACTAGACACTCAAAATGAAACAAAAACACCCAAACACAAAAATTAAAAGGTGGGTCCCCAATTATTGGGGCTAGTTGTGGAATGGCCACAATAGGGCGAAAGTCCTCGAAAGTGCTTCTTGGGTTGAACACTTTCTTTTCCATCTAAAATTTCACGTTCACCCCAAAATGAGGCGAACGGGTCCTTCGTCCATTTTTTGAGGTGAACACGATTTTAACCATTCCTCAGTAATACACTTAGTCTTTGGGCACCATTTTTCTCTGAAAATGTTTTGGGCGATCTCAAATAATTTCATAAATCATTTATCTTATGATATCCACTATTTTGAAGCACAAAATTTTGTGACAATACAAGAAAATAATGACACATAAAAATATTACGGAAAACATTATAACATAAATTTATTTTAATTTATGCTTTTACAAACAAAACCCTTCAACAAAATTACATCAAAAATCCTAATGTGGCATATGTCAAAATTACCTACAAGCACCCAACTCCATTTTCAAATAGGGCTCGACCCTTCTCCCTTGACATGGATGTAGGCACTGATCAATGATAATATCATAAGGAATATGATAATATTAATAATAGAATACACACATTATAGGAGTACATATTAATAATATGATAATATCATAAGGAATATGCTTAGTTTAATAGAAGTTGTATCTAACATAGTTCTACAAGGATATAAAAATATAACTTAGGCCTTCACATTCTTTCACTTCTACAAGATTATTTATCATAAATTCTATAGTGCCTTACCATACTCTAGGAGAGTTATTTTATAAATACAATATTCCAATTCACTCCATAATTTATATCCTCATTCAACATTGTTTTGCATATGTTTTTCTTTTTTATATTAAATAATTAATTAATATTTTTTTATATCTCCATTCACTTTTAATATACATTCAAACTAGCATAAATATTATGTATACCATAGCTATAATTATGTATACCATGTTACTATCACCATTATTGTTATTTTTTAGAATTAGTGATTAAAACCTCTAATAATTTCACTTTACTTGTAAGGGAATAGGACACCACATAAAAAATAAATTGAATGGTATTTCCATGTTATTTTCACATGGAAGATCACATTCATGCTCCTTTTTTTAATAGTAATAAATAAATAAAACATATGAAACATTCTTGGACTAGAGAATGCCTACTATCCAAATTACAACAATATAGATGAAATATGTAGCCTAAGAGTAGGGGTAGGAGAAAGTTATAGAAAGTAGAGCATAGAGGGGAAATGACATCATTTTATAAGAAAGAAACAATGTTTGGGCTAGAAGCCTACTCTAGGGGCACCTCCAAGCTGACATTGCTGCCATTTAAAATCAAAAGGTGAAACGAGAGATTCTATAATACATGCACCTTAAAATTGATATTTAAATTTGAAAATCAAAAGAGTTGAAGTGGGTGAGGTCAAAAAAACTAGATAATATAATGTGTGCATTCTATAATAAACAACGTGACCATTACCATTTAACTCTACGATTTACTCATTGATATTTCCATCCCGAAGAGCACAATTTACTCATTGATCTTTCCATCCTCGAGAGGAATGATCACTCAGCAACCATCACATGTACATTTCTTTTATTTTGCATCCATGAAAAGGGCATCTTCATCTTCATTTTCTTGTAAATAAAATATGTGGAATTTACATTGTGATTGTTATTGTTTAAATCTACAATTTTCTCATTGATATTTTCCATCCCCTAGAGCAATGGGTGTACATTTCTTTCTTTATAAGTTGGGTTATTTTGCTACCTTGGAAAATGGCATCTTACTCTTGAGGAAAAAATCTGTCTCAGCCCTAAAAATGGTGGAGACCACTTCATTTTTGGAAGATCTCAAGCACCCATGCTATACAAATTCCATCGCCCTCATGATCCACCCCAAGAGCTTGCCCTATAACCATGTGATCGCATTGTTCTTTTATCTCATTTTTTGCTTCTACGAGCTCCCACATGGTTGGGGTTCCTAATAGGTTGCACACTAGGTATCTTGAACACCCTCATGATCTATCCCATACGCACACCAGATAGCCATATAACCACATGGTGCTTTCATCTTATATTTTTTCTATAGGCTCCCACATGGCCAAATCAAGTTTCTTGGTGGGGTGCACACTAGGCAGCTTGAGTGCACTCACGATCCAATGCACTTACCCGATAGCCATGGAACCACATGGTGCTTCCATATTATTTTTTGTCTTCTTTGGGCTCCCACATGGCCAAACCAATTCCCCGACGGGTTGCACACAAGGTAGCTTGAGTACCTTCATGATCCAACCTATGCCCTCACCCTAGCCCAATATCCATGGAACAGTATGGTGCTTCCATATAAAAATTTTCTTTTCCAAGATCTCATATGATCGAATTAAGTTCCCCAATAGGTTGTACCCCAAGTAGCTTGTGTAGCCATTGGTGCAGGTCACTATTGTGTATATGCTCTGATGTGTCATCATCATCTCACTTGCTGCCTAGCATTAACCTTCATGTCGAATGATAAGTATTAGGTCATATTCCTATTCAATTATGGGAAAGGGTGTTGCATCCTAAATGGGTAGGGTATTCTAGGCACCAACCGCTTCCTTACAATCAGGTGTGCTCGCTAATGCTCCTTTGATAACTATGGCTAAGATGAACTACACCCACATGACTAAATTAGGTTCCCTAGTAGGTTGCACTCTAGACAACTTGTGCAAGCATTGGTGCAGGTCCCCATTATGTAGATGCTTTAATGTGACATCCTCAATATTCCACTCGTGCCTTGTATCGACCAATGCATCAAATTAGAACTACCAGGTTGGACTAGATGCCTATTCAATGATGGGGTAGGGTGCTCCATCAGAAATGAGTTGGGTGATCTGGGGACCACCCACTCCTTTGTGGCTAGGTGTGCTGGTTGTTGCCCCTCTCATCTCTATGGTTAAGATTCATTGTTATTGATTTCATGTCCATTTAGGCATGGCATATTGTCCTATTTAGATGAGTCTAAAAAAATTTTACATGTGATATTAGATTCTCGAGGACAACATGTTAATACCTTTGTACTTGTTGGGCATAATTCATTGGGTTGTGCAGTCAAAATAACAAAATATAGAAATATAAAAAGAAACAAATAATAAATAGATCGAAGGAAGATGAGGAGGTATAAAATATTCCAAGAGGTACTTTTCTTACAAGCTGTGAGCATCTATGCCTTCATCGTAGATCTTATTTACTACTACATATTTACAAAAAACAATTGTGTCTGGCACACCTAGGGAATAAATATTGTAGGTATTCCTATGAATATGCAATTTTTCGACCAGATGACACCAAACCTGAGTTATTCTTCATATTGATCTTGGTAATATTTGTTGCCATCCAATTGACTTTAGTATTTGAATCAACTAGGGAAGGGTGTCAATGTCATATTTTATCTAAGATCATTAGGATTGAGGTCCATATCCCATCTTGGTATGTTACCACCATGGTTTGAGTTATTATCCAACCATTATGATTGTCATGCATTACTTACCATGAGATTGGAAAATTGATAGGTGGCTCTCCAAAAAATGATATGGTAGGGAATGTGTCACATGGCATGGGCAATGATGCCCATATTTATTGTTCTTTTTTATATTTTAAATAATCTAAGAGCTTAGTCGACCGAAAAGAAGGTCCACCAAATATGTCATGAAATATCATTGGACTTCTTTTTTCTTGCTTAGGATTGCAAGCTAAAAATGATGACCTCCTACTTCCTATTAGTCTTTCCTTACTCATGGGAGAGTTTGACAACAAAGAGGGCCATAGAGGCACTAAACCCCAGGAATTCATGTTTTGCGTTGGTAGAAAAAAGGCCATGGTATTGGTATTTTTCTTGAGAGGAAAGGTTTTTGACCTTCATCTTCTTCTAGAGTTGTCCTAGTTTCTACCAACACTTTTTGATCTACCAAGGGTTTGCTTTCATAGGAATTTATGGAGAAAGCATTTTGCATTATTTGGGAAAAGCCTATCATAGATGCTCTAGGAGGTGGTTTTGACAAGGCTTTCCATGCAGAAGGGACATCCCTAAGGGGCAATTTTCCCATCTAAATCAACATATTTTCAGCTTGCATAACCTCCTTGTAAATATTTGGAAACCTTTTTTCTTTAGATTGTTGAATAATGAGATCCATATCTAAGAAAAAGGTCTGGGTATAATACAGGTATACCTAAGCGGGATTTGGTTGAAACTAGTAGGGGATTCTTTTCAAAGTTCTTTGGAAATGAATGTTGAAGTCAATGATATTCTATTAAAGGAGTACATATGATGAAGGAGAACTAATTGAGCATCAATAAGGGATCCCTTGAGTCATAAAATATGTTGATGAGTACTTTGGATAGGTCATCCCATGTACAAATACTCCAATACTTCAAGTATTTATACCACATTATAGATTTTACCTTAAGAGAGGACAAGGAGTCTAAGATCCACATCCTCATTCATAATATTATGAATCATTGCTAAGGAACCAATATCCTGATAATATTCAAATGTAGTCTTATTTGTCCTATCAAAAATTGGAAAGTACTTTAAAGAAGACTTGGGAATCTCATGAAGATTTTGAAAATTGAGAGGGTCAATGTAATTTCAACAGGGATATTCGCACCGAACCATTGTAGCACTTAGATCCTTGAAATCATCATATAAGCATAACTTCTCTACTAGTGAGGTCGAGGTTGCTCATAAAACCTTGAGCTATCTGGGAGATATATCTTTAGGAATGGTGCATAATTAAAATCAATTATGAACCTTGGTTAATGTTCAATAAAACCACCTTGTTCTGCTTATTTCAAATATAATTTGTCGTAAGAGTGAGTTTGTTCTTGTAGGTGAGTCACTAGGCGATGGATATTATGGACTAAAATAGAGTATCACTATGTTCTATTTAGATATAAATGCAACTATTCATATGATAGAGCTTTCTATATTTGATTGAAGTCACCAGGTAATTTTTATAAGATCTAATAATAAAGGATATCACCAATCCTTAAATTATCTAGCTAAGGGACCTTCGGGTCCAACTAGGCATACCAAAAACTATTGGTTAGATAATATTTCTAATGGAAAGGTTCATGCACCTACAGACCTTGACCAACATTGAATGATGAAGGAGCTTGTGAGAACTACAGTGGTCAATCTCTGGATAAGACTGATTCTTTGAAGTCTCGACTAAGTATGCCTAAATACTAGGTAAAAGGGGCACTAAAAGAGATAAAAGAGGCCAAAGTCAAAACTTATAGTGGTGTAGATTAAGCAACATCAAGAGATGTTTAAAAATATAGATCATGCAACTAAAAAATCAACTACCTAATAAACCAGCTAGTTTTACAATAAATTATACAACATTCAATTTTAATCTATTGCATCTTATGAGACCACCACTTCCATACAAGTGAATAAAGAAGTGCAAATCCAAGATTTAGAATAAAACACCATAAATATTCAACATGCTTAAATTAGAAATAAGGAGTCATCCATACAAACATTCTTTGCAAATGAATTAAACCAGAGACTACACAACAGTTAATTTGTATTAAGATGCAAGTAATCCATATTTACATATGAATTGTAAATGCCTAAGAGTCGAACCTTTTTCCATTTGCATTATAGTATTTATAGATATTTTATAATTTTAAGCAGTCAAAACCATCATTGCCTCAGAAGTGGATTGTTGTTATGTTATAGATTATGCCACCCTATTGAATAACTTCGAAAGTATGGCTACTACACTAATCCAAATATGGTTGATTGATGTGTCCTAGATCTATACCAGCTCAAGTCGTACTTAGTTTATTGGCTACATTTTATCCCTTGATTTCTATTGATCCTCTCTACTCAACCACCCTATTGTCTGTGTGATGGATTTTTCCATTGAGATCTCCTAACATGAAATCATGCCTAGCATACATTGTGGAAAAAATAGAGTAAAGATACAAGTGGGTTTTAGGCCCAAGCACTCAACGATTGATCATTGTATCATGCTTAGACACATAGTGGAAAAATATGGGATAAAAAATAGGAGGTTTTTTTTTTGTTTTGTAGACTTCAAAAAGGTATTTGACATAGTTCTAAGGAAAAAATTAAGGAGCAAAATGGAAGAGCTAGAGGTTCCAATTCACTACAAGGCAGCAGTTCATAGATTATATGAGCATGTAAAGGCTAGAATTAGAACGTAGGAAGGGTTATCTAAATTTTTTAGGAGTGGCATAGGTATAAAATAATGTTTCGCTCTATATTTGATATTATTTGGGTTGTACATTGACAAGTTAGAAGAATTAATAAATAAATTTGGGGGAGAGGGTGTGCACTTAGACAAATATGTGGTAAAACTCCTCATGTATGTAGATGATGTAATTCTTGTGGCCAAAATAGCTAAAGATCTATAAGATCACCTTTGGGCTCTAAAACTCTTTTGTAAGGAAGTTGGGATGTAGGTGAACACGAGCAAAACAAAAGTCATGATTTTTCAATGAAAAAGGAGAAGCAACATCTCGAATTTCAGTTTGTAGGAGAATATCTTGAGGTAGTCATAGAATACAAATACCTAGGCATAGACTTTCATGACAATCTCAATTAGAATACATGTAGGATGAAAATAACTCTAAGTGGTTGGAGAGAACTATATGCACTTCAAAATCAGTGTAGGAATGCCAAGTTGTGGGACTAGAAGATCACCAAGGTCATATTTGGTCTACTTGTCACACCGATTTAATTGTATGGTTGCCAGGTGTGGGCTAGTGGCTTGAAAGATACAAAATAGATGCAAATAGAAAGGATTCAAAAATTTTAATTATAAATTTTATTAGAATGAAGACCACATTCCCTTATGAAATTATTCTAGATAAAACAAGAATATTTCCTTTAGATGCAATTGTTACGATCAAGATTTTATGTTACTTGAAAAAATAGAAAACATGAAAAACAACATATGGCTTAGGGCAGTTAGGGATGAAGAGCTACATAGGTATAAGAACACATGGATGAAATAAAATCAGAAATGGATGAAACATTGGGAAATAAACATAAATGAATGCCCAAATTTCAATAAAGACATAAAAACTATGTGAATGAAAAGTTTAGAAGTGGAATTTAGAAAAATGCAAGAAAGAAAAGACAATACTATATTGCAAAGTTTAACCCAACGTATGACCATAAGGAAAAAGCATTTATAGGTGCAAAAATTAAGTGGAGGGAAAAAATCCTCACTGCTCAGATAAGGACTAGCTCTCATAGGCTTATATGTAAAACAGGGATATGGACAATGCCCAAGGAACAATGGGAAGAAAAGATATGTACTCTATGCAGCATAGGGGCAATAGAGACAGAGGAACATTTCATATATGAATGCCCAAGTTTTTTGAACATCTGTGGCAAATACAAAGAAATGCTTGGAAAAGGGTCCATGACAGATTTATTTGAAGACAGTAAAATAAAAAAGTTGGGGAGTTGCTAACCCAAATCAGTAGGAGAAGGAATATCCTTCTCAAGGACATTAATTGTCATATGATTTGAATAAGTGTGTTTCCATATTTGGAGATCCCAGAGACCATATTTTGGTCTCACGAACATAATTAAAATATTTCATTCATTCATTAATTGACCTATTTGAGGACCTTAATTACCAACAAGTGGCTACTCATATAATACCGATACTATGTGGCATCCTCACTCATTTATCATTGTCCACATCCATGTCGAAGGAGAAGGTTCGAGCTCTATTTGAAAATGGAGTTGGGTGCTCCATCCTAAACGGGTAGCGAGATGGGGACTTCCAAGATCGAGGTTACCATGATTATGGCTAAGATGACCTCCATCACATCCATAGAGGACATGGAGATAAGGGCTATCATCGGTTTCACTAGGTCAAATATGGATCATGCAACTAAATAATCAACTACCTAACAAACCAACCAATTTTACAATAAATTATAGAACATTTAATTTTAATCTACTATATCTTATGAGACCACCAATTCTAGACAAGTGAATAAAGAAGTGCAAATCTAAGATTTAGAATAAATCACCATAAACATTCAACATGCTTAAATTAGAAATAAGCGGTCATCCATACATACATTATTTGCAAATGAATTAAACTAGAGACCAAGAAACAGTCAATTTGTATTAAGATGCAAGTAATCCATATTTACATATGAATTGTAAATGCTTAAGAGCTGACCCATTTTCCTTTTACATTATAGTATTTATAGATATTTTACAATTTTTAAGTAGTCAAAACCATCATTGCCTCAGAAGTAGATTATTGTTATGTTATAGATTCTTCCAGCTTGTTGAACAACTTTGAAAGTATGGCTGCTACACTAACCCAAACATGGTTGATTGACATGGCATAGATCTATAGCATCTCAAGTCATGCTTAGCTTATTGGCTACATCTAGTCCCTTGATTTCTACTGACCCTCTCTACTTAACCACCATGTTGTCTACATGATGGATTTTTTCATTGAGATCTCCTAACATGAATATGCCTAGCAGATGTTGTGGGCAAAAGAGACCTTACCTTATTGGGAAGTGGCTACTAGACCATGTGTGCACCTGTTAGATTGTCTTTTATCTCATAGATGACCTTCAACTATACATCAATTTACCAGCAGATCTAATCTTATATTATATACCTCCTCTACTATATCGGGTCCTCAGAACCTAGTTAGACCTTTCTGGGTACAATTATTTTGGTGCCTTCTTTCTTTTGTATTATTCTCCCTTTGTCAACTTCCAATATTTGCATTGGAACATTGAGACCTTGCTAGGCTCTAGTCAAGCATGAATATTCTGATGTTATTATAACTTTACCATTTCTTTGACCAAGACCTCATTATGTTGTTAGGCTTTTGGGACCCCACCGGGTTCTGGTTGGGTGTAATTATTTTGACACTCTCAGCCCTTGACCTATTTCTCACTTCTAGATATGTCATGCTTTTAAGCACTGATTAAGGTCCCATCGGGTATGAAATTTTTGGCATTATCTGTACTTGGGTACTGAACTCAGACTTGGTCGAGTTTAGACTGGCATAAATATCTTTGTGCTCTAGTGACTTGGCCTCCTTACGACTTAGACACTTTCTTGTCTTGGTGAAGGTTGGGTCTTTTGGATACTGATTGATTTTGATTGGGTATAATTGTTCTTGTAATCCCTAGACTTAATATTGAGCTCTAGCCATTGTAGATGTTCTGACATTATTTATATTTAGCTCATTTTTCCACATCCATACATACTAAATATTTTAGGTCCCATTTGGATGATTGTCTACTGGTTCACTCCTGAATTAAGCCATTTTCTCCACTTCATTCTTATCATATTTTGGTTGGTGTATGGGAAATTGGTGCCACCCCAAAGGTTCAGTCAGTTACAAGCATTTTGACATCTTGGAGAGATAGCCACTCTAGCTGGAGTTTGTCTTCTGGTAGCATGAACCAACATGCATTATCCTAGTATCATAATTCTAGCAGCCTTAAGCCTTGATCAATTTTTCTTGGTCACCTTTTGATGCCCTAGTGAATAAAAATGAGTTATCGATTCATAGTTGTAGTAAGATGAATCTTTGTCTTTATTTTAGACTTTGATTGGACATAGGAAATATAGCAAGTTCAAGGGGCATCTCTCCAATGACGTGTTCGTTCAACTCTGCTTCTGGAAATTCTTCTGAGCTTATAGAAAAAATTGTTGGTAATCTCTGGTTTTATTTACAAAATGGTAATCCAAATATATGGCTACTAGCAATCAGGTGTGGGTAGGTGCAAAAAAATACCCACAATGGTTTTTTATGGAGGGCTAGGAAAAATAATCTTCAAAAATTTAAGGATGGTCATGAACATGAAATGTGTGGCTCTTTTTAATTGAGAGAGAGACAAAAAATTTATATGTAATTCTAAAAAAGAGTGAGAGTGATTTTGAGAGTGATAAAAAGACGAAGTGAGAGAGAGAGAGAGGTGGCAATAGGATGAGGACAAGAGGAAGATAGAGAGTGAGATATTTTATGTGTGGTCCACACATGTGAATGTATGTGAGAGAGAGTTTATATTTGTGTAGTGAAGCATATAACTAATATATTTTTCTCAAGATATGTGGTTTCATGGTCATGGTTATGTTAATATATTTTAGTTATATGAGAGTTTATATGGGCATTTTGGTTAGGGGTAGGAGAAATTTGTATAAAGTAGGGCATAGAGGGACATAAACATATTTTTATAATAAATAAACAATGCTTGGACTATAAGCCTACTCTAGGGGCACCTCCAAGATCACATTGCTACAATTTAAAATCAAAATGTGAAGCAAAAAATTCTATAATCTGTGCACCTCCAAATTGATATTTAAGTTTAAAAATCAAAAGAGTTGTAGTGGGTGAGGGTGAAGCATCTAGATTGTAAAATGTGTACATTCTACAATTAACAACCTAACTATTACTGTTTAACTCTACAATTTACTCGTTGATCTTTACATCCCCAATAGAAACGATCACTAAAAAATCATCACATGTACATTTATTTCATTTTACATCCATGAAAAATGGTATCTTAATCTCTATTGTCTCATAAGTAAAATACATTGAATTTATATTGTGATCATTATTGTTTAAATGTAGAATTTTCTTGTTGATATTTTGCATCCCCCAGAGTAACGAGTGTACATTTTTTTCTTTATTAGTCAGGTTATTTTGATGCCTTGGAAAAGAGCATCTTCCTCTTGATGATCAATTTTGTATCAACCCTGACTATGGTCGAGAAATATCTCAAGCACCCATGGAGGACGAACGACATCACCCTCATGATCCAACCCATGAACTCACCCTAAATCCATAAAATCATATTATGTCTATGTCTTATTTTTTACTTCTATAGGCTCCCACATGGTTGGGGTTCCTGACAGGTTGCACACCAAACATGTTGAACACCCTCATAATCCATCCTATGCGCATTCCCGATAGCCATCTAACCACATGGTGCTTCCATCTAATTTTTTGCTTCTCCAAGCTCCCACACGGCTAAATCGATTTCTTGGATGGGTTGCACCCCTAGTAGATTATGTAGCCACTTATATAGGCAATTTTTATATAGATGCTCTCATGTGTCATCATCAACATCTCACTCACTACCTAGCACGATTCATATCGAAGTAAAAGGGTCGAGCCAAGCCTCTATTCTATGATGGAAAGGGATGCTCCATCCTAAATGGGTAGGGTGATCTAGGCACCACCCGCTCCTTTGTGGTCAGGTGTGCTTACTAATGCCCCTTTGATAACTACGACTAAGATGACCTGTATCCACATGGTTGAATCAAGTTCCATGGTAGATTACACTCCAAGCGAAGTTTTATCATCATTGTTCCTCTCATCACTATGGCTAAGATGACCTCTATGGCCATTGCATAGGATATGATATATGGGCTATCACAAGTTTGGTTAGGCCATGGGAAGATGATGGTAACCATGTCATGCCCTTAGAAATTAGGATGATGACTAAAGGTAAATTCACCAAACTTAAAGATATTTTTGACCATGATATTGCATTGGAAGTTTTTTCTAGATATGTTGAGATTGAGGAGGTTCTAAAAATCTACAATGAGGTGAGGTGGTTGTTGGGAAGACTCAGATAGACCAAATATTGGAGATACTTCCTTTGAAATTGCAAAGATAGAGATGTTGTAGAAGTTGAAGACACTTCCTTTGAGGTGGTTATCAAAAATATGTAGATGCATTCTAGGACTAGCTGGATCATGCTTCGAAATTTGTTGTAAGGCTCAATAATCTGGTTAGAATTGGAATTTGAAGTAAATATTATATGATATTAATATTTTATTTTTAATTATGTGTATTGAAAATAAGGATTATGTTTTGCTTCCATCTAGTATTTTGCTTATCCAAGCTCCCACACTTGGAAACCATGTCATGCCAACCATGCCATGCCACTAGAAATTAGGATGATGATAGGAGGTAGTTTAGCTATAGCGATGACAACACAGGGGAGCTGCAAGGACTCAATCCATTGAAGGTAAAGTCATCAACCCTTATGATATTTTTGACCATGAGATTTCATTGGAAGTTTTTGCCAGAGATGTTGAGATTAAGGAGGTTCTAAAAATCTCCCGTGAGGTGAGGTTGTTGTTGGGAAGATACAAATACACCAAAAATTGGAGATACTCCCTTTGAGGTTGCAAAGATGGAGATGTTGTAGAAGTTGAATACACTTCCTTTGAGGTGGTTGTCAAAAATATGTAGATGTGTTCTAGGGCTAGATGGATCAAGGTTTGAAAGTTGTTGCAAGGCTCAAGAATCTAGTTAGAATTGGAACTTGAAGTAAATATTATATGATATTCATATTTTATTTTTAATTATGTGTATTGAAAATAAGGATTATGTTTTTCTTCCATCTAATGTTTTGCTTCTCCAAGCTCCCACATGGTTGAATCAGGTTCCTCAATGGGTTGCACCTCTGGTAGCTTATGCAACCACAGGTGTATATCACTATAGTGTAGATGCTCTTATGTATCAACATCAACATCTCACTCACTTATTAGAACTGATCTTCATGTTGAACAAAAATGGTTAGACTAGGCCCCTATTTGATGATGGAAAGGGATACTCCATACTAAATGGGTAGGGTGATCTAGGCATAACCCACTCCTTTGTGGCCAACTATGCTTACCAATGCCCCTTTGATCACTACAACTAATATGACATGTACCCACATGGCCAAATCAAGTTCCTTGGTAGAGTGCACTCTAGGCCAGATGTGCTCATCGTTGTCCCTCTCATCATTATAGCTAAGATGACCTCTATGGCCATTGCATAGGAGATGGATATATGGGTTATCACAGGTTTTATTAGGTCATGGAAAAACGATGGTAACCATGCCATGCCCCTAGAAATTAGGATGATGATAGGAGGTATTTTAGCTATGACGATGGCAACACAAAGGAGCTGCAAGGACTCAAGCAATTGAAGGTAAAGTCACCAAATATGATGATGTTTTTGGCTATGATATTGCATTGGAAAATTTTGCTGGAGATGTTGAGATTGAGGAGGTTCTAAAAATCTCTCGTGAGGTGAGGTGGTTGTTGGAAATATGTAAATACATCAAAAATTGAAGATACTACCTTTGAGGTTGCAAAGATGGAGATGTTGTAGAAATTGAAGACGCTTCCTTTGAGGTGGTTGTTGGAAATATGTAGATGTGTTCTAGGACTAGCTGGATCAAGGCTATAGAGTTGTTGTAAGGCTCAAGAATATAGTTACAATTGGAATTTGAAGTAAATATTATATGACATTTAGATTTTATTTTTAATTATGTGTATTGAAAATAAAGATTATGTTTATATATAACATCTATTTTGGTTTATTATATGCTTCAGTAGAATCAAAATGAAAAGTGTATATAAAAATAATCTAATATATGATTGATTAGTTATATAAGAACATTTTTTATTCTTTTATTATGATTGGTTTCCACTTTTTTAATATATGTTTTTATTTTTAAAAGTATTTAAATACATATCTTTTAATATGTGTAATTATGTGATTATGATGTTTCTTTAAATATATCCATTTCTTATTAGTTTTGAATTAATAAAATTACATTCAAATAAGTATATGTGATTATGATGTTATTGTAAATAAAAAATTGCAAGTTTTTTAAAAGTCTTTAAATATGTCCATTTCTTATTAATTTTGAATTAATAAAATTATATTCAAAACAGTAAGAAATCTTTATAACATGACATTGTTTTAGCATATGAAATTGTGTTTTATGTTAAGTAATGTGTATATATTTATACATTATTTTTTATTCTATTATTTGTTGTTTGGGTATTTACTTTGCTTATAATTTTTTTAACTTGTGATTGTGTGCCTTATTTGTGTATTTGTTTGTTTAGATTTATTCTATTGTATATAACATAATAATGCATTGTTTATATTTTTATATTTTATTATTTGTGGTCCAAAATTATCTATTGTAGTGGTGGGGGCACGGGGTAACTGAAATGGCCAAAGTCCTCGAAGGAAAAACTACCAAATAGCAAATTGAATTCATAAACAAAATTTTATACAAATTATGAAGTTCTATTCCAAAAAAAACAATTTAATACTATTGATATAAAACTTATAGATTCATATTACATTTCGTTATTTGAAAATACTATATATATTCAGCACAGTAGCTAAGATGGTTGGGCCGATTCCAGTAAGGTGCAACATATCGAGAGGACTTGGGTTCAAATCTTGTCGATGACTAAAATACTATATATATAAAATAAATGTTAACATTTTTAATAAAAAAATTATAATTTTTTATTTACAATAACAACCTAATCACATAATAACACATATTAAAAGACGTTTCTATTGAAAGATTTTTAAAAAATAAAAAACCTATATTAAAAAAATTAAATAAACAAAATGAAAAAATAATATTTGTTAGCAAATGCCGCTGCCCCTCATTATTAAAAAAAGTAAAATAAACAAAATGAAAAAATAATATTTGTTAGCAAATGCCGCTGCCCCTCATTTCCATCCATGATTACAGTCGGGTTGCCATCCTTGTCCAATGACCTAGCGAAACCGACGATAACCCTTTATCTCCATCTCCTCTGTGGAGGCGGTGGAAGTCATCTTAGCCGAAATTGCGGCGGCGAGAACAGGGGAATGCTTTTAAGGTATTTGAAATTTATTTTTAGAGTTTTAATTATAGAGATTGTAGTGTAGGTTTTAATTATTTTATTTTTTGATGCAAGGCATGTCATTGAAATTCATTTTTAAGGTTTTAATTATGAAACTGTTTTATTTTTGGAACGGACTTACATGCTCTCCTTAGCACATTTCTGCTTACCTTCCAAACTTTGAACCCAAGCCACCCATCACGCTACCCGTTTAGGATGGAGCACCCAGCTCCATTGTTAAATAGGGCCCGATCTTTCTCCTTCCACATTGATGTGGGTATTAATCAACGAGTGGGTGGCCGACATCAAGGATGCCACATAGCACCGTGGTCTGCGTGAGGTCAGTCCATTATGGAAAGATCTTCGGCTGTTTCCGCCAATCCGAAGCGGCAACTACTGGGCCAATGGCCATTACACCAATGGATCTGAGTTTACGGTGAGAAAAGAAGCGAGAACAGGGGAATACTTTTAAGGTATTTGAAATTTATTTTTAGAGTTTTAATTATAGAGATTTTAGTGTAGGTTTTAACTATTTTATTTTTGATGCAAGGCATGCCATTCTTTAGGAAGTTTGAAATTCATTTTTAGGGTTTTAATTATGAAACTGTTTTATCTTTGGAACGGACTTACTCTCCTTAGCACATTTCTGCTCACCTTCCAAACTTTGAACCCGCGCCATATCTTTCATGGCTATTTCATTTTTAAGGTTTTAATGATGGAGCTGTTTTATTTTTGGAACGGACTTACATGCTCTCCTTAACACCTTCCAAACATTGAGCCCAGGCCATATCTTCCATGGGCTATTTCGCCCTAAAGGCTGTCCCACTATTTAGATGTCGCCCTAAAGGCCCAAAACCCGTCGGAGATCTGATGGGTAAAGCACCGAGATCATGTTGTTTAACCGGAGGGGTCCTTTTGTAGAGGTACATAGCCATCCGTTGGCACATAGGGGTTATAGTAAGAGACATGGTATATTAGACAAATACAGGTTGAATATAGCCATACGTTGGCTCATAGCCGTTATGGTAAGAGACATGCTACATTAGGCAAACACAGGCTTAATAATATTTATATTTTTTTATAATAAAACTTCATATTTCAATTCCCTATTGATCCTCTCTAGTACCATGATTAGTAAGACTTCATATTTCAATCCCCTATTGATCCTCTCTAGTACCATGATTAGTAAGACTTCATATTTCAATCCCCTATTGACCCTCTCTAGTACCATGATTAGTAGTATTTTTATGTTTGAAGGATATATATAGGTCTAAAAACCTCATCCTGTCCTTATCATATTTGTTTTGTTCCCCTGGCTACTCTGATTGGTTTGGATTTGGGCACCATGGTTTGTGTGAGGTCAGGCCTTTATGGCCAGATCTTCAAGCCTAACAATTAACATAATGGTTTGCATGAGGTTAGGTCCTTATGGCCAGATCTTAAGACCTAAGAATTAGCACAAAAGTCTACGTGATGTCAGGCCCTTATGGCTACATATTCAAAATTAGCACAATGATCTATGTGATGGCAGGTCCTTCATCCCTAACAATTAGCACAATGGTCTGCGTGCCCTTATGGCTAGATCTTCAGCCCAACCAGTCCGAAGGGGAAACCACTATCGGGCCAAGGGCTACTACACCAATGGGCCGAGCTTATCGTTGTTGTGTTCAATTTGGTGTGAAAAGAGGTGAGAATTGGGAATTCTTCCAAGGTATTTTGAAATTCATTTGTTAAGGTTCTAGGGCATTTTAGAATAGGGCCTAACAATTTTATCTTTGGTGCAAAGTTTCAGGCATGGAATTCTTTGGGAGGTGGAACAGGCTTTATAATAGGTGCACGTCATTCTCAGGGAGGTGGAATGGATTTCATAATGGGTGAAGTTCATTTGTTAGGGTTTTAATTATGGGGACTACAAAGTAGGACCTAGCTGTTTTATGTTGTTTTATTCTTGGCTATTTTATTTTTGCTCAAGTTTAAGGCATGCTATTTGATGGAAGGTGGAATGGGCTTTATAATGGGTAAAATTCATTTGTTAGGGATCTAATTATGAGGATTCCAAAGCAGGGCCTGACTCTATTGGTTTTTGTGGAGAGTTTCAGGCACACGAATATCTGGGAGGTGGGACGGACTTCATGTTAGAAATGTTTTTTCTTTTTTTTTTTTTTTTGTTTATTGTGGGGGGTTTTGGTGTGGGGTGTTTTTTCTTTATTTTTTCTTTTTTGGTTTTTTTTTTCTTTTTTCTTTTTTTCTTTCTCCTTTTTTTTTTTTCTTTTTTCTTTTTTTTTTTTTTTTCCTCTTTTTTTTTCTTAAACCCAATTTACACTCTATGCCCAAATTCACTTTGAAAGTGGGCGTCGACGAACTTCGCTCACCAAAAACTGTGATAATGGGTATCCCACCAAAAATATTTATTTGACATCGCATGTGCCCTTTGTCCAATCAACCATTTACTTTCTTCGTGCGAGGTAAGTAATTGGCTCATCATGCCTAGCTATAAACCTCAGTTTCCCCGATATTTCATAGTGTGATGCAGAGCAGAATAGGTGTAGCGTAGATGCAATTAGAGCAAAGACATGCTGAAGCAAAATAGCAGAGAGCAGATTTGTATTAACATCGAGCAATAGTCTTGGATGTCTTAGTTTTTTTGTTTATCTTGCAACTGTTGTTGTAGATATTTGTAAACCCTCATGTGAGGTTCTGTGTAATCGATTTATTCAGATAAATAAATTGTTAACTTTGATTCTAATGTTTGGTTGTATTTTCCATTTATTCTCTGTATATAAATATATTTGGGTCTTCTACATTCAACCCTAGCTTATGCACCCACATTCTATGTTCGAGTTTTGCATTGCATGTGTATAAACTCAGATTCGACATCTTTTGTGTTAAGTCCCTTATTTACCACAATCGTTGTCTTGGTGGGTGAATTTCGTTGTCACACAAGCAAGTAAGCAACTTCCAATGTTGCCTTTGGAGTGTGAGACTTGAAGCACTTAAAAATTCTCATGTTAGAGAGTGTGCGAAGTCCAGCGTCATTGCTTGAGAGCATGACTTATGTTAGTGCTGCATCAGGTCAGCGACTTTGGATGACAAAGTATTTAGCCAAGTTTTAGCTAAGGCTCGACGGGTGTGTGATTCCCAATTCACCAAATCCTTGCGACTCCCGACTACGCAGCCTTTAGCATGCACCAGTCGACGTTGCATCGACTTCCATTAGCGCAATCTTTGACGTGTGTCACCCGACTACACATTAGTTGACCTACGATGCTCGACAATGTGGGCTTTGTAGACGACGTCTGCCCACTATCGTAGTTTGTGGAGCGCGTAGCCCGTTATCGCAAGAAATTTCTATGACTTCAATGGTTTGAAAAATTAAAACTTAGTCTTCAAATTGGTATCAAAGCATATTAGTGCCTTGACACGGAGATCAAAGAAGAATGGCTTTCGGTAGCAATCATTCATTGCAGTTGTAGATCTCGTGCTTCAACAAAAATAATTATGATTACTAGAACAACCAGATGAAGATCCTGTTTGGATCTCAGGAGTTGTGGGAATTGGTCGAGAATGGCTACTCAGAACTGGCAGATGTAGCAGCACTGACCGCCCTCTCCCAAGCAGACAAGGACCTATTGAAGGAGAACATGAAAAATGACCAAAAGGCCCTATTCTATATTATGCAAGCAGTCGAGGAGTCCATATTCCCATGGATTGCATCAGCCACCAAGGTAAAGCAAGCCTAGGATACTTTGGCCAGCTCTTATCAGGGCACCAACAAGGTGAAGTTGGTGAAACTATAGATGTTCAGGAGGGAGTTCGAGAACCTGCAAATGAATGAATCTGAATCCATGAGCGACTTCTTCACCTGAATGATGGACATTATCAACTAGATGTGGTTGAATGGAAAATCATGTAGATCTAGAGAATCGTGGAGAAGATATCATAAGTTTGTCTGCCAAATTTGACTGTCATTATTGCAATAGAATATTCGAGGGATCTGACAACCCTCTAGATATACGAGCTCATGGGTTCTTTGTAGATGCATGAATAGAGGTTGAGTCATTCATCCGAGTCCTCTCTAGAGCAGGTATTCAAGGCGCAAGTCTCATTCCAAGACAATGGCAAAAAAGAATTCCACCAAGGCACCTTTAGTTCTCAAGGAGGAAGAGGCAGAGTCAGGCATGGGAAAGGCAACAAGCAAGGTGGATGATCAAACCCTAGTGATAGGGAGACCAACTGGAACTTCCATCAGTAAGGAGGAAGAAGCGGTGTAAAGAACCAATAAGCTGGATCTGGTAATAAAAGGACAAGTCAAAGGTATAGTGTTATTGTAAGAAATTCGGCCATTACATCTCAAAGTGCAAAAAGAGGATGGCCAAGGAAAACCAGCAATAGGTCCATTACATAAATGAAGCCAAAAATACGATAGGAGGGAACGTGTTGTTGACTTGCAATATTGAGGAGGAGAGCCACAATAATGTATGGTATCTCAATAGTGGGTGCAACAACCATATGATGGGGAACAAGGAGATGTTCTCACAACTAGATGAAATAGTCCAGTTTGAGGTGAATATGGGAAATAACAACAAGGTTCTCGTAATGGAGAAATGAAAAATCCTCATTTATACCAGGCACGATGAATAGAAGTAGATCTATGATGTCTATTATGTGTATGGTCTGAAGCATAACCTTCTGAGTGTTGGATAGCTTGTGCAGAAGGGGCATACAGTCCAGTTCAAATATGGAGTATGCACCATTAGAGATAAGTTGCATGGGCAGATTACAACTATGACCATGACAAAAAATAAGATGTTCCACTACAGATTCAAAACAAATATTTGATGTCTCTGAGTGCAGTCATGAAAGATGCTACCTGGCTGTGGCATCTCAAGTTCGTCCACTTGAGTTTCAGTGGCCTAAACTTGCTACATAAGAAGCAAATGGTGAAGGGTTTACCCCTCATAGAGCAGCAAAGTCAGATTTGTGAAGGTTGCTTAGTCGACAAACAACATATGGATTCGTTCTCTTCTGGATAGTCTTGGAGAGCATCACAACCATTAGAGCTGGTGAACTTAAAAATCTACGATCCGATGCAGACCAACACATTTATCGATAATAAATATTTCTTGATGTTCATAGATGACTTCAATTGTAAGACTTGGATTCATCCGATCAATATGAAGTCAGAAGCATTTGCTAGGTTCAAGGAGTTCAAGGCTTTGGTGGAGAAACATAGTCGCTACCAGATTAAAACCCTCAAGATAGATGGTGGAGGTAAATACATTTCCAATAAATTCCACAAATTTTGTAAGCATCATGGAATTCAGAGGTAGCTCCCTGCCAGATACACATCGTAGCAGAACGGTGTAACAGAGAGGAAGAACCGAACGATCATGTAGATGACACGTAGCATGATGAAGGTGAAGGGATTACCGCACGAGTTCTAAGTAGAGGCTATAACCTATGTAGTCTACCTGCTGAATAGATGTCCCACCAAAAGCATGAAGGACAAAATCCCTCAAGAGGCTTGGAGCGGTCATAAGCCATGTGTGGCTCATTTACATGTGTTCGGGTGCATAGCATATGCACATGTTCTAGAAGAGAAGAGGCAAAAGTTGTATGATAGAGCATAGAAGTGTATTTTCACAAGATATAGTGAATAGGCAAAGACATACAGGATGTACAACCTTGTGACAAAGAAGCTCATCATCAGTCGTGATATGAAGTTCCTATAAGATGAAGCCTGGAACTAAAAATCAAAGATTGGCTAGTCAAAGCCAGCAATAGTCGATTCTGTTGACTTGGAGAAAAGTAGTGTACAACCACCTGTAGCCTCAAGCAGCAGTCACAGTGCCAGCAGCAACACAATATCACCATCTTGGTTTTCTCCACTTGCAAGTAGAATCTATAACTTGGTGACACCCGTAAAGACAAGGAGCTTGCAAGATATTTATGAGGTAACCCGAACTCATCAAGATGAGGAATATTCTAGCTTTGAATTCTTTACTGAGTGTGATCCAGTGGAGTTTGAAGATGCAAGAACCAAAAGTGGGTGAAGATGATGGATGAGGAGATAGAAGCCATTGAGAAGAATGATACATAGTAGTTGGTAGATCTTCTAGTAGGGAAGAAGACCATTGGGTTCAAGTGGGTGTACAAGACTAAGTTCAATGCCCAAAGATAATTTGATCGATACAAGGTCAAAATTGTGGTGAAGGGTTACTAGCAGAAGTCAGACATCGATTATCATGAGGCATATGCGTCCATAGCCCGACTTGACATAGTGAGGATGATCTTGGCACTGGCAGCTCAGAAGGACTGGAGTGTTTACTAGATGGACATCAAGTCAACCTTCCTCAATAGAGTGTTCGATGAGGAGGTCTACATAAACCAACCATCAGGTTACGAGATTGAATTCCAGGAGGGCAAAGTTCTAAAGCTGAAGAAGGCCTTATATGGGTTGAAGAAGGCACCCAAGACATGGTACAATGAGATTGACAACTACTTTCAACAAAATTGGTTTGTTAAATGCCCATATGAGCACACCCTGTACATGAATATAAATGAAGAAGGGGAGATTATAATCATCTATCTCTATGTGGACGATCTGATTTACACTGGAAACAATGCTGCACTGTTTGACCAGTTCAAAACAACCATGAAGAAGAGGTTCAAGATGACGGACTTAGGGTTGATGAAATATTTTCTCAGCATCGAATTTGACCAATCGACAGATGGCATATTCATTTCTCAAGGCAAGTATGTGAAGGATGTCCTAAAGTGGTTCAATATGGAGGACAACAAACCTACCATCACACTGTTGCCACAGGCTTGAAGCTAAGCAAGTTGGATTCTAGAAGAAACATTGATCCAACCTTGTTCAAATGGCTAGTTGGTGGTCTCATGTATTTGAATACAACTTGACCAGATCTGATGTTCAGAGTCAGTCTGATCAGTCGCTTTATGGAGACTCCAAAGGACATGCATTGGCAAGTAGGCAAGTGAATCCTATGCTTTATCAATGGGACATGGAACCATGGCATCTTTTATGCCATACAAGACCAGATAGAACTGGTGGGCTACACAAATAGTGATTGGGCTGGTAGCACTAATGATCAAAAAAGCACCTCTGAGTATACCTTACATCTCAGTTTAGGAGTAGTGTCATGGGCATCCAAGAAACAACCAATCATTGCATTATCCACAACTGAAGTGGAGTATGTCGTCGCCATGTCAACCACATGCCAAATAGTTTGGTTGCGAATAGTTCTAGGTGAACTGAACCATCCTCCGAAAGGTGCGACAACTATGTTTTGTGATAATAATTTCGTCATTGCATTGTCTAAGGATCCAGTGTTCCATGGCCGGATGAAGCACATTGACATTCAGTATCACTTCATTAGAGAGCTGGTGAAGTTCGACAAAATTTAGTTGTAGTTTTGTAGATTGAAGGAGCAGTTGGCATAAACTTATGAAATTATTCTAGTTGAAACTGGAATGTTCCATTTAGAAGCAATTGCTATGACCAAGTTGTTATGTTACTTGAAAAAAACAAAAAACATGACAAATGATAGATGGCCTAGGGCAGCTAGGGACGAAGAGTTGCATAGGCAAAAGAATACATGGATGAAAAAAAAACTAGAAATGGATGAAACGTTGGAAAATCAACATAAATGAATGCCCAAATGTCAACAAAGACATAACAAATTATGTGAATGAAAAGTTTAGAAGTGGAATGTGGAAAAATGCAAGCAGGAAAAGACAATATTATTTTGCAAATTTTAACCCAATGTATGACCACAAGGAAAAAGCGTATATAGGCGTTGAAATCAAGAGGAAGGAAAAAATACTCATTGCTCAGATAAGGACTAGCTCTCATAGGCTTAGATGTGAAACAGGGAGATGGACAACACCCAAATAACAATGGGAAGAAAG
Organism: Wollemia nobilis; assembly: GCA_028583015.1. Classification (NCBI taxonomy): domain Eukaryota; kingdom Viridiplantae; phylum Streptophyta; class Pinopsida; order Araucariales; family Araucariaceae; genus Wollemia; species Wollemia nobilis. The sequence goes on along the minus strand of JAQPPZ010003646.1, from coordinate 68,052 downwards.
GATATGTACTCTATGCAGCACAGGGGTAGTAGAGATAGAGGAACACTTCATCTATAAATGCTCGAGTTTTTTAGATATCCATGACAAATACAAAGAAACACTTGGGAACGAGTTTATGGCAGATTTTTTTGAAGACAGTAAAATAAAAAAAGTTGGGGAATTTCTAACACAAATCAGCAGGAGAAGGAACAACCTTCTCAAAGATATTAAATATCATATGATATGATTTGAGTAATTGTACTTCCATATTTGAGGTCCCATAGACCATATTTGGGTCTCGCGGACGTAATTAAAATATTTCATTTCATTGTTATTGTTTGAACCATATCATATTTTTTGAATAGTTGATTTTAAGTTTGAAGTGTATTGCACATTTTTATAATAAATTATATTATAATAATACATTTTTTTTATATATTTATATAGATTTTGAGGCTCATCTAATGAAGGTATTATTGTTTCACATAAGAGGTTGAATTTAGAGGAGCCTATATACATTTCTTAAGGTGATAACAAATTTGAAATCTACTTTAGCCATGGTTAAAATACTAACAAAGCTTATAGTTCTATTTTATTTATTAAAATAGTTTGTTATTAATAACAAGTTATTTTGTCCGTAAGATTATTGAAGCTAATCAAAATATTTTAATTGGTTTAAATCATAGAAGTGACTACTAAAATCCACATAAACTAAAACATTGCCTCTACAATGCCAAAGGCAATGCTATAGTTTTTGTGGACATTGCCTTCAAATGGACCATTTAACATATATATGGTTCAAATAATAAGGATTAAACTCATAAAAAAAATCATATATATATAAAAAAAAAAAATTACATAAATTAAATTAAAGGATGCTTTCATTTTATTTTATAATTAAAAAACATACACATAATTATATAAAACTATTAAAAAGAAATATTTAATAAAACTTATCATATACATTTGGATTTTGGATTATCTTTCAAGAGGTCTAACCCTAAACCAAACTGAATGTGTGCATATGTATGTCAATGACCTTGTAAAAAGAGAAAATCATCATATGTGCTAAAATAATTTAAAAAAAAAAAAAAACTGATTGTAGATGAAAATCATCACATATGTGCTAAAATCAGTAAAAACTAATTGTAGATGAAATAATAAAAATGGATGGCCTAGAATTTAAAATAACATTTAAAAAATTAAAATGAAGCAAAACATTATGTTGTAAATCAATATTGATTAATTACTTAAAAATATTAATGAAGTTTAAATTGCTTAGAACTAATTGTAGTTAGCTTGAGGGTAGAGAGAGTGACATTGTCAGAGACGACCTTGGAAAAAAAGCATATGTTGTGATCTTGAATGTGTATGAAGCCTGTTCCACCTCCCAAAAAATGGTGTGCACACGTTGTGAAGTTTGTTTCACCTATCAAAGAAAATCATGTGCCTGTAATGAAGCTTGGAATCCTCATAATTAGATCCTTAACAAATGAATTTTGCATGTTATAAATCTCATTTCACCTCTATGCCTGAAACTCCATCAAAAATATAACAGTCACGCCTTACTCTGGTGTCCCCATAATTAGAACTCTAACAAATAAATTTCATCCATTATAAAACCCATTTCATCTCCCAATAAATATGTACACCTGTTATGAAGCCCGTTCCCCTCCCAAAGAATTCTGTGCCAGAAACTAAGCATCAAAGATAAAATTATCAGACCTACTCTGAAATGCCTTAAAACTCTAACAAATAAACTCAAATACCTTGGAAACATTCTCAGTTCTCACCTACTTTTGCATTAAATTGAACAAGATAGTGATAAGCTCGGCCCCATTGGTGTAGTGGCACTTGGCCCGGTATTAGTTTCTCATTCCACACTGGTCGAACAAGAAATTGTCAGATAAGCTCGGCCCCATTGGTGTAGTGGCACTTGGCCCGGTATTAGTTTCCCATTCCGCACTGACCGAACAAGAAATTGTCAGGGCTAAAGATCTGGCTATAAGTGCCTGATGTCATGCAAACCCTTGGCTAATTGTTACGCCTGAAGATCTGGCCATAAGGGATCGACCTCACGCAAACCACGGTGCCCAGATCTAGATCAATTAGAACAGCCAGTGCCCAGATCCAGATCAATTAGAACAACCAGGGAACAAAGCAAATATGAGGGGCAGGATGAGGCTTCTAGGCCTATATATATCTTAAAATATGGAATGCTACTAGCCAGGGTATTGAAGAGGATTGGAATATGAAGTTTTATTACATAAAAAATATACGCATTGTTCACCATGTGGTTGCCTATTGTACTAGGTCTCTTATCATAACGGCTATGTGCCAACGCATAGGATGATTGGAATATGAAGTCTCATTATATAAAAAAGTATACGTATTGTTCAACCTGTGTTTGCCTACTGTAACATATCTCTTACCGGCTATGTACCAACGGCATCTACGAAAGCCCCCTCCGGTTAACCGAAAGCCCCTCTGGTTAACCTGTGTTTGTCTACTGTACTATGTCTCTTATCATAACGGCTATGTGCCTCTATCTCGGTGTTCTGTGTTTTACCTATTAGATCTCGGATGAGTTTTGGGTTGAAGTTTTACTTATTTTTTATTTTTTTTGTTTTGCAAACGTCGGTAAGCGCAGGGCAAAGGGGGAGCCTGAAGTCGGGCTGCACTCCCAAATTCGGGTGACGCACCTGAATTTGGGTTGCACTCCCAAAGTCGGGTTGCACTCCCGAACTTCTACGCAGTCGGGTTGCGCAAGTAAAACTTGCACAGTGGGGCTGCGTACGAAAGAATGTGCACAGTCGGGTTGCGCACGAAAAATATGCACAGTTGTACTACGCACGAAATAAAATGTGAAGTCGGGTAGGAGGTGGTCAACGCCCGACTGCGTTGGTCAAAGGCAGCGAAGTCCGACTGCAATGCGCAGTCGGGTGGACAACTCCACACTTAGGCAAATTTTTCCTTGCGACCTTTGCTGTCCTCAGGCTCATGCGGCTACAACGATGGCTTTCTTGGCTTGGCAAGAGTAATGGGGCAAAAATCACTCCGAGGTGATTATACAAAGAACAACAAAGATTATGCAAACAAAGATAACCGTAAACCCTATAGATGTCTTCAATAATAGCAAAGTTTATTCTTATAAGACGAGGGTTACAAAATTCCTCAACTAAGGAAATACTAACATCTGCAAACTAAAGCTACAGGATAAACTAAGAGGGAAAACAAATGTTGAGTCTACTACTCGGACATTAAATAGATGAGCTACACTGCTCACTGAAATGATCTCGTATGTTGCTCTGTGAATGACTGCTTTTCTCTTGCTTGTTTCTCCAAAATTCCTCCACTCTCCACACCTTGTTTGAAGACCCAAACTGCCTTATATAGCCACGGGGAGAGGAAGATAGAGGTTATCCTCTAACAGGTTTTGATAGACCCTGAACTAGGGTTTTTGACCAATCACCAAACTGGAATTAACTTATGCGGTGATCGGATCTGTCAGACGTCACATCTGTTAGAAGGCACGTGTGACGTCAAGTCAAAAAATTTTGGTGGGATTCCCGACTTCTCGAGCGTAGTTTGGCTTCGCCCAAGTTTTGAGTGTAGTTTTGTGGAGGTGTGAAATCAGGATTAAATTTTCTAACACCCTCCTTTAAGCCTAATTTCATGAGGGCTTTGACTCCAAGCTGCTCTCACAATCTGTTGAAGTCTTCCTCCTTCAAAGACTTCATGAAAATATCTGCCAACTTTTCCTTGGATCGGCAAAACTACAGTTGAATTTCTTCGGACTTCACTAACTCTCTGATGAAGTGATAATGAATATCGATGTGCTTCGTTCGGCCATGGAACACGAGATCCTTTAATAGTGCAATTGCCAAATTATTATCATAAAAAATTGTTGTCGCACCTTCCGAAGGATAGTTCAGCTCACTCAAAACTCTTTGCAGTCAAACTGCCTAGCATGCGGCTAATGTGGTGGTGACATATTCTGCTTCAGTTGTGGACAACACAATGATAGGTTGCTTCTTGGATACCCATGAGACTACTCCTGATCCGAGATGGAAATCATACCTAGAGGTGCTCTTTCGATCATCGATGTTGCCAGCCCAGTCATTGTCTGTGAAGCCTAACAGTTCCAATTGGTCCTGTTTGGCATAAAATAGGCCATTGTTCTGTGTCCTATTGACATAGCGCAAGATCCTATTGTCTGCTTTCCAATGCATGTCCTTTAGAGTCTCCATAAAATGACTGATCAGATTGACTCTGAACATCAGATCTGGCCAAGTTGCAGTCAAATACATCAGACTGCCAACTAGCCTCTTGAACAAGGTTGGATCTACATTCCTCCCTGAATCTAGCTTGCTCAGCTTCAAACCTGTGGCTATAGGTATGATGGCAAGTTTGTTGTCATCCATCTTGAACCACTTCAAGACATACTTCACATACTTTCCTTAAGAAATGAATATGTCATCTACCAATTGGTCAACTTCAATGTCGATAAAATACTTCATCAGCCCTAAGTCCGTCATCTCTAACTCCTTCTTCATGGTTGTACTGAACTGGGCAAACAGTGTTGTGTTGTTTCTAGTGTAAATTAGATCATCCACATACAGGCAGATGATTATGAGTTCACCTGCATCATTTGTCTTCATGTACAGGGTGTGCTCATATGGGCATTTTACAAACCCATTTTCCTAAAAATAACTATCAATCTGACTGTACCAAGCCCGGGGCACCTGCTTCAAATCGTACAGGGCCTTCTTCAGCTTTAGGACTTTGCCCTCTTGGCCTTCAATTTTGTAACTTGGTGGTTGTTCTATGTAGACCTCTTCCTCCAACACTCTGTTGAGGAAGGCTGACTTGACATCCATCTAGTACACCTTCCAACCCTATTGGGCTACCAATGTCAGGATCATCCTAATTGTGTCAAGTCGGGCTACAAGCGCATATACCTCATGGTAATCGATGCTTGAATTTTGCTTGTAGCCCTTTGCCAGCAGTCTGGCCTTATGCTTGTCAACATCTCCTTGAGCGTTGAACTTTATCTTATACACCCACTTTATCCCAATGGTCTTCTTCTCTGCTAGAATATCTGTCAGTTGCCATGTATCATTCTTTTCAATGGCTTCAATATCCTTGTCCATCGCCTGCACCCACTTCTAATTCTGACTTGCATATTCGAACTCTATTGGATCAACTTCAGTAAAGTATGCAAACTCATATTACTCTTCGTCTATATGGGTTTGGGTTACCTCGTAGATTTATTGTAAGTTCATTATCTTCGCTGGCGTCACCAGGTTCTGGATTCTAATTGCACGTGAAGGCGACTGATATGGAGTGGTTGTGCTACTGCTGGCACCACTACTACTGCTGGAGGCTATAGGTGGCTGCACACTTCCATCTTCCAAGTCAACAGACTCTACTACTACTGGATCTAACTGGCCAGTTCCAGGCTTCATATTCAAGAAACTTCACGTCACGACTGATGATGAGCTTCTTTGTCATAGGGTTGTATAGCCTATATGCCTTCGCCTGCTCACTGTACCCTATGAAAATGCACTTCTCAACTCTATCATCCAACTTTTGTCGCTTCTCTTCTAGAACATGTGCATATGCAATGCACCCGAACACACGCAAGTGTTCCACACTTGGCTTCACACCGCTCCAGGCCTCTTGAGGGATTTTGTCCTTCACGCTTTTGGTGGTACATATGTTCAGCAGGTAGACTGCACATGTTACAGCCTCTACCCAAAATTTGTGCGGAAATATCTTCGCCTTCATCATGTTGCGTGCCATCTCCATGATGGTCCGATTCTTCCTCTCAGCTATGTCGTTATGCTATGGTGTGTATCTGGAAGTGAGCTACCTCTAAATTTCATGCTGCTTGCAGAAGTTGTGGAATTCGTTGGAGATGTATTCACCTTCGCCATCTGTCTTGAGAGTCTTGATCTAATATTCGCTATGTTTCTCCACCAGAGCCTTGAACTTCTTGAATCTGGCAAATTCTTTTGACTTCAGCTTGATGGCATAGATCCAAGTATTTCGTTCGAAGTCATCTATGAACGTTAAGAAGTATTTGTTATCGGTAAACGTACCGGTCTACATCGGATAACAAATGTTTGAGTACACCAGCTATAGTGGTTGTGATGCTCTCCAAGACTAATCGAAATGGAACAAATCCCTATGTTGTTTTCCAACTAAGTAGCCCTTAAAAACTTGATTTTACTACTCTATTAGGGGTAAACCCTTCACCATATGCTTCTTGTGCAATTGATTCAGGCCACTAAAGTTCAAGTGACCAAATATGAGATGCCATAGCCAGGTAGCATCTTTCACAACTACACTCAGAGACATCAATGATTCATTCTGAATCTGCAGTGAAAACATTTTATTCTTTGTCATGGACACAGTTGCAATCTGCCCATGCGACTTGTCTTTGATGCTGCAAGCTCCATATTTTAACTGGATCATATGTCCCTTCTGCACAAGCTTTCCAATGCTCAACATGTTATGCTTTAGGCCAGACACATAGTAGACATCACAGATCTGCTTGCGTTCATTGTGCCTGGTGCAGATGAGGATATTTCCTTTCTCCATTATGGTAACCTTGTTGTTGTTCCCCATATTCACCTCAAGTTGGATTGTTTCATCTAGTTGTGAGAACATTTCCTTGTTCCCTGTCATGTGGTTGCTGCACCCATTGTCTAAATACCAGACATTCTTTTGGCACTCCTCAATGTTGCAAGTCAACAACACGTTTCCTCCTATCGTATTTTTGATTTCATCTGTGTAATGGGCCTACTGCTAGTTCTCCTTGACCATCCATTTTTGTCTTTGTGAGATGTAAAGGCCGATTGTTTTGCAGTAATAGTACTGGACCATTGACATGTCCTTCTTTTGACCAAATCTAGCTTGCTAATTTTTTGAGCTGCCTCTTCCACCTTATTGATGGAAATTACAGTTGGTCTCTCCCTCACTAGGGTTTGACCGTCCTCCTTGCTTGTTGCATTTACCATGCCTACCTCTACCTCTTGCTCCATGAGAACTAGAGGTGCCATGGTGGGAATCTTGTCTGTCATTGTCTCGGAATGAGACTTGAGCCTTGAATGCTTGCTCTAGAGAGGTTTGAGACGAATGGCTCAGCCTTTGTTCATGTGTCTGAAACGAACGCATGAGCTTGTCTATCGATAGGTTTGTCAGATCCCTCGACTCTATGATTGCTATCACAACCAAGTCAAACTTGGCAGGCAGACTTTTGAGAATTTTCTACACGATTCTCTGGCTCTACATGATTTCTCTATTCAATCAAATCTAGTTGATAATGTTCATCGTCCGGGTGAAGAAATCACTCATGGACTTGGACTCACTCATCTACATATTTTCAAACTCCCTCTTGAGCATCTGTAACTTCACCAACTTTACCTTGTTGGTGCCCTGGTACGAGCTGGCCAGAATCTCTCAGGCCTACTTTGCCTTGGTGGTTGATACGATCCATGGAAATATGGACTCCTCGATCGCTTGCATGATGTAGAATATGGCCTTCTAGTCCTTCTTTGTGTTCTCTGTCAATAGGTCCTTGTCTGCTTGAGAGAGGGTGACTAGTGTTGTTGCATCTATCGATTCTGGGTAGCCGTTCTTGACTGGCTCCAACAACTCCTAAGATCCGAATAGGATCTTCATCTAGATGCTCTAGTAATCGTAATTCTTCCCGTTGAAGCACAGGATCTGCAACTACAAGTTGTTGCTACTAGAAGCCATTCTACTTCGGTCTTCGCATCAAGGGATCAGTGGTTGTGTTACCAATTTGAAGTTTTATTTTTTTTATATTTTTTTTTGCAGATGTCGGGGAGCGCAGGGCAAATGGGGGGCTCGAATTCGGGCTGCACTACCAAAGTCGGGTGGCACACCCGAAGTCGAGTTGTGCTCCCAAAGTCGGGTTGCACTCCCGAAGTCAGGTTGCGCTCCTGAACTTCTGTGCAGTCGGGTTGTGCAAGTAAACCTTGCACAGTCAGACTACGCATGAAAGAATGTGTGCAGTCGGGTTGCACACGAAAAATATGCGCAGTCAGACTACGCACGGAATAAAATGCGAATTCCAGTAGGAGGTGGTCAATGCCTAACTACGTTGGTCAAAGGTAGTGAAGACCGACTACGTTGTGCAGTCGGGTGGACAGCTCCACACTTAGGCAAATTTTTCCTTGTGACCTTTGTTGTCCTAAGGCTCGCACGGCTACAATGATGGCTTGCTTGGCTTGGCAAGAGTTGTGGGGCAAAAATCACTCCGAGGTGATTGTACAAAGAACAACAAAAATTATGCAGACAAAGATAACCATAAACCCTACAGATGCCTTAAAAAACAACAAATTTTATTCTTCTAAGACGAGGGTTACAAAATTCCTCAACTGAGGAAATACTAACATTTGTAGACTAAAGTTGCAGGATAAACTGAGAGGGAAAAAAAATGTCAAGTCTGCTGCTCGGACATTAAACAGATGAGCTACACTTCTCACTAAAATGATCTCATCTGCTGATCTACGAATGATTGCTTTTCTCTTGCCTGTTTCTCCAAAATTCCTCCACTCTCCACCCCTTGTTTGAAGACTCGAACTGCCTTATATAGCCACGGGGAGAGGAAGATAGAGGTTATCCTCTGATAGATTTTGACAAACCCTAAACTAGGGTTTCTAACCAATTGTCGAACTGACATTAACTTATGCAACGATAAGATCTATTAGATGTCACATCTTTCTGAAGGCACGTGCAACGTCAAGTCAAAAAAAATTTCGGGATGCCCGACTTCATGAGCGCAATCCAACTTCGCCCAAGTTCGGAGCGTAGTTTGGCGGAGGCATGAAATCAGGATTAAAGTTTCTAACATGGGTTTTAATGTGATATCAAGATAGCGCTACGGACTATTGACTGATAGCGGGAGGGCCTTTATGCCGAGATAGCCCCCGAGAATTGGAAGGTATGGCGTGGGCTCAAAGATTGGAAGGTGAGCAGAAATGTGTTAAAGAAAACATGGAAGCCCGTTCTATCTCCCAAAAAATGGCGTGCCTCAAATTCTCTATCAAAAATAAAATAGTCAGAGCCTACACTGGTATCTTCGTAATTAAAACTCTAAAAATAAATTTCAAATATTTTGGAGGTATTCCCTACCTCTTTTTAAACAGGGCATCCATAAGCTCGAACACATTGGTGTAGTGGCCCTTGACCCAGTAATTACCTGCTTCAGATTGACCTAATGTAAAATTGTCCCTCACGCAGACCATGGTGGTAATTTTCAGGCCTAAAGATTTGGCGATAAGGGCCTGACTTCACGAAGACCATGATGCCTAGATCCAGATTAATTAGAACAGCCCGAGGAACAAAGAAAATATGATGGGGCAGGACCATGTACTGGCGAGGATCGATAGAATATTGGAATAGGAAGCATATGTTTGAAATATATATATATATACTTATTGTTCAGCTTGTGTTTGCCTAATATACTGAACATATGATTGAAAAAAAAAAAATATATATATATATATATATATATATATACTTATTGTTCAGCTTGTGTTTGCCTAATGTACTGTCTACTTACCACTTACCGTAACGGCTATGTGCCAAGGAAAACAATGGAAAAGAAGAAAGTACCATCAATGACTATGTGCTTTTGTAAAAGCTTCTCATTAACAGACAGCCCCCATCCAGGTAACCAACATGATCTCAGTGTTATGTACTTTACCCATCAAATCTTCGATGGGTTTTGGGCCTTTAGAGTGAGATCGAGATATCTTTTAGATAATAAGCGCTCTTGCATATTGACTGATAGAGAAAGGCCTTTAGGCTAATGGCGTGGGCTCAAATTTTTGAAGGTGAGCAGGAATTTTCCAAGGAGAGTGTGGATGTCATCAACAAGAGTGTAATTTAAAGAAGTAAACATTACTTGTTAACAAAAATCATGCACCATATATAATTATATAACTGCAATTTCCATTTTAAGAGTCAATAACAAGATCACATGAAAAGAACACATAACACCACATATATCCTAGGAAAACCCCAATGGAAAAAAACCTAGCCTCAAAATATGCATCCTCATATTTCATTAATCTTTTTGTCCCAATTTACAATGATATAAATAATCCTAAATATTCTTTTTGAACCATCATTAAATACATGGCTATAGGAGAATCCCATACATTCCCATTTTTAGGTCATCATTACAATTGAAGCTCATAAATGAAATGCTCATTGGATACATATAAATTGAGAATGAATAAACCTCATGATTTCTTCAAGAATAAATTCTTGCATTCATTCTTCAAACCTAGATGTCACTGATCCATTCAAATCCCAATGGAATGGAAGTTATCTAAGGTTTAGTAATACAAGAAGAGACCCCATAATCTCTTCAAGATTAGATTCCACATCTAATATTCCTACATTCATTCATTCATGTTTCCACCAAATGAATCCTTAAGTGCATACATTCATTCATCATCAAATACATTTCTAAAGTACCATAAAAGTTTTCAATGTAATCTACATGAGTACACTTTAAAGGAAACACCATATTTTCCTCAAGAATGGATTCCTCATCCATTATTCCCAAATTAGACATTTTTCTACCATATTATCACTTGATCTACCAACAAGATTGTATTATGATTCTCATAATCTAGTTAGTCATAAATTTGCCTTGTAATCTATCAAACAAGATTACACCTCCTTGTCTTGTAACCTATCAAACAAGATTATCCTATAGTCAATTGTAGATTTATCTTGTAATTACATATTAATCATAAATTTATATTGCAACCTAGTAAACAAGATTACACAATAGTTAATCAATAATTTTACCTTGTAATCTATCAAACAAGATTACATCTCCTTTGTCTTGTAACCTATCAAACAATATTACCCTATAGTCAATCATAAATTTATCTTGTAATCTATCAAACAAGATTACATCTTAATCATAAATTTGTCTTGTAATATATCAAACAATATTACACAATAGTTAATCAAAAAATTTTCCTTGTAATCTATCAAACAAGATTACATCTCCTTTATCTTGTAACCTATCAAACAATATTACCCTATAGTCAATCATAAGTTTGTCTTGTAATCTATCAAACAATATTACATCTTAATCACAAATTTGTCTTGTAATATATCAAATAATATAATAGTTAATAAAAAAATTTACCTTGTAATCTATCAAACAAGATTACATCTCCTTTGTATTGTAACCTATCAAACAAGATTACCCTATAATCAATCATAAATTTATCTTGTAATCTATAAAACAAGATTACATTTTAATAAAAAAAAAATTATTGTAATATTTCAAAAAATATTACAATATTTAATCAATAAATTTGCCTTGTAATTTATCAAATAAGATTACACTAATTGTCTCGTAATCTATCAAACAAGATTACACTATAGTCTCACAAATTGCTCCATAATTTGCCTCATAATTTGTTCATAATTTTTAACAAATTGTATCCTAAATTTATCTCATAAGGTCTCTCAAATTTTATCCAAGTGTGTCTCATAATATTTTTACGTCGACCTTTATAAATTCTCACCACTTTGTACTAGGCATCATTCATGTATTTGTTTTGACTCTTCTCATAATACTCTATTGTTAAAACCTTTTTATCTATAACTTTTCAACAAAAAATTTGGTTTGTAATATAAAAGGATTTATTAAGAGAAAGTATAATTAAAAATGGGTGCTCACACCAAGCCATAACTAACACATTCAACAATCCACAATAGTCTACCTAGTCAAGGGTCAAACAACACAGTTAGCTAACCGAGATCAAACTAACTAGCAACCAACTACTAAAGCCCTAATCTCCAATACTAGGTGGTTAATGCATACTAGTCCTGACTACAACTTATGGTCGAATAATGATGTGTACCCTTCTTCTAATAAAAGCCTCAATGTTCCCGCGAGGAGCATGTGGGATATTTATATATCACCACACAAACAAACAAAATAGGTTTTATAATATCATGAGCTTGATTATAAACTCACAAAGTCGATTGAGAGGAGTATTACACCCAATCCTTAATGCATGTTTTCATATGAGATGGTTCTAACCATACACAGTGTGGATCTCGACCCTCGATAGGTGATCAAGTATTCATTGGATAATTTCACCCATTAAATCCTATATAAATACTGACATGTCCTATGTGGGATAATGTTTAGGAAATATTTTTGAATTTTCCCTTTTGTACGCAACCTGAACATATTCATATATGAAGGACATGTAGGGGTGGCAATAGGGTGATTTAAAAATCATTAACAATAACTACTAAACACCAAAATTCACCATAAAAATAAGATATGAGTATCTAATCATGTTGAGACAACTCAAGTGAAGGTTGACGATCAAGATTTCTAATGGGATTCCGTTACAGGGAGTTATAGAAAGGTTTGGTCAATTCCAAAGCAATTAGGTCAATTTAATGCCAAACATTAATTTAGTCTATTACTATTGATAATTCCTCTTGTTGATAAATCTTTTGCAAGACTTATTACTTTTAAGTAATTTGATGGCAGTGATTGCTTGCCTTACCACCTTTGAAATTTCCTGCCATCAACATTTTATTAGTAAAACCATACTCAAAATATAAATGATCATGCCAATTTATATCTTTATTAGGACATGGCAAGGGAGGGTTGTTATAGGTTTGTGTTGGAAATTTTGAGTGATAAGTTGTCATTGATGTCAAGAGTGAGTGGTCATTGATTTCAAGCTTTCAACACCATTCAGTGGTAGTTTCAGTCGGAAGCATCATTTTTAAGTTCTCCAATAAATGCAAAAGGATAATTCGGTTTCAATTTCAAGACCCAATTCTAGGAAGTCATATTTGGTCCAAAGTGCAAAAATAAGCCCAAGTGAATAATATTATAATATTCTTTTATAATATTATACAAAGGAAGTTTAAAATTAATTATAAATTAATTTAAGCTAAGGTTAAATAACCCTAAGGTGGGTTATTAAAATTAAAATTCAAAATTTGATTTTGAATGACAAAGCACCAACGTGAGGAGAAGTTTAAAAACGTGTATATAAGGGGGAACTCCCACTTCACCAAACCTTACCATACCTTCAAAATAAATTGTGAGCCTTATAATTTGCATTGCATCCAAGGAAGAAAAAGCGTGCAAAATTTGTGGAAAGTCAAACAATGGTGGAGGCATAAGAGGAAGGGACTCTTCCTTCCTTCACGTGGGCATTAGTACCACACAATGGGCTCCAAAGCACTAAGGCACTTAGTCTAGAGGAGACGGAGAGTTGAATCTCACTGAATCCCCTTTTTGGGGAAGAAAGAGGTATGCTTTAATATTGGTCACCAAAAATTTTGGGAATATAGTTTGGGCATTTAAAAAATAATTTTTGCATATTTTTATTGGTTCTAAGGTTGCAAAGGGAGTTATAAGGGTTTTGCAAAATTAAAATTTTAATGTTATTTGCTCAAATGTTTTGAAAGGATTGTAAGGTGTTTGGTTGATATTTTATGGTGTTGGATATTATTTTAAATTGGATTTTATAAGGTGTATCAAAGAAATTATCTTTATGTATGTTATGATGAGTGTTATTTTTAAAAGGGACCAATAAGGCATAAATTGAGTTGTGATTATTTTGTGTCTAAAAGAATATTTTTGAGAAATTATTGAAGTGATATTGTTGTGTTTAACTATTGAAATTGGAAAGAAGGAAATTGTGATTAAGATAGGTTTTTACAAAGGCACTTTTACATCCATAAAAAGGTATGGGCATATTATTCCTAGTGAATGATTGTTGAAAGTTGTGTATGAAAAGTTGGAGTGAAAATGATTTTTTGGTTAGCATTGTTGAGAGTGTTTTGATTTAATGCTTCAAGAGTTTTTGGAATAAAAAGAGTTGTTGATAAAACCTTGTTTTATAAGCATTGTTGTTGAAGTGATTAAGTTGAGTAAAGAACTTGAACTAGGGTTTGGAAAGAACATGAGTATCATAGTTATGTGAGAATTGATTGATAAGCATTGTTGGAAATATTGAGTGATTGTTCATGTGATTGGACTAGGGTTTGTGAAGCATATTGAGTCTCTAACAATTATCTATATGTTTCTAAGAGAGTGATTGAAAGTGATTGAGTATTGAGGTGAATGTGAAGCATATTGAGTCTCTAACAATTCTCTATATGTTTCTAAGAGAGTGATTGAAAGTGATTGAGCATTGTGATGAATGAGAAGCATATTGAGTCTCTAACAATTCTCTTTATGTTTCTATGAGATTGGACAAGTTCTAGTGTGATATTCTTGGGAAGATTTGAAGCAAGTCAAAGAGAAGACTTATGGACATATTTATGTAAGCTTTTGTGGAAGCTTACAATACAGATTGAGGATATATTTGAGGATAGATTTTAGTATAGATTTGAGGACATGTTTGTGCCAGATTAGAGATAGATATTGAGGATATATTTGAGGATAGAGTTTGGTATAGATTTGAGGATAGGTTTGTGCCAGATCAAAGATAGAGATTGAGTACAAAGATGACATGTTTGTGCCAGATCATATTTAGAGATTGAGGATAGATTTGTGCTAGACCAAAGGATTGTGTTTAGTGCATATTTGAGAGAGAGCTTTGGAGGTGACAAAGTATAGAATACAATAGTCTCCAATGGATAGAGATCCATTAGCCAGGGTAGTGAGGACAAGTGTCTTCAATGGATAGAGATCCATTAGCTAGAGTAGTTAGGGACAACAATTATTCTAGAAGATCATCAGCCAGAGCAGAGGGAAAAGGAGTTATCCTATGGATAGAGATCCACAAAATTGATTAGGGGATTGGTGTCTCCTTTGGACAGAGGTCCATAAAAATTTTAGGGAAAGGATTCCCAAGAAATTTTATTTGAGAAAAATTTATAAGAAATATTTTCTCTATGGAGTAGCCCACATTGGGTGAACCACGTAAAATCATATCTCTCATGTGTGTGATGCTTTGTGTGATGTTTACTACTTTAATATTGATAATGTTATCATTTGGATTAAAAGGTAAAATTTTTATATTTTAATATTCACCCCTCCCTCTCAGTATAAGCACATGTTCTTCAATTGGTATCATAGTGGGTCTCTCTATGAAAAGACTAACAACTTGGAGGAGGATCCATAAGAAACACACATGAATTCAGAAAATGAAGAAGAGACCATGTTTGATATAAAATATGAATTCTTTACTACTCTTAGAAAATTGGAAATAATTAGAGAAAATAATTCAATATTGAAGGAAAAAATTCAAGAGGAGGAAGAAGCAAGACTAGAACTTCTACAAAATCTCATAAAACTCAAGATAAAGGTGGAAGAAGGAAAAAAAATTGAGCAGGATATGACAGATCTATTAAGAGTAAGAGAAATAGAATGTGAAATATTGGAAGCAAAAATTATTTATCTAAGGAATGAAGTTGAAAAGACCAAGGTACTACAAGATGTAGAGGATGAGAAACTGAAAAGGGAATCAAGTCTTCAAGAAGCAGAAACCTTAAACAAGGATAAGCAAGCAAAGAAAATAATAAAGGAAGAAATAAAATAAGAACCTTGGATGAGATTCAATCACAAGAGGAGGAGTACTCCACCACAATCTCAAGGAAATCCAAATTGGTTACATAATTTCTTCCATGGCCATTGCTTTTCTTGTAATAAATATGGTCATAGAGTTGTACACTGTATTGGTCATGCAAGAAATAATGTCAATAGATGTTCCAATTCTTTTGCACCTCTTATGGATAATGGTATTATATGTTACAAATGAAATAATTTTGGGCACAAGGCTAGATGGTGTAAAATGATACTTCCCGAGTCTAGTAAAAGAAAAATAAATTCAACAAATAGGAAATATGAAAGAGAAAATGTAAAGGCTAGATCAATGTTAGTTCAAACAACCCTTCATGCTCAGGATAAATAATAATGGTATCTTGATAGTGGTTTCTCTAGTCACATGACAGGATACAAAGACAAATTTATTGTATTAAAATAAAATAATAGAGGATTAGTAAGTTTTGGTGATAATGGATCAACGAGGATTGGTGGAAGAGGAACTCTGAGTTTAGATAATAGGAAAACAAGAAAATAAAATGTGGTGTATGTTATGGAGTTAAAACATAATCTATTAAGTGTAATTCAACTTTGTGATCAAGGGCATATGGTTAAATTCCACCCAGATAGATGTGAGATAATAAAATCAAAAACTGGAAAAGCCATTGCCAATGTAAGAAGAACACCAAATAATCCATACATGCTTAGTGAGATCAAGGGGAAAAGTGATTTCTATCATAAGAAGATGAGAGTTAGTTATAGCATAGAAGATTGGATCACTTGGATTTTGACAACATAGTCAACATAAGCAATAAGCAGGTTGTTAAAGATTTGCCCAAAATAAAAAGGCCACATAACACAATTTGTGCACCTTGTCAACATGGACAGCAAACTAGAAAAAGATTAATTCAAAAAGGATATATGTCATATATGTGGTCCTACCAAAATATAGAGTATTCATGGTGAGATCTAATTTATATTTTTTATAGATGATTACTCCATAGTGGTTTGGGTAGCCTTCCTGAAAGAGAAGTTGGATGCTTTTGAGAAATTCAAAGCATTTAAGGAATTGGTTGAAAATGAAACTAAAAAAAGGATTAAGTGTTTGAGATCTGACATAGGAGGAGAATTTACATCAAATGAATTTGTAGATTTTTGTGAACAACATGAGATCAAGAGAGAACTCCTCAACAAAATGGAGTAGTTGAAAGGAAAAATAGGACTATTGAGAATATGGCTAGAGCAATGTTAAATGAATCTAAGCTCTTAGATGGATTTTGGAGAGAAGCAGTCAACACAATAGTATACATAATAACTAGGTCTCAAATGAGGTTAAACCATCACAAGACTCCATATGAGCTTTGGAAAGGAAGACCGACCACTATAAAACACTTCAATATTTTTAGAAGAAAGTGTTACATAAGATGAGAAGATCAAAACTTAGGCAAGTTTGATCCAAGATGTGATGACGGAATTTTCCTTGGTTATTCCTCAAAGAGTAAAGCCTATGGATGCTTCAACAATAGAACATGCACTATGGTAGAAAGTATAAATGTAACAATTAATGAAAAGATAGATTCAAGAGAACCAGTTTAGCAAATTGTGTATCAGGAAGATGGAAGTTATCAAGAAGATTTTCGTGAGGAATCAAATGAAGAAGAAGAAGAAACACAAAATATTCTTCCTAAAACTCCATCTAGGTATGTACAAAAGCATCATATAAAAGAGAAAATCATTGGGAATCCATATGTAATATAGACAAGGAGAAGGATAATAACACCATCTCAACAAGCAAAATTTTCTTTGCTATCTAAGATTGAGCCAAAAGACTTCAAACATGCAAGTGAAGATGAGTTCTAGATCAAGGCAATGGATGAGGAATTAGATCAGATAGAAAAAACCAAGACTTGGGAACTTATCCCACAACCAAAGGACAAGAATGTGATTGGCACAAAATGGGTATTCAAAAATAAGCTAAATGAAGATAGACAAGTAGTAAGGAACAAAGCAAGGTTAGTATGAAAAGGCTATGCACAAGTTGAGGGAATTTATTTTGATGAGACATTTGCTCCAGTTGCATGACTTGAAGCCATAAGAATATTTTTAGCCTTCTCAAGTTTTAAAAACTTCAAAGTATATCAGATGGATGTTAAGTCAGCATTTCTAAATGGTGTTCTAGAAGAAAAAGTGTACATTGAACAGCCATAGGGATTCATATTAACAGATAAACCAGACCATGTATGCATATTGAAAAAGGTACTATATGGTCTAAAGAAGGCTCCTAGAGCATGGTACTCAAGACTAGATAAGTATCTTCAGGAACATGAATTCAGGAATAGCAAACATCAACTTATATATAAAAAATGAAGAGAATAATCTACTAATTGTGGTTTTTTATGTTGATGACATCATTTTTGGGGGAAACAATGATAATATGTATAAATAATTTGTTAAGAAAATGCAGAATGAATTTGAGATGTCTATGCTTGGTGAGTTGTCTTTATTTCTTGGACTTTAGATTTCACAATCAAAGAAAGAGGTATTTCTCTCACAAACCAAGTATATAAAAGAAATGTTAAAGAAATTCAGGTTAGAAGATTGCAAACCGGTAAGTACCCCCATGGTCACAAGATGCAAGTTAAGTAAGGATGATGAATCTCAAGAGGTATATCAAAGACTATACATATCTATGATTGGTAGCTTATTAGTTTATAGCTACAATACCAGAAATAGTACAGTCAGTGGGATTAGTGGTAAGGTTTCAGGCAACACCTAAGGAAACACATGTGGCATCGATAAAAATAATTCTCAGGTATCTAAAAGGGACTATGGATTTTGGGCTTTGGTATCCCAAAAGTGATATTTTCACACTCACAACATACACAAATGCAGATTGGGCTGGCAACATTGATGACAAGAAAAGCACAAGTAGAGGAGCATTCTTTCTTGGAGACTATTTAGTCTCTTGCCTAAATAAGAAGCAGGTTTTAGTATCCTTATCTACAACAAAAGTAGAATATATTGCAGCAGTAGCTAGTTGTACATAGGTATTATGGATGAAGCGAACTCTAGAAGACTTCAAGATAAAACATGATCATCCTATTCCCATACTATGTGATAATACAAGTCCTATAAGTATCTCAAAAAATCCAGTGATGCACTCCAGGACAAAGCACATTCTGATTATCATTTTCTGAGAGAATAGGTGATAAATAAATAGGTCGGGTTGGAATATTTTACTACAAAGGAACATATATCAAATATTTTTACTAAGCCACTTTCAAAGGAGACCTTTGAGTATCTTCAAGGAAAACTGGGAGTAAGACTCCCACCCTAGAATTAACCACCTCAAGAGGAGGTGAGGGGGAGGCTAAGCTAAGAGATTTATTCTTAGCCCCGAGCCCCAAAGGTGACCCTTTCCCATTGATGTCAAATGGGGAGAGATTTGAGTAAGAGGGAGAGATTTGGTTTAAGGAGAGAGCATTGAGTTAGGGGAGCAGTTTCCCGGGGAGCAAAACAGGAAAAAAGTCAAGTTTTGGTAAAAATAATTTGGGTTGCCATCAATGAAAAAGGGGGATATTGTTGGAAATTTTGAGTGATAAGTTGTCATTGATATCAAGAGTGAGTGATCATTGATGTCAAGCTTTCAACACTAGTCAGTGGTAGTTTCAGTTGGCAGCATAATTTTTGGTTCTCCAATAAATGCAAAAGGATAATTCAGTTTCAGTTTCAAGACCCGGTTCTAGGAAGTCAGATTTGGTCCAAAGTGCAAAAAGAAGCCCAAGTGAATAATATTATAATATTCTTTTATAATATTATACAAAGGAAGTTTAAAATTAATTATAAATTAATTTTAAATTAATTTATTAGTTAATTTACTTAACTTATAAAGTTATTTAAATTAATTATTAATTATAAATTAATTTAAGCTAAGGTTAAATAACCCTAAGGTGGGTTATTAAAATTAAAATTCAAAATTCGATTTCGAATGACAAAGCACCGACATGAGGAGAAGTTTAAAAATGTGTATATAAGGGGGAACTCCCACTTTACCAAACCTTACCATGCCTTTGAAATAAATTGTGAGCCTTATAATTTGCGTTGCATCCAAGGAAGAAAAAGCATGCAAAATTTATGGAAAGTCAAACGATGGTGGAGGCATAAGAGGAAGGGACTCTTCCTTCCTTCACGTGGGCATTAGTAGCCCATGCGGTGGGCTCCCAAGCGCTAAGGTGCTTAGGCTAGAGGAGACAATGGATCGAATCTCTCTGAATCCCCTTTTTGGGGAAGAAAGAGGTATGCTTTAATATTGGTCGCCGAAAATTTCGGGAATATAGTTTGGGCATTTAAAAATTAATTTTTGCATATTTTTATTGGTTCTAAGGTTGCAAAGGGAGTTATAAGGATTTTGCAAAATTAAATTTTTAATGTTATTTTCTCAAATGTTTTGAAAGGATTGTAAGGTGTTTGGTTGATATTTTATGGTGTTGGATATTATTTTTAAGTTGGATTTTATAATGTGTATCAAAGAAATTTTCTTTATGTATGTTATGATGAGTGTTATTTTTAAAAGGGAGCAATAAGGCATAAATTGAGTTGTGATTATTTTGTGTCTAAGGGAATATTTTTAAGAAAGTATTGAAGTGATATTGTTGTGTTTAACCATTGAAATTGGAAAGAAGGAAATTGTGATTAAGATAGATTTTTCCAAAGGCACTTTTACATCCAAAAAAAGGTATGGGCATATCTTTCCTAGTGAGTGATTGTTGAAAGTTGTGTATGAAAAGTTGGAGTGAAAAGGATTGTTTGGTTAGAATTGTTGAGAGTGTTTTGATTTAATGCTTCAAGGTTTTCTAGAATAAAAAGAGTTGTTGATAAAACCTTATTTTATAAGCATTGTTGTTGAAGTGATTAAGTTGAGTGAAGAACTTGAACTAGGGTTTGGAAAGAACATGAGTATCATTGTTATGTGAGAATTGATTTATAAGCATTGTTGGAAACATTGAGTGATTGTTCATGTGATTGGACTAGGGTTTGTGAAGCATATTGAGTCTCTAAAAATTCTCTATATGTTTCTAAGAGAGTGATTGAAAGTGATTGAGTATTGAGGTGAATGTGAAGCATATTGAGTCTCTAAAAATTCTCTATATGTTTCTAAGAGAGTGATTGAAAGTGATTGAGCATTGTGATGAATGAGAAGCATATTGAGTCTCTAACAATTCTCTTTATGTTTCTATGATATTGGACAAGTTCTAGTGTGATATTGTTGGGAATATTTGAGGTAAGTCTTAGAGAAGACTTGTGGATAGATTTATGTGAGTTTTTTTGGAAGCTTACAATACAAATTGAGGATAGGTTTGAGGACAGAGTTTGGTACAGATTTGAGGACAGGTTTGTGCTAGATCAGAGATAGAGATTGAGGATATATTTGAGGATAGAATTTGGTATATATTTGAGGACAGGTTTGTGCCAGATCAAATATAGATATTGAGGATATATTTGAGGATAGAGTTTGGTATAGATTTGAGGATAGGTTTGTGCCAGATCAGAGATAGATATTGAGGATAGATTTGTACTAGACCGAAGGACTGTGTTTAGTGTAGATTTGAGATAGAGATTTGGAGGTGATAGAGTGTAGAAGACGATTGTATCCAGTGGATAGATATCCATTAGCTAGGGTAGTGAGGATAGGTGTCTTTAGTGGATAGATATCCATTAGCCAGAGCAGTAGGGGCAACAATTCTTCTAGAAGATCATCAGCTAAAGTAGAGGGAAAAGGAGTTCTCCTATGGATAGATATCCACAAACTTGATTAGGGGATTGGTGTCTCCTTTGGATAGAGGTCCATAAACATTATAGGGAAAGGATTCCCAAGAAAATTTATTTGAGAAAAATTTATAAGAAATATTTTCTCTATGGAGTAGCCCACATTGGGTGAACCACGTAAAATCATGTCTCTCATGTGTGTGATGCTTTGTGTGATGTTTACTACTTTAATATTTCTGATGTTATCATTTGGATTAAAAGGCAAAATTTTTTATCTTATATTGTTCACCCCCCTCTCAATATAAGCACATGTTCTTCAATTGACCTTAGGTAAAACTAGGAGACCTGCATGATGTAGTCATTGGAAAGTGTGAGATAGAGGCTCAAGAAGAATTGGTGTAGGATGAGTAAAGTGCGCTAGCCGTTATGGTGGAGTGAAATATGGACTAGGTAGGGGTGGAATGGGTGTTTGCCTAGGTTGTGGTGCATCTCACTCTTAAGGAGGGGGGATTTATGGATATGAAGGCATGGGAGAATACATTATGAATGAGTTATGATTGGATCCATGACACTTATAGTTTCTTAGGTGTAATTCAATAAGGTCAAAATGTGCCAAGATGAATAGCAAGTCAACGAAAGAAGGTAATTATGGAGATGGTGGTGCAAAAGTAGGGTAAGTCAAAATGCCCATCATTATGGAGGGTGATAAATATGAGAGTGAATAGGAAGAAGAGTGCGAGGAAGAGAGATGATGGGGTCACGATGGTGTGGGTGTTGGTTGAGTGATGTAAAATGGAAATTGAGATGAATCAAGAGGAGGAGGAGGATATGATGGTTGAGGAGAGTGATGACGATGTGAGGGATATGGGCACGGAGGTGAGAGAATACCATTCACATGTCCAAACCTTTATGTGACACAAAATTCTAGGTTTTTGGGTAGGGTATGATTGAATTGGGTCATAGGGTGCCTAGCGATTATTTTTGAAACTGATGACATAAACAAAAATTTGTTGGAGTTGTATTCAATAATGTGGGAAACCTATTTTTGTGGGTTTTGGAGCCTATTTTTGTGTGTTTTGTGAGAGAAATCCAATCAATAGCAAGAAAAAAATAGCTAAAATTTTGTAAAGTGTGTTTTGGTGTTGGAATAACCCTAAAACTAAAAATGAAACAGGGTATTATGGATGTATTCTAAAAAGCAGGTGTGTTTGCAGATAATATTCTCTTATACCCAAAGGCATGCAAGGGGTAACTATATACAAATGGGAAAATGGTGTCTAAATGGAGGTAATGGCTCAAGGTACAACCTAAGGAAATAAAATGCACCAAAATGCAAAATCCTCTATAGAAAGAGGCAACACTATCTAAGACCTGCTATCGGCATACCCATGCTTTCACTTCACCCTTGGATGGGCTTAGTCAAGAATGACAATTGCACACTCACTGATTATAATTAAGCCCTGTGAGTAGGAGCATCTAATCCTAACCTACCTTGAGGATTTCTCAAGAGTAGGGAATTTTCCAGGGATGAATTCTAGAAAACCACTCATGGGGGCCACTAAGGTGTGTAGGGGGTAAACTCATGGAAGGAGATGAAATTCAACATCACCAATCTCAAGCAAGGATTGGTGATGAAATCCAATCTTGCCATTGTTTAAGTTGAATGTGAAGTGTGTGTGTTATAATCTAAGAAAGTAGGAAATGCCTTTTTAGAAATGAAATGCTCTTTTTGAGAAAGAAAAGCAATACAACAAAGAATGATGCAACATTTTCCTTCAAATTTTCTTTTGTTTTTGAAAATGAAATACGCTTTGCAAACTAAGAGTAAATGCAATGAACTATGGACAATGAGCTTTTGTAACACTAGATATATTCACAAAATATAAACAAGATGATCTACAATCCTTTCAAGTTTTCTTTTTGTTGTTTTTGAACTAAACAGGAAGGTTTTACGGATTTTACCTGTATCTCTAACTTCTACAATTTATTTTCAATATATTCTAAATGTGTATTTGTTTTGATCATTGTGTACCTAGCAACTGAATAAGGTCACACTCTACCTAGCAATTGAGGTAAAAACGTGGCATGGTATTGAGTTTCACAAAATACTTTTGCAAGGTGGTGCGGTGCTGAATTTTACAAAAGTTCAAGAGATAGCTAATTTGCAAGGTGGCACGGTGTCAAATTTTACAAATAATATTACAAGGTGGTGTGGTGCCAAATTTTGTAAGAAGGCTTCTATAAACAACCAAATGTTAGTAAAGTAATGTGATATCTAACATAAAAGAACATCAATATTGCAAGGTGGTGTGATGTCAAGTTTTGTGATCACTCTTGCAATATGACATGGTGCCAAGTTTTTAAAGAGGCCAAGAGAATCAAGATATCAGAATGGTGGCATGGTGCCAAATATTACTAAAATAATCTTACAAGGTGGTGTGGTGCCAAATATTACAAGATTTCAAGATTCACAAAGTAGGTTTGATTATACCTTTTGATAATGCTAGTTTCATTAAGCAGTTTGCAGCCTAAAGAGGTTATCATTTGGTAAAGGGAATAGCAATCCTATTTGGAAGTAAATCAGTCCCCCAAACTTATCTACAACTCTATAGTTGTTATGGATTGTATCAGAACTAGTTCCTGCACCATTTCTAGGAGTGCTTGTTTGGGTCATTGGGTACCTAGCGACTGATTTGGGTTGCACCCTACCTAGCAACTATGACTTATAGGCCAAAAAAATAATTATCTCATATTTGAATAATATTTTTCAGGTTTTTTAAGATTTTGGATGGTTTTTGAAGAACCTGTAGCACAAAAATTAGCTAGAATTAGCTAACTACTAGAATAAGATAAATAATCAAAAATAAATCAAGTGGGGGTCCCACCAGGCATACTAGAATGAACTTGATGGAAAACGGGCATAAAGTCTATAAAATATATTAATGTTCAAAAGGAGGTTACAAGTGTTTCTTTTTACAAATCTACCTTAGAAGGCTACAAAATAGGGTTCAACAAGGTGAATGCCCATTTTCTTTTAGTGAACTATCAACTACATATTGAATTGGTCTTCTAAATATTCTTAAAGGGTGTGGACCTAGTGCATGCGTACCATCGTATTGATCAAACTTGTCCTCCATACCTATATGACCTACAAAATGGGGTTAGTGTGTTTGGGGACCTGTCATGGATCAGACCTCGTGATTATGAAGATAAAAGACTCTAAATAAAATAGTAAAATGCATAATAGACATTGTTGTAAATGATTGTGAGTGACTAAAAATAGTGAAGCTTACGTGTCTAAAGGGTTTTGTAACTTTCTATTGCCTAAAAGTGTATTCTAGCCAGAGTCGCTTGGTAGGGTGCAACTAGATTGGGTTGCTAGGTACCTAATGATCGATCCTATAGCTAACCTTTTTTTGAATCTGATAGAGGATGATGATGTCTTGTGACTATAACAGCTCCTAGTCGATGTCAAATATGCTCACGTACCTGTCAAAACCTATCAAAAGAGCATGCAAGAGAGTACAAATACTGGGATTGTCAAGGTGATTCAATTGTTGATGGATGGTTGATTGATAGGTAGAAATATAATGTAATTTTGCTAGAGTTCTGTTATGTGGAATGATATGGATGGATTTAGGAGAAAAAATACTCCTATTTAGAGCTTTTGGAGAGCTTAGGAGTGTGAGGTGTCCCTTGTGAGGTGGCATTAACCCTTATTTATAGCTTAAATATGGTAAGGTTAAAGGGTGAGGTGGAAGGTGACTCATCCCCCCACATACCCTAAAAAGGGATCTTCTAAATATCTAGAAATATCCTAGGTGCACACATGTGTGAGCAAGGGTTAGGGTTAACCTTGATTAAGTAGATCTTGGGTTAGATCATGGTTAAATCAAGCATCTTTAAAATATATTATGCAAGTCATGGGTGCACACATGTGTGAGGATGAGATTAGTGTTAATCTTGATTAATCCTAATTAATCATGTGTTTAAGTCATAAAGTGTACTTTAATTTTAAAGTGACTTTTAAACCAAAATTAGAGCTACCATGGGGAGACTTTTTATGATGGTCACATGAGAACAATGATTAGACGTAGGAAAGGGCTTGAGTGGACCAAAGGGGCTAATGATTATCCCTTTTATGAATTCAAGGTGTTTTGGGATTAATGAGTGCAATTTTGTAATTTTTATGACTCAATTAATCATGAAGGATGAGTAAGCGACCATGTGCAACTTTTAGGTGTCTACAAAACTTTTAATAACTTTCATACTAAAAAAATACTTTTTAAAAGGAAAATTATGGAATAATATGGATTCAATCTTCATTTAAAATTTAATCCATTTTTAAATATTTAAGTAAGTTGGTTAATATCCATTGAATTTATATATTAATTTATATTTCATATTTCACCATCTCAGTGAAACATATATTACTAGATATAAAAATGACCGTAGATTTACTTTTTATTTTTTTCCAAAGTAAAATATTCTTACTTTACATCTAACTAAAACCGCTATACTTTTAGTTAAAAGTCTTATAAATATCTTTCTTTCTATAATACCTAACTCTTTTCTAAAAGATATAAATATAAGACACACTCCTTTCTTTCCTTTGCTCTTAATATTTTGAAACTTGTTTAAAAAAATAAACATTAAATTTTTCTAATATCTTATTATTATGACATCCCTAATAAGCAAGCTTTGGTGAGCCTATTCATTTCGAAGAGTATATATGAAATCGCTCAATTTAATCCGTATCTCCAGGCTCTCGTAAACAACACGTAGTTAAGTGCTTTATTATTTTATTTCATGATTGTAGCCTTCCATCTAATTCGTTGTCTTTCTAAAAATAGTATTTCTTGCCATGCAAGAGAGGCCTTTAACTTTTATACCTTCTTTATAATAAAAAAAGTGTATACAACGATGCAAGTAGATGCAATTGCTTCTTGTTGTCCTTTACTATCTTCATAATTGAGCCCACAGAGTTATGTCTTACAACACAGACCATCCATACCTACTTTAGGGTATACAGCATGAAATATCTCAAATGAGAGATTACGGCACAACCAAAACAAGCAGAGTAGCTGTTGCAGTCCTCCTTTACGGCTTTTAGCAATGTTCACTCCCGACAAGCTCCGGCAAAGTTTGGTTGATTACTTCGTACAAAGCATTATTCGTCGGCAGCGGTCAATTTCCAAACAGCCCCTTCTAAATATCACTAGATCTTCAAACCAAACCAGCAAACAAAGAACAAACATAAAAATGCAGTCCAGAAAAACTATGCGTTCAACCCACCCTAGAACGTTAAGAAGACGTGACTGCAGGAACGGAGAAGTATTAGTCGGCCGTAATCTTCCCGTCCCATGTTATTCTTGAAGTAAATTAGTATCGTTCAACCACTTCTTACAGTCATAGACAGAGCAGAAGGCTTGTAAACATGTGAGAAATAAAAGAATGGCCGCAGCCAAGAGAGACAGCAGCTGCCATGAGCCAAATATGTATTTGTTCACGTATTCCATCGCGGCAACGCTCCATCTCCGGTTGTAGTGCTTATTGAGGTCCGCTATGACCTGGTCCAAATATTTGACTTTTGTCAACTTGACGCATTTACCCATGCCGTTCCAGAGACTTGCAACCTTCCCGTCGCTTTCGAGGTGATTGTAAATGATCCCGCTCTTTCTCAGCAGACGAACATCTTCTTCTTTGTCAATCATGCCGTTCATGAAGTCTGTGTAGCGCGTGAAGATCATTGCACCAGGGGCCGCCGACGCCTCAAACGCCACCAGATTTCTCAGGATCACCTCCGTGTTAGCGTCCAATTTTACTTTGGGAAGATAAAGTGTTTTAGTATTCTGATCAAACCGTATTGTGGTAAGGTCTCCGTCTGTAGGAAGGAATTTAACGCCGGCGGAGTATAAGTCGGCTACAGAAGGAATGGCCAACTCATCTCGTGTTGGAGGAATGTCAATGGAAGATTCTTCCTCCTGGTCCTTCTCAGCTTTATCAGAGGTCGTGGACCCGAACAAAAATGTTAAGGGTCCCTTAAACGCACGCAACACCGGCAGATTCCCAAGAGTAGAAAGCAGACGCATTGGCAACTTTATCACAAACTGCACTGCCCTCCCTCTCAGGAGACGCTGAGGCAGCACCATTACACATCGAACGGGGCCCACGTTTAAGGAGGAGATGGCCTTCCAAAGCAAACTGAAAGCTCGCGTAATGTATCCTGTGTCCCGCGAAGGGTCCTGATCCTTTTCATCGGCCTTCGCATGAGATTCATCCTTGTCTACAAGGGGGGCGACAGAATAGTAGAGTATCTCCAGGAGGTGACCCCTTCCTTTTATAGAGAACTTTGACTTATCAGGCAACTGGAACTTAAAAGGAGATAATTCTTTCCAGGCAAGTCTTACCAGTTTGGACAGCCTCTCCTCCGCCTTCTCTTCAGAACCCAACTGCATCTCCATCAGCTTTTGCAAAAGGAATAAAGGGATTTGATTTTCCAGCATCATCAAATCCCTCATAATTGCATTGTGGGTAGCGCTTCTGCCAGTGGGATCTAGAACCTTTCGCGGTTGCTTAATTTCCGACGAAATTTCCATTGAAACATCGTCAGCTTGTTTGACGTAGAATTGGAGGCACTCAAGAATGAAGGCAGCGTCCAAAGCCATGAGCCATGCCAAGGCTTCTTCGTTGTAGTCAAGGTATTTGTGATAGCAGCTCCGGATTTGCCACTCGTACTTCTTCAACTCCTCCACAACGGACTCGAACTTCTGATCGGCGATCCTTTTCTGGAATCTACGAGCGGCTTCCAGTTTGTATCTCTCCATTTCGTACAGCTCGGATCTCCAATGGTGATATGGCCCAATAGAGACGGACTGTGGAATGAACGCTTCAGGCTTCATTGCCAATAGTTCCTTGGGCACATTAAACACGCATATGCTAACTACTTCATCAGCTTCGTCTTCGTGCATATCCAGACCTTCCTTAATTTGAATAACCCACCGAGCTTGATCGATCTTTACTTGAACCGTATTTTTTGATTCCATGTTTTCGGAGTTGGAGACAGATTTAAGGAACCAGAGAATACAGAAACCAAATAGAAATAGCAGACAAACGGCTCGAATAGAAAGGCTCACGATATGGATGTATATATATATTTACTCTTCACTTCACCTGAACACAGGCAAGTGCGTCTCCTCGAGACAAAAGTCTCTTCCCTCACACTTAACATGTGCATAATTTTTCTCAGGGATTAAGTCTCCTGGACAGGTACTTCCCCTTTCTTGCACATGGCAAAATGCAACTTCTTAACTCTCATGATGACAGTCGGTGCGCATCTTCGGTGGATGGGTTGCCAAATCGTGGGGGCAGAATGATTTTACTATTCCTTCAACAGCTATGGACTGAATGCATGATCTCTGCGCATTCATATCCTGTGCCGAGAAAGTAAAATAAAATAATAAAAGGTAAATATCCGATCATTTGCTTTGCACTAAATTATATAGTGGTCCAATATGAATACTAATAAAAATTTTACAAGTCCGAGTGCTGAACTGACAATTAGAATAATTTTTATTTCCGGCTGGGTCGAGGAATTTCGATACAATGGACAAGAAGAACGTTTTAAACACTTATGCAATAATCAACTGCCCCACCGATTTCCCACTACGCAAGACCCAAGACCCAATTCCTGCTTTCAACTTTACACATTTAATGACACCGAATTCAAGATCCAAGACCCAATTCCTGTTTTCAACTTTACACATTTAATGACACCGAATTCAAGATCCAAGACCCAATTCCTGTTTTCAACTTTACACATTTAATGAGGCTGTCAATCGTTATTACTCATCTTTTGCAACTTCATAAGTGGACTTCTACAAATTAACATGCTCCAAATATGTATAGTCTATCTTTAACGGCCTCATCCTTATTTTAACATCATATGCTGATGTGATGTCACATTTGAGGCCTGCCATCGAACCAAGAAAATAATCATAATAATAATAATATATATTTTTTTAAAATTTAAGATAACAAGTCTTTACAATCAAAAATCTTTATTTTAATATCATATAACGATGTTATATTTGAGGTCTGCCATAGAATCCAAAAGAAAGTAAGAAAATAATCATAATAATAATTTTTTATTATTATTAAAGATAGCAGTTTTTACAATTAAAAAAAATGGTTGGGTTAACACATTCAATGGGGAATCAAACTAACCCTCATTGACAAGGGTTAGTAAACAAAGTCGCCAACAAAACACAAGTTTACCAATTATGATCATTGATGATCATTACATCAAAGAGAGCATATCATATGGAGTAATGTGCCTTGTCGTGTTGTCCTACATAAACTGATAGTGATTATGGGATGGGAATCCACCCCTCTACATCACAATTAAGGCCTTTAGTACCCACATCGCTCCAACCAAAAATTGGCCCAGGAGAAATAGGTTGAACATCATCCCACCCTCCATCCTGGTGGGATGAATAAGCAATGTCAACATTAGGATGCTTCTTGACTAGTGAGGGCTAGGACTAGTGCCTGTCTGTGAGAGCACTTCTTGCATATGATAGAGGTCGATGGTGAGAGCGAGATTGAAAATGCTTCTAAGAAGAGCCCTTTATGGGGATCCAATTGACTGTACATGGAGCATTGACCCAGTGTGCCAGAAGAACATGCAAATGATCCAAATTCATAACAACTTTGTTGGCTTGAGTACATATCTGTAGCCACATGTCATTAAAAAATTTTAATTTATCAGCATGAGTAAATGTGACAGAAGGTGTACATTGTTTAAAAATAATTTTTTTACAAACCTTCCAAATATGAAGGAGTAGGCTAATCCTGAAAACCTACCACACTTCAAAAAGCAGGAGAGACAAAGTAAAAGAGTCCCCAAGAAGAGCTTGGTGGCAAGAAACTCTTGCAACTATAAATGGGAAAAAAAAGAAAGAACCCATTCTCGAGCTTGCCTAGATCTTCTGCAATTCCATAAAAAGGACATTTAGGATTAGGAATTCCAAGGTGCTTCAAACATTCCCCTAAGGGAAGGCCTTGACACAACAATATCCACGTAAAATAATATTGTTTGGGCTCAACATAAGTAGCCCAAACATTCAAATACCCAAAATTCTACCTAGTCCTTGTAAAAAATAAGTCCCAATGTTTATTGAGCTTAGGCACCAAAGGAATATGAGGAGATAACCATTTATACCCCAAATGATCCTTATAATTAAGCAAAGGAGTGTCAACATGCCATCTCTAGTTTAACCACCAAGGATGTTGTGAGTGCACACCAATCTTATACAACATAGAAAAAGGGGTGAGAGTAATAACAACATCATATGTATCTTTATCCGCACCATTTAGCCTGAAGGTGTGTTTGAACTCATTCCATGAAATCCAATCCTTGGTCTGGCAAGAAAAGAAATCAACTATTTTAACAATACCCTTTTTAAAAAATTATTGAGCATGAATCCATTGCACCCGAGCTAAGGAAGAACCTTGATGAAGAAACATGGGAGACCACCAAATATTTATATAATTGATGGATAGCCTTTACAGAAGCCATATCCTCTTCAACAGATCCAAGGAGTGAGCTCCTACTAGGTTTTCCATATACTTTTACTAACAAAGGAGATAGAAATCTTAACTAAAAACTAGAGCAACAATGAGAGAGGGAAAATCCAACCCTCTCCATGCTCTACGATTTAAGGGAAGACCAGAGGAAATGAAATGTCAAACCAAAACTTTCCAAGCTTCAACTCCCCTCAGAGCCCTAATCACCCACTTAGCACACAGAGTAATACCTTACCGTATACTGTCTAGCAGACCCATTCTGCTAGATTCCTTAATAAAACAATAAATATCCCTGGTAACTCTATGAAATCCCTTTGTTTCATAAGAATTATTCCAAATAATAACTCGAATGAGTTTCTCAAGTTTCCTATAGCAAGCCTATGAAGGAACTCAATAAGAGGAATAATAAACATGAGTTGCAACTAAAACTTTAGAGCAAATATGAAATTTACCTGCTAATGACATCTTCTTAGTAAGCCAGAAATCAAGTTTCTTTTTAACTCTTTGAAGCACATAATTCCAAAGCTGGGTAGGGGAGCCTTGAAAGGCAAAAGGAATACCAATAAACTTAAAAACTTCTTCAGGAGGGATCCAATTCCAATGATACCCTTGAAGCCAAGGCGACTTAGGCAAGAGAGACTGTCTGAAGCAGGAGGTCTTCCTCCATTGTATGCTAGAACCAAAGGTTGTGCAAAAGGTTTTCAGACAAAATAGAGCATTATAGATAGATTGCTCCTCTTTCCTTATAGTAAGAAAGGAGTCATCATAAAAGTGACCATTAATAAGTTTCCCTAATCATTCGGAAGAGCAATTCATTTAATAAGACTTGCAAAAGCTTGAGCAGCTAAAATATAGCCAAAGTCTTTAGCAGCAAGTACATATAAAGAAGGAGCAGACCTAAATAGACCTAAATAGGCCCACTGCTTCATACTGTGAATTGTTTAGATTGAGAATATCCGAAGCATCTCTGAATAGCATAGCAATAGTCTAAATGAAAACTAACTCGAATCCTAAAGCTTTGAGCATAGAAAGAATGAATCTCCATTCAATGCGGTCATAAGCTTTCTCAAAATCAATCTTAATAAAAAGCATGTTCTGGTTTGACATCCGGGCCCATTCCATGCCCTCCTAGATAGCTAGAACATTGTCGAGCATCTACCTTCCTTGAATAAAGCTAGTTTGCTCTAATTTGACTATCAAAAGAAGAAGATGCCTAAGGTGAAGAGCCAAAGCTTTGGCAATGATCTTGTAACTAACATTCAACAAAGTAATAGGCCTCCAATTAACAATAAACTTTGGGTCCCCTTGCTTGGGTATGAATTTGATATTACCCCTATTAATAATTGCTCCCAAAGAGCCTACTTAAAGAGCCTCTAGATAAAATTTATGTAGATCAGGACCAACTAAGTCCCAAAGACCCTTGTAGAACTCACATGGAAATCCATCCAGACCTGGCACTTTATTGTTTGCCATTTGAGATAATGCATCCTCTAGATCTATAAGGGAGAGTAGTTTATCACACCCTGCTCTTTGAGACTCTGAAACCTTAATTGGTACAACTTCCATACAAGCTTCTAGTGCTTGTTCCTACTTAGGGGAATAAGCTTGAGCAGTAAAAATATTAGTATAGTGCTTGACAAAAGCATTAATCATCTCAAGAAGAGAGGTAAGCCTTATTCCATTATCTTGAATGACCTTGAATTGAGTAGCTTACCTTGGAGAGTAGAGCATTTGAAAAAATTCTTTGGTGACCCAATAACCAACTTTAAGCCAATGAAGACAGGCTTTAATTCGAGATCCTCGGCCCTCATAAAGTTCAGCAAGTTTAATTTCATGCCTTAACTGAGCAACATGAGACTGAAGTTCAAGATTAAACGGATAAGCCTCAAGCTTGACAAAATCTTTGGCAAGCTCATCATGAAGGACATCATTGGAATGTCTTTTGAATTGTGCCACATTTTTTCCCAAAGTATGGATCAAGGTAATTGTACGAAAAATAACATCATTCCACCATTCTATCCAACCCAACTCTCCAGTAGATCTAGAAACTAGATTCCAGATTCTGTAGATATAATAAACCATAGAAGGGTGTTGAAGGAAGGAAGTATTGAAAAACAATTGTGACTTGTAGTGTCTCTAAGGTAGGGAATTCATCAACACATTAAACATGATGGGTGAATGGTCGAAAGTAGTAGTACCATGAATCGTTTCCATAAATGAAGCTGAAGAATTTCTCCTATGAAAGAAAAAGTGCACATGATCTAAAAGCATGGCTCTATCCAACCTTCTCAGAATTCTTGCATGGCTAGCCTGGAAATTGGACCGTGTATACCATAAAGTTTTAGGAAAATACTAAGGAGAAAAACAATAATTGGGGTCTAACAAACCTAATTTTTTCATGAAGTACCAGGTCTCTCTTTCCCCAATAGCCCACCTCATGGGAAGTTGTTCTATCTTGTCTGTAGGCTTTTCAGTCATATTAAAATCTATGCACATAAGTCAAATAATAGATGGTAAAGAAAAAGCACACCACCGCCAGAGGCTACAATGCTCCTGAGCATCATTGTAGGCATAGACATTAATAATTCCAAAAGACAACTCACCAACCTCAAGTAAAATCCAAATTGTATGATTGAAAGGGTCCACACCCCACAAGACAAAATTATCTTTCCACCTAGCTACCAAAAGAATGACAACTCCCCCTCTACCAGGGGAATGATTGGTGGTATAAAAAAAACAACCTGGCCAAATAAAAGGGCAAGTACATTGCATATAGGGTTATGCATAAGGGGTTGAACTCGAAATGTACTTATAAAAAATAGTGAATCCTAATCAAAATAGAGGTGAATCAAGGTGAATCCTAAGCAAATAAAATCAATCATCTTCACACCAAAATTTGGGGTATTTGAAGCCCTAAAAAGTAAGGTCATATTTGGGACAAATTTTGACCTATTAAATCATCTTATAAATTCATAAAAACACCACCATTAGATCAGGCTCAAAAAGAGCTTTCCAACAAGTACAAATATACCTATATTTGGATATATATTGTGGTGAATTGACCCTAAGAAAAAATTGATCCTAAAAATTTTAGGTGAATGGGCCAACGTCGAGGGTCCTCATATTTGTCAATTTCTAATTTTGGAAATCCTAATATTTGCCCAATTTATGAATATTCACCACTATGCATAACCCTGATTGTAAAATAAAGTCAAAAATATTAATCTCTTGAAGATAAAGAAAGTAAGGATTACCATAAAACCTGGAGCATGAAGCAATATCATCTCGGACCAAGTATTTGCAGACTGGGTCCATCAGCCCTCTAACATTCCATGATAAAAAATAATGAAGATCGATCAAGACTCATATGTCTGGCTACATCTTTACCATATTTGAGGTTTGAAAGAGAATCATAAATATTACTAATAAAATGCTCTTGACTTGCTTTCCAAAACTTTGTATGACACATTTTGTCCCAGTGAACCAAGGATTCTACCCATGGTGGGCTACGATATCTTCGACCATTGATAGAAGCTCGTTTAGGTTCCATAAATCTTGATGAATACTGCCCATTGATATGCAAAACTGGATAATCTAAAGACTGAGTAGGAGCAAAAAAAGTAATAAGGATAAATTGTCTAAATATTTAAATTTGTGGAAAGATGTTAAAATTAATAAAATAGACAACCTTTACTGGCACATTTAGAGATAATATTTGAGTGAGTAATATGAGGTTAAGGTGCAAAATATATACAGGGTTGATGTTGAGATTGATAATGTTATGTTTATATATAGTTTACTTAGGTTTAATTTTTACTGGATGATTATGAGATATTTTTAATTTTATTGATGAGTATTATTCATTTATTATATACTTTTTAAATATGATATCAAGTTTTAAAATTTGTACCTAGGGTTGAAGTCCACATTGAGAGTGTTGTGTTCACATAAATTTTTATTTATTTTTAATAATATCAAGTGATTTTTGTATATTGTTAGCTTGTGACGTAGGTTAATTATAATTGGTATAATGATGGTTGAGTGATCATTATAATCTAATTGATTGTATGGAAGAATAAAAGTCACATGACTATTAACATAAACATATTTCTACAAGAGAACTACAATTTTAAGTTTATTACAACTACTTTTTGGCAAACAAAAACTATGTCATATTATTTTTAATTGCAAAGTAATAGCCTAGTTGATCACCATAAGTTATCATCATAGCATTCTTCAAGTCCAAGTGGGTTTTAAAGAACTCACCCTATATAGCATTTAATTTATGCTAATGATTATCACAATATGAGGAAGCTTTTTAGGATTTCAAGATAAAATATAGTCTATAGGCTAGAATTTCTAGACTTTTGACAAACCACACCATTAGAAAACTAAAAAAATTCAAGGAATCAATTAGAACATGCAATACCCCAATGTAGGGTTATGCATAAGGGGTTGGCCCCAAAATGTATGTATAAAAATTTTGGAGGTTCACTATTATTAGGGGCAATGTTGGAAATTTAAACTTAAAATGGTCAAATTATTATAAAATTGGGGTGAATTGACCCAAAAAAAATTGCACCAAACTTTGGCCAATGGGTCCTCGTCAAGGGTCCCAAATAGTAGCCAATTCCAAAATTTAAAAATTCTAATTTTATCCATTTTGGCAATAAATAGCCACTATGCATAACCTTGCCCCAATGCCTCTAGTCATTTTACTCTAAGTGTAAGTTGAGTATGCACACATATTAAGAAATTGGATATTTTCCTAAAGATATTGTTATAAGATATTGTATTTCTATAGAAACCAAGAGAACCCTTTTTAAGAGACCCAACATAAAAATATTCCAACATGAAAATAAAAGAACAAAATAACTTGACAATGGAAAACCTCCAAAGTCATAAGTAGAAGGACAACATTTCAAATAATAACGGAAAAGATCTTTTGAATTCTTTATAAAAACAAAAATAATGTATATTTTGCTTTTATAGTAGAAGAGATAGTTGGAAGCCTAAGGAATTTAAAGTTGATTAATTTTGTATTAAATTTTTAACCAGGTTATCATATGGAAACTTCTCCAAAATCCCTATGGGGGTTGATTATAGTGATTGCTATTTTTTTCATGCATAATAATGAGTCCCACTTTTATGCCATTTCTTTTTTACATTGACATTTTCACCTAAACATAAAGTATGTTGAGTTATATATTTTGCATAGTTGAATATATTAGTACAAATAATGTTTGGTCATCATCTTGTGTTTAGCCAAACATGGTATTAAAAATAAAAAGATATAAGGTGCGCATGTGAAGCCCACCATTATATCCATGTTGTATTGCTCCAATTTTTGTAGATCATATTCAATTGTTATGGGCTATTGTTGCTAGCTAGTTATGGGATGTCCTTCATCTAGGCATCAAGTTGCATGACAACATCCACTAGTAATTCTCAACATATGCTAGGCAAGGTTTCTTCTCTATTGAATTTAACTTATGACATGTTTCCATTATTTCCTTGGATGAAATAAATTACCCAATATGAAATAAATTAGAAATTGCTTTATTTGGCAATTCTTACACTTCGTTAAATTTCTCATTGTTTCTCAAAATTGTAAGTGTTTTGTTTAAATCCCAAGATAAATTATGAATTAAAAATTAAATACCTTTGGCATCAACCAAATTTTTTGGATGATCCTTCACCTATTCATGGTTTTGTCGCCTAGAATCCATTGGAAACTTAACAATACCTAGAAGATAATTTTTTGGGAGGACAAGTGGTTGTGTAACAGTCCTCTTCATAACCACCTTGATTTGATATGCCTAAAACCCATGATTGATATGTTGTTTGGTACACAATTTTATAATTTTATTGACTCTAATAGGAAGCACTAGAAAACCCTTCCTCATGGTGATATGAATGAGGACCAAAAAATAGCTAATCTTGTTTTATCTAGCATTTTGTTTCTTTGTGTTATTCCTAACTATTTGGTTGAAGATAAGCTCTTGTGGGCACCTAGTGAGAACATGTTTTTCTCTATCAAATCCACCTACTTTATTTCTGAAAATCCAAGATTGCCATGGTTTCCTTCAAATATCATTCGGAACAAACACCTTATTCCCAAATTCTATTTTTTCTTTTGGCTTGCTACTTAGTACAAAATTCTCTCCATTCCAAATCTCCAGGTTTGAGGGCTCCCCATTCCTAACTATTATTATATTTGCAAAAAAAATTACGAATCCACCCAACATATTTTCCTCTCCTATCACTTCTCCCTCAAAGTTCTTTGCTCATTATTTTCCACTATGGGTATTGCTTGGGATATTTTCTCCTCTCTGAATGACCTTTGTTTATAGTGGCTAAATATCTTCAAGAGATTTTGTGTCAAAACATTTTGGACTTTCTATCTACCCCATTTCCTATGGAAATTTTGGTGTGAATGAAATTCTAGAGCTTTCAATAACTCTATCCATGATTCCAACTATGTTATTTCCAGAGTTATCCACACGGTAGCTAAAAACCTCTCTATTTCTCAAGAATATGGGTGCCCAGAGTCCCCAAGTGAAGCTCGATTTTCCAAGTTTCTTTCCCCTTCCACTTTTGTGGTTGATCGATCGCTTGTCAAGTGGTCTCCTCCACCTTTGATATGGATCAAGTACAATTTTTATGGTGTAGCCAAAGGCAACCCAAGGTCTATTGGTACAAGTGGTATCTTTAGAGATAATTCAAGGAAGATCTTGTTGACCTTTGGAAAAAATCTCAAAGTCCAAACCAATAATTTTTCTGAAGCTCAAACACTCTTCCAAGGTATTTCTCTTATGTACAACATAAACTACCCTAACCTTATTGTTGAAGGTGACTCCATGAATATTTTTAGAAGCCTTCTAGATACCCAATTAGCATCTTGGAATATCTCTAGCTTAATCTCTAAGGAAAAAAAATTTCTAAGCTCTTCCCCTAATGTCACCATTCAACATGTCTTTAGGGAAGGAAACCAAGTTGTTGATGCTCTAGCTAACCTAGGTGTTGATTTGCCTAAATTTACCATTTAGAATGAAATTTCTTCCCCACCCCTAGTTGATGGTAATCCCACGCCTATTTCATTTTTGTGAACTCTCTTAGAGTTTGGGTTTCTTGGTTAGATGCATATTCTCCATGTTGTGGGTCACTTTCTTAACAAATGGTGGAATTTTTCTCCCATGCCAAAATATGTACCAATTAAGACTTCATGGGTATCTCAATCTAGGTATTCGACCTATGATTAGATAGCGATTCCAAAAGTTATATTCAGAGTTCCATTAGTCTGTGGAATTTTTCTAAGTTCAAAGATTCTATTTCTACAATATATTATCATAAGTGGCTTCACCTTGATAGAATGACTGCTTGAGACACATGGAGCTTATGGTTCATCATGGAGATTATCTTTGCAAGCCATATGTGGATACATTTTAATCACATCACATTCACTGATTACTACTTGTGGGATTTTTATCACTTGGCAGATGACACACTGGAGCTAACTATTGCCTCCCCTAGAAACGTGAGCAGATTCCATTTTGGAGGAGTACAAGTATTGGCTATAATATCTTATGGTTTCTTTTCCATTTCATGCTTCCCTTGTGAGGGATTATTTTATTGTCTATTGAGGCTTCCTCTCTTACCCCTACGAGGGCTTCTTTGTCTATTTTTGGTCTCTTCTTGTTTTTGAAGAAGGTACCTCCTTTTTGTTTTAGATGGTTGGGAGAACTGTTCCTAACTAGAAATGTTTTTTAAAAGATTACGGGAACCTTTGAAAACCCCTCTTACTAATAAAAAAAATTACATTACTTATTATTCCTTGCTCTTCACTGTATTACTTGTTGTTTGCAAGAATTGTAACATTTTATTTTAAACTCTATTGGTGTTTAAACAAATTACCATTTTGTATCACAAATTAGAATGGATGAAACATAAATGACTATTATTTGAAACCCTATTTGACCAATAGGGCATATTTCCATGTTGTAACAACCCTAAAATCTACCCCAATTTTTTTATCTTACAGGTCAAAAAGCAAGTTCAAATAATCCAAATAAATTTCTTAGAAGCTTATTCTTCCACTTCTAGGTTTCAAATGCTATAGCATCCCTCGGGTGGATAGGAGTGGTCATTATCCCATGTTAACTCTGGGGTTTACCTTTACTCACTACCCATACAACTCAAAAGGACACCTTTGTGTGGTCACCCTAAATTTTCTTACTTTCTTTTGAAGGACTTTTTGACCATGACATGAGGGTTAACCCTATCTCATTTTTTTGAGAAAAGGGATGCCAAATTCCCTACTAGTATCCATCATTCCTTAACTAGTATACTTTCTAGGTGTAAGCTTCTTATAGTTTTACACACTTATTTTAGTGTAGAAATATTGTGCACCATTAAGCTAGTGTCTATCATTCCTTAACTAGTTTAATGGAGGTGTCTTCTTCTTTCACATGAGTACCTCTCTTTTGGAGATCCCATCACAAGGATTTAGTTACAATGGAATTCTAGGCTCATTATATTTTGAAGCACACTTTAGTGTTCTACTACTACAGTACCCACTATAATCCTAAGGGATTTTCGAATCACATTTTCCTTAGTTCTAGTCCTAACATTAGGGTCTATCTAGGATGGAATTCATTTAAATAAAACCCTTACAAAATTACACCCACCTACCCCAAGGTATTCAAGATAAGATTATCCTTTATATGCCATTCATTCAAGTATAAGAAACATAACTAAAAATACCATGCTCTCTTACATAAAGTAAATGGATACTCAACATCCATCTAATTTTACTTTTCATTAAAGCATAAATGTAACAACATTATCCTTTGTATCATATATTAACCATTATTGTCTATTCAATTGCAAAAACTTAAAGAGATACTCAATATTCATCAAAACATCATCTATTAAGTGCTTATCATCAATGCAAAATAATCACATCCTATTTCTTCTTCATTCATAGCATTTAAAGCAATATTCATAAATAAATAATTCTATAACAAGTTCCACAAAAGACAAAGACACAACATGTATACGGGTAACCCTCATGGGGAATAAACCCAACCTAAAAAATAGTCCATTTCTTTTATTTTCTAATCTCCTATCCAATTAAAAAAAAAAAGGAACAATTGCCCCCTCTTTTCTTTCTACAATATTTACTAATTACATAGGAGTTTCTATAACTCCTATGATCTGCTTTCATTAAAATTCATTTCTTCTCTCTTTTTTTACAAGCAAGGGAATCCCATACTTCTCTCATTCATCAATCTATTATTTTATTTATTTCTTCTAAAGTTCTCCCTTCATATTCTTTTGCAATAATAAATAAGAAGCCCCTATAAACTCCTTTCTATTCACTGGCTTTATGTCTAATTCATAAGCCATTTAGTAACATAGATGATACCTTTGTCTCATATAAAATTTTATTAATTTTCTTTGTAGATGAATAATGTAAATACTTTTAAACCTCCTAAAATATTTAATACAACAAGCTATATCTTTAAATAATCTAAAGCTATCAATATTCCATAAGAGAAATGTCTTCACTTATAAACATCATCAATAATTCAATAGAAATACCATTAATCTCATCAACAATTTTTATAAAAAAAGATATGTGTATATATACACACTGATATTCTTTTAACATAAATCCAATACTATAAAATCAACTCATTCAAATACATTTTGACATTCCTTTTAACATAAATCTAATCTAAGAATCAATTCAAATATCAAGGGGGGGAATTCCTTAAAAACTTTTCTTTTCCTTCGGTTAGACACTTTTGTTTTACTTAATGGTATAATATAAAGTAGAATATTTTAATGTTTAACTTCCAACATGGAAACCAACAAATGATGTTCCAAATAATTATTTATCATAAGTTCTTATCTAAGTGTAATCTTAAGAGATGTACAACGCTATTCACTTAACAACCTAAATCATCAATCTCCTGTATATTATCTACATCCCAAGGTATTGGGTTTATATCCAAATTATACATTTCACTTCCAAATTAACACTACTCAATAAGATCTAATCATCTATCAAATATTTTTGCATTGCCCTCTTCTAAACTACGTGCCATGATGTAGTTCTAAAGCTAATTTTAAAATAGATGTTGTTCTATAATGATATGGTTTATCAAGATTTTATTCATCAATTGGTAAACATATAAGTACTAACGATTCCTTGTGAGAACCTATAATTCAGAGTTCTTGAGGTATTACATCTACAAGTTCATACTCAGTTTTAATAAACCATATTACACATAATGTATTTCTCAACCATGTGGGTGATGCTACCAGGGTTATGCATAAGGGGTTTACCCCAAAATATATTTATAAAATCAAGGTGAATTGTCTCAAAATTGTGAA
This sequence comes from Wollemia nobilis, assembly GCA_028583015.1. Taxonomy (NCBI): domain Eukaryota; kingdom Viridiplantae; phylum Streptophyta; class Pinopsida; order Araucariales; family Araucariaceae; genus Wollemia; species Wollemia nobilis. The sequence goes on along the minus strand of JAQPPZ010003646.1, from coordinate 26,720 downwards.
TAATTATGTCCAAGAAGACATGGTGAATTTAATTCATTTTTCACCAAAAAATTTCAAACCGTGGTGAATCAATTGAAAAATATTTCTAGAGGTGTCGATCAATTGCAGAGGTTTTTAGTTTGTCATTTGTAGAGAGTTTTTTTAGGATTTTACTAATTTTTTTGTGTAGATATCATCGAGCTAGGTGATTTAAAAAAAAAATGAAAATGAAGCTTTGGATCAAAATTTATGCCTCCTAAAAGGTTCTCTACAAAAGAGAACCTATACAAATGATCGACATAAGATTATAGACTTATACCGATCGGTTGTAGAGGTGCTCTTTTGTAGAGAACCTTTTAGGAGGTATAACTTTTGATCCAGAGCTTTGTTTTCATTTTTTTTTAAAAAACCACCTAGCTCGACGAGATCTACACAAAAAACTTAGTAAAATCCTCAAAAATCCATCTAAAATCGATCGACACCTCTACAACCAATCAGTTGTAGAGGTTTCAGTTGGTTGTAGATATTTTGATCGGTTTTAGATGATTTTTTTAGAATTTTACTAAGTTTTTTGTATAGATATCATTGAGCTAGGTGGTTTTAAAAAAAATTAAAAATGAAGCTCTAGATAAAAAGTTATACCTTTTAGAAGGTTCTCTGCAAAAGAGCACCTCTACAACTGATCGACATAAGTTGATCGGTTGTAGAGATGTGTCAATCAACCTAATTTGATTAGTTGTAAAGGTACGCTTTTGCAGAGAACCTTCTAGGAGAGATAAATTTTGATCTAGAGCTTTATTTTCAATTTTTTTAAAACCACCTAACTCGATGAGATCTACACAAAAAACTTAGTAAAATCCTCAAAAAACCATCTAAAACCAATTGACACCTCTAAAATCAATCAATTGCAGAGGTGTCGATTGGTTGTAGATGTGTCAATCAATTTTAGTTTGTTTTTTAAGGATTTTACTATGTTTTTAGTGTAGATATCGTCGAGCTAGGTGGTTTAAAAAAATTAAAATGGAGCTCTAGATCAAAAGTTATGCCTCCTAGAAGGTTCTTTGCAAAAGAGCACCTCTGCAATCGATCGGCATAAGCTGATAGGTTGCATAGGTATGTCAATCAGCCTAAATAAATCAGTTGTAGAGTACAACCGATCGATATAATTTGATCAATTATAGATGTGTGTCAATTGACCTAAGCCAATCGGTTGCAACTCTAAAACTAGTTAGCTTAGGTTGATTGACACACCTCTGCAATCGATCAACTTAGATCTATTTACATGTCTTTGTAACCAATTGGCTTATGGTGATTGGTTGTAGAGGTGCACTTTTGCAAAAAACCTTCTAGGAGGTATAACTTTTGATCTAGAGATTCGTTTTCAATTTTTTGTTTTTTAAATCCTAAAAAAACCATCTAAAATCAATTGACACCTATGCAAACAATCAATTACAGAGGTTTCGATTGGTTGTAGAGGTGTTTTAGATGTATATTTGTCGATACCCCCTTTAGTATTTATACGGGTAGTATATGTGGTGAATTGAGCTGGAAAAACAAAATTATTTATTTGAAGGTGAATTGTCTATGGAATTGGGCAAAAGTGGTTGGCAAATTAAAATAAAAATAGGATAATTATTATCAACGTCAAGCAAATTGACCCCAAAAATATTCCACCCCATAAATTTTGGGTAAATGGGCCCTAGTGAAAGGTTCCAAAATTAGCAAATTAAAAATTTCAAAAATCCTAAATATAGTCAATTTACGATATTTTATGCTTATGCATAACCCTGAATGCTACTTAGTCAAAATTGGCACTGTGAGCATAAAAATACCTCATTGAGTATCCAAAAACATATATCTACAAAAAAATTGCTAACTCCAGAGGTTTTAAAAAGATAGTAGGCCTTAGTTTTGTTGGGCATAGTCTCATTGTTTTACTATGTTCGACTAGCGATATATGGTGCACTCCTTGTGGGTGTATGTTCATAGCTCAAGAGGGTGTTAAGGTAAAGAGGATATGTCCATGTCTTCCTATATCCTGTGTTGAAGGAAATATACATTCTTCAATTTATATTTTGATTTCCTACACCACTATGTTCTACGTTCTCACAACCAGGTTGCACTATCATTTAAGAACCAACGTCAATTCATTGATCTCAAAACTATTACTCTTAAATATATCACAAAAAAGGGTACCTTATAGTTTTAAAAGCACTTTTTGAAGGTATTTTGAATACTATTTAATAAAAGGGACCTTCTATTTCTTTGATCCTCCAAATATTGAAACAATATATATGATCTATGTTCTCTTTTATTGAAACGCTCTCCTTATTTATTTCTTCCATATCGATTTAAAGCGTACCCTCAATAAATTCATCTAAAATAAACCAACTTCAAAACTAACTAAACCCTCCAAGTTGGATTTGTTTTTAACTTTATAGATTTCACAACTTCATTTACTACAAGTCGTTCTTTCTTATTTATTTTAAATGCTTTAATATTATAGCAATAATGTAAAATAACAATATAAAATTTGAATGTTTGTTGAAATTTATTTCAAAAAAGATGTTTTTAGGACCCAAAGAAGTGCTTCATGGATGGTTGAGCTGATTTTGGGTAGTGCCAACCCTGGCCTTCTATGGAGCAACGATTAGATCCCTTGGGAATGCTTTTGGGCCTTGGGGTTTTGGTTGGGCAGTGGGTTTTTGTGAGGGGCCATTTTGTTTGCTTTTTCTAATTGGGGTCTATGGGTAGATTTCACGTTCGGTTGGGCAGGTTTTGCACAAAGGGAACCTTTGCGTAGGGCGGATTAAAGGATCCACTTTTCCTGATAAATGTCTATATGGAATTGGCAGGTGCCCCTTTCGTGGGTGTTTTGTCTGTTGGGTGGTGGTTAACCTGTTTTTAGGGTTCCTTGTGTTTTGTCGTGGGGGTGTTGGTAGTTGTATGGGTTTTTTGAGTTTGGAGGCTTTGGATGGGCTGGTGCTTTTGTGCTGGGGTTTTTGGTTCTTGTTGTTGGTGGTTTTAGGTCTGTTTTTGGGCTTTGGCTGTTTTTGGTTGTTTTTGTTTGGCTTTTTTTTTTTGTTAGTTTTTGTTTTTGTTTTTTTTTTAGTTTTTGTCTTTTTTTGGTTGGGGGTGGTTGGTTGTTGTGTTTTTGTTGTGAGTTTTCTTGTTTTTCTGTGCCGTGGGAGCTTGTTTTATGAGGTTTGGTGTGTTGTTGCTGTTTTTTATATTGTTTGTTAGCTTTTGTAGGTGTGGAGGTGTTTGTTTGACTTGTTTGTGCTTTCTTTAGTTTTTTTGCTTTTTTTTTTTTTTTTCTTGGTTTTTTTTTTTTTGTTTTTTTTTTGTGGCGTCGGTTGGAGTGACCGTTTTGGTGTTGTTAGCATTTTTTGTCGTTTTGTGGTTGTTTTTTGGGGGTTGGGATGGTTGGTGTGGGTTTTTGAGTGGGGGGTTTCTTTTATTGGTTTTTGGTTGTGTTGGGATTAGTTTGTGGCGTGCTGTGTTGGTTTTTTGTGGTTGTTTGGTAATGGATTTTGCTGGTGTTTGTGTTTTGGGCCTTGTGGGGTGTTTGGTGGGTTTTTGTGGTGGTTGGTGATTTGGCCTTTGGTTTTTTGGTAGGTGGCTTGGCCATTGTTTTTGGAGGCTTGGGTGGTTTTGTTTTGGATTTACTATTTCTGGTCGGTGGGGGTTGTGGGTGTTGGTTGGTGGGGTAGTGTGGTTGGGTGTTTACATTGGTGTTTGGTTGTGGGGGTGGATTTTTGGTTTTTTGGGGTTGTTGGGGTGTTGGGTTTTTGGTATTTTTTTGTGGTTTTTCAGTGGGGTTTTGGTCATACTAGTTGTGGCATCCTTGTACACTCACCAGTGGGTCGTGTGCTTGGTCTTTGGGCTAGGGATGTGGTTTACTATGGTAGTTGGTCTCCTAAGGAGTTTGGGCATTGTGGAGTGAGGGCGGGTTGGAGTTGGTGGGTGGTCTGTTCTTTGGGGTTTTCCTTGTTGAGGGTTGTGGGGTGGGGTTAGTGTATGGGGGTGTTTTTGAGTTCTTTTGTTCTTGATCTTAGACTGGTGGTTGGAGTTTTTTGGGTTTCGTGGTTTTGAGTTGTTATCATGTGGTTAGAATCCGGTTGTGTTTGCTTTGGGTTTGGAATGTTTTTTGGCACCTCTATGGTGGGTTCTGGGTTTTCATTCTTTGGTGCTCGTTGGTTGTTTTTTTGTTTTTTTTTTTTGTCTTTTTTTTAGTTCTACCATTTTTTTTTTTGTTTCTTGTTGTCTTGCTTATGCTTCGGCTAGTAGCTTGTTTGTTTTTTTTTTTTTTTTTTTTTTTTTTTTTTGTTTAGTTTTTTGTGGGTGGGTTTTTTTTTTTTTTTTTTTTTGTGTTCTTTGTGTTGTTTTTTTTTCTTGTGTTTTTGTTGTTTTTTTTTTTTTGTTTTTGTATTGTTCTTGTGTTTTTTTGTCTTGCTTGGGTTCTTTGTTTGTTTTTTGTTTTTGTGTGAGTGTTTTCTATGTTTTTGTTTTTGTTTATTGTTTTTTGGTTGTTTTTTTTTTTTTTTTTTTTTTTTTTTAGGTTTTGGTTGTGTTTTTTTTATGTTTTTTTGGGTATGTTTGTGTGTTTTTTTGTCTTGTTTGGTTTTGTTGTGTCTTGTGTTTTCTATGTGGTTTGTTGTGGTTTTTCTTTTCGTGTTTGGTGTGCTTTTGTTTTGACACACTCAGGAGCATTTTTTTATTTTATTTTATTATTTTTGTTGTTATTTACTTTTTTTAAATTGGTTTTGTGTGTTTGTTTTCTCCTTGAGTATGTCAAATGTGGTAGGCCAGGTACGAGTCCTGGGCATTTTTTACGGAATGGATATTCCTGCCTCCTTGGGTCTTACCCGAAAGTGGCATCCCTTTTGGGATGTTTTCCACAAATAAAAAAAAATACTAAACATTATACTTTTGCCTTCATAAAGTGATATTAAAACTTTGTAAAACATGTTAGTATTGCCAATTAACATTACCTATCGTGCAAGTGCAGCTATAATATAATAATTTGTAAATACATAGACAAATTTCTTAATAGATAAATCATTAGTCAAATCCTTTTGACTCTAATAATCATCAGTCCTTGGCCCATTTGTGAAGATGTCTATTCCTGCAAAAAGGGCAAGTCTATTAGTACCCATTGTGGAAGTATATTTTCTTGCAAAAGGGATAAGTCTATTAGTGCCATACCACTCATCATTAAAAATTTATAAAATCACATAATATGTTATTAATGATTACACTCAATATCATAAATCTTTTATTTTAAAAATTTTGTCCAAGGTGGGGTCATGACATACTAACCCCCTTGGACTAAACACAATCCATTGTGTTTCTTCAATATCTTGCAATAAAGCAAAAATTTTACATTTATTTATTAAAATAAATATGGAAAATATTTTTGCATATCATGTAATTTCTTCCAAGTAGCATTCTTTTTTGAGTACCAGTCCCATTGGAATTTACATTGCTCCAAAGTTTGGTTCCTCATTTGTTTGGAATGAAAATCTAAAATCCTTACCGGTTGAACTTCAATTTCTACTAGATCATTTATTTGCAAGTTAGACAAATTCCATACATGGTTAGGATCAGCTACATACTTTCTAAGCAGGGATACATGGAAAGTATCATGGATCTTGGATAGGTTGGGTGGCAAGGAGAGATGATAGATGACTGGACTTATCTTCTTAGTGATTTCAAAGGGTCCAACATATCTAGGATCTAATTTGGTGGATTTGATGGCACTCTTCATGGGTTTTACTCTGAGAAATATTCTATCCCCTATAGAAAATTCTCTAGGGGTGTGATTTCTATCAACATAGCTCTTTTGATGATCAAAGGTTTATTTTAGCCTCGATCTAATCAGTTTTAATTGTTCCTCTATTTCTCGAACCAAATTCAGTCTAATGGCAATTTGATCTTTTGTATTATCCTAGGATATGGATTTTAAATATTTTCTACCATAAAATATTTGAATGGAGCTATTCCCAAAGAAGCATGATTCCCATTGTTATAGGTAAATTCAACTAGGTGTAGAAAATATTTCCATTTAGATTTCTAATCCATACATTACATGTGAAGCATATCTTCCAAAACCTAGTTGACTCTCGTAGACTGGATGGTAAGTATAACTGATATTCAACTTTATCCATATAGCCTAATGTGGGGCTTTCCTAAATACCAAAGTGAATCTAGAATCTCTATCAAATGAAATTACTTCAAGAAATTTGTGTAATCTGAAGATTTCCTTGGCAAATCTATCAACCACAACAATTGCATTGTCCTTGGTGCTTCCTGGTATGAAGTGTGTAACCTTGGTTAATTTATCCACTATGACAAGGATTTCATCATTTTGGGATCTATTCTTAGGCAACCCCATAATAAAGTCCATGGATATTACCTACCACTTTTGAACAAGTATAACATGGTGGTATGGAAAACTTGCTGGATGTTGATATTTTGCCTTCACCTTCTAACATTCCATATATCTAGCAATAAATTCATTTATGTCCTTCTTCATTCCTTTCCAATAATTTTTTTTTCATATTTTCCCTCATTTTGGCTCCTCCTAGGTGGGAAAAATAAGGATATTTATATACCTCTTGCATAATATTTCTCCATAATTCACCATATTCCAGTATCATGACCCTACCCTTGAAGCATAAGATTCCATCATTAATGCTATAATATAAGTTTCCATCAGGAGTTTATTCCATCTTTTCTTGGATATCCTTGCAAATTTGGTCCTGAGTTTACATATTTCTAACTTGGTCCATCAATTCTACATGGCTATAGATTAGAGCAACTATATGCTTCCATCTACTTAGGGCATCTACCACTTTGTTCTCTTTACCTTTGATATATTCTATATTGAAGTCGTATTCTACTAAGAACTCGATCCATCATCTTTGTCTTGCATTCAACAATGGTTGAGTGAAGATATACTTCAAACTTTGATGATTGGCTTAAAGTTCAAAAGGTTTACCTAACAAAAAGTGTCACCACATCTTAAGGGCATGCACTACTACTAACAATTCCAAGTTACGTGTAGCATAATTTACTTCATGTTTCTTTATTTTCCTTGACTTAAATGCTACCACTAATTCTTCTTAGGACAAGACTCCTCCCAAACCTTCTAATGATGCATCTATACACATAAAGAAATTTCCTTGTGGATCAAGAATTTTCAAGATGTGTGGTGAGTTTCTATTTTAATAACTCAAAAGCTAACTTGAACTAGTCTATCCATTTAAATTCCTTTCCCTTTCTTTGAATGTTGGTTATTGGATAGGTAATTTTGAAATAGTCTTTAAAAAAGCACCTATAATATCCTATGATACCCATAAAAATTTATACTTCTAACACAATGGTGGGTTGTGGCCAACTCATAATGGCCTCAATTTTCTTTGGGTCTACTATTATCCCATTAGCAAAAATAATATACCCCAGATATTAGACCTTAGAGATATAATTTCACACTTAGAGAGGTTGCCATAAATTTGATTTTCTCTTAACAACTCAAGCATTATCATTATATACTTATCATGTTCTTCCTTATTCTTTGAATATATCAAAATATCATCTAGAAATATCAAGAAAAAATCGATCTAATTGTCTCCGAAATATATTTTTCATTATATTCATGAAGGCTACTGGAGCATTCGATAGTCCAAAAGGTAGTATTGTAAATTCATAGTGTCCATATCTAGTTTTTAAGGTAGTTTTATGAGTATCTTCCTCACGAATTCTTAACTGATGATATCCTGACTTTAGGTCAATTTTTGAGAAAATGGTTGCCCCTTTTAATTGGTTGAATAAATCTTCTATTCTAGGCAAGGGATATCTATTTTTTATGGTCACTTTATTCAAAATTCTATAGTCAATACACAAGCTTAGTGATCCATCATTCTTTACAAAAAGAACATGTGCATCTCAGGGTGACACACTAGGTTTTATTAACCCTTTTTATAGAAACCCTTGGAGTTGAGCCTTTAACTCCTACATCTCTATAGGGTTCATCCTATAATGGGTTCTATGGATTGGTTCTATTTCTGGTATTAGTTCTATAGTGAAATCAAACTCCCCTTTTGGAGGTAATCTAGGCAAATATTTAGGAAATACATCCATATACTCCTATAAGATTGGGTATTTTCTAAACACATCTTCCTTTTCATTTGTCACAACTTTATTAAATTTGACCATAAAAATCAATCCACCTCTTTTCATGGTTTTCTCTAGTTGCATTGCTACGAGTAATTGAGGTAAAAAAGAACCTTGTTCACTAACAATTCACCTCCTTTGATTATCACTATCAGTGATATCAATCCATCTATTATGGAAATTGATTATAATATTTTGAGCTTTTAACCAATCCATACCTAAAATAACATCAAAGGCATGGAGAGAATCTACATATAGATGTTATTCTATGGAACCATTAGGTAGGATGATCTTTACATTATGATGACATTGATCCACAAAGTAGGTTTATCTAGAACCATACTCTACTTTCCATCCTTCTACCAAGTATCCCCATATTTTTGGTATATCCCTTTTTGGAAATATTTAGTATATTTAGTTGCCATTGATGTCAAAGGGTGCATATTATTCAAGGCAAAAATATTCTTCAAAGGTGTGAAGTTGACAAGGTTGGACAATATAACAATGGATAATTATTTAAGGTAAGGTTTTGAATAAATTATTATAATATTTAAATGTCATATTTAAATATTATACAGAGAATAATAAAGGTTATAAGTGGCTTGGGGTTAGAAATATTAAATATTGCAAGAAAATGACAAGATTTAAAATAAAATATTATAATTGCTTGGAAAAATATTTAAATACCACAAGAGGAGGTAAGGGTTTAAAGACAAATATTTAATATCTCAAGGGCCAAAAGGTTAGAGGAGGCAAAGGTTTAAAATATTATAATATTTTTATAAGGAAAGGCACCAACATTTGGAGAGAAAAACTAAAAATATGCATTCACCAACATTCATGGGTATTGAAGAAAAACCATATAAATAAGGGCACACAAATTCATTTGGAAGATGGAAAGAAACTATAGAATAATTCAAAATTTCTCTCCACACGAAAAATCAAAGCAGGTCACACAAAAAATAGGAGAGTGTGTTTGAAGGAAAGAGCGAGAATGATAATATCTTCATCATACCATGATTTGAATTTTATCTAGATGGCTAGTCTAGTTGGTTGCCTAGCTGGTACTAAGATGTTGCTGACAGGAATATTGTAGGTTCAAAACTTGCAGGCACCATTTTTATTGAGGAAATAGTTTTGGTTTGAAGAGCATTAACAAAGAGAATTTTATTTACAAAATGCTACGTAGATAGTTCTACCCATTGGGGTAGCCCAACTGGTCGCCTAGCTAGCATTAGGGCATCGTGGAGCAGGAGGTCGCAGGGTCAAAACTTGTAGGTGTTATTTTGTGAGGCAAAGGAAGGAAATCGTGCGCTTGGCTTATGGTTGAAGGTATGGACAAAATTTTTGGTTAAATTTAATTTGAAAGATAGAAATCATTCGTTGGGCTTGCTGATTAAAAAGGGGGTAAAATATTTTGTTTTAAATTTAATTTAGAAAGGGATTTATAAGGTGTATTAAGTTTTATTTGGAAATTGTAAATTTTGCATATTAGAAAAGGAGTTATAAGGTGTATTAAATTTTATTTGGAAATTGTAAATTTTGCATGTTAGAAAAGGAGAAATAAGGTGTATTATGGTTTAATTTTTAATTTTATTTTTGCATGATAGAAAAGGGAAATTTGAGGGTTTTAGTAAAAATTAAAAGCTTTATTTTGTGAGACAAAAATGAGTTACAGAGTATTATTTTTAAAGCTTTATTGTGCACATTTATGTGGGAAGATTTTTGTGGATGATTTTCTGTCTATGAAAGAAATAGAAATTTGCTAACCAGATTTTTGAAGGATCAAAAAGGAAAATATTTTTCCAAGATAGGTTTGAGAAGCTCATCATCATCAACGCAATTTTAGAGGTATGGTGATTTAATCCCTTACTCAAGGTTTATTTTTGGATGAATAAAATATTTTGATGTCATATGGTTGGAGATATAAGGATTTATTTGATAAGCATTTGTGTTGAATGTAATTGGGATTAAATGTGCAAATATTATAGGTCAGTTTTGTGAGTAGCGTTGTGCATTTCTTTGAATGAATTTGGGAATAAAATTGCAAGGGTTTGAGAATAAATTTATGCATTGCTTTGAATGAATTTGGGAATAATAGAGCAAGGGTTTGAGAATAAAGTTGTGCATTGCTTTGATTAAAATTGGGAATAATAGTATAAGGATTTGAGAGCAAAATTATGCATTAGTTTTGATTGATTTTGGGAGTACATAATAAAATCAATTATCAAGTGCTATACTAGAGCTATATTTTTGAATGAAATAAATGTGAGATATGAGAAAGCGATAAACTTAATCAATGTGAAAGAACATATTGGGTATTTGTATTGCAAGACAAAAATTATGTGTAGAATATTTCTGAATAATGTTATATGAAGAAAAGCGCTTTTGAGACAGATATAAGCATTATTTTGAGCAATTTTTGTATGCAAGATTTGGGAAATAATTGAGCAGGTTTAAAAAAGTGAGTGAGTATATTTGAGCAGGATCTGTGAGTAAACTTGAGTAGGTTTTGGTGAGTAGATTTGAGCAAGCCTTGTGTGTAGGCTTGGAGTATATTTGAGCATATTTTGGTGAGAAATTTTGAATAAAACTTGTGTGTAGGCTTGGAGAATATTTTGAGAAGAGTTGAGAGAAAGAGTTGAGAGTAGGTTTTGGAGAAGATTTGATCAAGCCTTGTGTAGGATTGGAGCAGATTTGAGAATATTTAAGTGTAGGTTTTGGAGTAGATTTGAGCAAGCCTTTACAAGGCTTGCTCAAAGATACTCCAAAACTTCCTTCAACGCTCAATCTCACAAATGCTTGGAGCAGATTAGAGCAGAGGGGATTGAGGTCTCATGTGGATAGAGGTCCATGAATCAAAGTAGATAATATTGAGATCTCATGTAGATAAAGGTCCATGAACTAGAGCAGATGGGATTAAGGTATCCTATGGATAGAGGTCCATGAACCAGAGTAGAGGGGATTGGAGTCTCCTATGGATAGAGGTCCATGAACTAGAGTAGATGAGATTGAGGTCTCTTGTGGATAGAGGTCCACAAACAAGAGTAGAGGGGATTGGATTCTCCTATGGATAAAAGTCCATAAACCAGATAAGAGGGGATTGGTGTCTCCTATGGATTAGGATCCACAAACTTGTGAGAGGGGATAGGTGTCTCTTGTGGATAAAGTTCCACAAAAATTGTAATAGGGAATGAGTTCCCAAGAATTTGTTGAGAAATTTATAAGAAATATTTCTTTGTGGCAGGGTTATGCATAAGGGGTCGGCCCCGAAATTTATTTATAAATTGAAGGTGAATTGTCTTGGAATCCTGGAAAAATATGGAGAAGTATACATGGTGAATTTCAATTATTTTTATCCAAAAAAATTCAAACTGTGGCAAATTGAAATTATTTTTCTAAAAAAAAATTCAAACCGTGGTAATTTTTTCTATGTTTGGGGCCATGAATATCGGTTTTGAAAAATCTAAAAATGTATGATAAAATTAAAGGATTTATGCCGACAAGAAAGGCTTTTAGCCTTTACGATTAATGACGATCAGTCTGAGATATAAAATTCAATCGATTATAGACATGTTGATCATTTGTAGACATGTCTATCAATTTTAGCCATACTGATCAGTTGCAGATATGTCAATCAATTTTAGACATGGCAATCGCTTATAGCCATATTGATCGATTATAGATATATCAATCAATTGTACACATACTAATCAGTTTCAACCATGTCGATCGGTTGCAACCATGTCGATCGATTGCATCCATACCAATTAGTTGCAGCTATGTCGATCGATTGTAGAAATGCTGATCGATTACAAATATGCCAATTAGTTGCAGCCATACCGATAGGTTGCAACTATACTGATCGATTGTAACCATATCGATTAGTTGCAACCATGCCAATCAGTTGTAGCCATGTTGATAAATTACAACCATGTCGATCTATTACAACCATGTTGATCGATTGCAACTATACTGATGGGTTGCATCCATGCCGATCAGTTACAACCATATCGATTAGTTGTAGCCATGTCGATCGGTTGTAGCCATACCAATCGGTTGCATCCATACCAATTGATTACAGCCATGTAGATCGGTTGCAGACATGTTGATCGATTACAAACATATCGATCAGTTATAGCCATGTCAATCAGTTGTAGCTATATCAATCAGTTGTAGCCATGTCGATAAATTTAGGTCATGTCGATCAATTGCAGGCTTACCAATATGTTGCAGTCGATAGACATGGCTCTAAAATCGATTGGTTTATGTCAATAGACACGACTCTACAACCGATAAGTTTATGTCGACATACATGGCTCTACAAACGATCAATTTATATCAACAAATACATCTTTGCAATCGATCAACTTATGTTGATAGACATGATTCTACAACCCATCAGTTTAGGTTGATAGACATGGCTCTACAACTGATTGACTTATGTCGATAGATATAGCTCTACAACTAATCGACACCTTTGCAATCGATCAACACCTCTATAATCAATCGACACCTCTACAATTGATTGACACCTCTGCAATCGATCGACACACCTCTGCAATCGATCGACACCTCTGTATCGATCGACACACCTTTGTAACCGATCGGCTTATGTCAACTGACACTCCTCTTCAACCTTGGCAAGTTTTTCATTGTTTTAGAGCGATGTATGTTTATCGGTACCCACTACAATATATATACGGGTAGTATATGAGGCGATTTGGGTAGGAAAAATAAAATCATTTATAATTTGAAGGCGAATTGGGTGGGAAAATAAATTTCATTTATAATTTGAGGTTGGCAAATTAAAATAAAAATATTTTAATTATTTTCAATGGTAGGCAAATTTATCCTAAAAAAAACTTCCACCCCGTAATTTTTAGGCGAATGGGCCTTGGTGAAATGATCCAAAATTAGCCTTTTCAAGATTTTAAAAATTCTAAATAGAGCTAATTTATGATATTTCACACTTATGCATAACCCTGCTCTGTGGATGTAGCCCACATTGGGTGAACCACATTAAATATGTGTCTCTCATGTGTGTGATAATCTGTGCATTGTTTCATTATTACAATTGATAATATTGAATGATATTGCTTTGGAAAGAAAAGTAAAAGTTTGATCTTATACTATTCACCCCTACCCTCTCAGTATAATCTTGTGTTCTTCAATTGGTATTAGAGTAGGTTCCTTCATGAAAGCCTAACAACTTGAAGGAAGATCTTACAAGAACACACATGGCTCATAAAGAAAGGTTTTCATCAATTAAGGCTCCATTATTTGATGGGACTAACTATGCTTTCTGGAGTGTGAGGATGAAGACTTATTCGATAGCACATGGATGTGATACATGGCAATCCATTGAAAATGGATTCAAACCATATACAACTCCTTCTTCATATACAAATGGTAAGAAACCATATGAAGATAATTCCAATGCAATGAATGTAATTTTGAGTGGGTTATGTGAATCAGAGTTTATGAAAGTCATGCAATGCACTTCAGCAACAAAAATATGGGAAAAGTTACGGAGAACATATGAATGAGATGACAAGGTAAAAATAGTAAAATTTCAAAAACACGGGAGGAATTTTGAAGACTTGAAGATGAAATATGATGAAGATATTGCTATGTATCTACTTCGTGTTGATGAGGTTATAAACACTATTCGTGGACTTGGAGAAAAGATTTAAGAATCTACTATTGTTCAAAAAATATTGAGGTCACTCCCTATGAGGTACGATGCAAATATTTTAGCAATGGAAGATATGAAGGACCTCAAAACTTTAAGCATGGATGAGCTACATGGAATTCTCATAGCCTATGATATGAGGATAGAAAAAGAATAAACATAGAAAAGAGAAGCAACATTCAAAGCTTCAAAGAAGGAAAAGAATAAATAACAAGAATCAAGTGATGAATCAAGTAGTGAAGAAGAGGCTAACTTTGTGAGAAGAAATAAGAAGGGTCCAAGAAAACACAAAAATATGCAGACTGTGAAATATTTTAGTTGTGGTAACATTGATCACTATGCACCTAATTTTCCATAAAATGGAGGTAGTAGCAGTGAAGAAGAAAATGATTACAAGAAAAAGAAGGAAATAAAGTTTTATTATGAAAATAAAAATAGGCATGGTCAAGGCAAGCATGAGAAGAAGATCTTTCAAAGGCACAAGAAGAGTTTTTATGTTGAAGAAGCAAGTAGTGCTTCAAGTGAAAGTGATGAAAGCTTCTTCGATAATGAAAAAGAAGAAATTTTATTTTTGACCATAGAAGAGAAATAAGATGCTCCTGTTATTGAAGATCAAGAAAAAGAGAAAGAAGATGATCCTATAGTTGAAGACCTATAAAAAGAGAAAGATTTATAAAAGGAAGAATTCATGGTTGATATAGAAGAACTTAATTTTGATCTTGAAGAGTTGAAAAGGGAGAACTTAAGATTGAAGGATCAAGTACAAGAGGATGAGAAAACAAAGGCAAAGCTTCTACAAGATCTCACCGATTTAAAAATTAAGGTTGAAGAGGCAAAGAAAGTTGAAGAAGGTATGGCTGAATAGTTAAAGGTAAAAGAACTAGAATGTGAAAGACTAGAACATGAAGCTAACATTCTAAGGAAGGGACTTGATAAATTCAATAATAAGATATATTAGTTTAGAAAAAGCTCAAAATATTTGGATGATATTATCAAAACACAGAGATCTCCATTTATGAATACTAGACTTGGTTATGAGGAATGTCAAGAGGTACAAGAAGAGGAGTCAAGCTTAAATAAATAGAAGCATCAAAGAAGGTATTTGAAGAAGAGCCTAAGACCTATACTGATAAGTTTATAAGCAGAAGCATCAAAGAGGAATAATGACCATAAAGGAATAGAGACTATCACCAAAAAATCAAAGAAATAACCATGCACTCATATCCTCCAATGCAAGATGAATATCTCTTCCAAGGTTATTGCTACTCATGTAATATTTTTGGTCATAAATCTATACATTGCAGGGTTCATGGTAAGAATGATTATGGCTTCACCAAAAATAAATTTCAAGTCACTTGCACTTTCCAAGGACTACAGTATCATGTGTTTCAATTGCAATAATTTTGGGCATAAAGCAAAATGGTGTAGAACAATATCTCCTGAATTTTCGAAGACAAGCAAGAAGAAGGAAATTCAAAATGTTCAAAGAGGTATGACTTCAAAATTTTGGAGAAATAAAATAAAACAAGAAGAGGAGCATAGTAATTTGGGAGTTTCACTCTCATCCCATAATTAATCACCTCAAGAAAAGGAGGTGGTGAGGGGCCTATGCTAAGTGTTTTATTTTTAGCCCCAAGGAGCCCTTTGTCATTGATGTCAAAGGGGAAGAATTTAGTGAGGGGGAGTAGCTTGTCAGGGGAAGCATATTTGGAACCCATTTGCAGTAAAATGAAATTTTCTTTGTAGGGTTACCACCAATGACAAAGGGGGGGATTGTTGGAAATATTGAGTATATTGAGTTGTCATTGATGTAAAAGGGTGCATATTATTCAAGGCAGAAATATTCTTCAAGGGTGTGAAGTTGACAAGGTTGGACAATATAACAATGGAAAATTATTTAAGGTAAGGTTTTAAATAAAGGATTATAATATTTAAATATTATACATAGAAGAACAAAGGTTAAATGTGGCTTGGGACAAAAATATTAAATATTGCAAGAAAATGACAAGGTTTAAAATATAATATTATAATTACTTGGAAAAAAATTTAAATACCACAAGAGGAAGTAAATATTTAAAGACAAAGATTTAATATTTCAAGTACCAAAAGGTTAGAAAAGACAAAGGTTTAAAGATAAAGATTTAATATTTCAAGTGCCAAAGGTTTAAAATATTATAATGTTTTTATAATGAAAGGCACCAACATTTGGAGAGAAAAATAAAAAATATGCATGCGACGATGTTCATGGGTATTGAAGAAAAACCATATAAATAAGGGCACAAAAATTCATTTGGAAGAAGGCAAGAAACTATAGCATAATTCAAAAATTCTCTCCACACAAAAATCGAAGCAAGTCACATGAAATAGAGGAGAGTGTGCTTGAAGGCAAGAGAAAAAAGGATAATATCTTTGTTGTGTCATGATTTGGTTTTCATCTGGGTGGCTAGTCCAGTTGGTCACCTAGCTGGTGCTAAGGCACTACCATTTTGATTTAGGAAATAGTTTTGGTTTTAAGAGCATTAATTAAGAGAATTTTATTTAATACGTGCTACGTGGATAGTTCTACTCGCTAGGGTAGCCCAGTTGGTTGCCTAGCTAGTGCTAGGGCACCGTGGAGTAGGAGGTCGCAGGATCAAAAACTGCAGGCACTATTTTGTGAGGCAAAGGAAGGAAATTATGCACTTGGCTTATGGTTGAAGGTATGGAAAAAAATATGGTTAAATTTAATTTGAAAGATAGAAATCATTTGTTGGGATTGTTGATTAAAAAGGGGGTAAAATATTTTGTTTTAAATTTAATTTAGAAAGGGAGTTATAAGGTGTATTAAGTTTTATTTAGAAATTGTAAATTCTGCATATTAGAAAAGGAGTTATAAGGTGTATTAAAGTTTATTTGGAAATTGTAAATTCTGCATGTTAGAAAAGGATAAATAAGGTGTATTATGGTTTAATTTTTAATTGTATTTTTGCATGATAGAAAAGGGAAATTTGAGGGTTTTAGTCAGCATTAAAAGCTTTATTTTGTGAGACTAAAAAGGAGTTATAGAGTATTATTTTTCAAGATTTATTGTGCACATTTTTTTGGGAAGGTTTTTGTGGATGATTTTCTATCTATGCAAGAAATAGAAAATTGCTAATCAGATTTTTGAAGGATCAAAAAAAGAAATTATTTTTCCAAGATAAGTTTGAGAAGCTCATCATCATCAAGGTAGTTTTAGAGATATGGTGATTTAATCCCTTAATCAAGGTTTGTTTTTGGATGAAGAAAATATTTTGATGTCATATAGTTGGATATATAAGGATATATTTGATGAGCATTAGTGTTGAATGAAATTGGGATTAAATGTGCAAAGATTATAGGTCAGTTTTGTGAGTAGATTTGTGCACTACTTTGAATAAATTTGGGAATAAAAGTGCAAGGGTTTGAGAACAAAGTTATGCATTGCTTTGAATGAATTTGTGAATAATAGAGAAAGGGTTTGAGAACAAATTTGTGCATTGCTTTGATTGAAATTAGGAATAATAGTATAAGGGTTTGAGAGCAAAATTGTGCATTGGTTTTGATTGATTTTGGGAGTACATAATAAATTCAATTATCAAGTGCTATACTAGAGCTATCTTTTTTAATGCAATAAATGTGAGATATGAGAAAGTGATAGAATTAATGAATGTAAAAAAAAAAACATATTGGGTATTTGTATTGCATATCATTCTCTATATGTTCATGAAGAAAAGAATTCTAGGTAGAATATGTCTGAATTACTTTATATGAAGAAAAGCACTTTTGAGAAAGATATAAGCATTGTTTTGAGCAATTTTTGTATGTAAGATTTGAGAAAGAATTGAGCAGGTTTGAGCAAGTGAGTGAGCATATTTGAGAAGGTTCTATGAGTAGATTTGAGCAGGTTTTGGTGAGCATATTTGAGCAAGCCTTGTGTGTAATATTAGAGTAGATTTGAGCAGGATTTGGTGATCATATTTAAGCAAGCCTTGTGTGTAGGCTTGGAGCATATTTGAGCAAAGTTGAGAGTAGGTTTTGGAGCAAATTTTAGCAAGCCTTATGTAGGCTTGGAGCATATTTAAGCAGAGTTGAGAGCAAGTTTTGGAGTAGATTTGAGCAAGTTTTAGAGTATATTTGAGCAAGCCTTGTGTAAAGGCTTGGAGTAAATTAGAGCAGAGGGGATTGAGGTCTCCTGTGGATAGAGGTCCATGAATCAGAGCATAGGGGATTGAGGTCTCCTATGGATAGAGGTCCATGAACTAGATCATAGGGGATTGAGGTCTCTTATGGATAGAGGTCCACAAACAAGAGTAGAGGGGATTGGAGTCTCCTATGGATAGAGGTCCATGAACTAGAGTAGAGGTGATTGAGGTCTCCTATGGATAGAGGTCCATGAACCATATCAAAGAGGATTGGAGTCTCCTATGGATAGAATTCCATGAACCAGAGCAGAGGGGATTGGTGTCTCTTGTGGATTGGGATCCATGAACTTGTGAGAGGGGACAAGTGTCTCCTATGGATAGAGTTCCACAAACATTGTAATAGGGAATGAGTTCCCAAGAATTTTGTTGAGAAATTTATAAGAAATATTTCTCCATGGATGTAGCCCACATTGGGTGAACCACGTTAAATTTATGTCTCTCATGTGTATGATGATTTGTGCATTATTTCATTATTGCAATAGATAATATTGGATGATATTGCTTTGGAAAGAAAAGTAAAAGTTTGATCTTATATTGTTCACCCCCCTCTCAATATAAGCTTGTGTTCTTCATACCTAACTAAGCTAATAAATAAACATAAATTTTTGTGTTATTCCACTAATTATCATTTTGTATTATTCTCAAGCAATTTTATACAATTCAGATGAAGTTGGCTAGCCTTTCCATCTAGTTTATGACTCCTAAAGGTTGTAGTGTTCCTGGAATTTGGATCTTCTAGTTAAGCATTGGATCCAGTTGTTTGAGGATATTATTTGACATAATGAGATCCTCCACAGATAAAGCACCCCATCTTGGATCTCGAGTGTTGTTTTTTATTTTTATTACTAAGCATATCCAAATATTCTATACTCAGTTGTTGAAGGGATCGAGATACGTAAATAGTGCCCATCCTTTTTTCTTACTATCCTCTTATTTTCTATTTCTTATCTATGGTATGAGAGTTTCTTTTATTATTATTAATTTACTCTTTTTCCCATCGCATGAATCATGTACTATTTCTCTTTCTCAAGGCTCAAAAACCTTGTTCTAATAAATTAGCAAAAATGTAGTAAGAATTTCTTGGTTGTAGTTTTGGTTCCACCTAACAAGCCTTATCACATGATTTTTCCTGCCTATCTTCCATGGCCCAATTATATTGGGTTAATGGAGATAGTTCCTATGTTTGGAAAGTAACCCTAACCTTCTTCAGTTTAGGTATTTCGTTAGACTCACCACTTAGAACTTCTATATATAGTTATTTTTTGTTTTTTTTAAATGATTGGTAAGTCCACTTCTTGTGAATTTCTAGTTGAAGAAGTCAAGTTTACTATAATCCCCAACACCCGCTAATGTAGTTATATTTCTTCTTGTAGGCAATAAACCATAGATGCAAGGTATTCTACTATTCTACTTATGAATATTGGAATTTCCTCTCAAGATCGTGACTCATATCATCCTTGATTGAGTGAGCTTAGAGCTTGAATGTGGCTTCATACTTCCTGTCCTATACCTGATGTCATTACTCCTAGCTATTCCAATATTACATATTAGGTATTATTCCATAAAATTACATACACTTACTTTATTTTTTCCATCAAATAAAATGAACATTATATTTAAGAAAAATTCAATAGTATCACTTGTCACACTTTCTTTGAGTAGGGTGTGTTTTAGAGAGTAAGATCATTATTTTGATCAATGGTATTTCTATTCAACCATAATTCCCATGGGAAAATTTTATCCTTACTAAGGTGCATATCAAAACAAAACATGACTCAGTTCTTTCCAAGGTAGGCTTCTATTCCTACATCAGAGGTCAACTTTGGTAAGCATAAAAGAACACAAGCTTATACTAAGATGGGGGTGAACAGTTTAAGACCACTTTTTACTTTACTTTCCCAATCAATATTATGCAATGAAAAGATAGCAATATCAACAGTAGTAATCAAAGCAATGCACAAATCACCACACACAATAGAGACACCATTTTTACATGGTTCACCCAATGTGGGCTACTCCATGGAGAAAATATTTCACTAATTTTTTTTCAATCAATATCTTGGTAATACTTTCCCTATTACAATGTTTATGGACCTCTATCCAAAGGAGACACCAATCCCCTAATCAAGTTCGTGTATCTCTATCCATAGGAGAAATCCTTTCTCCTTAGATCTGACTGGTGATATTCTAGAAGAACTATTGCCCCCACTACTATGTATAATTGATCTCTATCCATTGAAGACTCATGTCCTCAGTTCTTTCCAAGGTAGGAAAGAACTGATAGCTAATGGATATATATCCACTAGAGACTGCCCTTCTCTATACTTTGTTACCTTCAAAGCTCTGTCTCAAATATGTACTAAACACAGTCCTTCAATCTAGCACAAATTTGATAAATCTCTATCTCTGGTCAAGCACAAACCTATCCTCAAATCTGCACCAAACTCTATCCTCAAATATTTACTAAACATAGTCTTTCAGTCTAGCACAAATCTATCCTCAATATCTATCCTTTGATCTGCACTAAACAAAGTCCTTCGATATAGCACAAATATGTTCTCAATCTCTATCCTCAAGACTTATACAAAGCTTAACTCAATCACAACCCAATTTTGCTAGATCTACCTCAAATATTAACTCAATATTTGAACAAATCAATCAATGAACTATGCTCACAAGTCTTCTCAAATACTTGTCTCAAATATGCCTTGTAAGCTTCCATAAAAGCTCACACTAATCTGTCCACAAGTCCTCTCTAGAACTTGTCCAAATCTTCTCAACAAGTCCTTACTAGAACTTGTCCAAATGTGCTCAACAAGTCCTCACTAGAACTTGTCCAAATTTGCTCTCAATATGTATTGTAAGCTTCCACAAAAATCTCACACAAATATGTCCACAATTCCTCTCTATAACTTGCCTAAATATGCTCAACAAGTCCATATTAGAACTTGTCCAATCTCATAGAAATATAAAGAGAATTGTTAGAGACTCAATATGCTTCACATTCATCATAATGCTCAATAACTTTCAATCACTCTTTTAGAAACATACAAAGAATTGTTAGAGACTCAATATGCTTCACATTCACCTCAATGCTCAATCACTTTCAATCACTCTTTTAGAAACATACAAAGAATTGCTAGAGACTCAATATGCTTCACACTCATAAACTCTCAATCACTTTCAATCTCTCTTTTATCGCAAAAACATATAGAGAATTGTTAGAGACTCAATATGTTTCACACTCATCAACATTCAACCTTTTTTCTCAAATTCAGTTTAGAATATAAAATAATCTATTTTATAGAACTTGAATTATCACTTCACACATCCACTTGACTAGGCTCAACCAACTCTACTCAATCAATCACTCAATGAAATAATACTTTCTCACAAACCCTAGTCCAAACTTATGATCATTCACTCAAATGTTTTCAACAATACTTATCAACCAATCTCACATAACAATGATACTCATATTCTTTGCAAACCCTAGTTCAAGTTCTTCACTCAATTACTCACTTCAACAACAATGCTTATCAAACTAGATGCATAACATTCACTCAACAACTCAATAAGGAAACCTAATCAAATCATTTTCACTCCAAAGTTGTTTTCTAGAAAACCAACCAATCAACTTAATAAAGGAAGAATGTGCCCATAAATTTTTTCTTGATGAGAAGTGGATCACACAAATCCACCACAATCATAAACACTTCTTTGCCAAACTCAAGAAGGTTAGATGTCAAAATATTACTCCAATACTTTCTGAAAAATATTCCTTGGACACAAAATAATCAAAGTTCAAATATGCCTTATTTCTCCATTTTAAAATTAACACTCCTCAAACCATACATAAAAACAATTACTTGGATACACCTTGTCAAATCCAACTTAAAATAATATCCAACACCACAAAAATCAGAACCAATCTATCTAAAACACCTTTATTTCTTTTTCAAACCCTAAAACAAATAATATCAAAAATTTATTTTGCAATACCCTTATAACTCCCTAAAACCTAATATACCACATGAAATATGCAAAAATTATTTTTTAATACCTCAACAACATTTTTCAACAAATATGACACTTAAACTTTAATGCATACCTTATTATCCCTCAAAAAGGGTTTCCAGCATGATTCGATCCGTCGTCTCCCCAATCATAAAGCACCTTAGCACCTTGGAGCCCACTGCATGGGCTAGAAGCACCCATGTGAAGGAAGCAAAGCTTACTCCCCTTTCTACCAATATCCACTGTGATTTCCAACCAAAATACAAAATGAAAGTTCCTCTGTGGGGAATTCAAACTTGTGCCTATCACTACCCTAATGACTTGCCACTACCGCGCTTGCCAACTACGCTATGGATAGTTAGTGACCAAGGCTCCCTCCTTGGTGTATGATGTAATCTCACCTTTTATTAGCACTTTAAACAAAACACAAAGCTCTCGGTTGCACCCACGATTTGCATAAACACATAGCATAAGATTTA
Organism: Wollemia nobilis; assembly: GCA_028583015.1. Classification (NCBI taxonomy): domain Eukaryota; kingdom Viridiplantae; phylum Streptophyta; class Pinopsida; order Araucariales; family Araucariaceae; genus Wollemia; species Wollemia nobilis. Next base: position 4,170 of record JAQPPZ010003646.1, on the reverse strand, counting down.
ATTCAAAAATGTTTGAGTACTTATGGTAAGGTGGGTAATCCTCCTTTTATACACATGGTAAATGATCTTCCCAAGTCAGTGCTTAAAATTTTGATTTCAAATTTAAAATTAATTTTAATAACCCTGCTTAGGGTTAGTTAAAAATTAATATAAATTAATATTATAATTAATATCAAAATTAATTAATAATTACTTTAAATAAATTTAAGTTAAGTAAATTAAATTATAAATAAATTTATAATAAAAATTATATTAATTAATTTATAGTTAATTTAAAACTTCCCTTTGTAATGTTATAAAATATATTACAATATTATTCACTTGGGCTTTTTGCACTTTAGACCATATCTAACGTTGTGAAATCGGGTCTTGATCAACTGAAACTAGAGAACCTAAAATTGATGTTGCCCATTGAAACTGCCACTGACTAGTGCTAAAATCTTAACATCAATGACCACTCACTCTTGACATCAATGACAACTTATCCACTCAAAATTTCCAACAATATCCCCCTTTGTCATTGATGGTAACCCAAATTATTTTTACCAAAACTTGACCTTCTTCTTATTCTGCTCCCCCTGGGTAACTGCTCCCCCTGACTCAATTCTCTCTCATTTAACCAAATATCTCCCCTTTTACATCAATGAAAAAGGGTCACCTTTGGGGCTTAGGGCTAAGAATGAGTCACTTAGCTTAGCCCCTCCCCCACCTCCTCTTGAGGTGGTTAATTCTGGGGTGGGAGTATTTCTACTCCCAACAAGCACTGGTCTTTACCTTTATCCTCTTTTCTTCTCATCTGATCCTTGTGATTTATTTGACTGTTCTTGTTCTTATTCCTGTCCATGTACACATTCCTATTCCTATTTATATCCATATTTATGTTCCCATTCCCGTTCCTATTCTTGTTTTTATTCATGTTCCTATTATTGTTCCTATTCCTATCCATGTCCATATTCATGTTCCTGTTCTTGTTCCTGTTCATGCTTGATTATGGAATATCTACTCTACACAATTTTACTGTATGTCCATCATTATTTCACTTATAACACTTAATGTATTTATTCCTTGGATGTGCAAATGTCTTAGGATTTTTCCTAGTGAAGCCATCTCTATTATTTTTATGTACCTTGCAATTTATTGCCTTGTGACCAAACTGATTACATGAGTAGCAATACCCATAAAAAATTTGTCTGTTTTTGAAGTTCCCATATTCTTGTCTTTCATGTGTCTTGCACTATGAAGCTATGTGCCCAAATCTATGACATGAGAAACATCTTCCATTGAATTTTCCTTGTATTGACCTCATTGGTATCTTAGCCTATCTTAACCTATTTTGATTGCAATTCCATCTATTTCTTCTTTGTGCATTTTTTCTTTCCTTGTTGAACTTCTTGTTGTCCAACTCATCCTCAAAAGTCTCACTTTCTCTTACAATATCTTCTTCTAAAGTTTTTCCTTCTTAAGAACTTGAGGTTGACTCTTCTTCTTATTTCTTTTGAGCTTATTCAAAACTAAGACATGTTTTATTTTTTGACCTTCTTTATACCTTGATCATCTCATCTATAATATTTGAACTATTTTAAAATTTGTGTAGCTTATCCTTGGATTTCTCTAAATATTCCCTTAGTAGATCTACTTCTTGTTCTAACTTTTCACATTCTAAGACCTTTTCTTCTAGCTTATCCTTGAACTTTTTTTCTTATCCATTGACTTGTTTAGATCCTCTATAAGCTTTCCTCTTTCTTCATCACATTATTGAAACTGAAATTCAAGTTGGGAGTTTTGCTTTCTTACCTTATTTAAAGTTTTAAGAGCATAAATAAGCCCTCCCTCAAGATCAACTCCTCCTTTTTCTGATTCTTCCTCTACTTGTTTACCTTTTTTAACATCTTCATTCTTTTCTTACTTGTCTTCTATAGGATCGCCTTCTTCTTCTTCTAGTGCCATTAGAAGATTCTCTTATGGTTCTTCTAGTGCATCCTCATATTCATCATCACTGAAACTGAAACCATCCCTTGTACAACTATCTTCAAGATGTCCAAAATTACCACATCTAAAATATTTGAGAATTATTGGTGGCATTTTCTTGACTTCTTATTTTTATTCAATCAAAAATAGGACTTCATATTTATCGTTATTTGAAAAACTATTATCACTATCACTTGAGTACTTACTTGCCTTGTCTACATAGTAGCTCTTCTTTTATATTTGAAAGAAATTCTTCCCTTGTCTGTTTTTTCCATATTTGTATTTCTCTTGGTACCTTTATTTTTACAATTCCTTGTTCCTATAATCCTATTTTTCTTCATCATTGTTATTTTTAGCTTCTCGAAAATCAGTTGCATAATGACCATACTTTCCACAGTTGAAGCACCTAATAAATTTTACATCTTTAAATATTCTTGAATTCGTATTCCTTCTGTCATAATTAGCTTCTTCATCACTGGATGACTCATTGCTCGATTTTGACATCTTACCCTTTGTTTTCTTAATTTCTTTAAAGGTTGCTTCCTTCCAGTGATTAGGTTCCTCTTTTGTTCTTAACTCAAAAGTTGTAAAAATACCAAGTAACATATCTCTTGTCAAAGAATCACCATATTTTTATTCTTCTATAACATTTATCTTTACACTAAATCTTTTTGAAAGAGATCTTAAGACCTTATCACAAACATCTAATTATTCAGCATTAAGTCCAAGTCCTTGCATGGCATTAACAACATCATCTACTCAAAGTAGATAAGTACTAATTTTTTCCTCATCCTTCATTCTTAATTCTTCAAATTGTCCTTTGATATGTCAAATATTTACCTTTTTGACACTTTTATCTCCTTCATATATGCTTTGCAAATTATCCCAAATTCCTTTTGCATCTCTACAATGCATAACCTTTATTCATTTTTTTCTATGCAAACCTCTCAAAATTGCATTTATTGCTTTTGAATTGTAATGTTGTAGAAGCTTACCTCCCTTATCCATAGGTGGATCAACTGGTGGTATGTATCTATTTTCAACTACTTTCCAAATTTTATTATCGAGTGCCATCAGGTGAATCTTCATTCTCATAGTCCAATATATATAATCACTTCCATCAAATATTGGTGTTGAATTATCTAAGGAGATATTCTTGGAATCCATTGTGTTCTTGAAATATTTTCCTTCAAGTTTTTAAACTCTTTCGAAGGAACCGGATCTGATACCAATTAAAGAACACAAGATTATACTTAGAAGCTGGTGAACAGTATAAGACCACTTTTTACTTTACTTTCTCAATAAATATTATGCAATGTAAATATAACAATATCAACAATAGTAATCAAAGCAATGAAAAAATCACCACACATAATAGAGATACCAATTTTACGTGGTTCACCCAATGTGGGCTACTCCACGGAGAAAATATTTCACTAAAATTTTCTCAATAAATCTCTTGGGAATCCTTTCCTTATTACAATTTTTATGGACCTCTGTCCAAAGGAGACACCAATCCCCTAATCAAGTTCATGGATCTCTATCCATAGGAGAACTCTTTTCTCCTTAGCTCTGATTAGTGATCTCATAGAAGAATTGTTGCTCCCACTACTCTAGCTAATGGATCTCTATCCACTAAAGACTCTTGTCATCACTACCCTAGCTAATGGATCTCTATCCACTAGATACTATTGCCCTCTATATTCTATCACCTTAAAAGCTATGTCTCAAATCTGTACTAAACACATTCCTTTGATATAGCACAAATCTACTCAATATCTATCTCTGGTTTGACACAAACCTATCCTCAAATCTACACCAAAATATATCCTTGAATTTGTACTAAACATAATCCTTTGATCTAGCATAAATCTATCCTCAATATTTATTCTATGATCTGCACTAAACATAGTCCTTCGATCTAGCACAAATCTATCCTCAATATCTATCCTCAAGCCTTACGCAAAGCTTGACTCAATCACAAATAAATTTTGCTAGATCTGCCCCAAACCTTAACTCAAGGTTTGAAATAATGAATCAATCAACTTTGCTCACAAGTCTTCTCACGGACTTGTCTTAAATATGCCTTGTAAGCTTCCACAAAATCTCACACTAATCTATCCACAAGTCCTCTCTAGAACTTGTCCAAATCTACTCAACAAGTCCTTACTATAACTTGTCCAAATGTGCTCAACAAGTCCT